>CM058235.1:38211653-38917387 GCA_030180135.1 Orychophragmus violaceus | reverse complement strand
CAATCACATCGAGTACTCTGCAATCCCTACGCTACCTAGGAAAGACGGCATTAACGAAGGATTATTGTCCGGAATTGAAATGATGCAAGCAAGGGTCAAGACCGATCCTCACCTCGGCCAAAGAAGGGGAAAGCGCGTAATTTAGGAATCCCATTAGCCCAAACTAACATCAGTTCTGGAAAGAGGACGGAAAAATAAGTGGATTAGGGTTTCGTTTCGTTCGAATCGGGTTTAAAACGGTCTAGTTATGGTCAATTGAAATCGGTTGACTAAAAGTCAACGGTCCAGACCCAAGTCAACCGGGTCAACCCAGTCAACCCAAGCCCAGACCCAAACCTAGTAACCCAGGCCCAATTGCTTAACCAATCCTAAACCATCTAAATTGGGGATTGGAATTAAAATCGAATTGAACTGAATTGATTTTAGAAAACCGAACCAAACCAGGATTGAAATTGGAAACCCGTTAAACCAGAAATAAAATTGGCAAACCGGATTGGAATTAGATCGAACCAGGTTAACCGGACCAGACCCGATTGAACCAGATCGAACCGGTAAACCCAGTGGACCTAGCCGACCGAGTCGACTCAGTTCGACGGCTAGTCAACTCGGCGGCGGCGGGAGTTGGTCGGCGACGGTGGCGGCTCAGGTGACCGGCGGCGGCGGCTACGGTGGTCGGCGGCGCCATCGTATCCGCCGTCGCCGCGTCACGGTGGAGGCGGGCGGTGCGTCAGATCCACGCACCAGACTTCGGGTGGCGCGTGCGGGCTTGTCCAATGGCTATTGGAGGCGTGGCTGTTCTCGTTATCTCCGTCTTGTCGAGCTGATCGCGCTGGTGTTCTTGGATTTCCCGGATTCATCACGGATAAAAAAGATATGGGGATTTTAGTGCTCGGGTTAAGGGAAAACATATCTGAAAAAGGGCTTTCACGACTACCTCAACTCTAAACAATGGAAGAGCCCTAGATCTGGTCTTCGGGGGTGATGGCTGCGACAGAACAAGAGCAGGGCTTCGCTGGAGGATTCTTCTTCACACTTTTCTAAGAGATGAGGCTTCTATTTATAAGGAGGAGGCTAGGTTTTGGGAAAATAAAATGGACTTTTGGGCTTTGGACTGGGCTTTCTCCTTCTTTTTATAAAAATTTTAAATTGGGGTTGGCCAGGGCCATTACAATTCCCCCCCCCCCCTTAACGAGCTCCAAGCTCACACTCATGAACACCTACGGGCCTCACTGCCCCACAGTGCGTCCAACGAACGGTACGTCCAACGCATCAGTTCGGAGGGCTCGTCACACCCTCCCCGACGACAAGGACGTCCAACGCCCTACACGCAAAGCCCTAGCACACATCTACCACACATATCCATCACACACAAGCAACGTTTTCTGTTTAAGCGATAACTTAGCGGTTCTACGTTCCACAATCAATCACATCGAGTACTCTGCTATCCCCACGCTACCTAGGAAAGACGGTATTAACGAAGGACTATCGGCCGGAATTGAAATGAAGCAAGCAAGGGTCAAGACCAATCCTCACATTGGCCAAAGAAGGGGAAAAAGCGTAATTTAGGAATCCTATTAGCCCTAACATAAATCATATCTGAAAAGAGGACGGAAAAATAAATGGATTAGGCTTTCGTTTCGTTCGAATCGGATTTAAGACGGTCTAGTTATGGTCAATTGAAATCGGTTGACTAAAAGTCAACGGTCCAAACCCAAGTCAACCGTGTCAACCCAGTCAACCCAAGCCCAAACCCAAACCAGTAACCCATGCTCAATTGCTTAACCAATCCTAAACCATCGAAACTAGGGATTGGAATTAAAATCGAATTGAACCGAATTAAATTTAGAAAACCGAAGCAAACTAGGATTGAAATTGGAAACCAGTTAAAGCAGAAATAAAATTGGCAAACCGGATTGGAATTGGATCGAACCAGGTTAACCGGACTAGACCTGATTGAACCGGATCGAACCGGTCAACCCAGTTGACCCAGCCGACCGAGTCAACTTAGTTAGCCGGCGAGTCAACACGGCGGCGGCGGGCGGTGGTCGGCGTCTGCGGCGACTCCGGTGGTCAGCGGCGGTGGCGGTGCGTCAGATCCACACACCAAACTTTGGGTGGCGTGTGCGGGTGCGTCCGGTGGCTGTTGGAGGCGTGGCTGGTCTCGTTGGCTCCGTCTCATCGAGATGATCGCGCTGGTGGTCTCGGATTTCCCAGATTCATCACGGATAAAAAAGATATGGGGATTTTAGTACTCGGGTTAAGGAAAAACATATCTGAAAAAGGGATTTCGGGATTACCTTCAACTCTAAACAATGGAGGAGCCCTAGACTTGGTCTTTGGTGGTGATGGCTGCGACGGAACAGGAGCAGGGCTTCGCCGGAGGCTTCTTCTTCATACTTTTCTAAGAGATGAGGCTTTTGTTTATAAGAAGGAGGCTAGGGTTTTGGAAAAATAAAATGGGCTTTTGGGCTTTGGACTGGGCTTTCTCCCTCTTTTTATAAAAATTTTAAATTGGGCTGGGCCAGAGCCATTACAATTCCCCCCCCCCCCTTAAAAATAATTCGTCCCGAATTTTGTGGCGAGAGTCCTCCACTGCAACTCTTTACTAGCAGCATTCCACAACTTCGATGAACCGAAACTGAACTTTTTCGCTTACTTGCTTGGAAAGAACTTGTCCCTGAATCCTAAAAACTGCTTCCCCCCCCCTTATTTCAATCCACGCTCTGTAGTGTCCAACTCCCCGGTACTGATCCAGCAATAGCTTCCAAAATGCACACAAACGCTACATGCTACCGTCCATCTCCATTAGGGTTGATTTCCAACATTTAGGAACAACACTCATCCTTCGAGTGGTTCTAAGACTTAAATAAGGTGCTCCGCTTCCAATCCAATTCTCCTCAACGGTTTCCATTATCGTGCAACAGTGTATCATCCACTTCCAAATGGATTCTCTCCGACGGTTTCCATTCTCATGCACTATGGCGTCAACTATCGCTCGAATGATATCCTTGCTTATCTTTGGTGAACGATGAGGCTAACCATGTCCATTATGGCTACCTGAATGATGGGGAATGACCCACCACACTTCCGTTGCACACTCTGATTTCCAAACCGACTTCAACTCTGACTTCTTGCTCAAGGTTTCCTACCTTGTAATCCTGTTGTGGTGTTGTCCAAGCACCATCCTTTGGGTTTCCTTCTCCATTTAAACTTTCCTTCCTTTTCTCTTCCTTGCGGCTCCTTGCCAATCCGCGATAGTGTTTTCCTAACATTCTTCTGTTGGATTTTCAGTTCCAATAACCAGCTTTGTCCTCTTGCGCTTGCAACCAACATGAGCCCGGCTTGGTAGGTAATTCTCAATGCCCCAGTTCCGCCTTCCCAAATGCTTTTGCGATCTCCTTTCCCTCTTGAAGAGCTCCCTTAGCTGCTCCAGTAATCCACAAGAACTCCAAGGCAGACGTTTCCTTTTCGGTTCCTTCGTTGAATCTCGAGCCCGCCGTACCACGAAGATCTTCTCTAGCTTCCGGCTTGATCAGACTTCAAACCAGCCATCCATAACTCATTGAAGTGGATGTCACAAACTGATTCCAAGATTCCATACTTATAATAGATTTGGACGATCTCATATTGCTCCTTGTGCACCAAATAGCACGATCGACCCTTTCCGCTTACTCTAGTTAGAACACTGGCACTTCCTATGGCTCCTTTGCAATCTGGTCTTTCCATCGACCTACAACACCTCCTACAGCACTCCTTGTAGCTCCTGCAGGACTCCTTGTAGCTCATGCAGCACTCCTTGTAGCTCCTGCCGCACTCCTTGCAGCCTTTACAACGCCTCTTGCAACACCTTTAACACTTCATGTACACTTGCCCCTCTCTGCTACACTCCCTCAGTAACCTCTCCGAGGAACGACTCCACATCCTGATCGTCTTAGCACGCTTGATTGGACAATACTCCGAACAGACGATGACCCTAACACACACCTAAATAGTACCGTCTACCCTGTAGGTGCACATCGCAACATACATCCCAACATAGACCTCAACGGCACACATCACAACATACATCCTGTTGGGATAGTGTCCTGAAATCACACTTGTACTCACTCCTGTGATAGTTGTGTGTCGAGATCAGACATTCGTATAATACTGGGCGGTTGCAAAGCTTTGCTAGAAGCCTCTTGCAATCTGTAAGTTATCATGTAGGGTCACACACCTAAGCAATCTGGAAACTACGACATGGGAATGATCATTATGGTAATGATCATATTAATGTGTATTGGATACACATTATTATCGATAAAATGGTGTTGTGTCGATCGACACAGCTTGTGTGTCGGTCGACACA
The DNA here is from genome assembly GCA_030180135.1 of Orychophragmus violaceus. NCBI lineage: Eukaryota > Viridiplantae > Streptophyta > Magnoliopsida > Brassicales > Brassicaceae > Orychophragmus > Orychophragmus violaceus. Next base: position 38,913,039 of record CM058235.1, on the reverse strand, counting down.
GTTCGGGTTTCGGGAAAAGGCTTTTCGAATTAAGACTTAATTAAGTCTAGCCCGTTAAGCATGTTTAGGTCGGATAAAACTCGAGTTTGTCGACCTAAACAAGAAAGCCGTCCACTTTTCTTGACAGAAAAAGTAGAAACACCAGAGAGATTCGATTCCCGTTGATCCGACACTAGCATCCCGTTTCCAGCTTGTGTGCGTGTGTATCTGGTAGAGGCAAGGCATCTGCGTTGCTCCACTAATCTCGTTCACCATTCTCATTCTGCTGCCAGTTCAAAGGTAAGAACGAGGTTGGTTTTAATTCAATATATCAAACCCTAGATCCTAGGAGATCCAACAGTGGTATCAGAGCGTGTTAGGGTTTAGGATATTGAATCTGATGCAATTAATTCGAAACTTGTTGTTGTTGAATTGAAAATTTCCTGCTAAAATCGTTTTTCTTATGATTAATCTCGGATTCTATGCATGTTAAAAATCGATGAAAACTGTTGAAATCGCACTGTGTCGATCGACACAAAGCGTGTGTTGGTCGACACGCCGCGGCTTAACGCGTAAAATTTTAGGGTTTGTTGCAGAGTGTCGATCGACACAAAGCGTGTGTCGGTCGACACAGAGCGAAAACTCGCGTAAAATATTTAGGGTTTGTCGCACAGTATCGATCGACACAAAGCGTGTGTCGGTCGATACAGAGCGAAAACTCGCAAATAATTTTAGGGTTTCGATCTGAGATCGAGTACCCGTGTTCCTGCTGTGTCGATCGATACACTAGGTGTGTCGGTCGACACAGGCAAAACGATTAGATAGATCGGTTCAATTGGATTGAACCGGTTATCTCGCTCGGTTAATTTTAATTAACCAATTGGTTCTGGTTTGGTAATGTCGATCGACACACAGTGTGTGACGATCGACATGGACCATTAAACCGAACCGGTTCAATTGGATTGAATCGGTTAAGTAAATTCGATCCGGTTTGACCGGTTATCGAAGATCGGTTTAAGTATGGCTGCGTCGACCGATGCCAATAGTTGGCGTCGATCGACACGACGTTCGCAGATGTGCTGGTTGGACCACAAATTTGCATATACCAGAACAATTTAATCCTAAAAGGTTCTAGTTGAATCCAAACTTAATAAAACTGAATGTTTTAAATAAATTAATAACTTCTTGGATGTATATTGGATATGCATCAAGATAAAACGGTTCCTTTCCTCAACTAAATATCAAGTGATCTTGATGTCTTGCCCGATCTTGTCTACTGTCAAGACTCGTGTCGTTTGTTGGATATTCTTGGAGTCCTTGATATCCACTGCAACATGAGTAAGGCAGGTGGTCATTGACAGACTTGCAGTGCAACTGTCAGTAATCACGAGACAGAAAAGGATTGGTTTTACTTGACTGGGCTGTCAGAAGTTCTGGGCCCAGAGACATCAGAGTGGATTAGGCATAGTTTGTCTTATCCACGACCAAGAGTTGTACTGAGTACAATTAGCAATGATTTGCTTACCTAGATAACTAAAGTTTGAGTAACGGCGAGTCGCCCACTCGAATTTTAGTAATCTGAGGATCTTGACTCATTGTATTCATCTGAGGAAACATAGTTTTGAATACAATGCGAGTTTTTCTTATTAGATAAGAATTCTCATTTCTTGAGCATTATAACTAAAACTCTACCTCTTTTAATTACAGCTATGTCTGTCTCAAATCACATCAACACTTTCTCACTAAGATCCGTCCTTGAGAAGGACAAGTTAAATGGATCTAATTTCTTGGAATGGTATCGGAACCTGAGAATAGTTCTCAGGCAGGAGAACAAGGAATATGTCCTTGAAAGAGTTCTCCCCGAGAGGCCACGTTCCAATGCCCCGCAGATAGAAAAAGAATGCTTCGGATAAGCATTCAGCTGATGTCAAAGATGTTAATTGTCTAATGCTGGTGACTATGAACTCTGAGCTGCAGAAGCAATATGAGAACGTGATGTCACCCATTGAGATGATTAACAGCCTGAAATCTTTGTTTCAGGAGCAAGCTCGCACAGAGAGATACCAGACGGTTAAATCTCTCATGGATTGCAAGCTGGCTAAGGACAGTCCAGTAAGTCCTCATGTCCTTAAAATGATGGGTTACATTGATAACCTGGGGAAACTGGACTGTGCCATTAGCCAGGAGCTAGCCACTGACATGATTCTGCAGTCTTTGCCGTCGTGTTTTGATCAGTTCATCATGAACTACAACATGCAAAACATGACTAAGACATTGACTGAGTTGCACGGCATGCTGAAGACAGCAGAGCCGAATCTCAAGAAGGCAACTCCCAGTGTACTGATGGTACAAGGGGGTAAAAGGTTTAAGAAACCTAAGAAGGGTAAGGGAAAGGCCCAGGTTGTCCAGACTGAAAGTCAGGACAAGCCCGAGCCGAAGCCCAAATCCGGGCCTTCTCCTGAGGATAAGTGCAACTACTGCAAGCAGTTGGGGCATTGGAAGAAAGACTGCAAGAAGTTCATGGAAGATTACAAGAAGCTGAAGAAGACGTATGATGCGTCTGACTCAGGTATTTATGTTATCGAACTTAATGTTATGTCTTCTAGTTCTACTTCGTGGGTATTGGATACCGGCTGTGGTGCTCATATTTGTACTGATGTGCAGACACTAAGAAATAGTAGGACGCTGAAGAAAGGACAAGTGGAGCTACGGGTCGGGAATGGAGCTAAGGTTGCTGCACTGGCCGTAGGCACTTACGAGTTGTCCTTACCATCGGGCATGGTTTTAATTTTAAATAATTGCTACTTTGTATTTGCGATAAGCAGAAACATAATTTCAGTTTCCGTTTTGGATTTGGAAGGTTTTGATTTTGCTGTTAAGAATAAAGTTTGTTCTTTCAATCGTGATGGTACATATTATGGTAGCGCCCCATTAGATAATGGGTTATATGTTTTAAACCAAGAAATGCCTGTCTTTAACATAAATACAAAGCGGTTTAAGTCCAATGACGAAAACCCGACTGTCTTATGGCATTGTCGTTTGGGCCATATCAATGAGAAACGCATCCAAAGGCTCCATCGAAATGGGCTTTTGGGCTCGTTTGATTTTGAATCATGTGAGAAATGCGAATCTTGTTTGATAGGCAAGATGGCTAGAGCCCCTTTCAACAAACCAAATGAAAGGGCCAGTGACTTATTGGGCCTTGTTCATACTGATGTATGTGGGCCGATGAGTACTATTGCCAGAGGAAATTACAAGTACTTCATTACCTTCACTGATGATTTCAGTAGGTATGGCTATGTCTATTTGATGAGACACAAGTCGGAATCCTTTGATAGATTCAAGGAATTCAAGAATGAAGTGCAGAACCAACTTGGCAAAAGTATCAAAGTTCTGCGATCGGATCGCGGAGGGGAATACTTAACTCAAGAGTTCAGCGACTATCTGAGCGAGTGTGGAATTATTTCACAACTCACTCCTCCTGGAACACCCCAATGGAATGGAGTGCCAGAGAGGAGGAATCGAACCTTATTGGGTATGGTTCGGTCTATGATGAGTCATTCAAATCTTCCATTATCCTTTTGGGGATACGCTCTAGAAACGTCTGCGTTTACACTAAATAGGGTTCCATCTAAATCAGTGGAAAAGACACCACATGAAATGTGGACTGGGAATGTTCCTAGTCTGTCTTTCCTGAGGATTTGGGGTTGCGAAGCTTATGTCAAACGTTTAATCTCTGACAAGCTTGCACCCAAATCAGATAAATGCTACTTCGTTGGTTATCCTAGGGAAACCAAGGCATACTACTTTTACAACCAATCTGAGAACAAAGTATTTGTTGCTCGAGACTGTTCTTTTCTTGATAGGGAGTTTCTCTCTAAGAAAAAACAGTGGGAGTAAAGTACATCTTGAAGAAATTCAAGATGCACAGGAGACTGCTCAACCTGCTGAGGAAGAGCAGCAGTTGGATCCACAGAGTTCTGTGGAACCGGCGCCTGTGGAGCCTGAAGTTCGCAGATCCGGAAGGATCCGTCACGAACCCGAGAGATACTATGGATTTCTCGTGACCAATTCAAATGATCTGATGATCATTGATAGTGACGAACCAGCGACCTTCGCGGAAGCAATGATGGAAGAGGACTCCGAAAAGGGGCTTGGAGCCTCTAAATCCGAAATGGGATTGATAGGTGTCAGGTTTTATCCTATATCTAACTGCAAGTGCACAGTTCAGTAGTCGTAGTATATAGGTATCGAATCCACAGGGACTCCGTATTCAATAGCTCAAGAACAGGAAATTAAACTAGGAAGAAAGCAATGTGATTGAATTAAAAGCAATGCAAGAAAGTAGACAGAAAGCAGAGATTGTTGGTTGTGAAAGCAAGTTATTAAGAGCGCTAAGTTTAGGGCGTTCTCAGGAAATCAGACAAGCAGACAGTTCATTCAGCAAGGATCTAATTAATCACAGTTCTAGAACTCAAAACACAGATATAGAATTAACCAAATTCCTTTGCGATAATTCTCTAAGTCTAAGTGCAGCAAACCAAACTTTCGTTTGCGAGAACTAACAGATTAAACTAGCATTAATTCCAAGTTTGATATGTTCACAATTATCCTAAACCAAACTTTCGTTTGCGAGAAGTTTAATTGCTCAACCTAATTAGTTCAGATTCCTAAACCCCACTTCCGTGACGTATTTAGCAACCTAAGATCTAGATTCTAATTGATCAGGTTAGAACTAGCTTTAAGCACAATTAGATTGAAGAACAGATATAGTTATGAATCCTTAACTGAATTTAACAAGTCTAGCAAGTCATGAAATCCTATGTGAGAAACCCTAAACCTAACAAGGAATCTACTCAGACATAGATAATGAAAACATAATCATATGATGAATAAATTGCATAGAAGATAAAGAATAAAAGGGGTTCGAAATCTTCTCCAAATACAGATGAAGTAAAGGTTCAGATCAGCCCCAAAAGCTCTAAAAATCCTCTGCTCTTAATTATGAAAGCATAAGTAAATAAAACACCAAAAACTTAATTATATAGGTCTAATCTCGGCCAGGGGCTTCTTTGTAAATATCAGGAACTTCTGGATCAGAGTGCAATATCTTGACTCTTCATAAACCGCCGAGTTTTGGCCCATCTCGCTGGTGCAACGATCGATGCTAGAGTGCAACGATCGACGCATTCCTCTGTTTCGGACAGTGAACTCTATCTCTCGGCCAAACACTCCAAAAATCTCCAAAAAGTTCCATAATCACCAAATATGCTCCAAACCAGATTATACCTGTAAAAGACTCTAAAAGAACACAAAAGACACTAAAACACACTTATATCATGGTCTAAAACTAGTAAAAACCATGATATATCAACTCCCCCACACTTAGCCTTTGCTTGCCCTCAAGCAAAACAGAGAACTATAAAGCATGGTGAAGAGGTTTGAAAACTCTTCAGAAACTCATTTCATCCTAGAAGCTACAATACTCAGATCAACATGTACTTCCCCCACACTTAGCAATTGTCCTAAAGTAAACTCCACAATCACATTCAAGCATTCAAATTCTCCCTACTGACTTCTGCAAGTATTTAAGTGCGGTCTCACCTAAGGAGTATCGATCAAAGGGCACATGGATTCTTACCTTATCAGCTCTAGACCACCATACTATCTTTCTCTAGTCCCTTTCTTCTCTTTCCCTTCTTTAACAACTGATTTTTCCCACTTTGGGTATCATTTTATTTTTTTTATCAGTGTTCTTCCCGTTATGGGGTGTACTTTGGACACATTCCATGGATAGCACAGGAGATAATAGGGGTCTCTACCACTCCTGTGACCACTTCGGAGTTACTAACTCATCCTCAGTTTATTATCTTTTTTTTTTTTACTTTATAGAAGGGGAGAAGGGAACCAAATAGGATAGGTTGACAGGCTGTGTCAGAACTAACAGGGAATCCGACACAAAGTATACCAAGCCCTTAGGTGAGAAATCTAAGTCAGTATTAAGTTGAAGTCAGTAAAAGGATCCTCTGATACCTGAAGTGATGTGGGTGTTCCCAGTAGGTTGATCTGTGATGGGGTTTTCTAATAGTCAGAGATAGATCCTGCAACTTCATCCCAATGGTTACTTAAGTTCCTGCAAGTCTTGTAAATCTTCTCAGAAAATCATAGTTTCTTACTTAAACAATTTTGACTCAATAAAACAAATTTTTTTGAAAAATGGACTGACTCTTAAAAAAACAGAAAGATAAACGTCAGTAGCACCTCCCCCACACTTAAGAAACACTGTCCCCAGTAGTTTCAAGCGAAGGATCGGTAAAAAGAAAGAAAAATTGTTAAAGTTCTGTTGAGTTCTGTCGGGTTTACCTCTGTCGCTGAAGCATCGATCGTTGCACTAAGTGCATCGACCGTTACTTGGCGATTTTCGTGTATGGTCGATCGTTGCTCAGAACTGCAACGATCGCTGCAATGCGATTCCGATCGTGTTGTGACGATCGACACAGAAGTGCGTCGATCGACGCACTGCGAATCTGTCCGAGACCTGCAACCAGAAACTCACCAGAAACAAAAACAAACGTAAAATCCTAACAAAAACACCAAAAATTAAGTAGAAAACACCAGTACCTAATGGTGGGTTGCCTCCCACCCAGCGCTTGTTTAAGGTCAATAGCTTGACCGGACGGACAAGATTTTTCAGGCACCAGGAGATCCCAACAGAGACTTTTCTGTCTCTGTCCAAGTCTCCTCATCCAAGGTGGCGAGTAGGCTGTTGCAGAATGCTCATGTCCAAGAAAAGATGGAGTAAAATGTGCTCCAGGATCTAGAATCACAGTGTCACCCGGCTGCTCATCATCTGCATCCATGATTGTGAATGTCTGCCCATCTATCAGTGGCTTTCGCAGCTTCTCCATCTCATATCGCAGCGGCTCATCTCCCAGGTGGAGGTCTATTAGACTCTGTCTAACATCAATCACAGCTCCTGATGTAGCCAAGAATGGTCTTCCAAGCAGCAATGCTTCATCAGGATCGCAGTCAAACTTCAGCACAAGGAAGTCTGTCGGAACTAAGTAGTTTCCAACTCTCACTGGAATGTCCTTTAAGAGTCCTTCCGGAACTCGTATAAACTGATCAGCTAGGACAAGAGAGGTCCTAGTGGGAGAAAAATCCAGCATCCCCAGCTTCTCTGCCACAGAATAAGGCATCATACTTCCAGCAGCTCCTAGATCACAAAGAGAGCGTCTAAAACTGTCCTCGAAGATGGAGCAGTAAAGCACAAAGACTCCAGGGTCAGGCAGCTTCTTCGGGATCTTGTTTAACAGAACATCACCAATATGCTGAGGAACTATAACCACCCAGTCTCTCAGCTCTTCATCTAGAGGCAGCATCTTGTTCAAATACCTCTGCACACATGGATGATAAGGTGGATCATCAGAAGTTGGAATTTCTTCCAATTCTTCACCAATCTCCTCTAGCTTCTTAAGCTCTTCAATTTCCTGCCTAATCACTTCAGACACTGAGGAGTGTTGTCTAACAATCTGCGCATATATCTCCTGTTGAGAGATCTCAGAGACTCCAGGGAATAAGCTATCAAGCTCCAAGTCTGCATCAATACCATCATCACTCAAAGAATCTGTCTGTTCCCGACGTGCATCGATCGACACTAGGTGTGTGTCGATCATTGCAGCTCTGCAAATTCCACCCGAGAGTTTTTCACCAAAATCCGGGATTTCTCCTTCCTTCACCAATTCAGCTGTACTTAGCTCAAATTTTTCACCTAGGTGAGATCCATCATTAACGTACACAGACCAGGCCTTAATATGAGTGTCTGCTACCCCTTTTTCCTTTATTGAGCTGGAAATCTGGTTTACCTGAGTATCCAACTGCTTCATGTGAGTGTTTAGGGACTCAAACTTCCCATTGAGGTCTTCATAGACAGCATCTAACTTCTTGTTGCAGTCCACAGAAATCTTGGTCTGACTCTCCATTAGTTGTTCCATCATAGCTTCCATTCTACTCTCATGAGCTGTAGGTGCAGGAGGAGTCTGATAGGATGAAGACCCATAGGTTCTCTGAGTACCTTGTCCAAAGGTCTTCTGAAAACCACTAGTCTGTCCAGAATTATATGAGTTGCTGTTGAAAGCACTTTTCTGTCCTCCATTGAAGAATCTGTTTCCCTGTTGATTACCAAATCTATTACCTTGGAATCCAGAACCTCCTATGTAATTCACATCTTCCTGCTGAGTGTCCTCCTCAGTTTGAATTACCTCTACATCTTGGGCAAAATGGGCAGCTTTCTTACCTGCTAGGAGATTGAAAACTGTGTCCAGCCTAGATCTAATATCAGCTATGTCAGAATTCTCTACACTTCCACCAGATTTCTTCCTCCTCTCATACAGAGTCTTGCAGCTGTTGCTGCCTATTAGATTCTCAATCAACTGCTTAGCTTGTGTAGGAGTCCGGGTGTTGAAGTTAGCATTACTGGAATTGTCCAGCGCAGACTGATACAGAAGATCTATGCCTCTGAAGAAGATGGCAATCAACTGAACCTCAGTGAATCCATGGTGTGGGCAGTCACGCTGATACTGCTTAAATCTCATCCAGGCAGTCTTTAAAGGCTCCACAGCTCCTTGTGAAAAGGTGAGTATGTCCTGTCTGGACTGGTCTGAGCGCGCATCATCATAGAAGTGACGCAGGAACTTACTCTTTAAAGCTGCCCAAGTAGTATACTGAGCAGGCGCTAACTGCTTCAGCCATGCACTAGCGTCTCCAGCAAGACTGTGCGGAAAGAGTTTAAGGAACAGATAGTCCGGGCACACTCCATCATACTTCATGCCAGTGACCACGTCCTCAAACGAATCAATGTGATCCATAGGCTGCTCCGTTGGGTAATCATGAAACGCATTCTGTCTCATCAGCGAGTAGTAGATGGTTTTGATCTCAAAATCATTCCTCTCAAAAGCAGGAAGCACTAAAGCTGACCGGTTTCTATGAAACTCATCCGGTCTGTTGTAGTCAGCTAAAGTCCTCTCATGGACAACCATCTGTCTACCTTGGGCCTGCCCTTGACCCTGGTTCTGCTCCTGTTGCTGTTGCTCAGGAGGATCAGGGATGACATTTCCTTCAGCATCAACCCTTTGCCAAGCGGCATTGTATGGGTTGTTATCTTGGTCCCTCAGGGTACCTTCAGCATCACGTACAAGAATCAAACGCTCTTGCACCATCCTTTCTCTTCTCTCTCTTCTGTTGGTTCTCTCTAAACGTCCAAGTTCTTCAAGATCGAGATTAACTAAGTCCAAGTTCGGATTACTTCTAGTTTTCTGCGTCTGCATAAACTGTCTGTAATCGTCCGGCAACGATCGATGCTATCAGTGCAACGATCGTTTCAGTCTCTGAATCGCCTAGTGACGATCGATGCTAGAGTGCAACGATCGACGCAGTGCGATATTAGTACCTGCGACAGAGAGAAAAACAGAGAAAATCAGCAACTAAAAAAACACAAAAATAAAAACGAAAAGAAAACGAAAAATCCTAGTAAAACCCTAAGTTCTAAGCTATCGAAGACTCAAAGAGTCCCCGGCAACGGCGCCAAAAACTTGATAGGTGTCAGGTTTTATCCTATATCTAACTGCAAGTGCACAGTTCAGTAGTCGTAGTATATAGGTATCGAATCCACAGGGACTCCGTATTCAATAGCTCAAGAACAGGAAATTAAACTAGGAAGAAAGCAATGTGATTGAATTAAAAGCAATGCGAGAAAGTAAACAGAAAGCAGAGATTGTTGGTTGTGAAAGCAAGTTATTAAGAGCGCTAAGTTTAGGGCGTTCTCAGGAAATCAGACAAGCAGACAGTTCATTCAGCAAGGATCTAATTAAGCACAGTTCTAGAACTCAAAACAGAGATATAGAATTAACCAAATTCCTTTGCGATAATTCTCTAAGTCTAAGTGCAGCAAACCAAACTTTCGTTTGCAAGAACTAACAGATTAAACTAGCATTAATTCCAAATTTGATATGTTCACAATTATCCTAAACCAAACTTTCGTTTGCGAGAAGTTTAATTGCTCAACCTAATTAGTTCAGATTCCTAAACCCCACTTCCGTGACGTATTTAGCAACCTAAGATCTAGATTCTAATTTATCAGGTTAGAACTAGCTTTAAGCACAATTAGATTGAAGAACAGATATAGTTATGAATCCTTAACTGAATTTAACAAGTCTAGCAAGTCATGAAATCCTGTGTGAGAAACCCTAAACCTAACAAGGAATCTACTCAGACATAGATAATGAAAACATAATCATATGATGAATAAATTGCATAGAAGATAAAGAATAAAAGGGGTTCGAAATCTTCTCCAAATACAGATGAAGTAAAGGTTCAGATCAGCCCCAAAAGCTCTAAAAATCCTCTGCTCTTAATTATGAAAGCGTAAGTAAATAAAACACCAAAAACTTAATTTTATAGGTCTAATCTCGGCCAGGGGCTTCTTTGTAAATATCAGGAACTTCTGGATCAGAGTGCAATATCTTGACTCTTCATAAACCGCCGAGTTTTGGCCCATCTCGCTTGTGCAACGATCGATGCTAGAGTGCAACGATCTACGCATTCCTCTGTTTCGGACAGTGAACTCTATCTCTCGGCCAAACACTTTCAAAAATCTCCAAAAAGTGCCATAATCACCAAATATGCTCCAAACCTGATTATACCTGTAAAAGACTCTAAAAGAACACAAAAAGACACTAAAACACACTTATATCATGGTATAAAACTAGTAAAAACCATGATATATCAGGGATCCATGTCAGAAAACCAAGTATGGTCCTTGGTCGATTTACCTAATGGTGTAAAAGCCATTGAGTGTAAATGGATCTTCAAGAAGAAGATTGACGTGGATGGCAATGTGCAAATTTACAAAGCGAGGTTGGTGGCTAAAGGTTTCAAACAAATTCATGGTATTGACTATGATGAAACCTATTCCCCAGTCGCTATGCTTAAATCCATTCGGATTCTTCTAGCGATTGCCGCTCATTATGACTATGAGATTTGGCAAATGGATGTCAAAACCGCATTCCTGAATGGTATTCTGGAAGAGGATGTGTATATGACACAGCCTGAAGATTTTGTTGATCCTAAGAACGCTGGAAAGGTATGCAAGCTTCATAAATCCATTTATGGATTGAAGCAAGCATCACAGAGTTGGAATCTTCGTTTTGATGAAGCAGTTAAACAATTTGGTTTCATCAAGAACGAAGAGGAACCATGTGTTTACAAGAAGACTAGTGGGAGAAAAATTGCGTTTCTTGTACTGTATGTCGATGACATACACCTCCTCGGTAATGACGTTCCGTTGCTTCAGTCTGTTAAGACTTGGCTCGGAAGTTGTTTTTCCATGAAAGACATGGGAGAAGCTGCGTATATTCTTGGAATCAAAATCTACAGAGATAGAATGAACAAGCTGATTGGATTGTGCCAGGACACTTATATTGATAAGGTACTGCACAGATTCAGGATGCACGATTCCAAGAAGGGCTTCATACCGATGTCTCATGGCACTAGTCTCAGCAAGAAGCAGTGTCCGGCGACACATGCTGAGCGAGAACGCATGAATAGGATTCCTTATGCTTCTGCAATAGGATCTATTATGTATGCCATGCTCTGCACTCGTCCAGATGTAGCTTACGCGTTAAGCATGACGAGTAGATACCAATCTGATCCAGGTGAAGATCACTGGACAGCTGTTAAGAATATTCTCAAGTATTTGAGACATACTAAGGATAAATTCCTGGTGTATGGAGGAAGTGAAGAACTTGTGGTGAATGGATTCACCGATGCGAGTTTTCAGACGGACAGAGACGATTTCCGATCACAATCTGGATATGTCTTCTGTCTAAATGGCGGTGCAGTGAGCTGGAAGAGATCTAAGCAGAATACCGTAGCTGATTCCACGACGGAAGCTGGATACGTTGCTGCTTCAGAAGCGGCAAAGGAAGCTGTTTGGATCAAGAAGTTCATGACTGAACTTGGTGTGGTTCCTAGTATCTTGGAGCCAGTGGCTTTTTTTTGCGATAACAACGGAGCCATTGCTCAGGCGAAAGAACCAAGGTCACACCAGAAGTCCAAACACGTGAAGAGGAGATATCACCTGATTCGTGATATCGTCAATAGAGGTGATGTGAAGATCAGCCGAGTTCCGACATACGAGAATGTCGCTGATCCTCTGACCAAGTCACTCCCAAGGCCTAAGCATGAGAGTCATACGACTGCTGTAGGCATTAGAGATCTTAAGATGTAATCTTGATTCTAGTGGGAGTTTTAGTTTTGTTAAGACGCTCTTGTAAACATTCTTTTGGAAATGTTTAATGAAATTTGATTTCAGCATTATTTATTGTGATCTAAATAATGGTCCCAAAATAAGTTTATGACATATTATAGGTCATCAAGTTGAGGACTTGATCATGAAACCCTATAAGTTAATAAATTATGTTTTGTCCCTGGTCGAGGCTGATAAAGTGGGACACTGACAACCGCGAGAGACTAGATTGTGAGGTGACTGTTGGCTAAGTTTCATGGAGCCAATGATATGATTATCGCAATCAGTCACATAGATATATGTTAGTGAACATATGATCGGACATGACCCGCTAATGAGAAGTCTACAAGATAGTTATATCTGTGTCATAAGAGGTTCTCATTACGACTATAGAGTATAGTCCTTAGACCTGAGTTCATCATGCTTTCTTGCATATGAATTGGTACACTTTGACTTTGTCAAACGTCGACCCGTAACTGGCGACTATAACGGCACTGTTCAAGTATATCATGAAGTGTGCGTTGAAACAGGGATGGAACAAGATGGGATTTTTCCCTCCTGTATAACGGGAGATAAATATCTCAGGGCCTATCGAAGATTGAATACTGAGAGAATGTGTGGCCGCACTCAAACGAACTGTAGTTCAGTTATTTGTAATGTTCAGTATGAGATCAGGAGTTCGATAAACACGATGTTGGCTTAATAAGGATGACACCAATATTGCCTTATGCCAAATCGAGATATAGAGACAAAAGGATTATAGGAATAGATGATTCCAGTACAAGTGGGAGATTGTTGGGATAGTGTCCTGAAATCACACTTGTACTCACTCCTGTGATAGTTGTGTGTCGAGATCAGACATTCGTATAATACTGGGCGGTTGCAAAGCTTTGCTAGAAGCCTCTTGCAATCTGTAAGTTGTAGACTTACTGCCAGTATTATATGATCCTATATGGTCACACACCTAAGCAATCTGGAAGCTACGAAATGTGAATGATCATTATGGTAATGATCATATTAATGTGTATTGGATACACATTATTATCGATAAAATGGTGTTGTATCGATCGACACAGCTTGTCGACCTAATATAAGACTTAATGTCGGGTTTCGGGAAAAGGCTTTTCGAATTAAGACTTAATTAAGTCTAGCCCGTTAAGCATGTTTAGGTCGGATAAAACTCGAGTTTGTCGACCTAAACAAGAAAGCCGTCCACTTTTCTTGACAGAAAAAGTAGAAACACCAGAGAGATTCGATTCCCGTTGATCCGGCACTAGCATCCCGTTTCCAGCTTGTGTGCGTGTGTATCTGGTAGAGGCAAGGCATCTGCGTTGCTCCACTGATCTCGTTCACCATTCTCATTCCGCTGCCAGTTCAAAGGTAAGAATGAGGTTGGTTTTAATTCAATATATCAAACCCTAGATCCTAGGAGATCCAACACATCCCAGTACACATCTTACGGGCAGTAGCACCACTGAGGTTTAAAGATATTGACCCCAACCTGCAAAGAAAATCTATCTATACTAGGACCAATGCGGAGAATAATCGAAGATATAATTGGCGCTTGAAAAAGCATTTCGCAAAGTAACCATTTTATAAACTTTCGCAAACACTTTTGAAAACGGAAATAGGTTTTAAGAAAACAACAGAAGTTGATCCCCAGGACAGCACCGGGGGACCTTAACCCAGGCTCTGATACCAAATTGTAACACATGTTTTCCGGCAAACCGGAAACGCGGCGTTAGGGCACCCGTCGAACCAGGAACGGTTCAACCGGTCTGCCATCTTAACTGGTCCCATGAACCTGCGCTTCCTTCGTATTCAAATCCACCAATAACGTCACTCGATCGATCAATCCCGCATCCGGACCTGCAAGAAAGGGGGGACAGAAAAGGGAAAAGAAGGTCTGAGTAATTGTTTCAAACACAATTACCCAGCGAGGGTGAATTTCTAGGAACACGCGATCCCGGCTTACGCCACACAATTACGAATTACAAGTCCTAGGCTAATATCACCTTGCAATAAACGCCCGAAGGCTTCACTACACAATCTAACGCCCAATCGTGCATAACGAGCTCCAAGCTCACACTCATGAACACTGTTGGTACTGGATTTCCCTCTAGGAAATCCGGCCCATTAACAGACAAAACAGAGGCCCATAATTACGAGCCCGTTCCAGAATCAAAGACAGACAAAAGAGCCGACTTCTTCGATGGGCCCAAGTGAAACAAACGCCCTGGAAAGGCCCAGACGATGCCGAAGCCGGAGACGACCGAGCTCGAGCTCGGCAGAAGATGACGTGGAGATAGAGCAACTCGGTCTTCGCCAATTCAACTGATCCGCATAAATCTCGGAGATCGTTACGATGACGAGGCCGAAATATCAGGACGAAGAGATCAGAATCGAGACTATTTAAGAATAGAAGTGGCGATTCATTAAAGATAATTCCAACCTAGGCTAAGAACACTTCGATTAGATAGCTCGATTTTATACTTTGTACTCTCTTCTCGACTGTGTTTGTTCTATCTCGACGATCAATCTCAATAAAGTCTTTGATTCATAGGAAACTATACCATTTCTATATCCAAAAGTCCAAATCCACGAATACAAATTCTTAGTGTGAATCCCGGATCTCACATTTGGCGCCGACTGTGGGGACATTCTATAGCCTTTCCTATCTTAAGAATCAGATCCTAGATCCGATAGATCGAGATGAATCCCGACCAAACTGGCTCTCCCAGCGCCACACCACCGGTTGACCGCCCTCAAAAGGTCGACAACGTTCCTCAGAACACTACCGGGGTAAGAAACATGGGTCAGACCGACGGCGTGTTGACGAGCTCTGCCTCAGTCTCCACGACCTCGGCACCAGCCGGCTCCGTCGCTCAAACAATCGCGACGAGCCAGACTCCGACAAATGTTTTGTCAGGAACTAATGATCCGAGCAGAAACTGGGTGTGGATGAGAAATGACTCAATACCCACCCCAGGAGGAGGATCTGGAATAACCAGACCCAATTCGCCACTACCTTCTGCTCAACAGAGACAAGGGCCAAGCGATCTTGCCGAGATCCGTTCGATGTTAAGCCTGTTGGTAGATCGAACGAGAAACAACAAGGCAAGCGCAAGGGCCCAAGAGATCGCGAACCGTTCTCTGGCAGCGCAGCTCGAGGAACAAGAGCGGCGCCTGAACGCCCGTCTTGAAGAGCTAGCCAGTCAAAGCCAAGGGGGCAGACCAACGCGAACTCCCATAAGTCCTCCACCGTGTACCCGCTTGGACTTCTCCCAGGTAGTAACTCCTCCGGGAATGTAACACCCCCGACGTGTTCTACGGACGATAGCCGAGTCGGTGGTGCCACAAGTTGTCGAACATCGCCAATGTCCCAGCCGTGACCGTAGTCTGGCCGATCCACTGTCGATATCCGACCCCCTCGACTCAGGCCTAAGGCTCGCGGACCCGTACCCGAGTCAAGAGTTGTGTCGACTTGGACGAAGCCGAGTATCATTGGGCGTAGAGGTTTTATGTCTCGCAAAATAATGTACCTCGCAAAATAGTAGTACGTATATGAGTAAATTGTCCGGACAAATCTATTAAAACACGTAAGCGTAAAGTATACCGTACGTACTTAGATTTGTTTGAACAACCAACTTGACAAATCTATCCCGGTCACAACCTACGTCCGAATCCGCCCGCTACCCAAACCTAAGGATACCTGCGAGACAAAAGTTGTTTAATGAGCAACCATATGGGTTACCCAGTGAGTCCAGAGCCCGCTAACAATCGTTAGTGCCCGACCCATTCCCCCATAGCCGAAGCATAATAAACATTACGCAAGAAAGCATCACAATGCAATATCAAAGATATCGCAAGCGCAAGCGAATAAACCATCGCACATGACCCGTCTAGACGCACTAGACCCGTCTCGATGCTGAGGCCTCGGTGTATCCGGCACCACCACCCATTCTCTCACTCTGTGGCTACACCCGCACAATCACCCGCGAAGGTTCATGCCCGGCACCACACCCGAATCCACGGGTAACCCGAATCCACGGGATCGTGTCGTCACACGATGCTCGGCCATGGGCGCGACCCAAGTAACCCTCCGAGCCCTCTCCGAATCCACGGAGGATCTCCGAATCCACGGAGTTGGGTGGTACCATATACACCATCCTAAGACAATACACATATGTCTTACGGTGTAGGGTCGTGCATAGGATCCAACGATCACAACAGCCACTACCACCGCCTCGACAACCGGATGGGAGACTCCCTCACACGGAGCTACCGCATCCTCACATCAACCATTTCCGAGCGGATCTCACTTCCGACTCGTACTTATCACAACACATTTCCGGGCGGATCTCACTTCCGTCCCGTACTTACCACAATCCATTTCCGGGCGGATCTCACTTCCGACCCGTACTTATTCCATCATGCTTAACCAAACATCGTCAACCTCGGTCCATGCCTCAACAACTTATCGGAATAGGACGGCACCTCCGTGCGTGTCCTAACCGATCCTGCATCACAACCGTTAACAACACATGCGACCGGGTTCACGACCTACCAATCATCAAGCAACATTCAAGCATGATATCAAGCAAGCATGTCATAATCACACAAGCACGCAAGGCGGTAACCCGATATGCCCTCAAGCGGTTACCCGTCAAGCATGCAAACCGGCTCCGTAAGGCTAGCAAGCGGTTCCCGTCCGGTCCGCTAACGGTTACCCATTCCGCTTGAAGGTTTCCCGTCCTACTTGCGGAATAGATCCCGACCTGCTTGCGGAACGGTTCCCGATCCGCTTGCGGAACAGTTCCCAGCTCACTTACACACGATTTCCGACATGCTCACAAAACCGTAATCAACACGCAATCAATATTACGCAAGCATAACCAACCAAGAACGTTATGCTTAAACATCTATCCACGCATCACATAAACATAGCACGAAGCTAAAACAATCACACGGTTCAATTCCTAAACCGCCCCTGCAAGACAAAACCGTCAGTCCTAGCTATCGGGACTCACTCTCGGGTTTTTGGTTCGGCAGAGGTTCGGTTCCCAAAGTAGCTCGTTCTTCACTTCCCGGCCCGCCTTTCTTACTCTCCAAAGACTCCTAATCCACTTCCCGTGCCTCCGGAACGTTCACCCTTCGTCTTGCTTGCGATCGGCCTCTTTTCCTTCTTCCCGGCGACTTTCTCTCTCTAAAACGTTTCTCTCCTTTCTCTCTCTACTTTTTCGGTTTTGGTCTGCAAAGTGTGAGTTTCTGAAGGGGGAGAGGCTGTATTTATAGGCAAAGCCAAGCTGGTGGTGGCAGCTCAAAATGGCGACGTCCGATTGGCCGGTTCCGAGGCGATCATGCGTCGCGACATCTCGGCGCCACCGTCCTTCATCCCGGCGACGACACCTTGCGCTCCTCATGCAGGTGGACACCTCTGGTGGTGTGTTGGCGCCACCAAGAAATGCTCAGGTGCTTCCACCCTTCCAGCCTTGTGCAATGACATGTCGTGCTTCGCGATTACACCTCGTGCTTTTCCTCCGTTTACACCTCGTGCTTCTGGGACACCTCGTGCTTACGCCGGACACCTCGTGATTTCCGACAGCTTATGCTTCCGGAAGTAAAAACTCGCATGTGCCATGTCGTGCTTCTAACCCGATAAACCCGATATTTCCCGATTTAGTCGCAAATGCGATATCTCTTCAACCGTGCACTCTTTTTAAATTCTGTTTCGACCAAAAGTCTTAGTTTGAGCTCCTCTATCACCCCATAATAACGCCTCACAAATTTGGAACTTTCGGATTTTCGGCCGTTCCTCGGCCGTCTTTCGTATCCTTCGACCGTCGCATAATCCGCTCGTCCGTTTTGAATTCTGACTCGACCAGAAGTCTTAGAATGTCTTCATTAGCTAATGCCGTTGATTTGAAGTCAATCGCACAACTTTGAATTTTGTCGTTCTTCGTCCGATCCAACCCGACTGGTCGTATTCCTTGTATTGACGTTTTACTCCTTCGGGAGGGTCATTACAGGGAACGTCGGGAAATTTCGGTAATACGTCAAATAGCGGCTTCCGCCCTAAAATGACCCCTATCGCGGTACCGACCCCATTTGGTTCGAGTTCAATGGTCACAGACCCAACCAGATCAAGAAACCGACCATTACCCGGGCCACCACCTTTCCCGAGTAACTCTAACATCCGACCGAGGCAACTAGGAGGTTCTGCCTTCGCCTCGAGCTCGGGACTCCTTAACGGATCAAACTCAGTTCAGTTCCGAACGCCCCAGGTCGATCAGACGAGGTCGATCCCAACGATCGATCTCCTCGACCCCATTTTTCCGGAACAAACGTCAGGTCAGGCACAAGTTCAGTTCGCACCCGCAGAGGGCGATGAACACGATATGCTTAGACAATACATTGAGAAGGCTAAAGCCCAGTTCAACAGCCTGAGCTCGAAAGTTCACATGGCGACGAGCGCGGCTCCTGACATCGATCGAGTGATCGAAGAAACACAACAAACGCCGTTCACAGATCGGATTGCGTTTGCAAGGATCCGAGAGATCAAGAAAACTAAGTTTCCAGAATTCTCTGCGAAATCAGACCCGAAAGCCCACATCAGGGCATTCCGACTAGCGATGGCAAGGGTGTACCTTACCGATGAGGAGAGGGAGCCATCCTTCTGCAGGCTCTTCGCAGAAAACCTATCAGGCTCTGCCCTAGAATGGTTTGCCGGACTGGAAGAAAGGTCCATTGACAACATCACCCAGTTCATGACGGCTTTCCTCAAGCAATACTCCGTTTTCATCGAGGAAAAGACTACCGAGGCAGCCTTATTTGGCGTCTCTCAAAAACCCGACGAAACACTTCGCTCGTACATCGACCGATTTAAGGAAATAAAATCCAAAATCGCGAACCCACGAGACGAGGTAGCTATAGAAGCGTTAAGACGGGGACTATGGTTCTCAGCCAGATTCCACGAGGAAATAACAGTCCGCGAACCTCAAACGCTCGATGACGCCCTCCATTGCGCATCGGCCTTTGCTCGCCTCGAGGACGAAACCACGGCCCTCAGGGAAAAACACCGGAAAGAAAGGAACCCGTCGGGCTCGCAAAATCCGAACTCGAAAAAGGATTCCCGTAAATCAGGGAACGTCAACGCGGTCGAGAGCCCAAAGAGCTCGAAGAAATTCGAGTTCGACAAGGAAAAATTCTGTGATTTCCACAATAAGAGAGGACACTCGACCGAGGATTGCTATACTCGAGCTAAAGCAGAGGCTCAAAAACAAGAGTCCGAAAGCAAAAAAGACTCCGAAGTCGAGGAGGAAACTCTGTCCGACAAAAAGGAAAACAAACAGACCAAGGAGCCGAACTCCAAAAAGCACTCCCAAAACAAACGGGAACGGTCAAAAGAGCCGGAATATCCCGAAACACTCCCTCATGGGTCGCGGAAGCGAGTTGAGTTCATCCTCGGCGAGCTTAACCTAAGCGGCACTCCGGGAGGCTCGGCGCTATCCCCGCCTCCGGCTCCTGCCAAAAGTTTACGCTCAAGAATCAATCTCCCTTGTCTCTGCGGGGGGGAGGGGGGGTGTACATGCTATACCCCCTAAACGAATCGACTTCATCTTCGGTAGCTCCAAGCTTTGCCGCGACTCGGTCAATTCGATCAAAGCTCTTCAAAGAAGAATCGAGACCGACAGAGGGGGGAAAACCCCAATGTTGGGTCCAGACCACGAAATCATTTTCTACGAGAGCGAGACAAGTAATCTCGACAAACCACACGACGACGCCCTACTCGTTTGTCTAGTAGTGGGAGATGTCGAACTCTCAAGGATAATGATTGACACAGGAAGTTCGGTAGATGTCCTCTTTTACGAAGCGTTCAAAAAGATGGAGTTCAACGACTCCGAGATTGTGGAAGAAAAGACACCACTAGTAGGTTTTGCTGGCAAAACGACATACTCGATGGGCTCTGTCTTCGCCCCAGTAATTGCTGGAGGAGTTCGGAGAATGACGGAGTTCATCATAGTAGATCGGCCAGCTCCCTATAACGCAATCCTAGGTCGACCATGGATATACGACATGAAAGCGGTACCATCGACCTACCACCAATGCGTAAAGTTCCCGACTCCCAAAGGGATCAAAACCATTTACGGAAGTCAAAAGATTTCCCGTCATTGCTACATGAACGGATACAAGCAGATCGAGAAATCCCATGCGTAGCAATTACAGAAAGAGGAGGAGCTCGCCACCATGCAGACCAAAAGGTCGAACGACCCCAGTCAAATAGGACCCCCAAAGGACCTCACGACTCAGGTCTGCATAGACGAGGCTCATCCCAAAAGACTCGTTGGCATTGGAATCGACCTATCAGAGCCGGTTAAGAACGAACTGGTCTCTTTTCTCAAACAAAACGTCGACTCCTTCGCCTGGTCTTCAGCAGACATGAAAGGGATAAACATCGATGTAACCAGCCACGAGCTGAATGTCGACCCAACCTACAAACCGGTAAGACAGAAGCGTCGAAAACTAGGCCCTGAGCGGGCCAAAGCCGTCAATGACGAGGTCGATCGGTTATTAAAAATCGGATCGATCAGAGAGGTCAAGTACCCCGACTGGCTCGCGAACCCCGTGGTGGTTAAGAAAAAGAACGGAAAGTGGAGGGTCTGTGTAGACTTCACGGATCTCAACAAAGCATGTCCAAAGGACAGCTTCCCACTCCCGCACATCGACCGACTGATCGAGGCCACCGCTGGACATCAGCTGCTATCCTTTATGGACGCGTTCTCAGGGTACAATCAAATATTGATGAACCCTGAAGACCAAGAAAAGACTTCGTTCATAACGGATCGAGGCACGTACTGCTACAAAGTCATGCCCTTCGGACTGAAAAACGCAGGAGCAACTTACCAGCGCCTCGTCAACAAGATGTTTTCAGGACTCCTAGGCAAAACCATGGAAGTCTACATCGATGATATGCTGGTAAAATCTTCCAGGTACGAGGATCACATCCCCAACTAAAAGAATGCTTTACCATTCTTAATAAGTATGGGATGAAACTCAACCCAGCTAAATGTACCTTCGGGGTCCCTTCAGGAGAATTCCTCGGTTACTTGGTGACCGAAAGAGGGATCGAAGCGAACCCCAAATAGATCGCAACGTTCATAGAGATGAAATCTCCCAGAACAACGCGAGAAGTCCAGCGCCTAACCGGCAAAATAGCTGCTCTGAATCGCTTCATCTCAAGGTCGACTGATAAATGTCTACCCTTCTATCACTTGTTAAAAGCAAACAAAAAGTTCTTCTGGGACGACAAGTGCGAAGAGGCATTCACTCAGCTCGAAGCCTACTTAAGCGAACCACCCATACTGGCGAAACCAGTAGAAGGAGAACCCCTTTACCTCTACTTAGCTGTCTCGACGGCAGCAGTAAGTGGAGTCCTGGTTCGCGAGGAACAAAACGAACAACGGCCGGTATATTACATCAGTAAGACCTTGATCGACGCTGAAACCAGATACCCCGCCATGGAAAAACTCGCCTTAGCGCTAGTAACGTCGGCTCGGAAACTCCGACCGTACTTTCAGTCGTACTCGATCATAGTGATGACCTCTCAGCCGCTGAGAACCATTCTTCACAGTCCAAGCCAATCAGGTCGATTGGTCAAATGGGCTATCGAACTTAGCGAGTACGACATTGAATACAAAGCTCGAACATGCCTAAAAGCACAAGTACTGGCAGATTTCATAATCGAGCTCCCTCCGACTATAGAACTCGACCCAACTTCGGCCCAAAGATGGAAGCTCTACGTCGATGGAGCTTCCTCAAGACAAGGGTCCGGAGTCGGAGTGAAATTAGTCTCCTCAACGGGTGAAGTACTAGAACAATCGTTTAGATTGGGCTTCGCCGCATCGAATAACGAGGCTGAATATGAAGCGTTAATAGCCGGGCTCAGACTCGCGATAGCCATAGGAGCCCGGGAAGTAAACGCCTTCAGCGATTCCCAACTAGTCACGAGCCAATATCATGGCGACTACGAGGCCAAAGAAGAACGAATGGAAGCATACCTACGGGTAGTCCACACATTGGCCGAACAGATCGAATTCTTCGATCTAACACGAATCCCACGAGGTGAAAACACTGCAGCCGATGCGCTAGCCGCATTAGCATCGACATCAGATCCTAACCTCTAAAGGATCATACCAGTCGAAGGGATAGAAAAACCAAGCATCGACATAGCTTTCAAAGCTCTGTCCTTGAAAGAGGACGGGCCCGCTGTGAAGGACGATGTCAAACGCAAAGAGTGTCCCGGAGACATTAATAGCAACATCATCGAGATTGATGATGATCTCGATCCTAGAAACACCGTATACGTCGCGAATGTCCCCGACTGACCAATTCAAACCGCATCCACTAGTCAGGGACCTGAGCCTAACAACGACGAAGATTGGAGAACTCCGATCATTCGATACATCACATACGGCGAAGTTCCCGACGGCAAATGGGAGGCGCGGAAACTTAAAACACAGAGTGCGAGGTACTGTGTCACACAAGGAGAGCTCTTTAAAAGGAGCCTCTCCGGACCTTACCTTAAATGCCTTGACAAAAAGCAAGCCCTAGCCGTGATTACACAAACACATGACGGATCCTGCGGAAGCCATTCCGGAGGACGAGCATTGGCCGTGCGAATCAAAAGGCAAGGCTACTATTGGCCTATAATGGCCACCGAATGCGAATCTTTCTCCAACAAGTGCGATAAATGCCAAAAGCATGCCCCAATTATCCACCAAGCGTCGGAGAAACTCTCCTCTATCTCATCACCATACCCATTCATGCGGTGGGGAATGGACATCGTTGGACCGCTGGTCGCATCTGGCAAAAAGAAAGCCACACACCTGTTGGTGATGACGGACTACTACACCAAGTGGATTGAAGCAGAGTCATACCAGAAAATTAAGGACGTTCACGTTAAGGAGTTCGTCTGGCGAAACATCGTTTGCCGACATGGACTACCCCACGAGATCGTCACCGATAACGGATCTCAGTTCATATCAAACACGTTCAAAGAGTTCTGCAGAACTTGGAACATAAAGCTGACTTACTCAACACCACGCTACCCCCAAGGGAACGGGCTAGCAGAAGCAGCTAACAAAGCGATTATGAATGGTCTCAAGAAAAGGCTCAACGAGTGCAAAACAACCTGGAGTGACGAACTCCCAGCCGTAATCTGGGCCTACCGGACTACCCCCCGCAAATCCACTGGCGAGACTCCCTTCTCGCTAGCTTACAGAATCGAGGCGGTAGTACCAGCTGAAATTCTCGTGTCAAGCATTCGCAAAGAAGAATGCCCACGACAAGAGGAACTTAATAACAAGATGATAACTGACGAGCTCGACCTCGTCGACGAAAGAAGGAACCTCGCATTAGCTCGACTCCAGAATTACCAACAAGCCGCAGCTCGCTACTATGATTCCAGAATCAAAACTCGAAGGTTTCAAGTAGGAGAGCTCGTCTTGCGGAAAGTGTTCGACCATAAAAAGGAAGAACACGCTGGAAAATTAGGAGCGAAGTGGGAAGGTCCTTACCAGGTCACCGACGTCGTAAAGGACGGGGTCTACCGACTCAAGTCGGTGGAAACCCAGAAGCCCGAACTACGACCTTGGAACATCATCAACTTCAAAAAGTATTTCCACTAGGATTACATCAACATAATCGAACTACGAAATGGCTTGATCCCCTTAAAAAGGGTACGTAGGCAGCTCGACTTCGAGCGCAGCCGCCCCCCCAAAAAAAAAGCTCACGAGCTCAACAGCTTCTGACGAAGTTACACCGACTTATCTTTGTGAAATCAAAATAAGTCCCTTAATCCAATGTTTCTTTCTATCGTAAAAGTTAGAATCATTGCGAAATACCTTGTCATAACATTCCCAAAACGAAAGATATGAAATTATCTCTTCCAAAACGAAGGATATGAAATTATCTCTTCCGAAACGAAAGATATGAAATCATCTCTTCTAAATCAAAGCGATATGAAAGTATCCCTTCCAAGCGACCTGAAATGACCACTCTAAAAGCTAAAATGATATGAAATTATCTCTCCTAAAATCAAGCGATATGAAATTATCCTTTCCAAGAGACCTCAGACGGTCTCCCACAAAATCAAAGTGATATGAAATTATCCCTTCAAACAAAGCGGCCTAAAACGGTCCCTCCAAACCGAACGAACTGAAATGATCGTCCCAAAAACGAGCGACCTAGAACGGTCCTCCCGCTTCGAACGAACTGAAATGATCGTCCCAAAAACAAGCGACCTAGAACGGTCCACCCGCTTCGAACGAACTGAAACGATCGTCCCAAAGAAAGAGATCCAGAATGATCTCTCCAAAAATAAAAATAAAATACAATTCTTCTAAACCTTATGCGGATTAAAAGAATCGGGGGGGGCTACCTCACTCCTCAAGCAAAATAACGAGATCGAGAATTCAAGCATGCAACCTCTACACACACTCCAAACCGGATCTTTGTAAGTTCACTTCAATTCGATCTCACACTTAATGCTTCTCTTTTCGATTCAGCAATTAAGCCCGAATCTTACATTGCGAAGTAGTCGCACCTCAGACTATTCCTAGCAAAGAGCTCGAGCTCAAATGCAACTGACTTAAAAGTTCGCAACGGACCTTCTAAGGCAGCTCACGATAAGTTATCTGCTCGGTTCCTCTAGAGAGGTTCGAATCGCCACAATGGCTCAGATTTTATGTTAAGGCATAAAAACAATGAAATCTATGCTAAGGCATGAAAGATTTAAAAAAAACAAGTTAAAAAAAAAGAGGACACAATGTCCTCGAGTTTGAACAATGCCCCCTCGGGCAACAAAAGTCCGAAAAGAAATTAAAAGCCCCCTCGGGCAAAGAAAAGTCTGAATTAAAAGCCCTCTTGGGCGGCAACAAATAAAAAAGGGGACTAGAACTGCTTGGAAGGAGAGGAAGCCTCGTCTCGATTCTCCGTCTGACCATCGGTCGCCCCGTCCTCCTCGAGTTGACCCTCGACCTCATCGCTAACTCGCGAGCTAACTCCGGTCGGGAGGTTCGATCCATACTGATCAAGACGAGTAGCCGCCTGGTTTAGGGGGCGCGCAAGGATCACGGAATCGTCCGACATCACCGGCAAATTAAGCTTGCTGATACTGAAGTCCGACACCGCCGCAGCGTTCATCTCCTCCGTGGCCAATCTCTTCTTCTCGGCCAAGTCCATCACCTCCTTGGTCAAGTCCAGTTCGCCAGAGGCGAACTCAGCAATAAGCGCGATATTAGCCAAAGCCTCCTGGAGCCTCATCTCAGCGCTCACGGCGACTTTCCTCTGGCTCTCCTTCGCCGCGACCCCCTCGAGAATCTTAAGGTATTCACCGTTTAGCCCCTTCTTCGCCTCATGGGCCGCCACCTTAACGTCAAACTCTCGGTCAGCAAGAGCCTTGTCCAGATCGCCCTGACATTGCGCAGCCCGCACATCCGCAGCCCGACCTGCCTCATTGGCGGTTCGACTCGCCTCCTCTGCGATCGAAACCTGAGCCAAGGCATCCCGCAACTGCGCACCCAGGTCGCCCGCCTTCTCCCGTAACTCCTCCTCTCGGGCCAAGGCCCCCTGCAACTGCGCTCTCAGGTCCCTGACCGTCTTCTCGACGGTATCGAGCTCACTCGCCTGCGGTATCTCCCGCAGGTCTCGCTCGGCCCTAGCCGCAAACCTGTTCGCAGCCTCCAAGGCCTACGAGAAAAACAAGAATTAAGCATAAAATGTACCAAAAAAAAGCGAAGGAAGGAAATCATTACCTTCCCAGAAGCTGCCATCATCTCGGTATAAACTTCACCAAGAGCCATATCCCCAATAGCCGGGAGCTGAACACCTGCAGGCTTAAAATGCCTCAACAAATAGGCCACACCCTTCGGGTCATCCGCGATCGGACATTCCTTCTGGTGCCTGAAGCGCCAGTTGAAAGACCCGGAGGACCCGGAAGAAGCAGGTCTCGCCTCGGCACTCTGGTTCGATCTCCTCGAACTCACCTCCGCGTCGGTTCTTTGATGCTTCGCCGCCGGAGGAGGAGGACCTCCCCGGCTTCGACCGTTCGATCCCCTCGAACCATTTGACCGGGAGTTGCGCAAAGCATGCTCTCCAGACGGGATCTGAACCAGTTCCTGACCGACCGAAAGAGGAGGTAAATTCTCCACCCCCACGTTCGCCTCTCCGGACCCTGCGACCTCAGGGAGAGAAACCTGAACAGGGTTTGGAGGAGGGATTGAGGGAGGAGGAGGAGGCCCCTCGTCCATGGCAAAAAGAAGGGCGTGGCTCAAGTCGCCAGCCTTCATTTTCTTTGCCAGATCAACGGGATCCTTCCCGTCCGACGACTGCTGGATCTTCGCGACATCTTTCCAAGAGAAGGGGTGCTTGCGGTAGAAATATCGTCCGAAACAGGTCGACCTGCAAACGAAACAGATTCGGGTCAGCCCAGCAAACGAAGGGCATATTGCGCGACAACCCCAAGAAAGACTAACCGGAACACTTACTTTCTCCGGTCCACTCGATAATCCGAAGCGGAGCCTGAACGATTCGAGTCGAAGCGGGCTGGTGAAGAAGGCGTGATTCGTCTCGCAAAAGACGAGGTTGGTATAGAGGAAGTTGTCGAGCAGCAGGACTTAAAGCAGCTCGGATTCGCTGATCCGTGAAGTTGCACCAACGAATATCCCCTTTCCGTAGGCGAGCTATCAAACTCGATGTAGTCGGGTCCAAAGGTAATGACTCAGGAGCCTCTGCAATGAAACCAAAAAGGTCATTAGCAAACAGCTCGATATCAATAAAGGACACCGCAACAACTAGAGAAACTAGTAAACCCTATAGGCTAACCAACGTTAGCCGCCCATCTTGTCGGGATAACCGAGTAATCAAAATCCTCGACCGAGTGACGATTGATCCTGAAGTAGAAGTATTTACTCTTCCACACATCCCTCGTCGGGATATCATCAAGGATCTTCCCATGGTGAGGAGAGAGGTAGTAGGTTCCGGGAAAACGGGTGTTATGTTTTACCGAACAAACCCTCATCAACTCCTCGACTCCAAAATCGATGCCTTCCTCGACGGCTCTGACCCCGAGCCCGATGACATACCGAACGAAATTCGGGGTCATCTGGTGAAAGGCCAGTTGGAGCTGAGCTAAAACCCATGAGATAATGCGAGGGATTGGAAAAAACAATCCGCATTTATCGAAATAGGTATAAGAAGCGCAACAATGGCCTTCGACGACAGTTTCCGGGGACATGTCCGGCGATGGGATAAGTATCTCCACCTCCGACGGAATCTGGCACTTCGCCCGCAACTTCCGTATTTGGTCAACAGTCAAACTGGACGGTGGATGAGGACCAATCGGACCAGCCGCCACGGTAGGATTAGCCCTGGCTGTACTCTTTCAAACCATGATAGTTCGGAATATCGATAATTTCTTTCAAGGAAAGAGGGAAAACGAAATCTCCAGAGAAAGAAAATCTCGAAACGACGAAAAAGAGAATATGAGCGAGAGGCAAGAAGAGGATATAATGGAGGAGAAGAAGTTACCTTGACGATTCGCAGTGTGAGCAGTAATGGGAATCGTGCTAGGTAACTTCCCCTTTTAAACTACCTCGTGCTCGAGATCCGTGGGATTTTTGGTATCCCACAATCCCAACCGCTCGATTCGAAATTTGTAAATAATCACGAAAAAAGATCGAGGCAGTTGTGATCCTTCGGTCCCGTGCGATCTCAACCGTCGATATAAAATCTATGGATGGGAAGAAAATAATCATTGGATTTGTCACATCCGAGGCACGCACCTCTTCCCGAGAATGTCCACCGCCCATTAACCTCGACTTCACGAATTCAATGGGCTGGGGGGCTATTGTTGGTACTGGATTTCCCTCTAGGAAATCCGGCCCATTAATAGACAAAACAGAGGCCCATAATTACGAGCCCGTTCTAGAATCAAAGACAGACAAAAGAGCCGACTTCTTCGATGGGCCCAAGTGAAACAAACGCCCTGGCAAGGCCCAGACGATGCCGAAGTCGGAGACGACCGAGCTCGAGCTCGGCAGAAGATGACGTGGCGATAGAGCAACTCGGTCTTCGCCAGTTCAACTGATCCGCATAAATCTCGGAGATCGTTACGATGACGAGGCCGAAATATCAGGACGAAGAGATCAGAATCGAGACTATTTAAGAAGAGAAGTGGCGACTCATTAAAGATAATTCCAACCTAGGCTAAGAACACTTCGATTAGATAGCTCGATTTTATACTTTGTACTCTCTTCTCGACTGTGTTTGTTCTATCTCGACGATCAATCTCAATAAAGTCTTTGATTCTTAGGAAACTATACCATTTCTATATCCAAAAGTCCAAATCCACGAATACAAATTCTTAGTGTGAATCCCGGATCTCACAAACACCTACGGGCCTCACTGCCCCGACGACAAGGACGGCCAACACCCTACATGCAAAGCCTTATCACACATCTACCACTCATATCCATCACACACAAGCAACATTTTTGGTTTAAGCGACAACCTAGCGGTTCTACGTTCCGCAATCAATAACATCGAGTACTCTCCTATCCCTACGCTACCTAGGAAAGACGGTATTAACGAAGGACTATCGGCCGAAATTGAAATGAAGCAAGCAAGGGTCAAGACCAATCCTCACATTGGCCAAAGAAGGGGAAAAAGCGTAATTTAGGAATCCCATTAGCCCTAACATAAATCATATCTGAAAAGAGGACGGAAAAATAAATGGATTAGGCTTTCGTTTCGTTCGAATCGGATTTAAGACGGTCTAGTTATGGTCAATTGAAATCGGTTGACTAAAAGTCAACGGTCCAGACCCAAGTCAACCGGGTCAACCCAGGCCCAATTGCTTAACCAATCCTAAACCATCTAAACCGGGGATTGTAATTAAAATTGAATTGAACATGAATTGATTTTAGAAAACCGAACCAAACCAGGATTGAAATTGGAAACCGGTTAAACCAAAAACAAAATTGGAAAACCGGATTGGAATTGGATCGAACCAGGTTAACTGGACCAGACCCGATTGAACCGGATCGAACCGGTCAACCCAGTTGACCCAGCCGACCGAGTCGACTCAGTTTGCCGGCGAGTCAACTTGGCGGCGTCGGTGGCGGCGCATCAGATCCACGCACCGGACTTTGGGTGGCGCGTGCGGGTGCGTCCGATGGCTGTTGGAGGCGTGGCTGGTCTCATTGGCTCCATCTCGTCGAGCTGATCGCGCTAGTGGTCTCGGATTTCCCGGATTCATCACGGATAAAAAAGATATGGGGATTTTAGTGCTCGGATTAAAGGAAAACATATCTGAAAAATGGATTTGGAGATTATCTTCAACTCTAAACAATGGAGGAGCCTTAGATATGGTCTTTGGAGGTAATGGCTGCGACGGAACAGGAGCAGGGCTTCGCCGGAGACTTATTCTTCACACTTTTCTAGGAGATGAGGCTTCTATTTATAAGGATGAGGCTAGGGTTTTCGGAAAATAAAATGGACTTTTGAGCTTTGGACTAGGCTTTCTCCTTCTTTATAAAAATTTTAAATTGGGCTGGGTCAGAATCATTACATTTCAGTTCGCTTAAAAGATCAAGTCGGAAACTTAGGCGATCTCCCAAATTGTGGAAGACGTGAAGGAATGGATGGAATGTAAGTTGAATCGAACTTGAGATTCTTGAAACCCTATTTCAAGAACAAAATATTTATAACTTTATTTTTATACTATCAAAAACTATATCTAAAAATTTATATAAAAATAGAATAACCTAAACAAAATAAAAATAAAAAACAAACAAAACTTTAAAACTAATTTATACACTTATATTTACATAATTTTTTATTTATTATATATATTTCTCTAAAATTTTTTATTTTTTATAATAAACATATAACATATATATTTTCATAAATTAGCATATACTCTCTCTGTTTTATAATAAGTGTCATTCTGACACTTTTCACACAAATTAAGAAACACATTAAATATTTTATTATACCCTTAATAAATAAATTGACTTTTGATATCCTTCTTTTTCATTGGTTAATATTGAGGTTAAAGTACGTAATTTATGTTAAAAGATGCATTAAAATTTAAGACGACGCTTATTTTGAAATCAGAAAACAACTCTAAAACGACATTTATTGTGAAACGGAGGGAATATATAATAAATGTTTCTTAAATTGTCGAGTATCCGTTCATATTCGGATAGGATGTTTTGAGTTTTCAGGTTTTCAGATTTACGATTAGAAAACTAATTCGAATAAATATATATCGGGTCGGGTTTGATTTAGAATTTTATCAAGTTCGGATAACCGAAATTATCATAAAAATTTAAAAACTGAAAAATTCTTGAAAATATTTTAAAATATTTAAATTACGTTAAACCCTATAAAAATATACTCAAACTATATTAAAATATTCGAAATTATTCAAAAATATATGTACTATCCAAAATATAAAAACAAAAACTAATAAATTATTAAAAAATCGAACTCCTAAAAAATACTTGAAAGAACCAGAATTAACAAAAATTAGATAAAATTTTGGATTAATTCAGATATCTGTTCAAATTCAGTTCAAATTGAGATATTACCCGATATTTGAAATACTTTGCCACTCGGATCTAAATCGGATTTTTTCGAATCGAGTTCGGATTCAAATTCGGCTTTCAGGTAAAATAGCCAGCCCTATTTCTGTCTACAAAGTGGAATGTATGGCCTACTGTCCATACTTCTTCGAACGACTTGTTAAGTAATAAAGTTATTAGCCGTCGGAAAAAATTATACAGTCCTTTTTATAAATAAAAAAACCATCACACATTGTTCACATTCACAAACTAGAAACCCACTAATGAACCAGAAATCGAGTACATTTTAACGAGAAACGACAATCATATAGGTAAAGCACTACATTTTATTCATGAAATCGAATTAAAAACTTGTGTTCATGGGTGGTTGTGGTGGCCGGGAAGTTTATCCTTGATCTTCTCTAGAAGACCCTTCTTCTCGTGGGGTTGGTCAACTGCAGCTCCAGCTGTTGTTTTGGTGGTGGGTCTGGTGGTTGTAGCGGTGGCGGGTGTTTGTTCGTCCTTGTGCTTACCGCTACTAAACTTCTCTTTGATCTTCTCTTTTATACTCTTCTTTCTCCTCCCTCCTTTTCCATCGTCCTCCTATATTTTAACATAAGACATACGTTAACTCATAAAAGATCAATATATGCCTACAATTCTGTTTAGCGCCTACATGAGTAATCTCCTTCAAATAAATCTCCAAAAATACAAATTCTATTAGAGAATAACTACACTAGCATAAAAAATTGTATATGTTGTACATACTTAGGTCATCAGAGACCATATATCAAAAGATAACTCCACAATGATATACTTCTATTTCATTGTATTTTAGTTCATATTAACATGGAAAGATATTTAACTAAAGCACAAAATCAATGGTTACGTCTCGGAAACAAAAAATAAATTAAATGTTTTTTTAAATAAATTAAATGTAAGAACCATATCATCATTTTTTAAACCTAAAGAAGCTATCAAAACGTATAGATGCATGAGAATCTCACCGAACTAGCGCTAGATGAACTTCCTGACCGGCGAAGGTGCTCTTCAAGCGAGCCATGGTGCTGCTGCTCTGTGGCGGTTGCACCAGTACCTGCAGGAACACCTGCTGTGGTCGCAGCGGTTGCACCAGTACCTGCAGCAACACCTGCTGTGGTGGCAGCGGTGGCACCAGTACCCGCAGTGACTCCTGCTGGTGTGGGCGCGGTTGGATGCTCAGCAATGTCACTGGTGATACTCTCCTTGTAAGGAGGCGTAGAGCTGGCTACACCGGTTATGTGCATGGGGTTACCAAACTCATCAGTGAGCTGGACTGGGTTTCCTCGTTCGTCGGTTAGATGGATTGGGTTTCCTCGTTCGTCCTTCAAATCCGCCATTGTAAACAATCCTTATCTCCTATTTCGTTTCTGACGTGCTTCTTAGGAAAAACTATAAGTGCGGTCGAACAAGTGTATATAATATAACATGTTACTTTGCATGGTTATGAGACGTGTCGGGTTTGCTCGAAGTGTTTCGCCACGCACGGATTGAAGAAGAGTATTACGTGTCATGTGTCTGGTCTGATACCAATACGTCACGAATCCGACATAATAACGTTTTTCTTTTTTGATAAATTCGATAAGATTAACCTTATCATCTACTGCGATTTGTATGTTATATACTTATCTGGACAGATGTGTATTGTATTTTATTAAGGACGTGGGTCCGCTAAAGAAATAGGATAAGTGTAACACCCGCCTCCCGGTTAAATCGGAGACGCGGCATTAGGACGCCTATTGAACTCATTCGGTCCAGCGGGGACGCCATCTCAACTGGTCCCAAAAACCCGGCGCTCTCTTCTGGTTCAAATACACCAATGCCATCACTCGATCGAATCAATCCCGCTTACGGACCTACAAGAAAACGGGGACAGGGGAAAAGGGAAAGGAAGTCTGAGTAATTGTTTCAGACACAATTACCCAGTGAGGGGCGGATTTAAGGAATCCGCGATCCCAACTTACAATACACAACAACGAATCACAAGTCCTAAGCTAATATCATCTTGCAAACATCACCCGAAGGCTTTATCACGCAACCTACGTCACAGTGGACCACTACGAAATGAAGCGCAAACAAATCTACAAAACAATGCATTAAAATAAATGGCTCCAAAGCCCGCCATTGGCCCCGGAGCCCAACTCCAACTCCAACTCCAACTCCAACTCACAATCGGGGAGCTCGCCGAAACCCCCCCCCCCCCCTTTACGACGATTCAAGGGTTGCGTACCAAAACTCGTTATACGCAAGCCGTCACGAAACACCCTTTCGGGGGCCCTACCACAGTTCTATACCCTTCAAGTCCATCAAACACAAACAACGTTTTCGGTTTAAGCGATAACCTAGCATTCTACGTTCCACAATCAATCACATTATACGCATATAACTATCCTACGCTACCTAGGAAAGACGGTATTAACAAGGGACTATCGCCCGTAATCGAATAGAGTAAGCAAGGGTCAAGAACCGATCCTCATCTTGGCCAAAGAAGGGCATTTTAGTAATTTAGGAACTTCATGAGACCGAATGGACGACAAATCTGGAAAGAGGGCAAAAAGTAGAACAACTTAGGCTTTTGAATCACCCAATTCGAGTTTAAGACGGGCTAGATATGATCAAATGAAATTGCAAGGTTTGAATCCTAAACCAAATCGAATTGGACTAAACCGGGAATTGAATTGATTTGGAATTGATTTGGGTTTAACCAGAAATTAAAATCGAATTGGAGAAAACCGGCTAAACCGAACCGAAATCGGATTGGACCAAAAAAACCGAAATCGGATTGGACCAAAAAAACCGAAATCGAATTGGATTTTGGAAAACCGGATTAAACCAAAAATCAATTTAGCTAACCGGAAATTGAATTAGAAATTGAAATTGAACCGAACCGGACCAACCAACCGGACCGACGGTCAACGGTGGCGGTCAACGGCGGCTCTGGCGGCGGCTCCGGCGACGGCGGCGGTGGTTCCGGCGGCGGACGGCGGCAGCGCTTCGGCGGCGGACGGCGGAGGCGGCGGCGCGTGGCTCCGGCGGTCTGCGCGTGGCTCTGGCGAGTGGGGCTCCTCCGGCGGGCGTGGATCTCACGCGCCCGGCACTCCGACGGCGCGTGGGTGCCCATGCGGCGGCGGATCGGCGATCGGTCGGCGGCTCCGGCTTCGTGTCGTCGAGGCGGTCACGATGGCATACTCGGTTTCTCGGGATTCGGGGTATTTTTTGAAAAACGAATGAAAACGAGTTTTGGGTTTTGAAAACTTAGATCTACGGGGTTTGAGGGTTACCTAGATTGGTGGAAAGCTCGGGCTCGTGAATAGTAACTTTTAGGGCTTCGAACGGCTCCACTCTCCGACAGTGCTCCGCAGCAGAAAGAGAAATAGGTTTTTAGGAGAGGAGGATGTTCGGAATTCCTAGCAGTTCTTAATCCGATTAGGCAACCCTAAGTCTGAATCCGAGCCTAGGATCTCAGGGTTTAAGTAATTGAATCATGGATCTCGTGTTTACCTTGTTCTGGCAGCGGAAGATGAATCAGGTAAGACAAGATCAGGAGCGATTCAGATACCTCGCCTCTATCGTAGTCCACACGCACACAACCTGGAAAGCCGGGATGCTAGTGCCGGATCTGGGAATCGAAGAGAGTTTTTCTGATTTCTGTAATCAATAAAAAGACGACTAAGGGTTCAGGTCGACCATATAATCCTATATATACGACCTGTTATGACTGAACCATCTTTCGGGTTTAACCGTAAAGGTCTAAGTCATAAAACCGAAACATTAGTTTCGGAATCGACCTTGTGTCGATCGATACACCAATTGTGTCGATCGACACACCTCTCTTTAATCGATCGATATTGATATGTATCTAATACATATCATCCTGATCATCACCATGATGATCATTCCCATGTATAAGCTTCCAGATTGCTTAGGAGTGTGACCCTATAGGATCATATGATATTGGCCGTAAGTCTACAAATTACAGACTGCAAGAGGCTTTTAGCAAAACAGTGCAACCGCCCAGTATCATACAACATGTCTGATCTCGACATACAACTATCGTTAGAGTAAATACAATGTGATTTCAGGACATAATCCCAACAATCTCCCACTTGTACTGGAATCACATATTCATATAATCCCTTCGTCTCTATATCTCGATATGGCATAAGGCAAGAGACTGTGTCAATCTTATTGCAGCCAATATCATGTTCATCGAACTCCTGATCTATACTGATAAAACAAACGACTGAAAATCACCTCGTTTGTGCACGGCCATGCATTTTCTCAGTATCAAATCTTCGATGGGCCCTGAGATATTTATCTCCTGTTATATAGGAGGGACAAATCTCATCTTGTTCCATCCCTGTTTCTACACATACTTCATGATACACTTAAGCAATGCCGTTATAGCCGCCAGTTACGGAACGACGTTTGACAAGGTTAAAGCGCACCAATTCATATGCTAGAAAGCATGATGAACTCAGGTCTAAGGACTATACTCTATAGTCGTAATGAGAAACTCTCATGACACAGATATGACTATCCTGTAGAGTTCTCATTAACGGGTCATGTCCGATCATATGTTCACCAACATATATCTATGTGACTGACTGTGATACTCATATCATTGACTCCATGAAACTTAGTCAACAGTCACCTCACAAGCTAGTCTCTCGCGGTTGTCAGTGTCCCACTTTGACAATCTCGACTAGGGACAATCATAATTTATGTCATCTTTTACTTATAGGGTTTCATGATCAAGTCCTCAACTTGATGACCTATAAAATGAACATAAAATACTTTGGGACCATTACTTAATTATCCAATAATTAAATAATACCGATGTCAGTTTTAACTTACACAAACTTTGCCATAGCATGTCTATGTAAAGATTATAACATAACTAAAACAACTCCCACTAGAATCAAGATCATCTCTTCAGATATCTTATACCTACAGCAAGAGAATAAATCTCGTGCTTAGGTTGTGGGAGACTCTGCGGTGTTTTGCTTGAAACAATTTCAACAAACCACACCGCCATTCAGATAAAAGCACCATTCTACGGTCCACTGCTTGAAGCCTTTCCAACAGACAGCACCGCAATTCAGACAAAGAGACATAACCAGGTGGGAACCGGGATTCGTCTTTGTCCGTCTAACTACTTTCAACTGGTTCGTCAGTTTATCAGTTCACCACGAACCTATCCTTAGTGTTCCTCAAACACTTGGGATATTTCTGGCAACTGTTCAGTGACTTTTACCGGAATATATTGGTATTTTCTCGTCTTGCTTTATGCGTAAACTGCATCTAGACGAGCGCAAAATATGGCATTCATGATGGATTCTATTGCAACAGCATAAGCAATCACACTCATTAATAATAGCTCAGTACGTGTTCAAAACACTTCATCTTGCTAAGATTTATACTAGCTCAGCCAGTGTCCAAGACACTTCATCTTGCTAAGATTATTGCCATAAGACCTTTGGTGAGAAGCCATTCTTGGAATCATGCATATTGGAACTGTCCAACACCTTATCTATATAAGGATTCTGACACGATCCAATTAGCCTATTCAATCTATATCAATAGATTCTTATTCCAAGAACTTTCACGGTCTTCTCCCATGTCCATCTTTAAGTTTGACTTCTGACCCAAATTTTGACAAGACTTTGGCGTCGGAACGTCGTTTATGAGATTAGGTACATTACGTACATCCGGTGTGAGAATTGCAATTACGCTCCCACTAGTCTTTTGTAAACACATGGTTTCATTTCTATTCTGATCAAGTCAAAACTCTTGACCACATTATCAGAATGTTGATTCCAACTCCAAGATGTTTGCTTCAATCCAGAAATGGATCGGTGAAGCTAACATGCATACCCAGCCAATTTTTCGGAGTTGGGCTCACCATCGCTTCTTTGAATTTCGCATGCTCGTCACTTTTCAATGATCAACAGATCACGACAATCGGCTACGAGGAATCACTCTCGAGTTAGTGATGGATCCTTTCGGATCTGCGAATTTATGGCTCTACAGGTGTAGATCCTACAGCACTTTGTAGATCTCACCGCTGCTCTCCCTCAACAGGTTGAGTAGCCTCCTGTGTTTATCGAATTTCTTCGATGTGTACTTTTATTCCACTGTTCCTTTCGAAAGTACGATCTTTCTCAAAGACACAGTTCCGAACAACAAATCTTTGTTCTCGGATTGGTTATGAAAGTAGTAAGCCTCGGTTTCCTAGGGACAACTAGCGAGGTAGCACTTATCAGATTTGGGTTCAAGCTTATTAGCTATCATCCCCAAATTATCAGAAACAACTTACTTGAAAAACTTCCAGTCCACATCCAATGTGGTGTCTTTCAATTGATTCTGATTGAAACCCTTTTTCTGCGCTTAGACAGACATTTTAGAACGTATTATTAAATGATTACGGAAGATTCCTGTGACTCATCATTAATCGGAGCATATCTAATAAGATCCGATTCATTCTCTGAGATGATCACCCAATTTTTGACTCAAGTATTTTCTTCCGCGATCTAATCGAGGATCTTAATACTTCTGTCAAATCGAATCTATACTTCATTTCCATACATACTTACTGAAATCATCAATAAAGGTAATGAAGTACAGAAGATTTCCTCTGGCACTTATGCTCATCGGTCCGCATACATCAGTATGTGTAAGGCCCAATA
Source organism: Orychophragmus violaceus (assembly GCA_030180135.1). NCBI lineage: Eukaryota > Viridiplantae > Streptophyta > Magnoliopsida > Brassicales > Brassicaceae > Orychophragmus > Orychophragmus violaceus. The sequence goes on along the minus strand of CM058235.1, from coordinate 38,875,402 downwards.
AGCCTCTGGCCCGTTTCCTTTAGCTCTGCTAAAAGGGCCTTAGTCATTTGGCCCAGTGAACAGAATTCATATCTCAAATGATTAATAATCAAATGAGTCCAAGACTATGGAACTTCTGAATCCGCTTCACTCTATATGGTTAAACGACTATGCCAAGGAAAAGTCGAGTTCGAGTCATCAGACTTGAACCTTTAGTATTTGTGTTATATTCAAACTCATGCTGGTTTAAGATATAAAACCCATTCCAAACGGGGTGCTACCATATGATATTTCATTAAGATCTAAAGAACAAAACTTGTCTTTTATCAAAATGAAAAACATCCAAATTCTTACAAGAAAATGAAAGACATCTCTGCACAAGGCAGATACATAGTAGCAATTACTTAATTTCTTAAACCAAGTATGAAAGGCTCCTACAAGTGGAGAATCTCTACGGCTCATGCAGCAACCATTGCTTCATACCAGACACGCAGTTCCACTTGTCCTTTCTTCAACGTTCTACTGTCGCTTAGGTCCTGCATATTTCAAAAAATATCAGTACCACAACTAGTATCCAATACTTACGTAGAAATTGAAGTAATAACACAATACTTGAAGAAGAAGTACCATACATCTCCTTCATCTCTTGTGAATCTTCCAAGAACTTAATGCAATCTCTCTTACAATGCCCCGACTCATCGCAGTAGAAGCACTTTCTAACACCAGATGGGCCTGACTTGGGCTTATAAGATGACATAGGCTTATCCTGATTTCAAATCTGGACGGCCCTGCCTCTACCCTTGCCAACACAAGATTTCTCAGATCTTTTACCCTTTATGATGTCATGCTCTGCAATTTTGAGCATGCCATGCAGCTCAGTCAACGTCTTCGTCAAGTTATTCTTGATATAGCTTTTGATAAACTTATCATAACTAGACGGCAGTGACTGCAGAATGATGTCAGTGGCCAACTCTAAGCTGACAGGACATTCCAGTTTCCCCAGGTTATCAATGTAACCCATCATTTTAATGACATGAGGACTTACTGGAGCATCCTCTGGTAGCTTGCACCCAGTGAGAGACTTCACCATCTGGAATCTCTCAACTCGTGCCAGATCCTGAAACTTCAGTTTCAGGCTGGTGATCATCTCTATTGGCGACTCCACGTTCTCGTATTGACTCTTCAAGTCCGAGTTCATGGTAGCCAACATCAGACCACGCACATCTACCACATCAATATAATGCTTATTCCAAGCATTATATGCTTCACGCGAGCGATTGGTCCCAATCCTTTATGGAAGAGCTTTCTCAAGGACATAGTCCTTGCTCTCCTGCTTGAGAATTAATCTCAAATTCCGATACCAATCCATGAAGTTGGATCCACTTAACCTGTCCTTCTCAAGGACGGATCGCAACGAGAAAGTAGTCATAGACATAAGCTGAAATCCAAGAATGACAAAGATTTAGTTATGTATATCATGAGAAATCTTATCTAATAAGAAAACTCGCATTATATTCAAACAATGTTCCCTCTATGAATATAATGATCCAAGATCCATACTTCACCAAATTCTGAGTGGACGACTCGTCATCACCCAAAATTTAGTTATCTAGGTAAGCAAATCATTGCTAATTGTACCCAGTATCTTGGTCGCAGATAAGACAATCCATGTCTCATCTACTCTGACGTCTCTGGGCCCAGAACTTACGATGGCCCAGTCAAGTAAACCAATCTCTTCTGTCTTGTGATCATTGACAGTCGCACTGCGAGTCTATCAATGATCATCTGCCTTGATCAGATCACTGTGGATACCAAGGACTCCAAGACTATCCAACAATGAACCGAGTCTTGACAGTAGACGAGATTGGGCAAGACATCAGGGTCACTTGATGTTTAGTTGAGGAAACTAAACTCTGAAAGGTTAGCAAATCAATCTATTAGGTCATGTAATTGTTGATGTCAAGCACCGCAAGTCCATCAACATAATTACCTGCCTTACTCACCTAATTGTGGACACCAAGCTCTTGGCTAGACCATCACACAACGAAATGAGTCTTGACAGTTGACCATATTGAAGCTAAACTTTGATCAAGGTTTAAGTCTAGTTTGGTTTCTGCAAATTCAAGGTTCAATAACCAGAATTTCGAACTCTGTGTCGATCGACGCAGACTATGTCTGTCGATCGACAACACCAAACTTAACCGGACTTCAATAACCGATTAATCCAATTAACTCGGTTTATTGAACCGGTCATGTCGATCGACACAACCCATGTGTGACGGTCGACATAGACCTAAAACGAAGACAGTTTTGATAACCGGTCCAATCCAATTGAACCGACTTATCACATCAAACTGATCTTAACCATTCAAATCGGTTTATACTAATTGAGACAACTGGTTCAATCCAATTGAATCAATTCATCCAATCTAAACCGTTTTAGCCAGTTTCAACTGATTGCGATAACCGGTCCAATTCAATTGAACCGTTTTATCCAATCAAACTGATTTAACCCATCAGTTCATGCGAATTGAGATAATTTGTTCAATCCAATTGAACCAATTCATCCAATTTAAACCGATCTATTCGGACTTAACCAAGCATGATAACCGGTCTAATCCAATTGAACCGATTAACCATTCGCTAGATCTATGTCGACCGACACTAACCTGTGTCGATCGACACTCGACCGAATCTGCTCTGTGTCGACCGACACTCAATCTGTGTTGATCGACACAGTAGGTTTTCGGTTTTTCTTCGCGAAAAACCCTAGCCGCCGATTCTGTCGAATTCGTCATTCTGTGTCGATCGACACACTAGTGTGTCGATCGACACTGTGCAAAAACACAGAATCAATTTTGATCTGAATCGATCCAACCGGTTCTAACTCAAACAACCTAGTTTGCGAATTTAAATCATCAAATTCAATTAACAGGCTTGATTCAGTGTAAAACCCTAAGGCTCTGATACCACTGTTGGGAATTCCTAGCAGTTCCTAATCCGATTAGGCAACCCTAAGTCTGAATTCCGAGCCTAGGATCTCAGGGTTTAAGTAATTGAATCATGGATCTCGTGTTTACCTTGTTCTGGCAGCGGAAGATGAATCAGGTAAGACAAGATCAGGAGCGATTCAGATGCCTCGCCTCTATCGTAGTCCACACGCACACAACCTGGAAAGCCGGGATGCTAGTGCCGGATCTGGGAATCGAAGAGAGAGTTTTTCTGATTTCTGTAATCAATAAAAAGACGACTAAGGGTTCAGGTCGACCATATAATCCTATATATACGACCTGTTATGACTGAACCATCTTTCGGGTTTAACCGTAAAGGTCTAAATCATAAAACCGAAACATTAGTTTCGGAATCGACCCTGTGTCGATCGATACACCAATTGTGTCGATCGACACACCTCTCTTTAATCGATATTGATATGTATCTAATACATATCATCCTGATCATCACCATGATGATCATTCCCATGTATAAGCTTCCAGATTGCTTAGGTGTGTGACCCTATAGGATCATATGATACTGACAGTAAGTCTACAACTTACAGACTGCAAGAGGCTTCTAGCAAAACATTGCAACCGCCCAGTATCATACAACATGTCTGATCTCGACATACAACTATCGTTAGAGTAAGTACAATGTGATTTCAGGACATAATCCCAACAGAGGAGACTCATATTTATAGGGAGGGGCTAGGGTTTTCAAAAAGGAAAATGGGCTTTTGGTGGTTTGGGCTTGGGCTTCCTATTTCTTTTAAAAAAAAATTTGGGTCATGGTTTTGGGCCATGGTTTTGGGCCATTACAATTCTCCCCCCTTGAAAAGAATTCGTCCTGAATTCTGAAGGACTCGGTTTCCCGGTCGCTACTGAACTCAAGGGCACTACCAACCAAGGTGCAAGGATGGCTACGGAACGTCCGAACGGAAGGCACGAATGAATAAAATAATGAATAGAATAAATAAGGCGCAGGGCTACAAAGTTCAAATGAATGGAATGGGAGAAAACCAACTACGCGAAAACCGCGGAAAACAAAATAAAACACCAACACCAATAACTAAGCCCTACTCCTAACACAGTCCTAAGTCTCCAGATCCTAGCGACTCTGCGATCCTGGGGTCCGGTACTCAAGGTCCTGATCGCCATGGTACAACTGATCCTCCTCACCTCTGTCCTCTGACGGGTCTGAGTCTGGCTCTGAATCCGTGATAATGATCACTGGTGGCACTGCTGACTGTCATGACTCCTGTCTCTGTGCCGTCTGCTGCTGCTGCCTCTGCTCTCGTCTCTGCTCGCAAGCGGCCTGCTCCTCTGCCCATTCTGCTCTCTGCTGATCAAATCTCTCTTGTATCCGCTCTCTGCTGGTCGTCAACTCTCCTAGCCAAGCAAAGTCCGCAATCTCCTGCTCTCTCCTCAAACGCTGCTCCTTGTCCCAAGTGGCCTGCTGCTCGGCCATCACTCGTCGCCGAATGTCCTCATCTTCCCGATGCCTCTCTCTCATCTGCTGCCGGTATGTAAAGTCTCTCTGGTTTCTCTCTATGGACTCTGCATAACGGGATGCCATCACTACTAACCCGTAGTCTCCATACTCGCTCCCATCTGTCATCCCCTGGCGGATCTCCGGTAGCAGTCCACCCATGAACATGGTCATCAAATGGGCCGGGAATCTGGGTTAGGTACTGTTGGTACTGGATTTCCCTCTAGGAAATCCGGCCCATTAACAAATAAGAAAAAGGCCCAGAATTATGAGCCCGTCCTAACATCAAGACAGAGAGGGATCGACCGTTGTCCTTTGTTGGGCCTATACGATTGACTTCATGACAAGGCCCAAGCGATGCCGAAGTAGGAAGCGATCGAACTCGAGCTCGACAGAAGACGACGTGGAGATAGAGCAACCCGGTCTTCGTCAGTTCAACTGATCCACGCAAATCTCCGAAATCGTTATGACGAGACCGAAATATCGGAACAAGAAGATCAAAGTCGAGAGTATTTAAGGAAGAAGTGGCGATTCATTCAAGGACATTCCAACCCTAGCTTAGAACACTTCGACGAGATAGCTCGATCATAAATCTTTGTACTCTCTTTTCGACTGTGTTTGTTCTATCTCGACGATCAATCTCAATAAAGTCTTTGATTCATAGGAAACTATACTATTTCTATATCCAAAAGTCCAAATCCACGAATACAAATTCTTAGTGTGAATCCCAGATCTCACATTTGGCGTCCACCGTGGGGCCTATCTATAGTTTTTCCTGTCTTAAGAATCAGATCCTAGATCCGATAGATCGAGATGAATCCCGACCAATCTGGCTCTCCCAGCGCCACACCACCAGTCGACCACCCTTAAACGGTTGACAACGTTCCTCAGAACACCACCAGGGTAAGAATCATGGGTCAGACCGACGGCGTGTTGACGAGCTCTGCCTCAGTCTCCACGACTTCGGCACCAACCGGTAAAGTCGCTCAAACAGTCGCGACGAGCCAGACTCCAACAAATGTTTTGTCAGGAACTAATGATCTGAGCAGAAACTGGGTGTGGATGAGGAATGATTCCATTTCCGCCCCCGCTTCAGGAGGTGGATCTGGAACAACCAGACTTAATTCACCACTGCCTTCTGCTCCACAGTGACAAGGCCCAGATGATCTCGCTGAAATCCGTTCGATGTTAAGCCTGTTGGTAAACCGAACGAGAAACAACGAGGCAAGCACACGGGCCCAAGAGATCGCGAACCGCTCTCTGGCCGCGCAGCTCGATGAACAAGAAAGGCGCATTAACGCCCGTCTTGAAGAGCTCGCTAGCCAAAACCCGGGGGGAAGACCAACACACGATCCACGAACCCCCATAAGTCCTCCACCGTGTACACGCTTGGACTTCTCCCAGGTAGTAACTCCCCCGGGAGCGTCGGGGAATTTCGCCAATACGTCAGGTAGCGGCTTCCTCCCTATAATGACGCCTATCACGACTCCGAGTCCATTCGGTTCGAATTCAATGGTCACAAATCCAACCGTATCGGGAAACCAACCATTACCCGGGCCACTACCTTTCCCGAACAACTCCAATATCCGGCCGAGGCAACTAGGAGGTTCCGCCTTCGCTTCGAGCTCGGGACACCTTAACGGGTCAAATACGGTACATTTCCAAATACCGCAAATCGACCATACAAGATCGATCCTAGCAATCGATCCCCTCGATCCCGTTTTTCCGGAACAAACGTCAAATCAGGCACAAGCCCAGTTTACACCTACGGTGGACGATGAACACGATATGCTTAGACAGTACGTCGAACAGGCTAAGGCCCAGTTCAACAATCTAAACTCGAAAGTTCACATGGCAACGAGCGCGGCGCCCGACATCGATCGAATGATCGAAGAAACGCGACAAATGCCGTTCACAGACCAGATCGCCTTCGCGAGGATCCGAGAAATCAAGAAAACTAAATTTCCGGAATTCTCTGGGAAATCGGACCCGAAAGCCCATATCAGGGCATTCCGACTAGCAATGACAAGGGTATACCTTACCAACGAGGAGAGAGAGCCGGCTTTCTGCAGGCTCTTCGCCGAAAACCTATCGGGCTCCGCCCTAGAATGGTTTGCCGGACTGGAAGAAAGGTCAATCGACAACTTCACCCAGTTCATGACGGCTTTCCTCAAACAATACTTCGTCTTTATCGAGGAAAAGACCACCGAGGCAGCCATATTCGGCGTCTCTCAGAAACCTGGTGAGACACTTCGCTCGTACATCGACCGATTTAAGGAAATAAAATCCAAAATCGCAAACCCACGGGACGAAGTAGCTATAGAAGCACTGAGACGCGGAATGTGGTATTCAACCAGATACCGCGAGGAAATAACAATCCGCGAACCTCAAACACTCGATGACGCACTTCATCGCGCATCGGCCTTCGCTCGCCTCGAGGACGAAACCACGGCCCTCAGAGAAAAGCATCGAAAAGAAAAGAACCTGTCGGGCTCACAGAACTCGAACCCAGAAAAGGATTACCGTAAATCAGGAAACATCAATGCGGTCGAGAGCCCAAAGAGCTCGAAGAAATTCAAGTTCGACAAGCAAAAATTCTGTGATTTTTACAACAAAAGAGGACACTCGACTGAAGATTGCAATACTCGAGCTAAAGCCGAGGCTCAAAAGCGAGAGTCTGAAAGCAAACAAGAGTCAGAAGTCGAGGAGGAAACTCCATCCGACAAAAAGGAAAGTAAACAGACCAAAGAGTCGAACACCAAAAAGCCTTCTCAGAATAAACGAGAACGGTCAATGGAGCCGAAATCTCCCGAAACACTCCCTCAGGGGTCGCGAAAGCGAGTCGATTTTATTCTCGGCGAGCTCATCTTGAACGGCACCCCGGGAGGTTCGGCGTTATCTCCACCCCCGGCTCCCGTCAAGAGCTTACGTTCTCGGATCAATCTCCCTCGCCTCTGCGGGGGGGGGGGGGGGGGTTTACTGGCCATACCCCCTAAACGAGTCAACTTCATCTTCGGTGGCTCCAAGCTATGCCGAGACTCGGTCAATTCAATCAAGGCTCTCCAAAGAAGAGACAAAATCGACAAAGGGGGGAAAACCCCAATGTTAGGTCCAGACCATGAAATCACTTTCCATGAGAGTGAGACAAGTAATCTCGACAAACCACACGACGACGCTCTCCTCGTTTGTCTAGTAGTGGGAGATGTCGAACTCTCAAGGATAATGATCGACACAGGAAGTTCGGTGGATATCCTCTTTTACGATGCGTTCAAAAATATGGAGTTCAACGACTCCGAAATCGTCGAGGAAAAGACACCACTGGTAGGGTTCGCTGGCGAAACAACGTACTCAATGGGCTCTGTCTTCGCCCCAGTAATAGCTGGAAGAGTTCGAAGAATGACAGAGTTCGTCATAGTAGATCGGCCAGCTCCCTATAACGCAATTCTAGGTCGACCATGGATATACGACATGAAAGCGGTACCATCGACCTACCATCAATGCGTGAAATTTCCAACTCCCAAAGGAGTAAAAACGTTTACGGAAGTCAAAAGATTTCCCGCCATTGCTACATGAACGGATACAAGCAGATTGAGAAATCCCCCGCATAGCAATTACAGAAAGAGGAGGAGCTCGCCACCATGCAGACCAAAAGGTCGAACGACCCAAGTTAAATAGGGCCCCCAAAGGACCTCACGACCCAAGTTTGCATAGACGATGCTCATCCCGAAAGACTTGTTGGCATTGGAATCGACCTATCAGAGCCAGTCAAAAACGAATTGGTCTCTTTCCTTAAACAGAACGTCGACTCCTTTGCCTGGTCTTCAGCAGACATGAAAGGGATCAAAATCGACGTAACCAGCCACGAGCTGAATGTCGACCCAACATACAAACCGGTAAGATAAAAGCGTCGAAAACTATGTCCGGAACGAGCTCAAGCCGTCAACGATGAGGTCGATCGGTTATTAAAAATCAGATCGATCAGAGAGGTCAAGTACCCCAACTGGCTTGCGAATCCCGTAGTGGTCAAGAAAAAGAACGGGAAGTGGAGAGTCTGTGTAGATTTCACAGATCTTAACAAAGCATGTCCTAAAGACAGCTTCCCACTCCCGCACATCGACCGACTGGTCGAGGCTACCGCCGGACACCAGCTGCTATCCTTCATGGACGCTTTCTCGGGGTACAATCAAATACTGATGAACCCCGAGGACCAAGAAAAGACTTCGTTCATAACTGATTGAGGCACGTACTGCTACAAAGTCATGCCCTTCGGACTAAAAAAACGCAGGAGCAACTTACCAACGCCTCGTCAACAAGATGTTTTCAGGACTCCTGGGAAAAACTATGGAAGTCTACATTGACGATATGCTGGTCAAATCTTCTAAGTATGAGGATCACATCCCCCAACTAAAAGAATGTTTTATCATTCTCAATAAATACGGGATGAAACTCAACCCAGCAAAGTGTACCTTCGGGGTCCCCTAAGGAGAATTCCTTGGTTACCTAGTGACCGAAAGAGGGATCGAAGCGAACCCCAAACAGATCGCAACGTTTATAGAGATGAAGTCTCCCAGAACACACGAGAAGTCCAGCGCCTGACTGGCAAAATAGCTGCTTTGAACCGCTTCATCTCGAGGCCGACTGATAAATGTCTACCCTTCTATCACTTGCTCAAAGCGAACAAGAAGTTCCTCTGGGACGAAAAGTGCGAAGAAGCGTTCACCCAGCTTAAAGCTTACTTAAGCGAACCACCCATACTGGCGAAACCAGTAGAAGGGGAACCCCTCTACCTCTACCTAGCTGTTTCCACGGCAGCAGTAAGTGGAGTCCTGGTTTGCAAAGAACAAAACGAACAACGGCCGGTGTACTACATCAGTAAGACCTTAATCGATGCCGAAACCAGGTACCCCGCCATGGAAAAACTCGCCTTAGCGCTGGTCACATCGGCTCGGAAACTCCGACCATACTTCCAATCGCACTCAATCATAGTGATGACCTCTCAGCCACTGAGAACCATCCTTCACAATCCAAGCCAGTCTGGTCGACTAGTCAAATGGGCTATCGAACTTAGCGAGTATGACATAGAATATAAAGCTCGAACGTGCCTAAAAGCGCAAGTACTGGCAGATTTCATAATCGAGCTTCCCCCGACCGTCGAACTCGACCCGACCTCCGCCAAGAAATTGAAGCTCTAAGTTGATGGAGCTTCCTCGAGGCAAGGATCCAGAGTCGGAGTAAAGCTGGTCTCCCCCACGGGCGAAGTATTAGAACAGTCATTCAAACTGGGCTTCGCCGCATCAAACAATGAAGCAGAATACGAAGCGTTAATAGCCGGGCTCAGACTAGCGATAGCAATAGGAGCCCGAGAAGTAGACGCCTTCAGTGATTCCCAATTGGTCACGAGCCAATACCATGGCGATTACGAGGCCAAAGACGAACGGATGGAAGCATACCTACGGGTAGTCCACACGCTTGCCGAACCGATCGATTTTTTTGATCTAACGCGGATCCCGCGAGGGGAAAACACAGCAGCTGATGCCCTTGCCGCTCTAGCGTCGATATCAGATCCTAACCTCAAAAGGATCATACCGGTCGAGGGAATCGAAAAACCAAGTATCGACATAGCCCTGAAAGCTCTATCCTTGAAAGAGGACGAGCCCACCACAAAGGACGGGTCGAACACAAGGAACGTCCCAAGGACACCAGTCGCGACATCATCGAGATTGATGATGATCTCGATCCAAGAAACGCCGTGTACGTCGCGAAAGTCCCAGATGAACCAATCCAAACCGCATCCACTAGTCAAGGACCCGAGCCTAACACTGACGAAGATTGGAGAACTCCGATCATCCGATACATTACAAACGGCGAAGTCCACGACGACAAATGGGAGGCACGGAAACTCAAAACGCAAAGCGCAAGGTACTGCGTCACGCAAGGAGAGCTCTTTAAAAGGAGTCTCTCTGGACCTTACCTCAAATGCCTCAATAAAAAGCAAGCCCTAGCCATGGTCACACAGGCCCACGACGGGTCCTACGGAAGCCATTCCGGAGGACGAGCCCTGGCCGTACGAATCAAAAGGCAAGGCTATTTTTGTCCAACAATGGCCACCGAATGCGATTCCTTTTCCAGCAAATGTGACAAATGCCAAAAGCATGCCCCGATTATTCATCAAGCATTAGAGAAACTCTCCTCTATCTCATCACCATACCCATTCATGCGATGGGGAATGGACATCGTGGGACCTTTAGTTCCTGAAGGAATTTCTAGCAGTTCTAATCAGGATTAGCAACCCTAGTCTGAATTCCGAGCCTAGGATCTAAGGTTCATGTAATTGAATCTATAAGATCTCGAGATTACCTGATGAATATGCAGCGGAAGTGTTTGCAGATAATCGAGATCACGAAGCGCCTCAAATGCTGTGCCTCTACTGGTATCCACACGCACACAAACTGGACCGCAGGGATGCTAGTGCCTTACAGAGATCTAATCTCCAGAGAGGTTTCTATCTGTGTTCTGGTGGCTGTCAATTAGGTTAGGGCCGAGTTTAGGTCGACCATATATCTTATATATGTCGGCTTAAACCACAACGGGATTAACCAACGATTAAACCGAATTAATCTGATTAATCCGCGAGTGCATCGATCGATGCACTAACTGCAACGATCGACACTCCCCAGAACATTGATATCGAATTCATATCGCATATGCATTCACTTAGATCATTACATTAATGATCAACCTCGTCTTTAACGCCCAGTTTGATTAGGTGTGTGACCCTGTAGGATCATATAACACTAGCAATGAGTTCTCAACTCATTGATCATAAGTGGCTTCTAGCAAAGCGTTATGACTACCTAGTGTTATGTGATTGTCTCATCTCGACTATACGACTTTCACTTAGAGCAAGTACAGTAGATTTCAGGACATTCCCAACAATCTCCCACTTGTACTGGAATCATCTGTTCCTTTAATCCCTTTGTAGCTATATCTCAATCTGGCATAAGGCAAGCACTGTGTCATCCTTATTCAACCAGATTACGTTTATCGAATCCCGATTTGTACTGATGAAAAACAAACGACTGACAATCACCTCGTTTGAGCGCGGCCACGCATTTCCAATATCAAATCTTCGATAGGCCCAGAGATATTTAACTCCTGTTATATTGGAGGTACAAATCCCATCTTGTTCCATACATGTCTCTTTTATATTTCATGATATGCCTAATCAGTGTCTTTATGATCACCAGTTACGGCTGACGTTTGACAAAGTCAAGACGAACCAATCCATATGAGGGAGGACATGATGAACTCGGGTCTAAGGACAACTCTCTTTAGTCGTAATGAGAAACTCTTATGACACTCATATAACATCTTGTAGAGTTCTCATTAACGGGTCAAGTCCGATCATGTGTTCTCTAACACATATCTATGTGATTGACTTTAATACACTTATTAATGACTCCATGAAACATGGTCATCAGTCACCTCACATACTAGTCTCACGTGGTTGTTAATGTCCCACGTTAACAACCTCGACCAGGGACCATTATAATTTATGTCATTTATTGCTTATAGGGTTTCATGATCAAGTCACATACTTGATGGCCTATAAAATGTCATAAATTACTTTGGGACAATGTATATATATTTAATTAACACAATTAAATAATGCTGAAACAATTTCATTAAAATAACATAACTATTATGTCTATGTGAACATCATGTCATAACTAAAACAAATACAACTCCCACTGAAATCAAGATCATATCTTAAGAAATCTAATGCCTACAGCAGTTGTATGAAACTCATGTTTAGGCCTTGGGAGAGGTTTGGTCAGTGGATCAGCAACATTCTCATCCGTCGGGACTCTGCTGATCTTCACATCTCCTCTATTCACAATATCACGAATAAGGTGATATCGCCTTTCTATGTGTTTGGATTTCTGGTGTGATCTAGGTTCCTTTGCTTGCGCAATGGCTCCATTGTTGTCACAATACAAAGCCACTGGCTCAGAAATGCTAGGAATCACACCAAGTTCAGTAATGAACTTCTTGATCCAAACAGCCTCCTTTGCCGCTTCAGAAGCAGCGAGGTACTCAGCTTCAGTTGTGGAATCTGCTACAGTGTCCTGCTTGGAACTCTTCCAGCTTACTGCACCGCCATTCAGGCAGAAGATGTAACCAGATTGCGATCGGAAATCATCTTGGTCTGTCTGAAAACTTGCGTCTGTGTAACCACTTACTACCAGCTCATCACTTCCTCCATACACCAAGAATTTATCCTTAGTATTTCTCAAATACTTCAGAATATTCTTGACTGCTGTCCAGTGACTTTCACCTGGATCTGATTGGTATCTACTCGTCATGCTTAAAGCACAATCAACATCTGGACGAGTACAGAGCATGGCATACATGATGGATCCCAACGCCGAGGCATAGGGAATCTGACTCATGCGATCTCGCTCAGCAGGTGTCTCAGGACACTGCTTCTTGCTGAGACTTATGCCATAAGACATTGGTATGAAGCCCTTCTTGGAATCTTGCATTCTGAACCTGTGTAAGACCTTATCGATATAAGTGTCTTGACACAGTCCAATTATTTTGTTTAATCTATCTCTATAGATTCTTATTCCAAGAATATACGCGGCTTCACCCATGTCTTTCATTGAAAAACAACTTCCGAGCCAAGTCTTAACAGACTGTAACAACGGAACGTCATTTCTGAGAAGGAGTATGTCATCTACATACAACACGAGAAATGCAACTGCGCTCCCACTAGTCTTCTTGTAAACACATGGTTCTTCTTCGCTTCTGATGAAATCAAACTTTTTGACTGCTTCATCAAAACGAAGATTCCAACTCCGAGATGCTTGCTTCAATCCATAAATGGATCGATGAAGTTTGCATACTTTCCTAGCTGCATTTGGATCGATGAAACCTTCGGGTTGTGTCATGTACACATCCTCTTCCAGAATTCCATTAAGGAAAGCTGTTTTCACGTCCATCTGCCAGATCTCATAATCATAATGAGCAGCTGTTGCTAGGAGAATCCGAATGGATTTAAGCATGGCGACAGATGAATAGGTTTCTTCATAGTCAATACCATGAATTTGTTTGAAACCTTTTGCCACTAGCCTTGCTTTATATATCTGAATATTTCCATCCACATCAATTTTCTTCTTGAAAATCCATTTACACTCAATGGGTCTTGCACCATCGGGTAAATCAACCAAAGTCCATACTTGGTTCTGTGACATGGATCCCATTTCGGATTCAGCGGCTTTTAGCCACTTTGCGGAGTCAGGGCTCATCATTGCTTCTTCGAAATTCGCTGGTTCGTCACTGTCAATGATTAACAAATCATGACAATTGGTTACGAGAAATCCATATCTCTCGGGTTCGTGACGGATCCTTTCGGATCGGCGAATTTCAGGCTCCACAGGCGCCGTCTCTACAACTCTTTGTAGATCCAACTGTTGCTCTTCCTCTACGGGTTGAGCATTTTCCTGCGGTTCTCGAACTTCTTCGAGTTGTACTTTACTCCCACTGTTTCTCTTGGAAATAAACTCTATCTCAAGAAAAACGCAGTTCCGAGCAACAAACACTTTGTTCTCGGATTGGTTGTAAAAGTAGTATGCCTTGGTTTCCTTAGGATAACCAACGAAGTAGCATTTATCAGATTTAGGCTCGAGCTTATCTGTAATTAATCTATTAACATAAGCTTCACAACCCCAAATCTTCAGGAAAGACACATTCGGAACATTTCCAGTCCACATCTCATGTGGTGTCTTTGCAACTGATTTTGACGGAACCCTATTTAGTGTAAACGCAGACGTTTCTAGAGCGTATCCCCAAAAGGATAATGGAAGAGTTGAGAGACTCATCATTGATCGAACCATATCTAATAAAGTCCGATTCCTCCTCTCAGACACGCCATTCCATTGTGGTGTTCCAGGAGGAGTGAGTTGTGAAACAATTCCACAATCTCTCAAATGATCACTGAATTCTTGGCTTAAGTATTCTCCTCCACGATCTGTTCGAAGAGCCTTAATACTTTTGCCGAGTTGATTCGGTACTTCATTTTGGAACTCTTTGAACTTTTCAAAGGATTCCGACTTGTGTCTCATTAAATAGACATAGCCATACCTGCTGAAATCATCAGTGAAGGTAATGAAGTATCAAAAATTTCCTCTGGCACTTGTGCTCATTGGGCCGCATACATCTGTATGTATAAGGCCCAACAGGTCACTGGCCCTTTCGTTTGATTTGTTGAAAGGGGCCTTAGTCATTTTGCCTAGTAAACAAGATTCACATTTCTCACATGATTCATGATCAAATGAGCCCAAAAGCCCATCACTTTGGAGCTTTTGAATCCGTTTCTCGTTTATGTGGCCCAAACGACAATGCCATAGAAAAGTCTGATTCGTGTCATTTGATTTGAATCTCTTGGTGTTAATGTTATTGATTTATGTGCTTTGGTTTAGAACATAAAGCCCATTCTCTAATGGGCTGCTACCATAATACATATCATTGTAATCAAAAGAACAACATTTATTCTTAATTGAAAACTGATATCCTTCCAAATCCAAAACAGGAATAGAAATAATATTTCTGCTTATAGCAGGTACATAGTAGCAATTATGAAGTTCTAAAACCAAACCAGAAGGTAAAGACAAGTTAAATGTTCCTACGGCTAATGCAGCAACTCTTGCTCCATTTCCCACGCGCAGGTCCACTTGTCCCTTTTCCAACGTCCTACTGTTGCTTAGGCCCTGCATATTTGTACAAATATGAGCACCACAGCCGGTATCCAATACCCAAGAAGTAGAACCAGAAGTAGTAACATTTACTTCTATAACATAAATACCTGAAGATGAAGTCTCGAAAGTCTTCTTCTTCTTTTTCTTCTCTTCCAAGAATTTGCTGCAATTTCTCTTCCAATGCCCAGGCTCTTTACAGTAATGGCACTTATCAGTTTCAGATGGGCCCGGCTTGGGCTTCGGGGCCGGCGCCGGCGTGTCCTGGTTCTCAACCGGGACTGCCTTGCCCTTTCCCTTGCCTTTGCCAAGTTTCTTAAACTTCTTACCCCCTTGTACCATAAGTACATTAGGAGTGCCCTTCCTGATATTAGGCTCAGCTGTCTTGAGCATGCCATGCAGTTCAGTCAACGTCTTCGTCAAGTTGTTCATGTTATAGTTCATAACAAACTGATCATAACTTGACGGCAGTGACTGCAGAATGATGTCAGTAGCCAACTCTTGGCTAATGGGACAATCCAGTCTCCCCAGGTTATCAATATAACCCATCATCTTAATGACATGAGGACTGACCGGACTGTCCTTTGGTAGCTTGCATTCAATGAGAGATTTAACCGTCTGGTATCTCTCAGTTCGTGCTTGCTCCTAAAACATGCTTTTCATGCTAGTAATCATCTCCACTGGCGACTCCACGTTCTCGTATTGCTTCTGCAAGTCCGAGTTCATGGTAGCCAACATGAGACAATTCACATCGACCACATCATTGGAATGCTTGTCCCAAGCACTCCTTTCTGCATGTGCAGCATTGGATCTCGGTTTTTCAAGGAGAACATTTTCAAGGACATAGTCCCGCTTCTCCTGCTTGAGAACAATTCTCAAGTTCCGATACCATTCGAGAAAATTCGATCCATTTAACTTGTGCTTCTCAAGGACGGATCGCAGGGAGAAAGAATTATTATGAGTAGTAGTCATAGCTGAGAACATAGAAAAGAAAAAGGTTTAGTTATGATGTTCAAGAAATGAGAAATCTTAACTTTTAAGAAAACTCGCATTATATTCAATCAATGCTTCCTCAGATGAATATAATGATCCAAGACCCATATTTTACTAAATTCAAGTGAGCCACTGGCTATCACTTAACTTTAGCTATTTAGGTAAGCAACAACCTTGCTAGTTATATCCAATACAACTCTTGGTTGTGGATCGACATCTTATGTCCAATCCACCTGATGTCTCTGGGCCCAAAACGATTTTGATAGCCCAGTCAAGCAAACCAATCTCTTCAGTCATATAATTGTTGATGCCTTGCACTGCAAGCCCATTAACACGATTACTTCCTGCCTTACTCATGTAATTGTTGATACCTTGCACTGCAAGCCTATCGTACAATGAAATGAGTCTTGACAGTTGACAAGATTGGAAAGACATCAAGTATCACTTGATATTTGGTTGAGGAACGGAACCATATAAAACGTTCAGTTTTACTATGTTTTAATTCTTATAATTAATTAATCCGCGATAACCGATCAATCCAATTAATCCGGTTTTGAATACCGGTAAGCATCGATCGATGCTACGTTAGCATCGGTCGATGCCACCCTAATCAAAACAATCGCCATCAAACCATTCACAGTGTTCGACCATTAATAACCAAGCTCGATAACCGGTCCAATCCAATTGAACCGATCCAACAATCTCGCGAGGCTGTGTCGATCGGTGCAACAATTGCATCGATCGACACTAGGCGAAAACTAGGTTTATTCGGGTTTTCGCCCTGCATCGATCGATGCCAATCCGGCATCGATCGACACCATGCGAAAAAAACCCTAAATTTTATTCGGGTTTTCGCCCTGCATCGATCGATGCCGGATTGGCATCGATCGACACCATGCGAGAAAACCCTTAAACGTTTTCGATCAGAACCCTAAACTAGGTTTTCAGGAAAATGAATTTTAGCATGCTTGTATCAATTATACAAAGATCTAGATTCAACTAATCTAATCATCATGCTACTGATTCAATGGAACCCTAAAGCTCTGATACCACTGAAGGAATTTCTAGCAGTTCTAATCAGGATTAGCAACCCTAGTCTGAATTCCGAGCCTAGGATCTAAGGTTCATGTAATTGAATCTATCAGATCTCGAGATTACCTGATGAATATGCAGCGGAAGTGTTTGCAGATAATCGAGATCACGAAGCGCCTCAAATGCTGTGCCTCTACTGGTATCCACACGCACACAAACTGGACCGCAGGGATGCTAGTGCCTTACAGAGATCTAATCTCCAGAGAGGTTTCTATCTGTGTTCTGGTGGCTGTCAATTAGGTTAGGGCCGAGTTTAGGTCGACCATATATCTTATATATGTCGGCTTAAACCACAACGGGATTAACCAACGATTAAACCGAATTAATCTGATTAATCCGTGAGTGCATTGATCGATGCACTAACTGCAACGATCGACACTCCCCAGAACATTGATATCGAATGCATATCACATATGCATTCACTTAGATCATTACATTAATGATCAACCTCGTCTTTAACGCCCAGTTTGCTTAGGTGTGTGACCCTGTAGGATCATATAACACTAGCAATGAGTTCTCAACTCATTGATCATAAGTGGCTTCTAGCAAAGCGTTATGACTACCTAGTGTTATGTGATTGTCTCATCTCGACTATACGACTTTCACTTAGAGCAAGTACAGTAGATTTCAGGACATTCCCAACAGTTCCATCCGGCAAAAAGAAAGCTACACACCTATTGGTAATGACAGACTACTTCACAAAGTGGATCGAAGCAGAGTCATACCAAAAGATCAAAGACGTCCACGTTAAGGAGTTCGTCTGGCGAAACATCGTGTGCCGACACGGGCTACCCCACGAGATCGTCACCGATAACGGGTCACAATTCATATCAAACGTGTTCAAGGAGTTCTGTAGAACCTGGAACATAAAGCTGACTTATTCAACACCCCGCTATCCTCAAGGAAACGGACTGGCAGAAGCAGCTAATAAAGCAATCATGAACAACCTTAATAAAAGACTCAATGAGTGCAAAATGAGTTGGAGCGACGAGCTCCCAGCCGTACTCTGGACTCACCGGACTACTCCTCGCAAATCCACCGGCGAAACTCCCTTTTCGCTGGCTTACGGGATCGAGGAGGTAGTACCAGCCGAAATCCTCGTGTCAAGCATTCGCAAAGAAGAATACCCACGACAAGAGGAACTTAACAACAAGATGATAACGAACGAGCTCGATCTCGTCGACGAAAGGAGGAACCTCGCACTAGCTCGAATCCAGAACTACCAACAAGCTGCAGCTCGCTACTACGATTCCAAGATCAAAACTCGAAGGTTTCAAGTAGGCGAGCTCGTCTTACGGAAAGTGTTCGACCATAAAAAGGAAGAACGCGCTGGAAAACTAGGAGCAAAGTGGGAAGGTCCTTACCAGGTCACAGATGTTGTGAAGGACGGGGTCTACCGACTCAAATCGGTAGAAACCCAGAAGCCTGAACTACGACCTTGGAACATCATCAACCTCAAAAAGTACTTTCACTAAAATTACACCAACATAATCGAACTACGAAATGGCTTGATCCCCTTAAAAGGGTATGTAGGCAGCTCGACTTCGAGCGCAGCCACCCCCAAACACAAGGCTCTTGCCGAGCTCAACAACTTCAAACGAAGTCTTACTAGCTTATATTTGTGAAATCAAAATAAGTCCCTCGATCAATGTCTCTTTCTGTCTTAAAAGTCAGAGTCATCGCGAAATACTTCGTCGTTAAAAAGTGATATAAAATTATCTCTTCAACAATTAAAGCGATATGAAATTATCTCTTCAGAAACAAACGGTATCAAGCTATACTCTCCGAGCGACCTGAAATGGCATCTCCTCAAAACCAAGTGATATGAAATTGTCTCTTCGAAAAGTGATATGAAATTATCTCTTCAAGTGATATGAAATTATCTCTTCAAAAGACAAGTGATATGAAATTATCCCTTCTTAGCGACCTGAAACGGCCTCTCCTAAAATCAAGTGGTATGAAATTATCTCTTCAAAAGACAAAGTGATATGAAATTATCCCTCCTCAGCGACCTGAAAATGGCCTCTCCCTTCCGACCAGGTGATATGAAATTATCCTTTCAAGCAAGCAACTTCAAACGGTCCCTCTCAAAAACAAGCGACCTAAAAACGGTCCATCAAACATCACGAAATTCTTCCAACCTTACACATATTAGAAGAATTGGGGAACTACCCCCATTAAGCAAAAAACAACGAGGTCGAGACAACCATTCACGCAAAAAGACCTCTGCACGCGCCCAAAACGGATCTTTGTAAGCCTACTTTGATTCACTCTTATACTTAGCAATTATCGCTTTGATTCAACGTCGAGCTCGAATGTTACGAAAGAGTTGTACCTCGCACAATTCTTGACGAAGACCTCGAGCTCAAGTACAGTCGACCTAGAAGTTCGATTGTACTCCCTAAGGCAATATCTGTTCGACCTCTCTGAAGAGGTTCCATAACGACCAAATCAACACTAAGGTGTTATATAGTGAGATCTATGCTAAGGCATGAAAGATTCAAAAGCAATTCATAAAAAAAGGGAGGACCTAACGTCCTCAATATTTCAAAAGCCCACTAAGGGAAAACAGCAAAGACAAATAATAACAAAAACCCCCTTGGGCAACGCAAGTCCGAAAAAGAAATTAAAAGCCCTCTCGGGCAGCAACAATGATAAGCTACTTAAAAGCAGCAAAAGAACGAGCCTGGAAAGACTCTTCGCGACCCTCGAATCTTAGCCGTTGGTGACCGACCAGATCCACGGTAGAAGATGAAGTTCTCAAACAAACGCACGCCAAGACTGTCGACGCGCTAAAAAGCAGTCCAGTTCGACCCATGCGCCGCGCTTGACCGTTAGATCGAAACAAGATCTACGGATGGGGCGGAAGTAATCATTAGGTTTACTGCACCCGAGGCGCACGCCTCGTCCCGAAAATGCCAATCGCCCATTAACCTCGACTTGTCGAAATCAATGGGCTGGGGGCTATTGTTGGTACTGGATTTCCCTCTAGGAAATCCGGCCCATTAACAAATAAGACAAAGGCCCATAATTATGAGTCCGTCCTAACATCAAGACAGAGAGGGATCGACCGTTGTCCTCTGTTGGGCCTATACGATTGACTTCATGACAAGGCCCAAGCGATGCCGAAGTAGGAAGCGATCGAGCTCGAGCTCGACAGAAGACGACGTGGAGATAGAGCAACCCGGTCTTCGTCAGTTCAACTGATCCACGCAAATCTCGGAAATCGTTATGACGAGGCGGAAATATCGGAACAAGAAGATCAAAGTCGAGAGTATTTAAGGAAGAAGTGGCGATTCATTTAAGGACATTCCAACCCTAGCTTAGAACACTTCGACTAGATAGCTCGATCATAAATCTTTGTACTCTCTTTTCGACTGTGTTTGTTCTATCTCGACGATCAATCTCAATAAAGTCTTTGATTCATAGGAAACTATTCCATTTCTATATCCAAAAGTCCAAATCCACGAATACAAATTCTTAGTGTGAATCCCAGATCTCACAGGTACCATCTGCTCTAAACATGAATGCCTCCAGATAATCCTGCACACTCATCCCAACAATCTGAAAGGGCAAGGGAACGTCCCGAGGTGGTGTCTTCGCCGGTGGCCTCGCGATCGACGCTCCCGGTGTTTCATCTGCCTGCGGTATCGCCTCTGGTCCCAATTCCGGTAAGGCCGGGTCACGCGGATCTGAAGGTCTCACAGTCATGAAGCAAACCTGAGCTGGCGGGTCGGGCTGACTCTCCTCCACTTCCCTGGCCTCCGTGTCCTGGGTGTCTCTACTGGTTCCGCAGGTGCGGTCGGAACAACTAGGGGCGTCTTCCGTGGTCGTCCCCTGCCTCTCACTGGCCTCGTAAAAGTCCCAGCTGCATGAATCACAAGTCTACCCCTAGGGTGTGGAGTAAGTGGATGGACGGGTCCCGGGGTCGCGGCTGGGGTCCCGATCGTGAGTCGTCTCCTCTGGCGCGGTGGTGCACTCTTCCTGGTCGATGAACGGGTGCGTAGAACACTGGTGGGGCTAGGTGCGTACTCGGACCCAGAATCGGAGCCTGAATCAGAAGACATCCTGCAGAAATCGATACTAAAAGAGGTCACCACAGGAGATAATCAGTAATGTATATTGGTGCTTGAAATAAGTTTTCACAATGTATTCGTTTTAGAAAAGTTTCGCAAAAGCTTTTTGAAAAAGATTGAAATCGAGTTTTAGGAAAACAACGAAAGCTAATCTCCCAGAATAGGACTGGGAGATCTTAACCTAGGCTCTGATACCAAGCTGTAACACCCGCCTCCCGGTTAAACCGGAGACGCGGCATTAGGACGCCCGTTGAACCCATTCGGTCCAACCGGGACGCCATCTCAACTGGTCCCAGGAACCCAGCGCTCTCTTCTGGTTCAAGTACACCAATGTCATCACTCGATCGAATCAATCCCGCTTACGGACCTGCAAGAAAACGGGGACAGGGGAAAAGGGAAAGGAGGTCTGTGATGCCCCGTATCAAAATACGGTCAACGGGCAGCAGAAAGTCAACCGAGGGTAAAACCGTCATTTTACCTAAGTCAGGGGTAAAATGGTAATTTTACCAAAATTCGAGACGGAAACCGAGACGGGCCGAATATTATTATGATTTAACATAAAGAATGTTTACAAGACCGGAATCGGAAGAATCGGAGCGGAAACGAGTTTTTCGGCTTATCGGGATGGAAACCGACTAAACCGACGAAACTTCGGAAATTCATATCTTGAGCTACGCAAGCCCGAACGGAGTGATTCAAAATGCTAAATTCATATAAAAGCATGGAGAATCTTATTTTGGAGGTTTTGGAATTTATGGAATCATCCGAAGTTGTTCTAAAATATTAAACCGAGAAAACCGCAAAACCGAGTAATTAGCAAAGGGGATTAGTGAGGGGATTAGGCATCTTTTATGGAGTGTTTTGGCAACAAAAATTGTCCATAAGGACACTTGTTGGCTCCCCATGGCGCCACCCTAGCCTGGTGAGGTGTCAACCATGCCAAGATTCCATGAATCTTCTTTGCATGCATGCACAAACATCCCATCCATTCAATGTACCTCACCAACAATTCTCTACTCTCTCTCAGCTCTCTCTCTCGCGCTCTCTCTTCCTCTCTTGCCCAGAAACACAAATTCCTTGGATGTTAATCTTGTTGTTCTTGTTGATTCAACAAAACCTTCTCTTGAATGTTCATCATCTCAAGATGAACAAGTAAGACTAAATCTTTCCTTTTTGGCACCACCAAATCTCACCTTTCTCTCTCGGTCTCTCTGCTCCCTTTTTCTCTCAAGATCATGCAAGTTTTGTTCTAGAATCCCTGAAGATCTCCTTGCATATTCAAAGAAACTCAAGAACCCTAGTTTGTTCCTCATGACTTCTTGAGCAAGAAAGAGTGTATCTTGTGATTCCTAGATCCAAATCAGGCTCTGTCAAGGGCTAGAGATCCCTCTCACTCTCCTCTTCAACCGCCGTTCACCTCTCTCGCCGTAGAGCTGCCGGAGTAGGTCGCCGGAGCTCCTCCTCCTCCTTTTGCTTCTTAGGCAAGAAAGCTTGTAACTTTCTTTCTATAGCTTCAAATTTAGTTCTGCAAAGTGCTATGTGTTTGTGCTGAGATCCTCTATCTTTTTCAGTTAACCGCCGCCCCTGTAGCCACCGGAGACCGCCGGAAAACCGCTTGGAAGAAGCCGCTCCTTAGGGTTTGTAGAACCTTACCCTTCTCCTTAGTTTGTGGATGTTTTAAGGCTGGTATTGAATAGACCTAGTGGTGGTGATCATTTTGGTGTGTAGATCTGTAGAAGAAACCGCCGGAAAAAGCCCCTCCGCCGCCGGTCAACGCTCTGCCGCCGTGGTCAACGCCGGAGAGCCGCCGCCGGTGAAGTCCCCCGCCGCCAAATCAAAACCGGTTCTTCAAGGAACCCACTGGTACAATTTGTTTTGTGATTGAAGTTGGTTTAATGTGAGATTAAACCGGGTCAAAGGCGGTTAAACCGGTCAACGGTTTAACCCTAAACCGGTTTAATCAAACCTGTTGGTTAAGGTGTTGGGCCGGTTTAAGTCGAATCCGAGATTGACTGGTTTTGTGGTTATGTGTATCAGGAGTGTTAGATAGTCCGGGAATCCGCACCCGCGCCAAAAGCCACTATTCGGTGAGTCGGCTCGAAAACTCGCAAAATCAATTAAACCGGGAAACCACTAAAACCATAGCCATTAAGACAATGACCGTGACTAAAGTAATGAAATAAGAGTTAACCGAACAATTAGTAATTAATAACTAATGAAGCGTTTAAGAAATAACCGATTAAGACCAATTAAACATGATTAGGGTTTAGAATTAAAAGGGTTAACCGAGTCTGTGTTGCTAGGTTATAAGTAAAGCATAATCGTTGTATATACTATAAGTATAAGGAATAAGTATTAATGAACTATAGACGAGAAATTAAGACGATAATAAAATACGAATTAAACTTTAACCAATGTATAGAATATAATAACGGGATTGGGGATTAGACGAAATAGCGGATTTGGGTAATGAGCTAAGTGAATGATAATGATATGTCGGGGAGTTAGTAAGTTTACTAACTCTAAAACCGACAGATCGAGAACGTGATTAAAAGATACCTAGGATGAGATAATAAAGAATTGATGCGTATTGTGAGCCGTCTACGGGTTAGCAATCCGTTAACCCAAGGTAGCGAACGAGAAATAAAGTAAAAGTTTTAGAAACCCTAATAGGCCTGCTTTTGGTGATTGCGTGATTGTGTGGTTGTGTTGTTGTTATTGCTTATCTCTGTGCAGGTTTATTAGACTGCTCGGTGTTGGGCCGAGTAGTCATTGTGGACACTTACTCCGGTCTCGGGACCGGGTAAGTTAGTGGTGCTGACTAGGTATCTTACCTAGTCAGAGCGGTGAGTTGGGTAGTGTAGAGGCTTGCGGAATGGTTGGGATTATTATTATTGTTGTTGTTATTGATTGCGTGATCTGTGTTAGAGTCCCAGCGAGTCTGCGTGTTTATATTCCTGCACTAGGACGCTAGGGTGCGTTAGATTCCGCAAGCCTAGGTTTTTGTTTACGTTCCGGTACTTCCGACCCGATTGGATCCTCGGGTTTGACCTAACCGGGCCATGGTGGTTCTGGTTATGGTGTTAACCTATCGGGTGACGCCGGTAGGTGTGCGGTCCGGAGAATACGGGGTCATGTCCTAGGGCCGGGTCGCATGGAAACTCACGTTACCTGGGGTAACGGGAGTCACCGCGTATCGATGGACCGAGAACGGTGTCCTATATGTGGGTCCTTGTGAGCACGTATAGGAGTCGAGGGTAGTTGCCATATAGGCGACATTGTAACCCGTGGAAGTTACCGAGTTCGTAGGGCCCAGTGTTGTTTATTATCTTTATTTATCGCGCGTTAGGTAGACCGAGTCTAATCGAGGACATGTGCCGCAGTGCCTTCGATTTCCTTAATTCTATTTATTTTGGCATTGATTGTGTGTGGGTTTATCACGACGTGGTAGTGCGTGATTGACCGCTTATTTATGATGATTGTTATTTTGGGTTTTGGGACGGGGTTTATAGACTCTAGATAGATTAGAAGCCGTTAGTGGGGAGCCGATTCACTGGGTGATCTTAGATTGCTCATTAGACTCTTTTTGTGTTTTCAGGTTTCCGCGACGGACGTGGGAGGTCCTCGGTGTAGCTTCGGGTTGCTTGTGACGTGATTTTGATTCGTTATTTTGGGTGTATTATTTTCGGTTCGGCAGCTGCGCTATTTTCGTTATGTTTTGTATTTGAATGATTTGATGTTTATCTATTCTGTTGACGATTGTTTGTAAACTTGTTAAACATTGTATTCGATGTTTAACTCCTTAGAAATGAAATTGTTTCCCTGATATGAGGTTTGGTCCGAACCGACACAACTCGTTGAAGTCGTGCAAGTAGTACTGCTTGCGCTACGGATACGAGGATAGCGGAGTCGGAAATAGATCGGTGCGAGCCTTTCGTCTCAAACCGAACTATCTTTGGCTTCGTCCTGTAGCGAACTTTTCCCGTTCGACTTGCTCGGGTTCGATTGGTCATGTTCTTGTTTGATTGTTGACCGGTCAGCTCGGCGGTCAGCGGAGAATGGGGAAGGGGCGTTACAGAAAGGTGGTATCAGAGCATGGTTCTGCATGGATTTCGAAACGTTTCATTTTTGAGTGTTTTCCGTGTTTTATTGAGTCAAATGTGTCACACAAGCAACCGTTAGGAAACCGAGCCGCGTCCGTTACACCCGGGGTTGGGATGGGAAAGTAGAAATTTTCGTATTATTTGTCCTAACTCATTTTGTGTTTTGATTGCAGTCTTACAGCAGTGCGTCCCGGGCAGAGTGGTTGGGTGTGTGTGTGTATACGGAGCAGTACAGTCGAGCAGGATGAGTCAGCAGGGATCAGTCGGGTCCGAGCAGGGACAGGTAGTTCAGTTCCAGGGGTACCCATCATCGCCAGGTCACACGCAGGGATCCCGTACAGCGGATCAGCCGCCCGTTCCGTTACGAGAGATGCAGGGTGCGAGAGCAGCACAGGTAGATTGGTCGCCTCTTCCAGACCCGTTACCGCCCGCGATGTTAGAGGATGCAGGCAGCCGAGACCCTTTTGCCGACATGATGGGATTTCTGGGTGGAGCGGATGTGGACCTGCAGTTACCGCCACAGTGGCCAGAGCCGGACGTGCCACAGATTCTCGCAGCGATAGATGCGCCACCGATGTACCAGGCGCCACCTCTTGAGGCACCAGAGTTTCCACCGCTGCTTGGTATGGAGGATTATCTGATGGACCCGTTACCGTTTGGTTTTGATCTTGATATGGAGCCAGTGGACCCTGAGCAGCATCCGCAGTGGGAGCAGCAGGTAGGGGAGCAGGTAGCAGTGTTAGAGGATATCTTGGCGCAGCAGGTTGGACCAGGATCTCCCCGTACCCCGTTGGACCTTGAGTTGTCATCAGGATCTTCTGGGTCGGAGTTTGAGGCAGTGACGCCACCAGTCGAGGCAGTAGAGGCCCCACCGGTTGTACCTGAGAGTCGCGCTTGTAGTGGATGTGGAGTACGAGGTTTCCATCTACGGTGGTGTCCGCGATCCGTTGACCCACGACTCCGGGAGCCCTATCAGCCGTTGCCCTTACCCGGTCATTGTCCGTTGTGCGGTCAGGACGATCACGGTGAGATGACTTGCCCAGTAGCCAGAGCAGGACTGTATATGCCAGATGGTGAGCCGTATCCAGCAGCAGCACCCGGAGGTTGGGGAGCCGGACCCAGCCGCAGAGACCCCGAGCCTAGTTTGCCGCCCGCCAGACAGTTCTCTATGATCCAGATGCCGATCATTCAGTCGCCGCAGCCCGAGCCAGTGCGGAGGTGCCAGTTATGTGGAGGTCCGGGTCATCTTGCCACAGATTGTTTCATGGATCCTCCATCAGCGCCGACTTCGCCGTGCCAGTTGTGTGGAGGTTATGGACACTCGGCAGCCGCTTGTTATCGAGGACCGTACCCAGTAGCTCCTCCCGTCTGTTCAGTTTGTGGCCGCGTAGGTCACGATGCTTACCTCTGTCCGATAGCCGGGCCCCAGCACGTTGGAGCGCCGTCTCGAGATGCACACACACCACACCCACCCGGCGCGCCTGCCAGTGGATACTCCAGTGAGCCGTATTGCCAGTGTTGTGGGGCATTTTGGTCTTACTGGAGGCATTAGGATAGGGTATGGGTAGTTAGGCCAGGTAAGTTGGGGGCACTAACTTTATTTTGACTTGTAGATAGATCGGCAGGATAGGCGACTTACGTGTCGTCTTGATTTTTGTTGTGTAGCGGCGTCATATGGGTTTTTGGTTTATGATGACGGTTTTATGTAGGAACTCTGATCTTAACCGTGTACTAAAAACTTTATGAAGTATGATATATCGTTTTCTGTATATGGTGGATGCAGAGTGTTCGGCTAATCGTTTATAGTAGCATAGTAACTATTTGCATGATTGAGATGGTTCGAAAAGCAAATGGTTTACTGTGTGAAACTAAATGATGGGCGGAACTGACGACCGTTCATCATGACCTGAACCCGGAATGACGACGCATTCGGCCGATCTTTAGATTGCGTGATTTATTATAGTAGCTTGCTTGTTTATTTCTTGCTTGACTGCTTGATTGTTTTGTTGTGTGCGGTAGATCGCGTAGTGTTAGCAAGCGTGGGTTTGATAGATTGACCGTTTTGGGTCGTAGTGACCATTAGATTGCTAACCGTTTGAATGTGTGAGTAGTGATTGATCGTTTCCTTGACCTTGATAGAAAGATAAGTCATAAGTTTATTTTGCTTATATTTCAAGTTTCGAGCTGACTTGCGAACGGTTGAGTCCAACCGACCCTCCGCGAGAGAACAGACTTATAGGGTATTGTTATTTAATCACGAGAGACCGTAGGGTACGTGATTAAGTAACCATACTTCTATGGGAAAGTGACATCGGGGATAGAGCGAGAAAGCGAAGTAAAACTGCACCCGAACCCGAAGGCGAGTTAAAGTGTCGAGATGTTGCTAGTCGAGCACGCCGGACCGCGAAGCAGTGGGAGCACCGACCGTGAGAGTGGAGCAGCCATTGCGATCGACAGGAAGGAGCCGAGGCGCATGAGGAGTTAGCGAAAATATTTGGAAGGAGGAACGCCAATGTTGGAGTCATGGAGAAGGAAGCCGATGATCAGATTCTTGAAGAGTGTCCCAGAGGAAAAGGAGGGAAGGATGTCGTCCGAGAACTGTGGAAGTCGAAGCAAAGTGGGGAAGCGTACGAGTTGGTAAAGCAGCCCATCGGAATCGGAACCGATTTGACGTCTGTAGGTGACGACGAATTCGGGGACCGAATTCCTGTAAGTGGGGAAGAATGTGATGCCCCGTATCAAAATACGGTCAACGGGCAGCAGAAAGTCAACCGAGGGTAAAACCGTCATTTTACCTAAGTCAGGGGTAAAATGGTAATTTTACCAAAATTCGAGACGGAAACCGAGACGGGCCGAATATTATTATGATTTAACATAAAGAATGTTTACAAGACCGGAATCGGAAGAATCGGAGCGGAAACGAGTTTTTCGGCTTATCGGGATGGAAACCGACTAAACCGACGAAACTTCGGAAATTCATATCTTGAGCTACGCAAGCCCGAACGGAGTGATTCAAAATGCTAAATTCATATAAAAGCATGGAGAATCTTATTTTGGAGGTTTTGGAATTTATGGAATCATCCGAAGTTGTTCTAAAATATTAAACCGAGAAAACCGCAAAACCGAGTAATTAGCAAAGGGGATTAGTGAGGGGATTAGGCATCTTTTATGGAGTGTTTTGGCAACAAAAATTGTCCATAAGGACACTTGTTGGCTCCCCATGGCGCCACCCTAGCCTGGTGAGGTGTCAACCATGCCAAGATTCCATGAATCTTCTTTGCATGCATGCACAAACATCCCATCCATTCAATGTACCTCACCAACAATTCTCTACTCTCTCTCAGCTCTCTCTCTCGCGCTCTCTCTTCCTCTCTTGCCCAGAAACACAAATTCCTTGGATGTTAATCTTGTTGTTCTTGTTGATTCAACAAAACCTTCTCTTGAATGTTCATCATCTCAAGATGAACAAGTAAGACTAAATCTTTCCTTTTTGGCACCACCAAATCTCACCTTTCTCTCTCGGTCTCTCTGCTCCCTTTTTCTCTCAAGATCATGCAAGTTTTGTTCTAGAATCCCTGAAGATCTCCTTGCATATTCAAAGAAACTCAAGAACCCTAGTTTGTTCCTCATGACTTCTTGAGCAAGAAAGAGTGTATCTTGTGATTCCTAGATCCAAATCAGGCTCTGTCAAGGGCTAGAGATCCCTCTCACTCTCCTCTTCAACCGCCGTTCACCTCTCTCGCCGTAGAGCTGCCGGAGTAGGTCGCCGGAGCTCCTCCTCCTCCTTTTGCTTCTTAGGCAAGAAAGCTTGTAACTTTCTTTCTATAGCTTCAAATTTAGTTCTGCAACGTGCTATGTGTTTGTGCTGAGATCCTCTATCTTTTTCAGTTAACCGCCGCCCCTGTAGCCACCGGAGACCGCCGGAAAACCGCTTGGAAGAAGCCGCTCCTTAGGGTTTGTAGAACCTTACCCTTCTCCTTAGTTTGTGGATGTTTTAAGGCTGGTATTGAATAGACCTAGTGGTGGTGATCATTTTGGTGTGTAGATCTGTAGAAGAAACCGCCGGAAAAAGCCCCTCCGCCGCCGGTCAACGCTCTGCCGCCGTGGTCAACGCCGGAGAGCCGCCGCCGGTGAAGTCCCCCGCCGCCAAATCAAAACCGGTTCTTCAAGGAACCCACTGGTACAATTTGTTTTGTGATTGAAGTTGGTTTAATGTGAGATTAAACCGGGTCAAAGGCGGTTAAACCGGTCAACGGTTTAACCCTAAACCGGTTTAATCAAACCTGTTGGTTAAGGTGTTGGGCCGGTTTAAGTCGAATCCGAGATTGACTGGTTTTGTGGTTATGTGTATCAGGAGTGTTAGATAGTCCGGGAATCCGCACCCGCGCCAAAAGCCACTATTCGGTGAGTCGGCTCGAAAACTCGCAAAATCAATTAAACCGGGAAACCACTAAAACCATAGCCATTAAGACAATGACCGTGACTAAAGTAATGAAATAAGAGTTAACCGAACAATTAGTAATTAATAACTAATGAAGCGTTTAAGAAATAACCGATTAAGACCAATTAAACATGATTAGGGTTTAGAATTAAAAGGGTTAACCGAGTCTGTGTTGCTAGGTTATAAGTAAAGCATAATCGTTGTATATACTATAAGTATAAGGAATAAGTATTAATGAACTATAGACGAGAAATTAAGACGATAATAAAATACGAATTAAACTTTAACCAATGTATAGAATATAATAACGGGATTGGGGATTAGACGAAATAGCGGATTTGGGTAATGAGCTAAGTGAATGATAATGATATGTCGGGGAGTTAGTAAGTTTACTAACTCTAAAACCGACAGATCGAGAACGTGATTAAAAGATACCTAGGATGAGATAATAAAGAATTGATGCGTATTGTGAGCCGTCTACGGGTTAGCAATCCGTTAACCCAAGGTAGCGAACGAGAAATAAAGTAAAAGTTTTAGAAACCCTAATAGGCCTGCTTTTGGTGATTGCGTGATTGTGTGGTTGTGTTGTTGTTATTGCTTATCTCTGTGCAGGTTTATTAGACTGCTCGGTGTTGGGCCGAGTAGTCATTGTGGACACTTACTCCGGTCTCGGGACCGGGTAAGTTAGTGGTGCTGACTAGGTATCTTACCTAGTCAGAGCGGTGAGTTGGGTAGTGTAGAGGCTTGCGGAATGGTTGGGATTATTATTATTGTTGTTGTTATTGATTGCGTGATCTGTGTTAGAGTCCCAGCGAGTCTGCGTGTTTATATTCCTGCACTAGGACGCTAGGGTGCGTTAGATTCCGCAAGCCTAGGTTTTTGTTTACGTTCCGGTACTTCCGACCCGATTGGATCCTCGGGTTTGACCTAACCGGGCCATGGTGGTTCTGGTTATGGTGTTAACCTATCGGGTGACGCCGGTAGGTGTGCGGTCCGGAGAATACGGGGTCATGTCCTAGGGCCGGGTCGCATGGAAACTCACGTTACCTGGGGTAACGGGAGTCACCGCGTATCGATGGACCGAGAACGGTGTCCTATATGTGGGTCCTTGTGAGCACGTATAGGAGTCGAGGGTAGTTGCCATATAGGCGACATTGTAACCCGTGGAAGTTACCGAGTTCGTAGGGCCCAGTGTTGTTTATTATCTTTATTTATCGCGCGTTAGGTAGACCGAGTCTAATCGAGGACATGTGCCGCAGTGCCTTCGATTTCCTTAATTCTATTTATTTTGGCATTGATTGTGTGTGGGTTTATCACGACGTGGTAGTGCGTGATTGACCGCTTATTTATGATGATTGTTATTTTGGGTTTTGGGACGGGGTTTATAGACTCTAGATAGATTAGAAGCCGTTAGTGGGGAGCCGATTCACTGGGTGATCTTAGATTGCTCATTAGACTCTTTTTGTGTTTTCAGGTTTCCGCGACGGACGTGGGAGGTCCTCGGTGTAGCTTCGGGTTGCTTGTGACGTGATTTTGATTCGTTATTTTGGGTGTATTATTTTCGGTTCGGCAGCTGCGCTATTTTCGTTATGTTTTGTATTTGAATGATTTGATGTTTATCTATTCTGTTGACGATTGTTTGTAAACTTGTTAAACATTGTATTCGATGTTTAACTCCTTAGAAATGAAATTGTTTCCCTGATATGAGGTTTGGTCCGAACCGACACAACTCGTTGAAGTCGTGCAAGTAGTACTGCTTGCGCTACGGATACGAGGATAGCGGAGTCGGAAATAGATCGGTGCGAGCCTTTCGTCTCAAACCGAACTATCTTTGGCTTCGTCCTGTAGCGAACTTTTCCCGTTCGACTTGCTCGGGTTCGATTGGTCATGTTCTTGTTTGATTGTTGACCGGTCAGCTCGGCGGTCAGCGGAGAATGGGGAAGGGGCGTTACAAGGTCTGAGTAATTGTTTCAAACACAATTACCCAATGAAGGGCTGATTTAAGGAATCCGCGATCCCAACTTACACTACACAACAACGAATCACAAGTCCTAAGCTAATATCATCTTGCAAACATCACCCGAAGGCTTTATCACGTAACCTACGTCACAGTGGACTACTACGAAATGAAGCGCAAACAAATCTACCAAACAGTGCATTAAAATAAATGGCTCCAAGCCCGCCATTGGCCCCGGAGCCCAACTCCAACTCCAACTCCAACTCCAACTCACAATCGGGGAGCTCGCCGAAACCCCCCCTCCCACGACAA
Source organism: Orychophragmus violaceus (assembly GCA_030180135.1). Classification (NCBI taxonomy): domain Eukaryota; kingdom Viridiplantae; phylum Streptophyta; class Magnoliopsida; order Brassicales; family Brassicaceae; genus Orychophragmus; species Orychophragmus violaceus. Next base: position 38,843,210 of record CM058235.1, on the reverse strand, counting down.
TTCAAGGGTTGCGTACCAAAACTCGTTATACGCAAGCCGTCACGAAACACCCTTTCGGGGGCCCTACCACAGTTTTATACCCTTCAAGTCCATCAAACACAAACAACTTTTTCGTTTTAAGCGATAACCTAGCATTCTACGTTCCACAATCAATCACATTATGCGCATATAACTATCCTACGCTACCTAGGAAAGACGGTATTAACAAGGGACAATCGCCCGGAATCGAATAGAGTAAGCAAGGGTCAAGAACCGATCCTCACCTTGGCCAAAGAAAGGCCTTTTCGTAATTTAGGAACTTCATGAGACCGAACAGACGACAGATCTGGAAAGAGGGAGAAAAGTAGAACAATTTAGGCTTTTGAATCACCCAATTCGGGTTTAAGACGGGCTAGATATGATCAAACGAATTGCAAGGTTCGAATCCTAAACCAAATCGAATTGGACTAAACCGGGAATTGAATTGATTTGGAATTGATTTGGGTTTAACCGGAAATTGAAATCGAATTGGGGAAAACCGGCTAAACCGAACCAAAATTGTATTGGACCAAAGAAAACCGAAATCGAATTGGATTTTGGAAAACCGGATTAAACCAAAAATCAATTTAGCTAACCAGAAATTGAATTAGAAATGCAAATTGAACCGAACCGGACCAACCAACCGGACTGACAGTCAAAGGCGGCTCCGTCGGCAGCGGCGGCGCGTGGCGGCAGCTCCGGTCGGCGGCGGCACGTGGCTCCTGCGGTCAGCACGTGGCTCCGGCGCGTGGGGCTCCTCCGGCGGCGCGTGGGGGCGCGTGCGGCGGCGGATCGGCGATCGGTCGGCGGCTCAGGCTTCGTCTCGTCGAGGCGGTCACGATGGCATGCTCGGTTTCTCGGGATTCGGGGTATTTTTGAAAAACAAATGAAAACGATTTTTGGGTTTTGAAAACTTAGATCTACGGGGTTTGAGGGTTACCTGGATTGGTGGAAAGCTCGGGCTCGTGAATAGTAACTTTTAGGGCTTTGAACGGCTCCACTCTCCGACAGGGCTCCGCAGCAGAAAGAGAAATAGGTTTTTAGGAGAGGAGGAGACTCATATTTATAGGGAGGGGCTAGGGTTTTCAAAAAGGAAAATAGGCTTTTGGTGGTTTGGGCTTGGGCTTCCTATTTCTTTTTTAAAAAAATTGGGCCATGGTTTTTGGCCATTACAATAAGCTTGGTCAAGAAGCCGTGGTGGTGAGTTGAATCAGGCATTGTCACGGCGAATTCGAAGCGGTGGCGCGCGGAGGAGCTAACTTCTTTGTCGAAGCAGCGGTGACAGGTTGGATTTTAATCGCAAGGAAACTCCGTAAATCGTCAAATTTGGGACCGTTGAGGACTGTGGCATACCAAGAACATCGTAGCGGACTAGAAAGGCGAGGTTCGATTTTGCCGCCGTTCGCAGTGGAAGTCGACAAGGAGGCTCAGGAGGTTGGCGTTGCGAGTCGAGGAGGTCACGCGGCAGTTCTAGGTGAAGTCGGCGCGTGGTTCTGGAGAGGCTAGACGGAGGCGGCGCTTGGTGAGGTTTCTTCAGTTTGGAATATCCGGAACCTCTCTTGACCGGGGAGGACTCGTTCGAGGCAACCTATAGAAGATAGACTCCGATCTTTGGTGGTGCCGGTGAGGGAGAGACCATGGGTTCACGTTTCGCGAGTTACCACCGGTTGAGTCCGTGGGAGTCTTCAATCGGAAATCTGAGTTGTCAGGAGGCGTGACGAGGGGATCAGACCCTCTGGAAAGCGGATCGAAAGCCGGAGTCGGCTCTTCGGTGACAAGTGAAGGGACACGGCTGAGAACGCAAATCGGAATGTTCTCGTAGCCGCCGACGACGAAGACGAAAGAGAAGAAGAGGCACCTAAATGGGTTTTGACCTAACTGGAGTTAACCGGTTTCTAGAGTTTTTCGATTATGGTTCGGTTATGTATTTTATCGCCTGGTTTAATTTTCGCTATAACCCGGTTTGATGCCAATTACGGTCTGATTATAATTATTAATATAATATTATATTTAAAAAAAAAGATAAGCTTGGTCGTGGTCAGTCTTCGGAATATTAGTTATCGATTTATTGAAGACCAAACGTAGCTGATTGGAAATCGTTAGGTTTTTTTTTTCATCAACGAAAGTTTTATTATAGGGTTAGTTAGCTGTGGGGGTTTAGTAGACATAGAAATTAATCAGGGAGGAATGAAAGTTGGGAAATTAGTTTAGTTTGGTTGACATTCTATAATAATGCATGTGTTGCCCCTATAAACCACCAATGCTGTACTGACATTCTCATTTAATGCTCCTGCTCCCTATAAACCTGACAGATTCTTACTAGATTTGGCAAATGAAATCGCAGCTTCCCCAAGGTATTGCGCCGGCAGTGTCAACGATTGAGGACCACACAATAATATTGACAGTTTAAATCATAACCTTAAGTTTAATAGTAAAAGTTTACAAGAATAATAGTTTAATTCCCAAAAAATATCTGCAAACAGAGTGAGACCTCCGACTATATTTATCATCAACGCCGGTTACATTTTCTCCACATTAACTGAGGCAAAAAGTTCAGCAATCCTTCTTTCACATTAATTCTACATCTCTTGAATATTGTTTGGTTAAGGTTGTTGAAGAGCATTAATATCAGAAGAAGGTAAAGGTAAATGATCCCTATAAAATGGGCAAACTGTTCTCGGAACTTAAGTTTCGCTTGATATACATTCCTGTCAAATTGTTCTCGGAAATGAGATTCCCCTAACTTACTTTACTTTTTTTGTATAGTAGATGGCTCAGACAGTTCGAGTGGTGCGTGTAAAGTGGGTGAGGCGTGAAGACGGCGCTTGGTTTCACGACCCCGAGGTCGACGTCCATGATTTTACCATCACATTGAAAGAGAGGTTGACATATGTCGACATTGTTGCAGCCGTGAGAGAACAGAATTGGGTTAAAGAGGGAAAGGTTTTGGAGATAACCTATCAATGGCCGCAGTGGATGTTGGGTCCCGACTGGAATAAGAAAGAACCCATCCAAATAAAAGATAATGAGGATGCTCTGCTATTCATGGCCATCTGTGCTGATCTCTCCGATGTATTCATGAGCGGGTGCAAGTGTTACCCTCTTCCATGGAGAACACTAAGGTAGGGGTAGAGGGTGTGGTACCAAGTTCATATCATAAGAACAAGGAGGTCTTTGAACGTGTGGAGCCATCATCTGTCGTGTTTAACAAGGAGGTGTTAGGTGGAAGTGGGTTTTATACGGGTGAGAGCAGTCGGGGTATAGGAGGTGGTTTGGTTGGGTTTTTAAACAGAAACATTGGAGTAGGTGAGCCTAGTAGATGTCAACCTGGAGGATTGTTTGGGGTATTACATGGATCGCCACCCAACCCAACACCTGCACCGTTAGAGCAAGGTAAGCACAATTAAATTTACTCTCTAAATTCGCTATTGTGGTTTACAGATAGTTGTGATTGACCATGTAGTGATGTGTAGAGTGTACTGTGTAAATTTGTTTACTTATAACGAATGTTAGATGAACATTAAATTAGCTGATAACTCTGTGGGTTTGTCGCAACTGCAGATGTCCCTTTCCAGACTAAGTTGGCCGCCGTGGCGAAGTACTTCGAGAAAGGGAGAACCAACGGAGAAGAGGGAGCTGAGAATGTCAGGCAACTGGATCTTAATCTTTCGGGGCCATTCATAAACAGTGCTAACTCGCCTTGCACGGTCTTAAGAACCCCATCACCATCGTCAGGATATAGCTACAATGGTGTATCAACTGAATACGCCACGTCTGGAGATCTCTTTTTGGACATGGATGGGGAAAATACACGAACAACGGAAGGTACCATGAAGTTAGAGATAATTTCTATCGTTAAACGTATTACCGAGTTATATGGATGTATTGACATTCTACATTTTCGCTATTTTGTAGAATCTAGCAGCGATCCTATTATTTGGCCACCACTCTGTCCTGAACCTGTACTACTAGGTGTACCTCTCATGCCGCATCCTGTGGAGGAAGGTACCAAGGGGAAGGAGGTGATGGTTTATGGGAATGATGTGCCGGTGTTGACGGAGCCACGATTTACATTGCCTAGTATCCCGGAAACGGGGTCATTAGGACCGAACATTATGGATCCAAAGATACTGATTGCACCATTGATCCAGAACCGTATTACGCCTGCCTTACATGCTAGGGATGCTCCTCCTTATTTTTACGATCCCTTAGTGGAAGGTACATGCAATGCGATTCTAACACAAGGTGCACCATGTATTGTCAACATCGTTAAAGAGTTAATATGGTTTACGGTCAATAAAGATAGATATTAATATCACCTCTACCACTTTGCCATACGAAGATTACCATTAAACTTTATATATGGCAATATTGTTAACAGATATTCAAAGGTCTATATAATAAATGTGTGTAATTGCAACTATTCAAAGTCCAAATGTGACTCTATCCATCCTGGTGTTTAGTCTGCACGGTTCATCCACCAGGTTTACAAGTGTTATTGTGTTTATGTAATTTTCAGATGACTTGGACTTAGCTATGGGGGATGCCGATTACGAGGGAGATGAAGTCTTCATTGGTCGAATTTTCCGCAGCCAGGAGGATTGTCGATTAAAGCTTGCTATCCATGCAATCAACAGGAAGTTCCATTTCCGCTTTGCCAAATCAGGGGCCAACATTGTTATCGCCGTATGCATAGGAGATGGTTGCCCATGGAGAGTCTACACAACTATGATGGATGACAAGACACGTTTCGAGGTTCGCAAAACGGTGCTGAACCATACTTGCAGTGTCGATGCGAGGGGAAACTTTCATAGGTGTGCCTCGACAGCGGTGATTGGTGACATGATGCGGAATCGATACACGGTTGGAGGCAAGGGACCTCGGGCAAGCAAGCTAAGGCGTATCTTGAGGCAGGAATATAGTCTGCACGTCAGCTATTGGAAGGCTTGGCGTTCACGTGAGATAGCATTAGATAATGCGTTGGGGACATCTATGGGGAGTTATCACTAATCCCACCATATTTCAACAACCTTCTCGAAAGCAACCCAGATTCCGTAGTAGGCTTGCAAACAGAGACGGATGATAAAGGGATAGAACGATTTAAGTACATGTTCTTCAGTTTGAATGCGTGTGCAGCTGGTTATACGTACATGAGGAAAGTAATTGTCATAGACGGAACACACCTTTCGGGACGTTATGGTGGGTGTTTAGTGGCAGCTAGTGCACAGGATGGAAATTTTCAGATATTCACCATTGGATTTGGGATTGTGAATAGCGAAAATCATGAATCATGGGAATGGTTTCTTACAAAGCTTTCTGGAGTTGTACCCGATGAGCATGACCTAGTCATTGTGTCTGACCGGCACGCGTCAATCTACCACGCTCTTCAAAAGGTGAAATCAATATATTCTTTATTGGTATTGAAGTTAATGTAAATTTTAGATTACAATAATCATGGTTGTTTGACATTATTGATAGGTGTATCTGATGGCGTCACATGCTTGTTGTATATTTCACTTGAAGAGGAACGTCGAAAGCAAATTCAAGTCAGCGAACCTGGGGTATCTTGTATCTCAAGCAGGACGGGCATACACATTGGCGGAGTTTGACAGAATATTTGGCCAAATTACCGAGATTGGCAAGGCATGCGCCGTCTACTTAACCGACATTGGATTTGAGCACTGGACAAGATCCCATTTCGTTGGTGAGAGGTACAATGTAATGACAAGTAACATCTCAGAGTCTCTAAACAAGGTCCTTTCAAGTGTTAGGGACTTTCCGGTCATCTCCATTCTTGAAACCATACGCACAACCCTTGTGTCATGGTTTGCTCTAAGAAGGGAATCTGCCCAGTCAACAGATGATGTGTTGAATCCAAAGATCCAGGAAATGATCGTTAAGAAGTACAACAAATCAAGCAACTATGAGGTTATGAAGATTGACGATAGTATCTACGAGGTCCAAGATGAATTAGGGGCATCATATGCAGTACACCTACTGGAGGAAAGTTGTACATGCCGTGAGTTCCAAATCATTGGAATACCCTGTGAACACGCAATTGCAGCCGCTGTACGCGAGGGAACCCGGGTTGAAACACTTGTTGGGGTTCATTATACTAATCAATACCGCAAAATGGCATACGCTGGCTTAATCATGCCTGTTCCGGAAGTTACCAGACTAGTCGCGAATAGTGATGATGTAGGTGGTGGTAGCCTTGCACCTCCTAAAGTGAGGAGACCACCGGGACGTCCAAAGAAGCTGTGTATTCCGTCAACAGGGGGGTTCAAGGTGATTTTTAAAAATAGTTAATAATATTCATCCTTGATTTAGCCGTGCGTACAGCTAATTGTCTCACATTTTTTTATTAATTTACGCGTCATAGTGGGTCAATCGAAGAATATGTACCCGGTGCAGGCAACTTGGACACAACCGTACCACCTGCAAAGCAGCCATCACGGTACGTTAAAAATCCATTGCATCTGTATAAACTCGGAGCATCACTAAATGTTGAAAATACTCCCATATCGCAGGAGCCTTAAAAGACCAACGGTGAAGGAGAAGTTTTTCGGGTGGTTATCCGGAGTCTAGTAGTGGATTGGGAAGGATACATTGTGTTGAATGGGATGTTAGAAAAATAAGTTGGGGTTGTGAATATGTTTGGATGTATATAAGTTCATCAACCCCCCCCCCACCCCCAAATGTGTAAGATACTTTCTAGTTTGTATCCTTTCCTTGTTTATGTAATGAGCAAGACTCCGAATAACTAATATTAATGTTAATTATGTTTTGTGATATCTCATTGCCGTATAACAAAGTTATCAGTTGCAACGTTCAATCTTGCTAATACATTACAATGTTTATTAGAAGTAAACTAGAAGAAAGGTAAACTGAATATTTGGTGAAATCCCACTAGATTTTCAATGTTGGTAACAAGTTCAACAATCTTTGTTACATGTAACCGTCAATAAATAATTAGCTGTAAACTACAATGAAGGCTAATGACAATTGGGGTGTAAGGTCCATACATAGAAACCCCCACAGATAAACCCTACACCATAAAACTTCCAAAAACTTTACTAGGCTTTAGTACCATTGTTAAATGTAAACAGAAATCCAATGAATTTTGCAAATGCATGATAACAGTTAATTGAAATTACGAACAATTGAATTAAACATCTTTCTCAGAATCCAGGATATTGTTCCAAAGCAGGTGACGGTGTTCATCGAATCTGCGACAGGGTGGGTTACGGAATTGACGTTATCAACTTCTAAGGTGAGGACAACCTCATTTTTCAATGCTTCTAGATGACGGATAGCTTGATTGTCTTTGCCTTGGACGATGTGTATCTCTTGCGTCAAAGCTTCATCCATCCACTTGAAGAGATGGTTCTCTGCAGGGCGCTACAGTTTGGAGTAACTCGGGATTTGTTACTTCGTTAATCAGTCCGGTGGTAAATTCAAACAATGAGGATCAAACCTTACCTGAAGCGCTATCTCGCAACGGTAGAATCTTCGATTTGGGTTGAGTTTAGTTTTCGAAACAAATGTGACAACACCCATTCCGCACCAACACCTTCTTGGAATTCCGTAAACCAATCGCCTGGATTTGGTCTTCCGCGAAGAAGAAGGTCCAACATTGGTCATCCTCGTAATTTGTTAGGCGAATCGAATCGAATTGTAAAATCCATGACTCCTATGGGAATGGTTCCTGAGCAACGCGGCGTTATGATGTTTAAGAGGTTAATTTGTTGGCGAGCACTGAGGGTTTACTGTATTAACAGAAGGTGCACGATATCGAAAATATCCAATAACCATTGTACTCAGGGTACACCTTGTATGGATCTAGCCGGTATACCCGGTACGGGGAGACTTTACTATTAATAAGCTAAAAATATTTGTTCCCAACTAATTTGGTAGTAGAGTTATGTGTATAAGGAACTGGTATCCACATGTACTTGTCGAGTATAATTGTAATTGAGGAATAATTACCCATGACACACCATTAACGGGCAACATTGGGAACAAAAACGAACTCAACATGATAAGTTCCCATATATGTGAATTATTATTGTTTGATTGGCTAATTACACATTCCGAATCTAATAACCACCCGGTTTTGTGTAAACCATAAACACTTCCAATTCAATGAGCATGTGATGGTTAACACAGTTATAGTGAAGTTAAAGATTTAATTGTTGTATCACGTCATATTTGGGTTAACTTTTGTTTTACTCAATTAATAATATAATTTTATCTGACAACTTACACAATTAGACTTTGGAAAATATTTAAATATTATCTCTTCAAGATGTGATCTGACCAAAGGAGACGTTTTGATGTGGGATTAAGTATGTCTTAATAGTTACGATTCCTAAACATAAAATATGTCTCATATAAGTATATGGATAAAATTGATGAAAATATGATGTGGGTAATGTCAGAGTATCAGTAAATCAAATAAAATCAAACATAATCTACGCCTAACTAGATATGATGTAAAGTAGGTTCATGATGACATTTTAGGCTCTATACTGTATATCCATAGAAGCTACAAGCAGCCGACACATAAAATCTAGGGAATCGGTTTATGCACATTAATCTATGTTGTTCCCTCGAGAAAATGTAACTGATTACCTACTAGATACGCTTTATCAGATTTTTCTTGTAATAATTAAATTATAAATTATTTAGGGATGTGTAAGAGTCGCGTCTGTTTACACTCATTCTCTTTCCCATTTATAAACCATAAAACGATTCATTAGTACGAACTAGACGGAAAAACACTGTTAAACACCTTTAGATTTCGAACATCAAGAACGAGAAAGAAGAAGAGAAAACAGGTTTCTGATAATGGCTAATAACCACGTCTACCGGCCCTGGCCCCGTTTCAACCAGCCGAGGTACGAGACAAGATTGGTTACAAGAAGGCGGAGGGCAGTCAAACCGTTCAACCTCCTCGGGTTGCCGGAAGATTTAAACACAAACATTCTTGTTCGGGTCGCGGAACGGGACATGCAGGATCTCCGGCACACCAGGATTACCTGCACTCGTTTGAATGAGATGACACATTCGACCGACTTCTTAGCCTCTGTAAACCTAATGGATATGAATACATGGGTTTGGACTCCACGATTCGACTGGAAGAAATTCAACGAGAGTTGCTACGACGCTGGTAACGCATCAGCCATAAGCCTGAAAGGAATCTCGAATCTGTTCTACGAGAACAAAAAGGATGAAGGCCTCTCTCAAATCAAGACGGCCGCTGACAAAGGATGCAGCGTGAGCGAGTTCACATACGGCATGATGCGATTACTATTCATGGACGTCTGGGATGAAGGACTATTCGGTAAGTATGAACTAACCCGCGAACGTGCAACTAATCTAAGAAAAATGCAGGCACTGGAATTTGTTGGTCGTGACTGGCAACATTGGATGCCGGATTGGTTAAAAGCAAAACGGCAGGAAATTGATAAAGGACGGGTCATATTCTGCAAATGTTCATCATTCAGTTCGTGGGCAGTTGGGTGGGGGGAGTCAGAGCCAAATGGAGAGGAGATGTGTGATAAGTGTTATTGGATTGTGCAATCCGACTTCTTCTTCAAACTGATTGCAGAAAGGTTTAGGGTTTTTAAGTGTGATCGTTGACTTATCTATTTGGTTGACATTATCGTTTCTTGTTTTGTTTCTGGTTGTAAACAGTTTTTTGTGGGTTTATTTTAACTATCAACCACTCTTGAACCCTTTTCCCTAAATAACTATGTTTGATGAATGATTTTCACCATTTGCAATGGGAGCAACAGGAAATTTCAATATATAACCCAGAATCTTATTGTTTTAAGACCCAAGGTTTCATACAATTTACGCAAGTTATTGTATTTTTTACCCCTGAAACCCTAAATGGTAGTACTAAATCAAACCCTAATACCTGACCCTTATACCGTAACACTATACAGTACTAACTACTACGATTAATCCTAAACCCTAAATCCTAAAGACACAACCATTAGGACAGAACCGAGAACATGTAACACTAATACAAACTTATGTTTGTAAGATTATGTGGCCATTAGGTCAAATTATCTTGTATTTTAAAAAGTATTTGGATTATCGAATAATATAGATAACTGTAAAATATATATTTCGTGTAAACTACAACTGCAAAACCATGAAAACAGTAAACCCTACAATCAATACATGAAACCCTATAGAAAATACAAGCTGAAATCCTAAACCCTAAACCCTAAAACCTAAACCCTAAACCCTAAACAATAAACCCTAAACCCTAAATCATAAACACTGAACCCTTAACCACAAACAGTAATGCGTATCCCTAATACAAATTAATGTTTGTAATAGTTTCTGGCCATTAGCTGAAATGATCAAGTATTTTAACAAGTATTTTTATTATCGAATAACATAATTAGCTGTAAATATAAATTACGGGTATACTTGCATTGAAAACCCTGTAAACACTAAACCCTACAATAAATACATGAAAACCTATACAACGTAAACCCTAAACCCTAACCACAAACCCTATACCGTAAACCCTAACCCCTAAACCCTAAACCCTAATCCCAAACCCCAAACCCTGAACACACACCAAAACCTCAACCCATACAACCCTAAACCCTAAATCCTGATGACTGAATACTTAACCCGAAAAAGTTAACACGTAACCCTAATACAAAATAATGTTTGTAAGAGTTTGTTCCCATTAGCTGAAATTAACAAGTAAGTTAACAATTATCTTGATTATCGCATAACCAATATCGCTGTAAATATATATTACGTGTAAACTACTTCTGAAAACCCTGTAAAAACCTAAACCCTCCCCTCACTACCCAAACCCTAAACCCTGAACACTAAACCATAAACCCTAAATCCTAAACCCTAACCCCTAAATCCTAAATAATAAACCCTAAACCCTAAACCTTGAAACCCTAAACCCACCCCACCCCAACCCAAATGTGTAAGCTAGTTTGTTGTTTGGACCTAAACCCTAAACCCTAAACCCCAACCCTGCCCCCAATACATGAAACCCTATAGAAAATATAAGCTGAAATCCTAAACCCTAAACCCTAAAACCTAAACCCTAAACCCTAAACCATAAACCCTAAAGCCTAATCCCTAAATCATAAACACTGAACCCTTAATCACAAACAGTAACGCGTAACGATTATCGAATAACATACTTAGCTGTAAATATAAATTACGTGTATACTTGCATTGAAAACCCTGTAAACACTAAACCCTACAATAAATACATGAAAACCTATACAATGTAAACCCTAAACCCTAAACACAAACCCTAAACCCTAAACCCTAAACCCTAACCCCTAAACCCTAAACCCTCACACCTAAACCCTAAGCCCTAATCCCAAACCCCAGAACACTTAACCCTAAACCGTATACCCTAAACGCTGAACAGAAACACCAAAATCTCAAACCATACAACCATGAACCCTAAACCCTAAATCCTGAAGACTGAACACTTAACCCGAAAAAGTTAACACGTAACCCTAATACAAAATAATGTTTGTAAGAGTTTGTGCCCATTACCTGAAATTAACAAGTAAGTTAACAATTATCTTGATTATCGCATAACCAATATCGCTGTAAATATATATTATGTGTAAACTACATCTGAAAACCCTGTAAAAGCTAAACCCTCCCCTCACTACCCTAAACCCTAAACCCTGAACACTAAACACTAAACCCTAAACCCTAACCCCTAATTCCTAAATACTTAACCCTAAACCCTAAACCTTGTAACCCTAAACCCCACCCCACCCCCACCCAAATGTGTAAGATAGTTTGTTGTTTGGACCTAAACCCTAAACCCTAAACAGTAAACCCTAAACCCCTCCCCCAATACATGAAACCCTATAGAAAATAGAAGCTGAACCTTACAATACTTAGCTCTAACGCGTAACGATTATCGAATAACATACTTAGCTGTAAATGTAAATTACGTGTATACTTGCATTGAAACCCTATAAACATACAACCCTACAATAAATACATGAAAACCTATACAACATAACCCTAAACCCTAAACACAAACTCTAAAACCTAAACCTTAATCCCAAACCCCAAAAGAGTTAACCCTAAACCGTATACCTTAACCCTGAACACGAACACCAAAACCTCAACCCATACAACCCTAACCCTAAACCCTAAATCCTGAAGACTGAACACTTAACCCGAAAAAGTTAACACATAACCCTAATACACTTAACCCTAAACCCTAAACCCTAAAGCCTAATCCCAAACCCCAAAACAGTTAACACTAAACGGTAAACCCTAAACCCTTAACTAAAACACCAAAACCTCAACACATACAACCCTAAACCCTAAACCTTAAATCCTGAAGACTGAATACTTAACCCGGAAAAGTTAACACATAACCCTAATACAAAATAATGTTTGTAAGAGTTTGTGCCCATTAGGTGAAATTAACAAGTAAGTTAACAAGTATCTTGATTATCGCATAACAAATATCGCTGTAAATATGTATTACATGTAAACTACATCTGAAAACCATGTATAAGCTAAACCCTCCCCTCACTACCCTAAACCCTAAACCCTAAACCCTGAACACTAAACCCTAAACCCTAAAACCTAACCCCTAAATCCTAAATACTAAAGCCTAAACCCTAAACCCCACCCACCCCCACCCAAATGTGTAAGATCGTTTGGTGTTTGTACCTAAACCCTAAACCCTGAAACCCTAAGCCCTAAACCCTAAACCCCAACCCCCACCCCCCCCCCAAATGTGTTAGCTAGTTTGGTGTTTGTATACTTGCCAAGGTAATTTAAGAAATGAGATCTGGAATAACTAATATTAATGTACATTAAGTCATATCATATTATGATCCGTCCAACAAATTTAAATGATGCAATGTAAAAACTTGTTAATAACATGATATTAATAATATAAATTATGGTCAAATAATAATTTAAGTGTTAATTTGCATATCTAAAATAAAATGAAGCCGACCAATGAGATGTTTTAATGTAAGTAAGCGGTGTCATACTATTACTTACGATTCTAAACAAAACTAAGATTAAACCCAATTACATATAACGTGGATAATACTAAATCTCTTTTCACGCTATCTTGGGATAATGATTATAAATCTGGTTCAATTGTGACACTGCACTGATCGTACATGCAACCGAGAAACAATATCTAGGGAACCAGACTTTTTGCACGATAAAGTATATTGTTACCTTGATAAACGAACCAAATCAGAAAATAACCCATCGAAGAATATATATTTCTCACTTGTATTTTAAAGAAAATAAATATATTGTTTATTTATAACCGGGGATTCCGAACAGTCTTGTCTCTTTGCAGTTACTCTTTACTCTTTATAACCAAACTGAAAACTCTTCATTCTCTCAAAACTGCTCGAGACAAACACAGATTCAGACATCTCTCGATTAGAAACATCAAAAAATATCCATAAACACTAACCAAACTCTTCTTCCTCAAATGCCTAACCATCATGTCTACTGGCCGTGGCCCCGTTTTGACCGACCGAGGTACGAGACACGATCAGTGACCAGAAAGGGGAGGTCAATCATACCGTTCAACCTCCTTAAGTTGCCGGAAGATGTAATCAGGAAGATTCTTGTTCGTGTCTCCGAAGCGGACATGCAGGATCTACGCCACACGAGGATTACCTGCACTCGATTGAACGAGATGTCCAAATCAAACGAGTACTTGGTGAGTGTCAATCTGATGAATATTAAAACATTAATATGGAATCCACGGTTTAACTGGAAGACGTTCCGGGAGATGTGCTACGACGCTGGAAACAGATCCGCCATTGCCCTCAAAGGGATCTCAAATCTGTTCTTTGAGAATAAGAAGGCTGAAGGACTCGCTCAAATGAAGACTGCTGCGGACAAAGGGTGCATAATCAGCGAGTTTATCTACGGCATGATGAGCGTAATCTTCAGAGACTTCTGGGATGACGAACTCTTCGGTAAGTTTTCATTTTCTCGAGAACAAGCAACTACTCTTCAAAGAATGCAGACACTGGACAATATCGGTCGTGCGTGGGAAAGGCGGATTCATTATTGGTTAGAGGCAGTACGCGAGGCAAATGATCCAGACAGGGTCATTAATTGTACATCATACAATCCGTGGGAACGATGGTGGAATATTCCTGGGCCAAAGGGAGAAGACATGTGTGATCAGTGCTTCTGGATCTTGCAGACAGCCTTTCTCTGCAAAATGATTGAAGAAAAGTTTAGTGTTTTTAAATGTAATCGATGAACTAAGGTTGTTTACTCTAGGATGGTATTCTGTATTTTGTTTGGTTCAAACTGAAATATCTATTTTCAATTATTGTCTTTGCTGGTTATTTTGATCGTCCGGTTACAGTATTTGCAGGGATTGATTAGTAGACTATAAACTGATGCCCCGAATGGAAAACAGACAAGTACATTAAAAGTTAATTGTAAACAAGATTTTCTGTATAACAAAAATACATGTTAACTTATATTTGGGGTAACAACCATAAACCCTAAAACAGAAATAACAAAACCCCTAAAACACAAACAACATCCTAGTCGTGCGACTAAACTCTATTTCTTAGTAGTCGTTGGACCTTTGACAGGTTTTGGAAATTAACATCCAATTAGATTTATCCGGAAGTTTGGTAAACTAATGTACACAACTTATATGGTAAATAGTTAATTTTCAACAAGGATACAGAATGAGGCATACAAAGCCATGCATTGTGAGAATGAAAGTTAGTGCCATTGAAGTGTCTTCATAAAAATATTCGTAATATTAAAGGTTGTTTCTATCGCCCATAACTGGTACCTGAGATAACAATAAACATACTTTGAACATACCAAAGTTAATCCGACAACATGTTTATTGGAAAACAAATAAGACGATCTAAAAGGGTTATTTGCACAAAACGAGAGGGAAGTTAGCCAAATGTCTCCAAAAGGCCGACCACAAGCTTCTGGATCTCATGGTCCAAGTTCGTAAACCCCAATCCACGACACTCTTCCTGCCACCTGTAGCATGTGCTATAACAAGCAATGTCGCCATAACTCTTGCGTCCCATATGGCACTAACCTGAGGTATACCTGCAACTCTTGTTATCTCCATTTCAGGTAATTGTGTGTGGGTATCTTCGACCACTTCACCAGAGACGTGGTGCAACAAGTAAGGCATCATCGTTGATATAGACAGGAGTTCCTTCTTTAAGGTAGCCTCACTCGTGATTGAGACATTGGGATCGAGCACAGCAATCTTGTTGGTATTGACACACACAGCGAGGGAGACCCAGTGGTGTTTGTCAAAGTTGAATGGCATGTCTAGGAAATCTGTGTCTGGGTTAATATGTGGTCTGTCGACATCGTCACTCCCACTGATTCCTTCTATAACACCTTTGCTGAAGCTGAACTCTATAGGATAATTGGTTTTCTTAAACTTTGAGAACAATCTGCTGAGGCTTGAGACAAACTTGGTGTCTAGGATATCAATACGAGGGCGGTCTTTCCTTACTTCGTCTTGCCGAAGAATGTTCCTGGCAAGCTTCCATAAAGCATCCATAACCTAGTCATGTTTACAGGTAACTCTGAATAAGTCATTGTCCCTATAATGCTGAAAACGGCTGTGGTAACACGCATCCATATATATGGGCTACCTTTGATGGAGTATTCTTCTATCTCCCAATAAGGTCTAACACGTCTTTCGAAGATATGGAGGCAAACTTACCAATATTGATGGTGCTGCATATGAGATAAATGAGTATCGTATAAAGAAGATGGATGGAATGTTAAATGTTGGATAATTGTAACTGACGATTAACCTTTTCATGGACCGCATTAACTTGTCATATCTTAGCCCCAATCTCCGCTGAGCATCGATATCTGTAGCATTGGTATGTCCAATAATAGTAGCTTGACATCCCATTGGAAACGGTCATCGAGTTTTGTAGAAACAGTTATAGCGCGCTTGATTTTCCTGTTTGGTTCTTCTACAACCTTTAAACCAACTCCACGTTTAGGAGCGTGGTGGTCAGCTTCAACGGTGGGGTCCTACAAGATACGGTTGACAAAAACCAGGTAATTTGTTAACTTGATATTCTGGAATAATCCAAAACACAAACATTCAATAATAACTCACAGCTTCAGCGTTTAACTGTCCATCGCTAACTTGAGGGGTTAAATCCTTCCCTAGTTCTGATGAAGACTCCATTCCAAACTCACCAGTGCTTCCCTAGTGTATGGGGATAATGAAATAGGGAGGCATATTACATAATGAATAAATATGAGATTACGGAGAAAAGGGAACATTAGCAGAACCAATTCTGGCCAACAATGGAACATATTATAAGATTACCACCTGTTGTCCGGCATCTTTATCCCCTGTCATATCCTTGACTTGAGCATTGTCCGCCGGATGTGAGCGCTGGGTTAGTTCCACTTCCACATTCTGCTCCTGACCACCACAACACGGGCAAAGGTATAAAAAACCAATGTAATGAATAAGCAGGCTACACAATAAAACAGTTATCAGATAATAAGATATAGGGGTACGTTTACCATCGCTGGGTCAGCGTTGGAGTCCGAGTCATTCTCAACAGCGCTCATGACTTGCTCTTGTTCCACATTGAGATTAATTTCCTACATATTTTAGTTACGTGGGAATTAAAATGATAAACAAGTATCAATTTTAAGATTCAAAATAACCGAGAATAACCATATCCACCCGATAATACCTGTGGTGCTTGAGATGTTGGGTTTACATTGTCCACAAAGTGAGGGACCTGAGTATCTTCCGAAGTGTGGGTTCAGCCAACTCAGTTGAATCATGTAATATGTAAATATAGACTTAGTTATACGCTATATGAGGTTCCAAAGAAGTCTATTGACGAGGAAGGGAATGTGTATAGGTAGAAATAACCTTTGGCGCAGTTGCACCGTCCTGCTGTCCATCATCCTCCCCATTTCCATCCGCAGCTGCCTAGATGGAGCAATTGATGATGTGAAACGTCAGATAAAACTGGGGATGTTTGAACCATGTTTACACGCAACTAACAAACAAACCTTGTTTACGTCCATTGCAGATTCACCATTGGCAATTACCAAGTCATTCTCTATGGCCGTATCCTGTAGTTACATAAAATAAGAACCAATTTAGTTAACGTATAACTATGTTTACATCTATTACCATTGTCTCTAATCAATGCTACCTGAGTTGGAAGCAGAACAAATCTCTTCTCAGGGCTGCATTGGTCTTTGTAATAAGAGTAGATCTCATTGACATTGGGGGTAGTATCTGGGTGGGAATTGTTGTTGTCAATGGTGGGGGCAATCTTGTAGAGTTCGATTGCGGAACAGATGGGTTGGCAACACCATCATTGTTTGAGGGGATTCCATAAGCATTAGTTTGGTTTGGAAGACTGTCCCTGTGAGATGTAAGGATAGGCTGTAGATCGTCAAGAACACCTTTGATGATCGTGGGGTTGTTTTTCACAAGCTCCTCCTTGATAATTTCCCTCATTAACGCTGGAGTCTCTGAACGCCATTTCTCAAACATTGAGACCACGCGGTTGAGTAGGTCATTATTAGTGGCTGAAGAAGAGGATAAACCGTGACTGTGTGAAGAACTGGCAGTTTTGAAACGATGGATTGCCTTCCCTTTCTTACGTCTACCATCCCCCTTCGCAAATCGTAAGGGTCTAGCTTGTGCCACCAACTGCGGAGGATCATCCAGACCAACAAACATGGAATCATCAAATTCAAAACCTTCTTCAGCCAATGTGACCAACTTATCCACCCTAGGATCCTCGTCTTCGTCAGACCAGCTTAAATCTTCGTCTTCCAAAAGAAGGACATCATCTGGCCGAATAATGGGAAACACGTCCACCTACATCCGCAAATTCAATTCGTAGTGAACTTTGGGGTTATGAAAGACCAAATTCACACAAAGTCCCTTAACAAACCCCAGCAAAATCGTTTTATGTTAACCCACCGATTATCTGAACATTCATAGTTTACATGTATTTAAATTTAAAATTAACAATATTATAAGACAACTATATTTACCACTAAGCCATAACATAACAAATCAATCTAACTATTAGTGCTGCTAGTTACCATCCAACAAGATTATTAGATAAGAGAGTGTATAACAACCCAATCAGAACGTTTGAGATAACGCTGCACTAAAATGATGTACAATAATTCGAAGACCAACTTTGTACTAATGAAAACACCTGACTGTATAGGCGCATATTTCAAATTATACATGCATACCTCGCGTTCTTTGTCCAAATCTCTGATTGGATTTAGCTTAAGCGTGACACGCTGCGGAGGGGACGGAACAAAATCATCGTCTGGGTCTGCTGGCTCTATGATTGTAGGAGTGAGGTGATCTTGGATAGCTGTTATAGCTTCCATGATTACCATCTGAAGTGCGTAGACAAACCCTTGCACAACTATGTTTGGTGTGGCAAGTTGTGCAATATCTCTTCCCTTCAGCGAAGACATAATCATCTCAAAGGATTTTCTCCCCCCAAGGATATTCGAGAAAATCATCTAGATTGCGGGACATCTCTACGTGTTTTGGGTTTAGTTTCACACGGGGATAGTGCATGGTTGGTAGGAGAATTCCATCAATCAAGGCGAGACAGGCTGCTCGAAGTCGCTTTTCTGGGTCCTTTACCGTCCTCTTCTTCAGCATATTAATTGCACGCTCAACAGTGACATCACCATCCACATCGAAGAGTGTTTTTGAGTATGGTTCGTCGCTGCTAGAATTAACCTTTCTGCGCTTCTTACCCACCGATGGATATTTACCGCAACAAAGTCCGGTAACCAACTTAAACTCCCTAAGAGAAGACCTAATGGGATTTCCGGCAAAAACAACCCAAATCTCGTACTCTTTTGTGACGTCCAACTGTCTAACCACAAGAAACAAAGCAAAAGTGCCCGACCACGCCGGTAAAGATGGGATATCGAGCAATTTACCGAACTGGGTATCGCCTAGTGTTTCCAACTTCGATTCATCAAGAGCAGATTTAATGGTCTGGATTAGAGCCATCTTCTGATATGTATTGACTCGTAACCCTTTGAAATCATTTACTCCGGCGACAATCCTTCGCGGAAACTCTATATCACCCATCTGGAAAAAAAATGAGAACTTAGGAAGACAAATAGACTCAAAATCCGGCGATTATAAACAAGAACAGAAACAAAAATCGTACAAAAACATATTTGTCAATATACCTATAAACTCAAGCAACTGAGACCAACAGATTCGATCTTCGGATTTGGATAACAGTTACAGCGGACGAAGATTAGGGTTCGTATGAAAGAGAAGAGTGAGAACAAAACTGGAATTTGAAATGTAACAAAAACAGAGTTTTTAAGACAAAAATGTCGTCTAATTGGGCATAGACCCCAACCACATAAAACATATATCACAAAGGACAAAAATCTAAATGACGATTTGGTTTTCGGATACGAGATCTACATAACTGATATAACACGAAATATAGCCTATAATTAGTTTTAAAAATTAGAGTGAATGTAGGGATCTTTTGGTCATTTCCTCCTATTTTGGATTTGTCAAATAGTGCACTTTCCTGATATTTAAATTCCATGTTATTGGTTCCCTCTAGGTCCAATTTCTCTTTATTATATATAAGTCCAATGGACTATTACAAAAAAAAATTATTAAAAAATTATAAAAGTAAAGTGAGCCGAAATTGGGATATTTTAGCGTTTCAATCAACTCAAGAGGAGAAGAACGAACCACGTGAGAGTGAGAGACATGCGTCAGACAGGAGATAGAAACTACGAAATATTATAAATTGAGAGCATCTGCATCAGTTGGTATTTTAACATGGAGTCTTAGCAATATTAAATTAATATTTTTAAGTTAGTTTATTATATGATTAAAATTTAATCTTCAGAAATTATACAACAAATTATATGTTGACACATGTGAAGTGGATATCTTATTAAGATACCAAAGATTCTTATTTGAGATACCAAGCTTTTTATTTAAACCCCATAGCACTCTCTTTTTTACTTTTTTAAATTTTTATTATTTTAATTTTAGATAATCCAATCGTTAATTAATTTGCGACTTTCTTTTGTATGGTTGGTAAATAATATCCAAAAAGCATTAAAAACAAACTAACCTTCAATCATAATGCAATCTAATTGATTAAATCGTTCTTCACTAAAAATACTCTCTCTTCAAATTCTCTAACTTCTCTCTATTAAGCTTTCGCAAATTCACCATCGTTCTCGGCCGTTGGCGTTGACCGGATTTAAAAACAAACCAACCTTGGATCATAATGCAATCTAATTGATTAAATCGTTCTTCACTAAAAATACTCTCTCTTCGAACTCTCCAACTTCTCTCTACCAAGCTTTCGCAAATTCATCATCGTTCCCGGCCGTCGGTGTTGACCGGAACACCGACGGGGCATGGTTACTTTTGTTTTGATGGGGGTTATCCCGCCTTCGGCTTCTGTGATTTCCAAATTTTTATTTTGTATCTCAGTTGGATCTCATCGACTTGTTCTCTTTGTCTGTTTTTGTGCTTCTGGTTCTTAAATCGGACTTATAGTCTCCGGGTTGGTCCGAATATCAACGACCTTGCATCCATGGGAGTTATTTCCTGTCAGAAATCCACCCTTCACCTTTCTCAGCACCTCGTCTACGGGAAAAGCTCTGTCACCGTTGCCTCCTCTCCATGTCGCGGCGTGTATAGTGGGAGCCGGTTTGATGTTCGGAGCTTCTTTTGGCCAGTATATTGGGCCACGGAGGATTCGAAGAACCCTAATCACCAGCGGTAGACTAGAGATGTGAAGACATGGATCTTGGTCGGCAGATTTAGACATGGATCTTGGTCGACAGAACAATTTGGTGGTTATAGGGTAATCTGGGGTCGCTGGCGGTCCGCGCAATCACCGGCGCCGCAATGCAAGTCAGAATCTCTGTATCAGCGACGTGTGTCCGTGAGTTGTTGTATACGTGGCTGCCACTCGGTGTCTTCGAGTTGAAGAGACGAGCTTTGGGCTACTAATCCAACGCGTTTTAATTCTCTGTAATTGTTTTAATTGGTATGTACTGTACATTTTGGACTATGGCCCAACATCAATAATCGTTAGTCGACTAAAAAAAAAATCATTCTTCACTATTTCTTTGTACCATTTATTTTTATCTCTTTTTCTTCTTATCTGACTAATTAACATCAACAATATTTTTTTGTTGCTTTTGATGTTATTTTGTTTATAAATCTTCTTTTGGTTTTACAGCTTTCATAGTCATTTATTTGTTTTATTAACTTTGGTTTTTGAACTGAAACATTTGCTAGAAAAAAAACTCTTACATTACATAAAAGGAAAATGAGCTTCCAAGCTTGGTAAGGTGGAAGAGATAGCTTACGACCCAAAAAAATCTCAAACGACTGATTATGTTCGAGCTAGGGTTACTATGAATGCGGACAAGCCCTTTCCTCCTGCCAAAAATCTCAACTTACCCACGGGAGAGACAGTGGTTATAGAGTTTGAGTACGAGAAGCTGCACAAGAGATGCTTCCACTGCTACTGTCTCACTCATGAGAAAATGAATTGTCTGATGCTTAAACAAAAGTCTGGAATCCTAAACAATGGAAAACCCCCTGCTCAAGCTACTATGGCTGACCAATCACCTCCAGTCCAGAAGGGCAATTCTACGAGACTGTTGGAAGGTCCTCCCGGTTTTCCCCCGCTTTTCCCGGAGCTATCCAAAGTTGACCAGCATATGGCCCTACAATACATATCCCACTCTGATCTCACAGAACGGATGGCCAGGATAGCTAGAGTGCAACAATCTATAGAGGAAGCTAAATCAGGTCTCTCGGCAAATCTAACGAAGTTCACTCACGATTTGCACAAAGACAAGGGCCATGTCTTCGATTACAGTAAACAAGCTTCAGTGTTCAACAGATTTGGGACTCACGGCATAGACTCTCTGGGATCTCCTGCAGGTCGTTCTATCAACATCGATCAAGAAGCAGAAAGCTCTCAATCGGAAAGCTATTCTTCTGCCCCTATCCTTTCCAGCTCGACGGGTTTTAAGATGGGATTGTGCTCTCAGTCCCTATCTTCCGGAGCTGGCAGTAATGGAGGGAAAGTAAGGAAGCGTCCTCCTTCATGGCGAAGAAAACTACGGCCTGATGTACCTAAGCTATCTGGCAATGCTGTGCTACCTGCACCATCTAAACATTCCTTGCCAGAGCTGCATGAGAAGGATACTGTTAGGATCGCGACTGTAGTGGACCCAAGCTGCGTGGCAAAACCAAATGATCCGAACAGCAAAAGAAAGTCCGAGACCCCTCTTTTCACTGCCAAAAAAAAATCACCCAAAACTCAAGAAAATAAGGTGGCTTCCGCTTTGAAGCCGATGTCATTCCAATGAGCATATTGAGCTGGAACTGTCAAGGAGCAGGAAGCACCGAGACAGTTCAACATCTCCGGGAGTTACGGAAAAAATTCTTCCCGGATTTTATTTTTCTTATGGAAACAAAACAGAAACTTAGTTACTTGCAACAGTTACAAAAAGATTTGGGTTACGATGAGTTGATTACAGTTGAGCCAGAAGGTTTAAGCGGTGGCTTAGCTGTAATGTGGAAAGGATGCTTTGATGTAATGGTTTTATCAAGGAATAAAAGAATCATTGATTTGAAAGGGGAGCTTGGTTCAATAAAAATTTTCTTGACTTGTGTCTATGGAGACCCTGTTAGAGCCAACAGACAAGAAGTGTGGAATCAGTTAATTCATATTGGCCTAGTTAGAGATGAAGTGTGGGCTCTTATAGGTGATTTCAATGAGTTGATGAGTAATGGAGAAAAGCTAGGAGGGGCTAACCGCCATGATTCAACCTTTTGGAATTTCAGAACAATGGCTGAGAATTGCAAATTAAAAGAACACAGCAGTGTAGGCAACTTCCTCTCTTGGGCAGGTTGGCGCGACAAGGTCTGGATTCAATGCCGTCTAGATCGTAGCTTTGGGAATGACGCGTGGTTTCATCTCTTCCCCAGATCTAAAGCAGAATACTTAGATCTATGGGCGTCGGATCACCGGCCTATTATTCTAAGATTTGCCTACGAGGTTGAGGATCAAGGAAGAGGTCGGTTTTAGTTCGACAAACGAATGATTGGTAAACCGGGGCTGGAAGAAGCAATAAAAATTGGTTGGGGTGAGGTTACTGGCTCTGATCATCGATCTCTGACCGAGCGAATAGCAAGTTGCAGATCGTCCATCTCAAAATGGAAGCGCTCCTCCAATACGAACTCCAAGGACCTTATTACTCGACTTCGTTTCGAACTGGAATCAGAGGTCACAAAGCCTTTCCCTAACAGCAACACCATGAGGAAAATCAAAGCATCGTTAGCTCGGGCCAACAAAGAGGAAGAACGGTTCTGGCGTCAGCGTTGCTCCGAACAATGGCTCAAAGTGGGCGATAAAAACATACCATTCTTCCACAACTGCGTTAAGGGTCGGAAGCTACAGAATAAATTCCTCATGTTGCATGATGAAAACGGAAAGGAGATATTCTCAGAAGGAGGTAAAGGGCATGTGGCTGTGGAATACTTTCGGGATCTATTTATGAGCTCGAATCCTTTCGAATTAGAATCCTTATTTTCTGGCTTTCAAGGGCGCATTACACCAGAGATGAACCTTAGCTTGATAGCTCTGATATCTGATATTGAAATCCAGAAAGCAGCTTATGCAGTCAAGGGAAGTTCTGCGCCTGGGGAGGATGGCTTGAAAGGTGCATTCTACAAACACTTTTGGCACATTTTCGGCCCGAAAGTGGTTGAGGAGGTGCGAAAATTCTTCACCTCTGCGATTATCCCGGATGGCTGGAACCATACACAGATATGTCTCTTGCCCAAGATCTCAAAAGCCTCGGAGATGAAAGACATGAGGCCCATCAGTTTATGCTCAGTACATTACAAGATTATCTCGAACATCCTGTGTGCTCGCTTAAAACAGGTTCTGCCCAGTATTGTCTCCGATACGCAGGGTGCTTTCGTGTCTGGTCGTTTGATTACTGACAATGTCATCATAGCACATGAAATGGTACACGGTCTAAGGACAAAAGATAGCGTAGCTGGTGAGTTTATGGCTGTTAAGACGGACATGTCGAAAGCATACGACCGGGTGGAGTGGTGTTTCTTGGAAACCTTAATGAAAAAAATGAATTTCGACAGAATTTGGGTTCGATGGATAATGGCTTGCGTAAGCAGTGTCACCTACTCGGTTCTGCTTAACGGTCGCTCCCATGGTTTCATTAGACCTGAGAGAGGAATCCGACAAGGTGACCCGCTATCTCCCTTCCTCTTTATCTTATGTGCGGAGGCTTTGGTTAGTTGCTTGAATCATTCGGAAAGCCATAAACGCCTACATGGTATCAAACTCACACCATCCTGTCCAGCAGTCCACCACCTCTTATTTGCTGACGACAGTCTGCTCATGTGTCGAGCTAATGCAGAGGAAAGTCACGAGTTTGTAAGATGTCTGAATCTATACGGAGAAGCCTCTGGTCAAGTGATAAATCTCCAGAAGTCATCCATCATATTTGGTGCTAAAATCCATGATGCTAACAAGACTGAAATCAAAGAAATTCTCGGGATATCGAGAGAAGGAGGGGATGGATCTTACCTTGGGTTACCGGAGTGCTTCCAAGGCTCCAAGAAGGACTTACTCAGCTTCATCCGGGAAAAACTCCATGGGCGTCTCAATGGATGGTTTGCTAAGGCTTTATCACAAGGAGGCAAAGAGATTTTAATCAAATCAATTTGTCTGGCTTTACCTATCTACGCAATGTCTGTCTTCCGACTGCCGAAAGATCTCTGTGACAAATGAACTAGTGCGCTAACGGAGTTTTGGTGGAGCAGTGGAAACAATCGGAAAAAAATCCCTTGGGTGGCTTGGCAGCGGTTATGTAAGACGAAGGATAATGCCTCGGCTTCCACGACATTGGCAGATTTAATCAAGCACTTCTCGGCAAACAATCTTGGAGGATTTTTGACAATCCCAACTCCTTAGTGGCCCGTAATCTCAAAGCAAGGTACTTCCGAAACACTTCATTCCTTGATTGCGGTTCTTGTACACGCCCTTCGTTCGCATGGAGGAGCATTCTACATGGTCGAGACCTCTTGAAACAAGGGTTGGTACGTTCGATTGGCAACGGCAAGGACACAAATGTGTGGGCTCATAACTGGATTATAGATCTTGTTCCTCGTACCCCTGTTTACAGAGACGGCAGCTCGATTGATCTCTCACTAACAGTATCAGATCTTCTCATCCCTAACTCGGGTCTATGGGATGTTCACAAGGTAAGACAAACCTTTGCCCCAGGCGATGCTGATATGATCCTCAAACTCAGACCGGCTACTCTAAGAAGCGATACATATAAGTGGGGCTTTACAAAACCAGGTACTTACACCACCAAAAGTGGATATCGATTCCTGGATTCTCTTATCCAGGCTAACGCCGGAAACAACCAAGGCCTCGCCCCCATTGAGAAGCTTATGTGCAGGAAGATATGGAAGATCAAAACCCTCCCTAAGATCCGCCATTTTCTCTGGAAATCACTGGCAGGAGCCTTACCGGTTCGAGAAAGATTGGCATCGAGAGGACTTCACTTGGACACAACCTGCCCTCAGTGCGGCTCAGCTCCAGAAACGATCAATCACATGTTGTTTACGTGTCCGGTAGCTAAGGAAGTGTGGGATAGACTGCAGATCCCCCTGCCTACTGGCGGCTTCTCAACATCTTCAGTGTTCCTCAACCTCTTTCATCTGTTTGCAGGTCCAATCTCTAGAAACAATAAGAACTTGGGTTCCCTCTCGTCTCCTTGGGTACTATGGCAATTGTGGAAATCGCGAAACGAGCTACTGTTCGAGAACACCAGGTGGAGCTCTTCAGCAATCCTGCAAAAAGCAACTGATGATGCCGCTATTTGGTTACAGGTAAATGGTATAGTGACAGAAGGATCCGCCGTCCCTTCCACTACGCAACATCAATACCAATGGCTCAAACCACGACCAGGTTTGGTCAGGTGCAACATTGGCGCTGCCTGGAAAGTAAATGATCACATAAGCGGAGCTGCTTGGATCGTCAGAAACCATTTAGGAGAAGTGATATGCCATAGTCGGAGATCGTTTTCCAATGTGAGGTCGGTTACAGAAAGCGAACTTCTGTCCATGTTGTGGGCTGTAGAAGGGTTGAAAGACATGAAGTTTGATGGGGTGATTTTTGAATCTACGTTTGAAAAGGCTCGTGAGGTTCTACTCAATCCGCATTGTTTCCCTGAAGTCTCTCGAATCTCCTCCCCTGTTTTGAACCATCTTCAGTGCTTCGCCAACTTCACATGTGAGCATGTGGCAAAGGACAGAAACAGAGTTGCTGATCTAATAGCGAATAGTGCCCTCAATGATAGTTTCCGTCAATCTTACGTCGCTAGAGGAGGTCCCCGATGGCTGAAGGGTTTAACCATCTTTGAAGCTAGGTGAGAGATCCCAGTTGCTTGACAGGGGCATCGTGAATCTACTCCATCTCGCATCACTATCCTAAGCCTCCATCTCACTAGTGTGACTGCTTTTCTAGTTGAGAGACTGGCCTACTGGCTGTCTCCTTGTCTCTTGTTTACGTATCTTTATTCCTATCTCTATCCTCCCGTAGTTGGAGTTGGTATTTGGCTTTGTATTTTGCTACTCTGTTCTTGCTTTCAATACAAATAGCGTTTAAAAAAAAAGGAAAATGTATCAGTTGACAAAAAAAATCAAATAATCAGAATAAAAAGAAAATGTATCAAAATATATCTTCCAATCATTTTCTAACTTTTATTACTTATAATTATTATACTTACAAGTGAAAATTTTGGAACCACAAAAAAATTAGGAGAACAAACAAATGTGTATCGTTGATTAGTATCCTTAACGTTGACTTCTCCCCCAGCTTACGAAGACAAACAGAACCAAAGTTCTGAAATAAGATTCAGGTATCATAAGATTTAACATATGATTTTCCCACCAGTGATGCTTCTAGTTTCAGAGTTTGCTAGATTTGGTCCACAAGAATCCTTTCTTTCTGAGAGAGATCGCAGAATGATTCTCTTTCGGGGATTTGGTACTGTTACTTCTGGACCCGAAAGAGAAGTGTCTTGCAAGGAAAGGCTTTGGGGAATAACTTCTTAAACTTGAACTCGATACCAGCTGTGGGCCTTTACCATTGAGTCCAGTACCGCTTACTGCTCCCGATCCTACATTGTTCCTATGATCAAACATGACAAAGTCATCGCTGTCCACAACGCGGTTTCTTAGTCTCTTGCTGTGTTTAGCTCTCAGATCCAGATCTGCTCTTAATGCTTTCTCCGACAGCTTGAGTGCTTTTTTCTCACCCAATGTGCAGACGGGACATGGAGGGTCGAATTTCTCGATCTCAGGTGTCATCTGTTCTAAACACTCAGAATGATAGACGTGCCCACAAGCTAGAATCGCAGCTACAGAGAGCTCGTTATTGGCAATGATCTTTTGGCTACTCAACAAAGATTTCTGAGACAAGGATCTAGAGCAAGCACCACAGCTTTGCTGATCACTGGACTTTCGGTTTCCTTGATGGTCTATCTTGTCACGTCGAAGAAGCCCTAAGCAGTCGTTATCATAAGAGCAAGACTCTCTGCGAGAATACGCCATCATTTCAGAAAAGGCTTGCATGGACCAAGTATCCGATGGCCCAGAATGGGATTCATTTCCCAGCCTCTCTTCAGTTGCTGAGCTTCTGCTCGGTGGGGTAAATCCAAAGATTTGACCATCTGAGACTTGTTTTGATAAAGGAGGGCGAGGTGTCAACTTTAATGTCGAAGAACTTGCAGGTGGCATTGGCAAGTGGCTCTGGGATGATAGTGGTGAAGTTGAGAAGGATGATGGTTGAGAAGCCAATGAAAGAGACCTTTTTGCAGGAGACCGATAAGAAGAAGGGTTTTGGGTTATCTACAGAAGTAAAATATAGGTTATACTAACAAATATACACGGCAGATATCTAGCTGGCAGTGAAACAAGCCTTTTTACCTGTTCAGAGATGGTGTCAATGGATGCATTTCTTGAAAACGATTGATCTGCCACAACAATAACTTGATGTCATAACATGCAAAAGTTATAGTTTAGAGATCAATATAATTATAAAAAGCAAGCCCAGAAGCGAACAAAAGAGACAACTAGTGTCAACAGACATATCAATGTCTTCTCATGAACAGGTTCTGTAGAAAAGTAGTCCCAAGTTCCAAGCGGGCTACAACAAGGTACCTAAACTTTCCCCTAAAGTCTACAGTTTTTGACAAATTAAACAGGTTTTCCCAGTAAGCAATACAATTTTACGGCAACAAACAAAAATCTAAAAGGCTGAAGTTTTTTTTACCTGAAGCAGGAGACTTTTGCCATGACTGCGTCTGGAAATTGTCCAAAGGAGAGCCTTGTGATGATACAAATGCAGATTCGGATTTGACATCAGAGCCATCGTTACGACTAATCCCATCAGATAACCAACTAAGAGAGGTATCTTCACCAGCCACTCGTCCTCTATTATCCCAACGGAAGCTCCAATTTGGAGAAAAGCTAACATTGTTTCTTTGCAAACTCTCGACTGCTGATGTATTAGGAAGTACCATTTTGTCTCGAGCAGCAACACAACAAGCATTCCCCATATCTGAAGGGTGTGAAAATTACAAAACACCGCACAAAGAACCTCCAGTTAGATCTTCTGGGGCATGAAACCACAGTAGAACATCTCAAATTTTCCACACAAAAAAAAACAATTTTTTTAATAAACTCAATCAGAATCAATTATGACCATAAGTCCTTGAAAACCTTACATGGGTATTATCAACAGTTGAAACCCAGAAAATCAATCACAGGACCAATTCAGCACAATAGCTCTCGATGTTACTAACACTATCGATAAGAGCTGTGATCATCAACAACAATAAAATAAACCCATGGCCAAATATGAAGGAAGTAATAGCATAGTAGCTAAAGGGACAAATCAAAAATAAGGTTTGGATCAAACAAAGAGAGTATCCAACTGACAAATTCGCTGCCCACTAAATTTCACGACTATCATCGTCGGTAAGAAAAATCCAAGTGAAAGAAAAAAATTCGAGACACCAAAAATAGCAATTGTATCTTAAAATTAAACAGATCCGAGAATATGGCCGAGGAACCTACAAGCTTGGTTGAGATTAGATACCCAAAATAGAAACAATAACCCTAAAATCGATACCTAACACACAAAAAGTATTTAAGCAGATGAGACGAAAGTGAACCGAACCTGCTCTCGGAAGTCGGAAAGCGTCGCTGGAAAGATAAAACAAAGACAGCTTCACGAAGCGGTGGATGAGTATTTTGCAGAGTGACAAACGAAAACGCAACACTGCGAGGCTTTGCTTTCTTCCTTCTTCTCTTTCCTAAAGAGAGAGAGGGAAAGAGACGAATACAAGCTTTTTTTTTTTTTTTTACACTGTTTTTTTTTTTTTTAAGGCTGAGCAGATAATATGTTATAAGATGGGTTACAACAAGGAGCCCAAAAAGCCCAATACAGTGTCTGAAGAGATAAAACAAAAAACGGTGATGCACAAGACACGTGGAAGACATGCGGGCAAAACCACACACGCGGCAGCCATGGACGAACCGTGGGAAGCTTCGAGGCTGACTCCAGCGCCGACCTTCGTGAGCAAGAGCCACCGGCGGCGAACCGGAAAAGCAGCAACTCCGTGAGAAGCTTCAACGCGTAGCCAAAATCAAGCTGCGACCGCAGTGCCACCATAGATCCGCGAAGGGGAGCATCGCGTGAGAAGCACGAGCTGCTCGAACACGCCATGGATCCTGATTCACAGAGGCACCGAGCCAAAGAGCAACCAAACCAACGGGCCAGACGAGATCAGAATCCGGACCAACCCGGAACTAAACAGTCCGAAAGCAAATCGGACCTCTATCCCACCGCCCGTTCAGACTCGCCTCCGAACTCCAATCCGACCAAAGATCGCCAGAATCAACACCTGCAAATAGAAGAAAGCAGCTCCAAAACACACCTGAGATTCACCGTCGTCGCGGAGGCTCCACGCCGACCAACACACAGTAGTGGTTGGACCTCTGTGCACCGAAAAGGCTCTCTCATGAGCCGGTGGATAGCGTGAAGAAATTAACCCACATACATCCGGAAAATCGACAGGAACGAAAGAGAAAACAGAGGGATTTGGCGGTGAAGGAGAGGAGAACGGAGAGAAGAGATCCGGAGAACTGGAAAGGAGAGATCGGACAAAAGTCCGAAGTGATTGTCCGGTGTACCGGAAATCATACTCTCTCTCTCTGAACGATCCGGGTGAGAGAAGAGAGAGAGAGTCCCAAACAACGCTTCCGATTTTAGGATTTTTTTACACTGTTTATTAATTTGATTTGGAACATATTACATCATAATCTCAAAATGAATAACAATAAGAGTTAATGATCTTTTCACAAAGAAACTAATTGATAATAATACACTAACAAAACCATGTCGATCTTTTTTCAAAACAAGATAAAAAAAATTAGACGTTCACGATCATATACTAGCAAACGGGCTTATACTTTTAATACCTTTTAATAATTCTCACAATAAGGATACATCTTCTTCTTCAATTGCTTTATCAAATCTTTTAGAGAGAGCTTTTCTTAAACTACCGTTGAACAAACTTGAACATCAATAAACAAATCAGATTGATAATTAGGATTGACAAACTTCCAAAATCCAAACTTGAGAAAGAGATAAACTGTGACCAGTGCCGCAAAAACCAAGTGAAGGATCTCTTGAAGGTGAACCGTTCCAGAGAGCAACAACACCACATCAAGAACAAAGCCAAACAACGAAACTAAAAGAACCAAAACATGAAGACTGTGAAACCCAGTGGAGAACATGAGACCGTCGGCTCAACAAGTTACCAAACACCATCACCCACCAAGCACCATCACAGAACCACCAGTGAAAGGAATGACGCGCCAACATCGAGTGAATCCGGAAGAGAAGAGAGAAAATAAGATTAAAATCAGAAAAGAGACAAAAACAAAGCAAAGAAATCAGAGAGACGGCGAGCCATCACACACTACACCGGCAGAGAAGCCCGGTGAAGGTGATGGCTCGCCGCAAGCGGTAGATCTCGGCTTTTGGTGGCTAGGACAAAAGGTGAGAGATCTAGACGGCTAGGGTTTTGAGAGCTTCGAGACTAATACAAGTCTTTTCTGACAGTTTGGTTTTAATTAACATTGTCATAATCTGACTCGTGTGTATTGGTTTGAGACCCCAAAACCGAACCAACTAAAAAAATTCAAGAATGTGTTGGATTTTCGTTCCAAACAAAAAAAGGAAATATTTCATTACATTTTTTTATTATTTTGACGTGGTCATATGGGATTAGCATATGGACCAGGATTTATTGCTGGTTTGCCACTTTTTTCAAAAAAAAAAATGATATGTCATGCCATGTACCAATCTGCCTGCCCTTGAAAATGTGGAATGCCGATTTTACCTTTAACGAAAGGTTTATTAATTAAAAAAAAAAATATGTTACATGTCCGACTCTGCCCATCTTGCCCCATATCTTCTGTCCCTGCCGGCCTCCTCACTTTTCTCGATCCAATTGAAGCCCGAATCGAGCTCCTTTTTGCTCAATCCTCCTCTCTTGAATCCTTTCCGAGCTCGAAAATTCTCAACACAGTCATCGTTGTTCCAGCTGCTCCGCCGTCGGAAGCGGGTTCACCATCAAAAGCTGTCTTACCTGTCCGCTTTTCATCAATCGACATTGGATATTGAAAGGTGATTTGGGATTTATGAATTTATCTTGATTTTGTAGGTACATTTGGATTGTGATTAAGTTTAATTGTAAGGTTAGCTATTTCGATCGAGTGCAATGTAGCTGTTGAATTGTGTTGAAAATCTCCAGATTAGAATGGATCAAAACATCGCGATTTGTTCTGCAAAATTAGGACAAATGGTACAAATGGTCTAACTTAGATATAATTAGAAAATGGTATAATTGGTATACATAGAGTATAACTGAGAGATAGTAAGAAAAATGGGTCAAATGGTACGAATGGTAATACTATGACAATTTCTTTAATTCGTTATTGTTTTTTTGGTGCTCTAATTACAGAAGGCGATGAGGAAGATCAACACGAACGTTCATTTCGACTATGGAGGGCACTATACAGTTGAGCATGAATGGATTTCAATTAACCCCATTTATGCTATATCGTTCAAGACACCATCTTTAGAGAAGATAATTTATCCGGTGTTACCCGAGAAGATATGCAGGAAGATTGCATTAGATGAAATTGAGCTACAGTCTATCTAATTCTCGTAGAGAGTCATATATTTTAAATGACGAGGACGTTTATGTTTATCTAACGTCAGTGGATAAAGAGGGACTTAAACCTGTTTTGCATGTGGAGTTATTCAGTGATGATGAGGAACAAATTCAGAGACTCGATCAACTTTCAAGGGCCGGGCGAGGTAGTTCAGTTGGTAAGAATTACGGGAAGCTGGTTTCAGTTGGCGTAGTTGCGGATGAAAGATTCGGTGAAATAGCAGAAGTGCATAATGAGGTAATTGTTGAAGAGCCCATTATTGAAGAGCCGCTTATTGAAGAGTCGCTTATTGAACATTCGCTTACTGAACAGCTGCTTATTGAACAACCGCTTATTGAACATCCAATGAATGATGGTAACGGATTTGAGGATGTGGATAGCCCTCATGTGGATAACCATGTAGATGACGATGTTGGTAGGCATTAGCATGAGGATCTTGAGCTACCAAATCCAATTCCTACAGTAGGAAGTCAGTATATTGAAGAATGGGACGATGGTACAGGTATTGATTTATACCAAGAATTTAGTTCTAAGGAGGCAGTGCAAGATTTGATTCAAAGAGCTGCAGGGAAGAATTGTTATGGGGTCCGCACTATCAAGTCCGATCCGGATCGACTTATGCTACGATGTAGTCAAGCTTCAAAATGTTGTAAATGGTATTTACGAGCCACGAGAATTAATGACTCACATTATTTATGTGCCAGAGTATACAGGAAAATGCATACATGCTCTCGGGTGGAAGCGAGTAATGATAGTTTTAAGCAAAACCACGATTAGTAGAAGCTCTTTTCATGAAGATTATCCTGGCATTTTTGACACTCCGAAACCTAAAAATATCATGAGCATTGTTCATGGAAGACTTGGTTTGCATGTGTCATACTCTACAGCTTTGAGAGGAAAAAAACAACATGTAAGTGATGTGCGGGGGAGTCCTGAAACAAGCTACAAGATGTTGTATTCTTATCTGTACATATTGGAGAAGGTCAATCATGGGACAGTAACAAGCGTGGAACTGGATTTGATGAAAGGTTCAAATTCCTTTTTATCGCTTTGGGTGCATGCATTGAAGGGTTTAGGGCATGAGGAAGGTGATAGTTGTGGATGCAACTTTCCTCAAGACTGTTTATGGTGGTATGCTAGTTTTTGCAACAGCTCAAGATCCCAATCATCGTCATTACCCCCCATTGCCTTTGGTGTAATTGATAGTGAGAAAGAGGCTAGTTGGTCATGGTTTTTTACAAAGCTGAAAACCGTGATACCAGACATTCCTGAATTGGTTTTTATAAGCGACAAACATGCAAGCATCATCAAAGCAGTTTATGAGCACTACACGAGCGCATATCATGGACATTGTGATTGGAAATTGTCTCAAAACGTGAGACAAAAGATAAAGAACACAAACAAGGATCAAGCTGTTGAGAAATTCAGAGAATGTGCTCATATTTATACGGAGAGTGAGTTCAACATAGAGTATGCTGATTTTAGGAGTCGGTTTCCAAAAGCCGGTTCTTATCTAGATAAGAGCTTAAGTTTGGAGAAGTGGACAAGATGCTTCTTCCTCCAGAAAAATACAACATAGACACTAGCAATTCAGCGGAGTCAATAAACAGCGTGTTTACGGAAGCAAGGAAGTACTCCCTATTACCTATGATTGATGCAATTCTTGATAAATTATCCAAATGGTTTAACAAACATAGGAAAGATGTTGCTGGTGCATCTGACACAAAGAAAGTGGTTCCGATTGTGGAGAACGAAATTCACGAACGATGTGTTGTTGCAGCGTGTTTGGGCGTGACTGAGCTAAACAACTTCCAGCTTGAATACAAGGTTATTGGAACCGACGGAAAGAGTTATTTGGGGGATTTGAAAATGAGAAGTTGTTCTTGCAGATGTTTTGATATAAACAAGTATCCTTGTGTTCACGCTATAGCTGCAGTGAGGGAACTTAGAAGGAACGAGAGGAGAACAACTAATCTTGGAATATATGATCTTTGTTCTAAATATTACTTGGTTGAGACTTGGGCATTGGCGTATTATAGAACCATTTATGTAGTCCCCCATGAGTCTAGGTGGGTTATTCCTGCTGAGATTGTAGAACTCTATGCCTTTCCACCAGAGTGCACCAAGAAGGCAGGAAGAAATCAGGAACTACGGTTTCCATCAGCCAGAGAACGTCGCCGAAAGAAGAGGAGGGTGGGTAAATTTTTACCTGGCATTGACTTGGAGAAATGGTTGCAACCCGAATGTTCGAATGAATAAACTATTTTAAGTCTTGTATGTTGTTTCCTAATACTATTTAAGTCTTGTATGTTCTGTCATTCGAAACTATGTCCTTTTGAACATTTGTTGTTGTCTCGCATGTGTACAACTAGGTACAACTACCGATTGATTTGGCAAAAACTGGGTATGTTTGACACATATTTTATGAACGCGATTATGTTAAAGAGAAGTATTTGACAACGTAAATTTAGGATTCCAAGGTAGTGAAATAAGCATCTGAAACAATCAGAATAATGTTTGCAAATAAAAAAATATATATGCAAACATACATCAACTTCTCATGAAACACTCCTTATTGTATAGGGAGTGTCTTGTTGATGTTCAACATTTATGAGTCCCTATCTGGAAAAAACATCAACTTAAGATTTTACTCTATGAGAAGGTGGTAAATGATAATTAATAATGCATAATGTTGTGTCCAACTACAAAAAATAACATAAATAGAGGCCCAACTAGAATAACGCAAAACCCACCAAAGTACAACTATGACCAAGAATGTCCAACTATATACATATCGGATAACTGTTCACGTTTTTTGTTCTGAAATTTTAATTTTTTTTTTAAATTGCGCCAAGAACACGCGGGCTTTTTTAAAAAATTTGCTCTTTACCTTTTCTTTTAAAGTCACTTTATTTTATTTACACCTTATCTCTTTGTTTTTTTGTGACAATTCATATTTTAGTGTGAGAGAGAGAGGGAAAATTGAGAGAGAGAGAGAGAGAGAGAGAGAGAGAGAGAGAGAGAGAGAGAGAGAGAGAGAGAGAGAGAGAGAGGTTCAATCGAAATATCTAGGGTTTGGGAAATTTTTGCTGGGTTTGACGGATTTAGATCAACGGTTGACACAGGTGAGTTCTAATATTCTCAATTTCATCGATTTTTGTGGGAGATCATCGATTTCTAGGGTTTGGTATTCTCAGTTTCTTGGAGTTTCTATTTCTTACCATGAATGTTTTTTTTTAATTTATGTAGCTATGCCAATTAGTTACACTCAAAGTTCTGAGTCGGAACCGAGTTTTGACTATGCCAAATATTACCAATGCGATGGTGACTTTGGAATTCCTACAAAATGTTTTTGTGGCAAGAGAATCAAGCTTGAGGTGTCCACCACCGTGAAGAATCGAGGAAGAAAGTACTACAAATGTCCAATGAGTGAGGTAAACTTAACTCAGTCTCAATGTTTAATTTTTTGAGCATTGTCTTGTTGCCATAATTGTCTGAGAATGAAAATGTAGGATGGTGAAGAACACATAGATAAGTGGTGGGACGATGCAGTTGATGAAGAACTTAGAAAAATAAATAACCAACTTGATGACCAGAAACAAGATTTGAGGAACCATGTTCTCAAATTTAGAGGTGGTCATGGCCTTGCTCTGGAGTCAATTCACGAGAGCCTATGTCTAATGCGTGAAGAAATCGACGGATTGAAGGCAAGCTTAATCCAAAAGGAAGGAGAAATTGATAGGCTGAATGTGTTACTTTCGTGAGAGGAAGGAGAGATTAATATATATGGTTGTTTCCTGTTTTCTGGTTGAATGGTTCCTTAGTTGTTCATCAGCTTTTCAGTTTATTCGGTTTGTATGATTTTAAAATGAACTCAGTTGTTAATCAGTTTATCAATTTATCCAGTTTGTATGATTTTTAAATGAACTCAGTTGTTCATCAGTTTATCCGGTTTGTATGATTTTAAAATAAACTCAGTTGTTCATCAGTTTGTCAGTTTATCCGGTTTGTATGATTTTAAATGAACTCAGTTGTTCATCAGTTGTTCATTTTATCATGTTCAATGATATTCGAAATAACTCAGTTGTTCCTCAGATATTCATTTTACCATGTTCCATGATTTTCTAAAACATAATTAAAAACATACGTAATTTAGTAGTACCAAAAGCAACATCAATTATTCTACCAAGAGCAACCAAATACGTTTAAATATGTAAATTAATACCAAAAACAACACAGAAAATGTCTACTTCGACAGAAAATGTCTAATTCGTCTACTTTTTAGGTCGTTTCTTCTGCTCGGCTACATAAGGTGTTCGTAGCTTTTGGCTTTCCTTCCTTTTTCGCTTCTCAGTGGTCTCTTGCATAGGAGTTGCAATCTTTTTGGATTTCTTGGACGCTATATTCTTCTTTGTCACCTGCTTTGCTTCTTACTCGGAGGTCCAGTTACCTCATTAGCCAAAACTTCCCCATCTTCTTCCGCATGACATTTAACATATTAGTTCAGATAACATCTAAACATAAACTCATCTAACATAAACTCATATAAACATATTACCTTCTCCACTTTCGGAAGCATCTGCCACAGTCGCAGGTGTCTTTCCTCCATCTTCCTGTCAAAAAACTCTTTCTTCGGGTTCATTTACTCTTGTTTCGGGTTCATCTACTCTTATTTCGGGTTCAGTTACTCCAGTTCCGGGTGCTTGTGGGGATGTATCCTTGTTGTTTGCAGGTTGAGCTCGAGGAATACGTGTGGATGCATTCCCTCTTTCTCCAAACACATAACCTTCAAGTTCCCCCACTGCCGCTACAAGGACATTAATTTGTCCTTCTTGTAAACCCATTCTCTCTTCAATTACGGAAAACTTATCCATGATCTTATTGCCCCATTCCTCAACCGCCTCCTTCAGAACCCAGTCCTTCTCATGCGCTGAACCCCTTCCACTCTCAGAAACATTCTCAGCTTCCTTATGACCTCTAGCTCGAGAAGCCAAATCCAAGTCATAGAGATTTTTCCAGAATATGTTCCTCCTCTCTACGGTTAGCATGTGTCTCCAATTACCAACAATAGGATCTACATACCCTATCCCATCATCTAGGATACGCGCCAACATAGATTTCTCCTCAGAAGAGGGTTCCAAGATGCTATAAATATCATGTAAGTGTCCAAAATTGTAATCAAAAGAGGGTTCCACCGAGCCTTAAATATTCTCTACAAAACTACAACTAATACAAACAATTCGTGTGAGTCTAACCTTAGTACTACCGAGGGCTACATTAAGGGAATTCAACGGGAAACCTTTAAGTAGGCTGTCTTTGAACTTGTGTTTACACAACCTTGGACAGTCTGCCGCCGCGGGAACACCTTCTCGAAATTTCTGACAAAGTTGAGGAATGGACTCAAATGCCAATACCTACAAATTGGGTTACAATATGTTAGTATAACACATAAATCTATACTAAACATCACACAATAATCATAAAGATTTACCTCTAGTGGAAGAATAAACCTAGAAAACGCAGCCTGGTGTTTTGGTTTCACCGAGCCTTTGAAGCTTTTAACAAATCTCCGGATCTCAGTCATAGATTCATCGAATGTGTAACGCCCCCACGGAAATGTCTCACATGCATTCACATCATCAACAATACGGAGTATGAACGAATGAATGTTTCGAGCAGCCTTGGACTTTTCTATAACTACCTTGCATAAGAAACACAAGATAGTCATCTTCATCATGTCTTCCAAGCTCTTCCTCACTGTTGAGGTCTTCTTGACTCCCATCATCTCCTTCTTTAGTTTCTCCAATCTCTCCTCCACGTCTGAGATTTTTATTTTTTTGGTCCTACCAAACATCCGACCAACAAACTTCAAATCCACAAACTCCTTTTAT
Organism: Orychophragmus violaceus; assembly: GCA_030180135.1. Classification (NCBI taxonomy): domain Eukaryota; kingdom Viridiplantae; phylum Streptophyta; class Magnoliopsida; order Brassicales; family Brassicaceae; genus Orychophragmus; species Orychophragmus violaceus. Next base: position 38,804,858 of record CM058235.1, on the reverse strand, counting down.
TTATTGGGGTAGTCATGGCAGTCCAAGCCAGTTAGCAAAGCATGCTCTCTCAAAGAATACCTAATTGGCACTCCATTGACTGCAAACCAAGCCTCGTTTTCCTTCTCCGTCTCAACTGTGCCAAGGCAAAGCATCCACATGCCTTGAACCATGTGGTTTGGCTCCTTGGGCATGTGGAAGATATGCTTGAATTGAGAGTGATTTCTGAACCATTTCAACTATGCTTCAAGCTAATCCTCTATGTACTTCACTGTCGAGGCCATGCTACACTTACTTCCAATCTTACATGCCTTGGTGTACTCGCCAGGACCAAAAAACATCTTCACAGGCTGCAGTGGTTGGGTTTCTTCATCATCATTAGCATCATCATTAGAAACCTGCAGATTCAGTAAAACACTTATCAGATATTCAGAATTTTACATAAACCACAATGTCAGTACTAAGATGTTCTAGTTGTTCCATTTTTTCTTTCACAGGTTAAACAAACCTAAGTAAGTTGTACTAGTTGTTTCCAAACAGAGCCACCATTTCTAGTTACGTTAATCTCCTAACTCAATCACAATCTATTGCGTACGTACAAGCTCTGGAGACAATGCTGGTGGTGGTGGATCACGAGAGTTCGGAACACGACCATCATTTTCTTCCTCAACGTCTTCTTCCCTTACACCATTGTCTACGTTTTCTACTCCATCATCGTGCTCTTCTTCCTCTTCCTATTCCTCTTCTTCATCGTTCTCTTCTTCCTCTTCATCTCTTTTCTCTTCTGCTACGACATCATCTTCACTACGCTCTTCCTCTTTCTCCTCTATACGGTTACTCGTATGAGTGATCCTCCTACAGACCGTTGTTGAATCATATTTCCACAAGCATCTCTTACTTTATCCAATCCTAAAAATAAATTTCCGACAACCAAATAAGTATTCTTCTAAGTTATTAAAAGAGTATTCTTACAAAAACGAAATCAATGGGGATTTCGATTTGAAACTTACGAACTCGTGCTTTTAGAATCGACAAGAAACGGACTCCACGCTGTTGAGAATCGACAGAGACGAAAGAGGTGGGCGGATTTCATTCGGTCTCTTGGTCGGAATCGGTGAGAAAAAGACTTGATTTGTTGTCGGAGGAGATTCGAGTTCGGCGAGAGAGAGAGAGAGAGAAAGAGAGAGAGAGAGAGAGAGAGAGAGAGAGAGAGAGAGAGAGAGAGAGAGAGAGAGAGAGAGAGAGAGAGAGAGAGAGAGAGAGAGAGAGAGAGAGAGAGAGAGAGAGAGAGAGAGAGAGAGAGAGAGGTTAGTGGATATGAGAATTAGGTTAAGGAAGAATGGGGATTTCGATTTTGGGGTTTATTTATCTGGGTCGGGTCGGGAGGGTCGGATCTTGGGTTTTACTCAGATATGGGTGGATAGTTTGGTTGGGTCAGTAATTAAGTGAAAATTGTTATGGTAGCTTTGAGTTTTCATACGATTTCGATTTTTCAAAAAATGTAAAAAAAATATTTTCATAACAGTGGCACCAGAGATTTTTTTTCTTTTTGAAATAAGTGGCAAACCAGCTTTGGATTCGATGAACCATTTTGATTGGTTTCTTCGATGTTATATGAAAAATGGTCTTCGGCTTAATTGAACCGAAGAAAGACTACGATTTGACTTATTGCCCTGCCGAAATGACGCCGTTAGTTGGCGGACGGTGCCACTTCATGTTTAGAAAAAAGGGAAGGAATAAATTGACCGTCAATGAAAATTTTATAATTTTGGAAGGACTCAAATGGGAATCCAAAACTTTTCTGCATGTTAGAAGACAAGCTTGGACAAGTGGACATCTTTTGTCTTCGTCGGACGGTTGGACCTTTGTGAGGCCATCGCGTAAAGATCAAAGGGAATTTTTTTTTTTGTCAATCAAAGGGGAATATAAACGTGGGAAAAAACAAGTCATATGTAGTTTTATTTTTAGAAAGGGAAAAAACCTTAAAAATATCCAACGTAAATTTCTTTTGCCCAAAAAATACCCAAACTTTTTTCGTTGCCATATAAAAACCCAACATAGTTTTGGTTGTCTTATAAATACATGTACTTTCAAAATTCGAAATTTCCCTCCCCGAGATTAAACAACGTTAAAACGTCTTCCTGTCTAATTAATCTGTCGTTAACCCATTTAACTACACTTGGGTTAAGTGTTTCGAAAAGACCATTGTACCCTCTCCTCCAGTCTATTAAACCCAACGTAATTTACCTCTTAAGAACCCTAATTCCTTATCTTCTCCTCTTCTTCACTATCAAATCGAAAATGGAAAGGATCCTTAGCTTAGGTTCAGATGCAACTTCGTTCTATCAAAGATGTGTCCAGTTAGATGGTCCTCATTGTCACTGCAACAGACCCACGATTTTGTTGAAACCGTGGACGGATGAAAATCCGGGAAGAAGATTTTACAAGTGTGATGTTCATGGATTCTTCACATGGGCAGATAAAGAGAAGCCTCAAGGCTGGCAGAAGCTTAGTTTGTTGGAGGCATGAGATCAAATTCGTCGCCAGAAAGAGGAAATTAAAGAGCTTAAAGAAGCTCTTAGGTTGGCACGGCAAGCAGGAAATTCTGCAATGGTGAATTCAGACTTATGGAAGACAATATCCGAGGAGAAGAAGAAGCTGGAGTCGGAAGTATTAGCTGGAAAAGAGAGGGAGAAGCTACTTCGACAGTTCGTTTTCGTGTCATGGGGAGGTTTCATTGTTGTCACAGCAATGATTCTTAAGATGATTTAGGATAGATGTGGGTTTTTTCTATCTTTGGTATCGATGGTTTAGTTTCTATCTTTCTATTTTGTTGAAGGTTGTGTGTTATTGACTTGGCACAATGTTTGTTCTTTTGTGGTATTAAGAGTTCATTGTCTAAAAAATCTGAATCATAGCTAAGAGATCATTGTCAACGAAGACCATAACACTAAAGCCGATTAATTTAGATGCAAAACAACAAAATAGCATTCTTACAAATCAAAAGCCGACTAATGTAGATGCATAACACCAAAAAGAGCATTCATACACACCGAGTTAGCATTTTTAAAGCATAAAACCAAACATCAAAGATTGTAGATAATCTTATGGCTGTGAAGGTTGATTCTGAGTTGGTCCTTGTATCTTTGTAGCTTGTTATCCCCATACATCAAAAACTCGTCCTGTGAATGGTGATATGTAGCATCCATATGCCCTTGGAATGGGAGGCTCCACTGCACGACCACGGCCACGACCGCGTCCACGTCCACGTCCACGTCCACGACCACGACCAGTTGCTGCAGGTGGAGCTGTTGAAGATTGCGGATCAGTTGGAGGCTGTGTCGACTTACTTTTGGAGTTGACTGGCTTTGAGCATTCTTCCTCCTCTTCGGAGCATTCTCAATGCTCCATGGATCAACTTCCTATAACCAAATCAGTATGTAGTTAGCTTTCATAGAGTGGTTACTAAAGTAAAGGAAAATATACCAAAGAACATACATGTGTATTTCTCGGCCTCCCCCTTTTGCATTTAGGAGGGTCTGCTTTTGTTGTGATTATGTCCTGAAATCACATTGTACTTACTCTAACGATAGTTGTATGTCGAGATCAGACATGTTGTATGATACTGGACGGTTGCAATGTTTTGCTAGAAGCCTCTTGCAGTCTGTAAGTTGTAGACTTACTGCCAGTATCATATGATCCTATAGGGTCACACACCTAAGCAATCTGGAAGCTTTGTTATGGGAATGATCATCATGGTGATGATCAAGATGATGTGTATTGGATACATATCAATATCGATTAAAGAGAGATGTGTCGATCGACACAGTTGGTGTATCGATCGACACAGGGTCGATTCCGAGACTGATGTTTCAGTTTATGACATAGATTTTTCGGTTAAACCCGAAAAATGGTTTAGTCATAACAGGTCATATATATAGGCTTATATGGTCGACCTGAACCTGGTAGCCGTCAGTTTTCTTGATCAGAGAAAACAGAAAAAATCTCTCTTCGATTCCCAGATCCGGCACTAGCATCCCGACTTTCCAGGTTGTGTGCGTGTGGACTACGATAGAGGCGAGGCATCTGAATCGCTCCTGATCTTGTCTTACCTGATTCATCTTCCGCTGCCAGAACAAGGTAAACGCGAGATCCATGATTCAATTACTTAAACCCTGAGATCCTAGGCTCGGAATTCAGACTTAGGGTTGCCTAATCGGATTAGAAACTGCTAGGAATTCCAACAGTGGTATCAGAGCCTTAGGGTTTTCCATTGAATCAAACCTGTTTATAGAATTTGATGAGTTAAATTCGTTCATTAGAGAATATGAGTTAGAACAGGTGAGGTCGATTCTGATCAAAATCGATTCTGTGTTTTCGCACAGTGTCGATCGACACAGAATGGCGAATTCAACAGAATCGGCGGCTAGGGTTGTTCGCGTAGAAAAAAACCGAAAACCTACTGTGTCGATCGACACAAGTTGAGTGTCGGTCGACACAGAACAGATTCGGTCCAGTGTTGATCGACACAGGTTAGTGTCGGTCGACACAGACCTCGCAAATGGTTAATCGGTTCAATTAGATTGGACCGGTTATCATGCTTGGTTAAGTCCGAAGAGATCGGTTTGAATTGGATGAATTGGTTCAATTGGATTGAACTGATTATCTCAATTAGCATGAACCGATTGGTTAAAATCAGTTTGATTGGATAAGTCGGTTCAATTGAATTGGACCGGTTATCGTAATTAGTTGAAACTGGTTAAAACGGTTTGAATTGGATGAATTGGTTCAATTGAATTGAACTAATTATCCCAATTAATATAAACTGATTGGTTAAGATCAGTTTGATCTGATAAGTCGGTTCAATTGGATTGGACCGGTTATCAAAACTGTCTTCGGTTTAGGTCTATGTCGACCGTCACACATGGGTTGTGTCGATCGACATGACCGGTTCAATGAACCAGGTTAATTGGATTAACTGGTTATTGAAGTCCGGTTTCATTTGGTGGTGTCGATCGACAGACATGGTCTGCGTCGATCGACACAGTGCTCGCAATTCTGGTTATTGAACCTTGAATTTGCAGAAACCAAACCAGACTTAAACCCTGATCAAAGTTTAGCTTCAATGTGGTCAACTGTCAAGACTCATTTCGTTGTGTGATGGTCTAGCCAAGAGCTTGGTGTCCTCAATTAGGTGAGTAAGGCAGGTAATTATGTTGATGGACTTGCGGTGCTTGACATCAACAATTACATGACCTAATAGATTGATTTGCTAACCTTTCAGAGTTTAGTTTCCTCAACTAAACATCAAGTGACCTTGATGTCTTGCCCAATCTCGTCTACTGTCAAGACTCGGTTCATTGTTGGATAGTCTTGGAGTCCTTGGTATCCACAGTGACACGAGCAAGGCAGGTGTTCATTGATAGACTCGCAGTGCAACTGTCAATGATCACAAGACAGAAGAGATTGTTTTACTTGACTGGGCTATCAGAAGTTCTGGGCCCAGAGACGTCAGAGTAGATGAGACATGGATTGTCTCATCTGCGACCAAGAGTTGTACTGGGTACAATTAGGAATGATTTGCTTACCTAGATAATTAATTTTTGGGTGATGACGAGTCGTCCACTCAGATTTTGGTGAAGTATGGATCTTGGATCATTATATTCGCAGAGGAAACATTGTTTGAATATAATGCGAGTTTTCTTATTAGATAAGATTTCTCATGGAATGCATAACTAAATCTTGGTTTTTCTTGGATTTCAGCTTATGTCTAAGACTACTTTCTCGTTGCGATCTGTCCTTGAGAAGGACAAGTTAAATGGATCCAACTTCCTGGATTGGTACCGGAATTTGAGATTAATCCTAAAGCAGGAGAGCAAGGACTATGTCCTTGAGAAAGCTCTTCCAGAAAGGCTTGGGACCAATCGCTCGAATGCAGTATATGATGCTTGGAATAAGCATTATATTGATGTGGTAGATGTGCGTGGTCTGATGTTGGCTACCATGAACTCAGACTTGAAAAGTCAATAAGAGAACATGGAGTCGCCAATAGAGATGATCACCAGCCTGAAACTGAAGTTTCAGGATCTGTCACGAGTTGAGAGATTCCAGATGGTGAAGTCTCTCACTGGGTGCAAGCTACCAGAGGATGCTCCAGTAAGTCCTCATGTCATTAAAATGATGGGTTACATTGATAACCTGGGGAGACTGGATTGTCCTGTCAGCTTGGAGTTGGCTACTGACATCATTCTGCAGTCACTGCCGTCAAGTTATGATAAGTTCATAAAGAACTATATCAAGAAAGGCTTGACGAAGACGTTGACTGAGCTGCATGGCATGCTCAAGACAGCAGAGCAAAACATCAAAAAGGGTAAAAGATTTGGGAAATCTTGTTTAGACAAGGGTGATGACAAGGCCGTTCAGATTTGGAATCGGGATAAACCTGTGTCATCTTTTAAGCCCAAGTCAGGCCCATCTGATGTTGATAAATGCTGCTACTGTAAAGAGTTTGGGCATTGGAAGAGAAATTGCATTAAATTCTTGGAAGATTCACAAGAGATGGAAAAGATGTATGGTACTTCTTCTTCAGGTATTGTGTTATTGTTTCAAGTTCTACATGAGTATTGGATACTAGTTGTGGTACTGATATTTTTGAAATATGCAGGACCTAAGCGACAGTAGAACGTTGAAGAAAGGACAAGTGGAACTGCGTGTCTGGTATGAAGCAATGGTTGCTGCATGAGCCGTAGAGATTCTCCACTTGTAGGAGCCTTTCATACTTGGTTTTAGAAATTAAGTAATTGCTACTATGTATCTGCCTTGTGCAGAGATGTCTTTCATTTTCTTGTAAGAATTTGGATGTTTTTCATTTTGATAAAAGACAAGTTTTGTTCTTTAGATCTTAATGAAATATTATTTGGTAGCACCCCATTTAGAATGGGTTTTATATCTTAAACCAATGTACGATTGTACATATAACATAAATACCAAACGGTTTAAGTCTGATGACTTGAACTCGATTTTTCCTTAGCACAGTCGTTTTGACCACATAGAGTGAAGCGGATTCAGAAGTTCCATAGCTTTGGACTCATTTGATTATTAATCATATGAGGTATGAATTCTGCTCACTGGGCCAAATGACTAAGGCCCTTTTAGCAGAGCTGAAAGAAAACGGGCCAGAGGCTTATTGGGCCTTACACATACTGATGTATGCGGCCCGATGAGCATTAGTGCCAGAGGAAATCTTCTGTACTTCATTACCTTTATTGATGACTTCAGTAAGTATAGATGTGAATGAAGTATAGAACCGATTTGACAGAAGTATTGAGATCCTCGATCAGATCGCGGAGGAAAATACTTGAATCAAGAATTGGGTGATCATATAGCTGAGTGTGAAGTCATATCACAGCTCTTTTCTCCTGAAAACCTAAATGGTGTTTCTGAGAGAACGAATTGGATCTTATTAGATATGCTCCGATTAATGATGAGTCACAGGAATCTTCCATAATCATTTAAGAATACGTTCTAAAATGTCTGTCTTTGCGCAGAAAAGGGTTTCAATCAGAATCAATTGAAAGACACCACATTGGATGTGGACTGGAAGTTTTTTCAAGTAAGTTGTTTCTGATGATTTGGGGATGATAGCTGATAAGCTTGAACCCAAATCTGATAAGTGCTACCTCGCTGGTTGTCCCATGGAAACCGAGGCTTACTACTTTCATAACCAATCCGAGAACAAAGATTTGTTGTTCGGAACTGTGTCTTTGAGAAAGATCGTACTTTCAAAAGGAACAGTGGGAGTAAAAGTACACATCGAAGAAATTCGATAAACACAGGAGGCTGCTCAACCTGTTGAGGGAGAGCAGCGGTGAGATCTACAAAGTGCTGTAGGATCTACACCTGTGGAGCCTGAAATTCGCAGATCCGAAAGGATCCGTCACTAACTCGAGAGTGATTTCTCGTAGCCGATTGTCGTGATCTGTTGATCATTGAAAAGTGACGAGCATGCGAAATTCAAAGAAGCGATGGTGAGCCCCAACTCCGAAAAGTTGGCTGGGTATGCATGTTAGCTTCACCAATCCATTTCTGGATTGAAGCAAACATCCTGGAGTTGGAATCAACATTCTGATAATGTGGTCAAAAGTTTTGACTTGATCAGAAAAGAAATGAAACCATGCGTTTACAAGAAGACTAGTGAGAGCGCAATTGCAATTCTCACACCCTATGTACATAATGTACTTAATCTCATGAACGACGTTCCGTCGGTTAAGTCTTGAGAGACTTGGGTTGGAAGTCAAATTTAAACAAAAGACATTGGAGTAGCCTCGTGAATTATTGGAATAAGAATCTATTGATATAGATTGGATAGGCTAATTGGATCGTGTCAGAATCCTTATATAGATAAGGTGTTGGACAGTTCCAATATGCATGATTCCAAGAATGGCTTCACACCAAAGGTCTTATGGCAAAAAAAAAAAAAAAAAAAAAAAATCTTAGCAAGATGAAGTGTTTTGAACACGTACTGAGCTATTATTAATGAGTGTGATTGCTTATGATGTTGCAATAGAATCGATCATGAATGCCATATTTTGCACTCGTCTAGATGCTGCTTGCGCATAAAGTAAGACGAGAAAATACCAATATGTTCCGGTAATAGTCACTGAACAGTTACCAGAAATATCCCAAGTGTTTGAGAAACACTAAGGATAGGTTCGTGGTGAACTGATAAAATGACGAACCAGTTGAAAGTAATTAGACGGACAAAGACGATTCCCGGTTCCCACCTGGTTATGTCTCTTTGTCTGAATAGCGGTGCTATTTGTTGGAAAGGCTCCAAGCAGTGGACTGTAGAATAGTGCTTTTATCTGAATGGCGGTGTGGTTTGTTGGAATTGTTTCAAGCAATAACACCGCAGTCTCTCACACAACCTAAGCACGAAATTCATTCTGTTGTTGTAGGTATAAGATATCTGAACAGATGATCTTGGTTCCAGTGGGAGTTATTTTAGTTATGTTATAATCTTTATATAAACATGCTATGGCAATGTTTGTGTAAGTTAAAACAGACATCGGTATTATTTAATTATTGGATAATTAAGTAATAGTCCCAAAGTATTTTATGTTCATCTTATAGGTCATCAAGTTGAGGACTTGATCATGAAACCCTATAAATAAAAGATGACATAAATTATGATTGTCCCTAGTCGAGATTGTCAAAGTGGGACACTGACAACCGCGAAAGACTAGCTTGTGAGGTCACTGTTGACTAAGTTTCATGGAGTCAATGATATGAGTATCACAGTCAGTCACATAGATATATGTTGGTGAACATATGATCGGACATGACCCACTAATGAGAACTCTACAGGATAGTTATATCTGTGTCATGAGAGTTTCTCATTACGACTATAGAGTATAGTCCTTAGACCTGAGTTCATCATGCTTTCTAGCATATGAATTGGTGCGCTTTAACCTTGTCAAACGTCGTTCCGTAACTGGCGGCTATAAAGGCATTGCTTAGGCGTATCATGAAGTATATGTAGAAATAGGGATGGAACAAGATGGGATTTGTCCCTCCTATATAACAGGAGATAAATATCTCAGGGCCCATCGAAGATTTGATACTGAGAAAATGCATGGCCGTGCTCAAACGAGGTGATTGTCAGTCGTTTGTTTTATCAGTATAGATCAGGAGTTCGATGAACATAATATTGGCTACAATAAGGATGACACAGTCTCTTGCCTTATGCCATATCGAGATATAGAGACGAAGGGATTGTAGGAATAGGTGATTCCAGTACAAGTGGGAGATTGTTGTGATTATGTCCTGAAATCACATTGTACTTACTCTAACGATAGTTGTATGTCGAGATCAGACATGTTGTATGATACTGGACGGTTGCAATGTTTTGCTAGAAGCCTCTTGCAGTCTGTAAATTGTATACTTACTGCCAGTATCATATGATCCTATAGGGTCACACACCTAAGCAATCTGGAAGCTTTGTTATGGGAATGATCATCATGGTGATGATCAAGATGATGTGTATTGGATACATATCAATATCAACTAAAGAGAGATGTGTCGATCGACACAGTTGGTGTATCGATCGACACAGGGTCGATTCTGAGACTGATGTTTCGGTTTATGACATAGATTTTTCGGTTAAACCCGAAAAATGGTTTAGTCATAACAGGTCATATATATAGGCTTATATGGTCGACCTGAACCTGGTAGCCGTCAGTTTTCTTGATCAGAGAAAACAGAAAAAATCTCTCTTCGATTCCCAGATCCGGCACTAGCATCCCGACTTTCCAGGTTGTGTGCGTGTGGACTACGATAGAGGCGAGGCAACTGAATCGCTCCTGATCTTGTCTTACCTGATTCATCTTCCGCTGCCAGAACAAGGTAAACGCGAGATCCATGATTCAATTACTTAAACCCTGAGATCCTAGGCTCGGAATTCAGACTTAGGGTTGCCTAATCGGATTAGAAACTGCTAGGAATTCCAACAGCTTTAGCTTGTCCCTTTGTTATGACCTGTCTGCTTACAATTGCTACATGTGATAGTCCGTCCTCCCCTTTTTGCTTTCGTCGGATTGGTAGATGATTCATGTGGCTCTTTGATCCTATCATACTTTCTCGGACGTCCTGGCATTCTCCATTTCTCGGAGACTTGAATTGGTTCTTTACCCGTCTGAACCCACAATCTCTCACCATTAACTGGCTTGATATTGTCAGCATAAGTAGACTGCCACTTAGATGTCAGAAAGTACTTGTCCACGTAGCTACAACAAGTTCAAAAATAGTGTTAGTAACAAGCTTGTTGAACAACAATATTAGAAAACATTAAGGACTTACTCTTCTGGATCATGGTTAAGTTCACAAATCACGTGAATAGCATGACGACAGGGTATTCTTGTGATGTTCCACTTATTGCAGGCGCAATGCTTCTCAAGAATACAGACAGTGTAACTGCAGTCGTACTCGATCACCTCGTGCAAGCTCTCACTGCTTTGTATGATAGAGCAAGCCTCACTGCCGGTCCGATTCTGCTCAAATATCTCCATAACATTTGGTGGGAACTTGCTATCACACTTACCAGTCATCTCTCTTCTTTGAGAAATTCGCTTCATAGCGAGCCTTCTAATCTCCTCCAACATATTAATCAATGGCAACTTACGAGCATCCTTGATTGTTCTGATAAAACTCTCGGACAAGTTGTTGCAAACGTCCTCACACCTCGCCTATTTACTGAAAAAGGCCCTACACCATGTCTTCGGATCTGTTCTAAGCAAGTCCCCATGTGCAGCTTCATCAAACGCTTTTAACACATTCATATTGTACTGATAATCACCTTGGCATGGGCTATGTGCAATCGCCCAGAAGTAGTCTTCATATTCGCACATCCCATACACCTTTTTCCAATTTGCAAATATATGTCGCACACAATGCCTATGCTCTGCATTAGGGAGGAGATCCGAGATGGCATTAATCAGGCCTTTCTGCTTGTCTGAAATGAAAGTGTAGCCTTCTCCTAATCCTAAATCCATCTCTTCCTTCAGCTTACCAACAAACCAAGCCCATGATTCATTATCCTCAACTCGCACTATAGCCCACACAAACGGAAAAATTCTGTTATCCGCATCATGGCCAACAGCAGCCAATATTTCACCCTTTAGCTCCCATTTCATGAATGCTCCATATAAACCAATAATAGGACGGCAACAACGCTTCCAACTATTTCTCAGCTTCTTGAAACTTATGTAGAACTTATCAAATACTTGCTTACCATCTTGACGCGGAATTGTGACAATCTCCGTACTTGTGTTCTCATTTGAACGCCTGAGCTCAGCCTTGTAATCCCAGAGTTTAGCAAAATGGGCCCTCTGAGTTTCAATCACCATATCCAATGCCAATCTCCTTGCTTTGCGACATATCCACCTAGATACTGATAAGTTATACCTCATCTGAATCTCATCCTTTATATCAGTCCACTTTATCCCAGGTCTTCTTCGAGCTTCGTCTTTGAACAACATTGCAACTGTCCCTTGCTTCAACATCCTAGCTTTACTGCTCTTCAAGTGATTATGTGTATCGGAATAAGTCTTCACCATCCACTTCCCCATTCTCTTCTCAACAGAGCAGTATATCCTCCACTTACAGTTCTCTTTTGTGTACACAACTGCTAACTTGTGCTTATCCCATTTACAAAGCTTGACGTCGTAGTTGGTCTTCAAAACGTATCTCAGAAGCTGATCTTTGAACTCATCTCCACTCATGAATACCTGCAACAACCACAAGTATGGTGGATGTTCATTGTTGTAACTAGCTCTCGATTTCTCTTTCTCCTTTCTGTTAAATCCTTCCCATTCGTCATCTGTGTCTACAGCCGGAGCTGGTGCTCATCGTCGTTACAAGCTCCTTCGAATTAAGCCTCCTCAGCAGCATCATTTACAACTTCAGTAAGTTCCTCTTGTGCTGTTCGTGGATTGTCTTTAACAGGCGGAGCTGAACCCATCACTTCTTCTTCCCTGATTTCATTAAAATGCAGCAAAGCGCTCATCTCCTTGATAGGTCGAGTTTTAATCCCTATTCTAAACTGCAAGTGCACAGTACAGTCAATGTAGTATATAGGGTTATCGAATCCACAGGGACACTTGGTCTCAAGAGAATCAAACCGTAGGAATTAATACTAGAAATAAGCAAGTAGTGATTGTAATGAATTGCGGTGCAAGAAAGTAAACAGTAGCAGGAAATCGGTTTGTAAGCAATAAACTAAAAGCGTCAAGCCTAGGGTATTCTCAGGAAATCAGACAAGCAGACAAGTTAATCAGTCAGGATCAAATTAAACTCAGTTCTAGAACTCAAATCACGAAAATAGAATTAACCAAATCTCTTTGCGAAAACTCTCTAAGTCTAAGTGCAGTAATCCAAATCTCTTTGCAATTACTAACAAATTAAACTAGCATTAAGTTCAAGTTCGATATGTTCACAATTAAACTAAACCAAATCTCTTTGCGAATAATTCAATTGCTCAACCTAAATAGTTCAGATTCCTAAACCCCACTCTCGTGACGTATTTAGTAACCTAGGATCTAGATTCTAATTGATCATGTTAGAACTAGCTTTAAGCACAATTTAGTTTGAAGAACATTCTAATCATATGAATCCCAACTGAATTAAACAAGTCTAGCAAGTCATCAAACCCTAATGAGAAACCCTAAACTCAACTATGGATCTACTCAGACATGATTGATGAAAACATAATCATAGAATAAATAGATTGCATATAAGAAATTAAAATATAAAAGGGGTTCGAAATCTTCTCCAAAATAAATCAATACAAGGAAAATAGATCAGCCCCAAAAGCTCTAAAAATCTCTTAGCTCTAAGTATCAAAGCGTATCTAAATTAAACACCAAAAACTAGTATATATAGGCATAATCTCGGCTGGGGCTTCTGTGTAAATACTGAAAGTATCTTGGGCTTCTTTGCAAATCTTCAATACTTGTTACGCCGACGCGTACGGCCCATCTCGCGACTGCATCGACCGATGCACAATGCGTGTCGATCGATGCAACATCAAATAATCGAACAGTGAATAAAGCTCTCGGCCAAAACGTCCCAAAATGCCCAAAATGCTCCATATATCTCCAATCAGCTCCAAACCTGATTTAACCTGTAAAAGACTCTAAACTAATACAAAAGACTCTAAAAACACAACTATATCATGGTATAAAGTGGGTAAAAACCATGATATATCAACTCCCCCACACTTAGCCTTTGCTTGCCCTCAAGCAAAACAGAGAACTAAAATGCAGTGAAGAGGTTTGAAAACTCTTCAGAAACTCATTTTGTCATAGAAGCAGCAGCATTCAGATTCCCCTTAGTAATCCACATGAAAGAATCAATCTACAGACATCAAGACCAACATGTACTTCCCCCACACTTAGCAACTGTCCTAAGTAAACGCCACAATCACATTCAAGCATTCAAATTCACCCTACTGACTTCTGCAAGTATTTAAGTGCGGTCTCACCTAAGGAGTATCGATCTAAAGGCACATGGATTCTTACCTTGCCAGCTCTAGACCACCATACTATCTTTCTCTAGTCCCTTTCTTCTCTTTCCCTTCTTTAACAACTGATTTTTCCCCACTGGGTATCATTTTATTTTTTTTATCAGTGTTCTTCCCGTTATGGGGTGTACTTTGGACACATTCCATGGATCACATGAGAGATAATAGTGTTTGCTACTATTCCCATGACCACTTCGGAGTTACTAACTCATCCTCAGTTATTTATATATATATTTTTTTTTTTTTTTTACTTTACAGAAGGGGAGAAGGGGACTAAATAGGACAGGTTTACAGGCTGTGTCAGAACTAACAGGGAATCCGACATAAAGCATACCAAGCCCTTAGGTGAGAAAAATTAAAGTCAGTATTAAGGTGAAGTCAGTAAAGGATCCTCTGATACCTGAAGTGATGTGGGTGTTCCCAGTAGGTTGATCTGTGATGGAGTTTTCTAATAGTCATAGATAGATCCTGCAACTTCATCCCAATGGTTACTTAAGTTCCTGCAAGTCTTGTAAATCTTCTCAGAAAATCATAGTTTCTTACTTAAACAGTTTTGACTCAATAAAACAAAAATTTTGAAAAACGGACTGACTCTTAAGAAAACAGAAAGATATAAGTCAGTAGCACCTCCCCCACACTTAAGACACACTGTCCCCAGTAGTGTCCAGCGAAGGATCGGTAAAAAGAAAATAAAAATTGAAAAGGTGGAATTATGTCTGTCGGGTTACCTCTGTCGCTTAGCATCGACCGTTGCACTAGGTGCACCGACCGTTACTTGGCGATTTTCGTGTATAGTTGATCGTTGCTCAGGACCGCAACGATCGCTGCAATGCGATTCCTTTCGTGTTGTGACGATCGATACAGAACTGCATCGATCGCTGCACTGCGATTTAACCGAGACCTGCAAACATAAACTCACCAGAAACAAAAAAAAACGTAAAATCCTAATAAAAACACCAAAAATGAAAAAGAAAAACACCAGTACCTAATGGTGGGTTGCCTCCCACCCATCGCTTGTTTAAGGTCAATAGCTTGACCGGACGGATGAGATCTTTCAAGTACCAGGAGGTCCTGACAAAGACTTTTTCTGTCTCTGTTCAAGTCTCCTCATCCAAGGTGGTGAGTAGGCTGTAGCGGAATGCTCATGGCCAAGAAAAGACGGAGTGAAATGTGCTCCAGGATCTATAACCATGGTATGATCAGGCTGCTCAAAATCTACGTCCCTTATGGTGAATGTTTGCCCATCTATCAGTGGTTTTCGCAGCTTATCCATCTCATAGTGCAGCGGTTCATCTCCCAGGTGGAGGTCTATTAGACTCTGTCTAACATCAATCACAGCTCCTGTTGTAGCCAAGAATGGTCTCCCAAGCAATAAAGCTTCATCCGGATCACAATCATATTTCAGCACAAGGAAGTCCGTTGGAACTAAGTAGTTCCCAACTCTCACCGGAATGTCCATAAGAAGTCCTTCAGGAACTCGTATGGACTGATCAGCTAGGATAAGAGAAGTCCTGGTAGGAGTAAAATCCAACATTCCCAGCTTCTCTGCCACAGAGTAAGGCATTATGCTTCCAGCAGCTCCTAAATCACATAGAGAACGCCTAAAACTATCCTCAAAGATAGAACAATCTAGCACAAAAACTCCAGGATCAGGCAGTTTCTTCGGGACCTTGGTTAGCAGAACATCACTAATATGCTGAGGAACTATTATCACCCATTCTCTCAGCTCCTCGTCTAAAGGCAACATCTTGTTCAAATATCTCTGAACACATGGATGATAAGGTGGATCATCAGAAGGTGGAATTTCTTCCAAGTCTTCACCACTCTCTTCTAGCTTTTTCAGCTCTTCAATCTCTTGTTTAATCACTTCAGACACCTTGGGACATTGCCTAATGGCTTGTGCATAAACATCTTCTTGAGTGATCTCAGATACATCAGGGAATAGGCGGGCTAGTTCTGCATCAGTCTCATAATCATCCGGCAACACTGTCTGTTCACGTCCTGCATCGACCGACACAAGGTGTGTGTCGATCGTTGCAATGCGATCGTCGCGGATTCCACCCGTGAGTTTTTCACTCAATTCCGAAAATTCTGCTTCATCAACCAACTCAGCTGTGCTTAGCTCAAACTTCTCACCCAGATGAGATCCATCATTAACGAGTACAGACCAGGCTTTAATATGAGTATCTGCAGGTCCTTTTCCTTTCATAGTACCTGAAATCTGACTAACCTGAGTGTCCAGTTGCTTCATGTGAGTGTTCATAGACTCAATCTTCCCATTGAGATCTCCATACATAGCATCAATCTTCTTGTTGCAGTCCACAGAAGTCTTGATTTGGCTCTCCAGCAACTGTTCCATCATTGTCTCCATCTTAGTCTCGAAAGCAGTAGGTGTAGGAGGTGTTTGA
Source organism: Orychophragmus violaceus (assembly GCA_030180135.1). NCBI lineage: Eukaryota > Viridiplantae > Streptophyta > Magnoliopsida > Brassicales > Brassicaceae > Orychophragmus > Orychophragmus violaceus. Next base: position 38,788,394 of record CM058235.1, on the reverse strand, counting down.
TAAGATGAAGACCCGTAGGTCCTTTGAGCATTCTGTCCATAAGGCTTCTGAAAGTTGCTGTTCTGTCCATAGCCTGAAGAGTTCTGATTGCCCGTGTAGGCAGTTTTCTGTCCTCCACCGGAAAATCTGTTCCCAGATTGATATCCAAATCTGTTTCCTTGGAAACCAGATCCTCCGATGTAATTCACATTCTCTTCCTGAGTGTCCTCCTCAGTCTGAATCACTTCTACTTCTTGAGCAAAGTGGACAGCTTTCTTCTCACCTAGAAGAGTGCAGATTTTATCCATTCTGGACCTCAATTCAGCCATCTCCGAGTTATCAATACTTCCACCAGATTTCTTCCTCCTATCATCCATGGTCTTGCAACTGTTGCTGCTAATCAAATTCTCAATTAACTGCTTAGCCTGTGTAGGAGTCCTGGTGTTGAAGTTGGCATTGCTAGAGTTATCCAGCGCCTGCTGATACGGAAGATCTATTCCTCTGAAGAAGATACCAATCAGCTGAACTTCAGTGAATCCATGGTGCGGACAGTCACGCTGATACTGCTTAAATCTCATCCAGGCAGTCTTTAAAGGCTCCACAACTCCTTGGGAGAAAGTAAGTATGTCCTGTCTAGATTGGTCTGAACGCGCATTGTCATAGAAATGACGCAGGAACTCACTCTTTAAGGCTGCCCAAGTAGTATACTGACCAGGTGCCAGTTGTCTCAGCCATGCACTAGCGTCTCCAGCAAGACTGTGCGGAAATAGCTTAAGGAATAGATAGTCCTGGCAAACTCCATCGTATTTCATACCAGTAACTATGTCCTCAAACTTATCTATGTGATCCATAGGCTGCTCTGATTGAAGACCATGAAAAGCAATCTGCCTCATCAGTTGGTAGTAGATAGTCTTTACCTCAAAGTCGTTCCTCTCAAAGGCAGGAAGCACTAAAGCTGCTCGGTTCGCATGAAACTCGTCAGGTCTGTTGTAATCAGCTAATGTCCTTTCACGGACAACCATCTGGCCCAGTGGCTCAGCTTCATCAGGGATCACTCGTCCCTCAGCATCAATCCTATGCCCAGCAGCATTGTAAGGATTATTCTCTGGATCCCTCAGGGTTCCATCAGCATCAGGTATCAAGATCAAGCGTTCTCGTACCATTCTCTCTCTCTTTTCTCTTCTGATTGTCCTTTCTAGACGCCCAAGTTCCTCTAGATTGAGATTAACCAAGCTCGAGTTCGGATTACTTCTAGTGTTCTGCGTTGGCATAAACTGTCTGTAATCGTCCAGCAACGATCGATGCTATCAGTGCAACGATCGGTTCAATCTCAGAATCGCCTAGTGTCGATCGACGCAAGATGTGCAACGGTCGACGCAAGGCGATTTCGGTACCTGCGACAGAAAGAATCAGAGAAAAGAATCAGTAAAATCAAAATAAAACAAAAACGAAAAGCAAAAACAAAAACGAAGAATTTCTAGTAAAACCCTAAGTTCGGTCCTATCGAAGACTCAAAGAGTCCCCGGCAACGGCGCCAAAAACTTGATAGGTCGAGTTTTAATCCCTATTCTAAACTGCAAGTGCACAGTACAGTCAATGTAGTATATAGGGTTATCGAATCCACGGGGACACTTGGTCTCAAGAGAATCAAACCGTAGGAATTAATACTAGAAATAAGCAAGTAGTGATTGTAATGAATTGCGGTGCAAGAAAGTAAACAGTAGCAGGAAATCGGTTTGTAAGCAATAAACTAAAAGCGTCAAGCCTAGGGTATTCTCAGGAAATCAGACAAGCAGACAAGTTAATCAGTCAGGATCAAATTAAACTCAGTTCTAGAACTCAAATCACGAAAATAGAATTAACCAAATCTCTTTGCGAAAACTCTCTAAGTCTAAGTGCAGTAATCCAAATCTCTTTGCAATTACTAACAAATTAAACTAGCATTAAGTTCAAGTTCGATATGTTCACAATTAAACTAAACCAAATCTCTTTGCGAATAATTCAATTGCTCAACCTAAATAGTTCAGATTCCTAAACCCCACTCTCGTGACGTATTTAGTAACCTAGGATCTAGATTCTAATTGATCATGTTAGAACTAGCTTTAAGCACAATTTAGTTTGAAGAACATTCTAATCATATGAATCCCAACTGAATTAAACAAGTCTAGCAAGTCATCAAACCCTAATGAGAAACCCTAAACTCAACTATGGATCTACTCAGACATGATTGATGAAAACATAATCATAGAATAAATAGATTGCATATAAGAAATTAAAATATAAAAGGGGTTCGAAATCTTCTCCAAAATAAATCAATACAAGGAAAATAGATCAGCCCCAAAAGCTCTAAAAATCTCTTAGCTCTAAGTATCAAAGCGTATCTAAATTAAACACCAAAAACTAGTATATATAGGCATAATCTCGGCTGGGGCTTCTGTGTAAATACTGAAAGTATCTTGGGCTTCTTTGCAAATCTTCAATACTTGTTACGCCGACGCGTACGGCCCATCTCGCGACTGCATCGACCGATGCACAATGCGTGTCGATCGATGCAACATCAAATAATCGAACAGTGAATAAAGCTCTCGGCCAAAACGTCCCAAAATGCCCAAAATGCTCCATATATCTCCAATCAGCTCCAAACCTGATTTAACCTGTAAAAGACTCTAAACTAATACAAAAGACTCTAAAAACACAACTATATCATGGTATAAAGTGGGTAAAAACCATGATATATCACTCCTCCTTCTAACACTTCCTCTAAACCAACATTCTCGGCTTCTTCTCTCGGTTGCTCACCAACTTCTTCATGTTCTGTCCCATCGCTGTCTCCTTCTTCTTCCACAACATGGCGACCATCTTCTCTTCCATCATTACCAGCATCTTCCTCAGCATCTATTGTTCTAACATTACCAGCATCTTCCTCAACAGTTCCTTCAACATTATCTCTCGGTTCCTCTTGTCGTTCAGATATTCCATCTACTACTCCTTCAACATTCTTCCTCCTTTTGTTCTCGATGAATATATCAACTTCTCCTACCGTGATTGCTGACTTACACATTTCATTAATCTATGCGTCTGAGCTAATTTGGAAAATTGCCTTTATCAAATCCATACCCTCGTTTGGGAGCTTGTACCAAGCTTGGTCAACTAGCCCTTCGATTGCATTGTCTTCGCAAAATGCATCAAACATGGACCAAGTCATGTAATCTGGGTCGACTACTAAACCCTTCCTTACATCTCCTCCGACGTACTGGAATCTATTGTCCAAGTACTTCATCAGTCCACCATGATGCAGGTAAACCTTAATGGTCTCGAAGCCACTGCAAAAGAAGCAAAATCAAAACCCTAGGTTATAAAATCGCACAATCGGCAAGAACACAAACTCTTATACAATCACAAAAACCTAATTGACATCAACTAACAGACATCCATGATCGACATCAACTAACAAACACCCAAAGAACCCAAAATCGACATCCCGAAACATTACCTCATCCTCTGCGATTTCAGATTCGATATCCAACTGAGAAGTGGTGTGTAGCAGGCATTCAGATTCACTATCTCGGAAGTTTGAGATTCGAAATTCGACAGAGAACAGAAACAGTGATGTTTGATTTCGAAATTAGAGAGGTAGGAAGAATTGGGGATTTTTTTAGGGTTCTTAGACTTCTGTCGATTTGGGATTTTTCAAGGAGTAAAAGAAGGGGTTTTGTGGTAAATTTCTTGTATTTAGTTAATTTTAATTAGGAAAATAATAATTAATTAACGACGTTATAACCTCACCGTCAATAGGCTTAACCATAGTTAATCTCGGGGAGGGAAATTTCGAATTTTGAAAGTACATGTATTTATAAGACAACCAAAACTATGTTGGGTTTTTATATGGCAACGAAAAAAGTTTGGGTATGTTTTGGACAAAAGAAATTCACATTGGGTATTTTTAAGAGAAAAGGCATAAAATAGCACAAAAAACATACCTTATTATAAATATAGCACCAAGAAAAATAATTCACATTTTTAGCATTATTTTAATTATAAAGACTTTTATAACATTATATAATTTAGGGTTTAGGGTTAATTATTTAGGGTTTAGGGTTTATTATTTAGGGTTTAGGGTTTAGTATTTAGGGTTTAGGGTTTATTATTCAAGGTTAGGGTTTAGTATTTAGGGTTTAGGGTTTAGTATTTAAGATTTAGGGTTAGGGCTAATTTAGTGACAAAACATGTTTTTGTGCTATTTTTATGATTTTTCTTCCTTGGTGCTATATTTTTGACAAGTCATGTTTTTTGTGCTATTAATGCGATTTACCCTATTTTTAAGGTTTTTTTCCCTTTTAGAAACAAATAAATAAATAATCACTAGTTTCCAACACAATTATGAACAGACCATATTGATTGTTTGGTGTTTAATTGATGAGCTTACCTTTTTTTTGGGACCAAAAAAAAAATTGATGAGCTTACCTAACCAAACACCTACATCGATAGAACAAAATCAAATCAGAATATAAGAACAACGTGGAAATATTTTCAAACGGTTAATTAATAATTTCGATTGCTCTATAGATGAATAATCTACTCAGAAAACAATCTCTACAAAACTGAGGAACGTAGAAGAACGAAGGACAAATCCAACTTGAGCCAATAGCAATATATTTAACGAAGCAGCATATTCAATTCCGGTTTCTCTGTTTTCTAGGAAAGGTGATCGGAGTTTCAAGACGTCGTCTTTGAAGAGCCTCCGGTGTCCGGTAGATTCAGAGTCTGAAAATAAACCACAGTTTATGGTTTGGCTCTCAAGCAACAATCTGAGGAGCTTTTCTGTTATGTTTTAAGTTACGAACCCTTTTGTCTTTGTTCACCTGGAAGATCGTTCCAAGTTTCCTAAGTCCAGTGGCTCGAGCTCGAAGAACATCCTTGGAAACACTTGGATATTTAAGCACCTGTTAGAGAGAGAAAGATTGTCAACACTATTAATTAGTTAGTAAGTACTAGAAAGATAATGTAAGATGAATCTTAGTATCTTACAGATTGGCAGACATGAGACATAGTGGATTCGATGTCGAGAACATTCATTTCATCCTACGCTATCACAACAACAAGAAACAAGTCCAAGGCTAATAACACCTTGGACCCAATGCCCGAAGGCACACAATCAACCTACACACTAACAACTTGTCTATAGGTGCGAGTTCGGGCCCCAACCTCCACGCACGTACCCATGAACCGATTCGGGCCACAACCCTACTCAACCGCCACCAACCAACATCCACTCGGCCACAACCGACTCGGGCCACAATCCAACTCCACCACAACACTCGGGTCGCAACCCTACTCAACCCTAATAGTTCTACGTTCAACAATCAATCATATATAGCACATTACCGAAACTATACTAACTAGGAAAGACGCTATTAAACAAGGACTCATATCCTGGAATTGAGATAGAATAGGATAGAGATAACGATCGGTCCTCACCTTAGCCACAACGATGAACGATTGCCTAATTGGACATAACTGCTGCTACAACATCGATGACACGCTTCTCTATTCTCCCAAGAGCCAAATCGGTTCTCCTTCAACCGAGATCTATTTCTATGAGTCTAGAATGCCTTTGCCAAGTTTCGGGTCAAGCAGACCTTGTTTACCCATCCAAAACACAGATCCAATAAACTGTTACAGATTCGCAACAACACAAACACGTTTTGGGAAAACGGTCATAACTCTCAAACGGTAAATCGGATCGGATCGATTCTTACCTTTATGGAAAGAAGAGACCGAGGGATTTCCAATGATATACTGTGCGTTCTGTGTATCCTTACGGATCAACGGAAAAGGCTTTGAAAGATGACGGCCAGATTGATGACGGAAATCTGAGAAACCTTCTCGGGAAAGCTTCTTCTTTGAGTCTCCAATACCACGAGGCTCCATTTTGATAGATCGACGGGCGAGAGAGGGCGACGGCCGATGGCTCAGAATTTTCGCAGAGCTTCGCTTTTATTTTCTCTCTTCCTCTTTCCCTTGGTGGCTACCTCTTTTTATAGGAAAAGAGGTGGAAACCTTAGATTTTAGATGTGTTATTGGGCTTGGCTGGGCTTTTCTTTTTCTTTTTATAAAAAAAAAATAAAATGGACCGGATTCGGGACACTACAATTCTCCCCCCCCCCCCCCGAAAATAATTCGTCCTCGAATTCTGTGGCGAGAGTCCTCCACTGCAACTTTGATGAACCGAAACTGAACTTGTTCTCTTACTTGCTTGAAAAAAACTTGTCCTTGAATCCTGAAAACTGATTCTACCCCCCCCCCCCTATTTCAAACCACGCTCTGTAGTGTCCAACTCCCCGGTACCGATCCAACAATAGCTTCCAAAATGCAACTCAAATGCCACATACTACCGCCCATGTCCATTAGGGTCAGTTTCCATCTTGATGAGATGGTTTACATTCCAGCTTCCAATGCTAAGAAGAACTCCACTAGCAAATTCCATTTACCGCTTGAGCCGAACGAGTTCCAGCTGTCCTTGAGACTTGTCATTACTGACGCTTAGCAATATGACAAGGGAACGACCAGTGTCATAGCTAATGCTTCCAACATTTAGAAACAACACTCATCCTTCGAGTGGTTCTAAGAATTGAATGAGGTGCTCCTCTTCCAATCCAATTCTCCTCAACGGTTTCCATTTCCGTGCCACAGTGTATCATCCACTTCCAAATGGATTCTCTCCGACGGTTTCCATTCCTGTGCACTATGGCGTTAACTGACGCACAATATGCTCCACTAGTTTCCTTGCTTTCCCCTCGTGAACGATGCAGCTAACCGTGTCCATTATGGCTAACTGCCTTTTGGGGAACGCTGATAGTAGGTTTTTACTTGGAATATTAATTCCCCAAACACTATTGTGTTGTAGTATATGGGGTGTCAATCCAAAATTGGGATATAATTGAGCCAATCAAGAATACACTAAACATCAAAAGTCAAGCAACCAATTCGAATGATTTTCTAACAACCTAATTGCAACTCAAATAACTAAACATGTGAAACAAACAAAAAAAAACAAGATCAATACTAGGAATCAAGAATTAAAGGCAAGGCTATGGGCTAAGGTCAATGACTAGAACCATTTAGAGCTAACAAGGACACTAATTCAAACATCAAAGAAGCTAATCTCAAGCAAGGAACACTAAACAGTTGACTAATCTAATATCTTGGCACTAATCACTTTTCCTAATCATAAATCAAGACCAAATTCTCATTTGTGAATTAAGACTAGGCAAGCATTAATCTTAAGTTCCATGAAGCTAATAATCACTCTAAACATTCATTCTCATGAGTTAGAATATGAAAATCCCCTTAAAGATCCTATCTAGCATTTCATCAAACACTTGGTGTGCAATAAAAACCAAAGCATCTAGATTAACTTGATCATGTTCAACCTAGCACTAAGAACTTCCAAAAGGGTGAGATCAATCATAAATAAGCCTTAAGCATCCTTGATTCACTCTAAATAGCCCTAATTTACCTAACCCATAAGCCTTGATGAGTCTACTCACAAATCATGTTTTGCCCAATAAAATCCATAAGAAAGTTGTTAAGCATGATGATTTGTGAAAGATTAATAGAAGGAGATGAAGAAATCACAAAGAAAAACACTTAGATTAACCAAAGATTCAAACTTTCTTACAAAAGGGTTTTGAAACAAAACAAAGCTTAAGAGAGACAAAAAATCAGGTTTTTGGGTTTATATAGTGAATAGGGGCGAACCGGGTAAACCCGGGACAAACCGGTACTGACCCGGTTCAATTGGATCAAAGTAGGTTCGCTGGGAAATGTATCGGCTGCTTCCAACCGATACTCAAGCTGCTACATTTCCCTGCCAAATTTGCACTTCTGGGCGAAGGGATGTATCAGTTGGGTTAAGCCGATACCTCAACCGATACATCTTCCTGTGCATTTCGTGATCTTCAGAACGGGATGTATCGGCCTCTCCAAGCCGATACTCAGGCCGATACTTCTCCCTGTGAACTTCGCAGAATTTGAGCTTCATTCTTATCGGTTGAGCTAAGCCGATATGCTCAACCGATACTTCTTCATGTGAACTTTGCGCTTGAGCGAACACGTGTATCGGCCATGACAAGCCGATACATCCAACCAGTACATCTTCCTGCACTTCTCCTCTTCATCCTTTGAGCTCCTTTCTTGCACCTTAGCCACACCTAAACTCCATAGCACCTATAAAACACACAAAGAACACTCCAAGACAAGAAAAACATGCAAGTCCTAAAGCTAAGTGCACATAATCTCTAAATGCAATTAATAACAAGAAGATGATACAAATGAATGCTAAAAGAGACTAAAACATGAACTCCACACATGCCTAAATGCATGAAAATTAATGAATATCACACGCTCCCATTGCGCACTCTGATTTCCAACCCAACTTCCACTCTGACTTCCACCTCAAGGTTTCCTACCCGGTGATCCTGTTGTGGTGTTTTACAAACACCATCCTTTGGGTTTCCTTCCCCGTTTAAACTTGCTCTCCTTTTCTCTCCCTTGAATCTTTTTGTCGATCCGCCATAGTGCTTCCCTAACACTCTTCCGTTCCAATAACAAGATTTGTCCACTTGAGCTTGCAATAGCATAAGTCCAGCTGACTAGGCAATTCCAAACACCCCAGCTCCGCCTTCCCAAACGCTTTTGCGATCTCCTTTCCCTCTTGAAGAACTCCATTAGCTGCTCCAGTAATCCGCAAAGAACTCCAAGGCAAACCGTTTCCTTTCCGGTTCCACCGTTGAATCTCAAGCCTGCCAGGCCACGAAGATCTCTTCCAACTTCCAGCTTGATCAATCTTCCAATTAGCCATCCATAACTCATCGAAGTTGATGTCACAAATCTGATTCTAAGATTCCATACTTAAAATAGATTTGGATAGTTTCCAAATGCTCCTTGTGCACCAAACAACCCGAACAACTCTTGACGCTTACTCAAATTCGAACACCGCCACTTCTAAATGGCTTCCCTACAGTCCGGTCTTTCCATCGACCTCTTGCAGCTCCTGCAACACTCCTTGTAGCCAATTAGAACATCACCACTTCTTATGGCCTCCTTGCATTTCGGTCTTTCCATCAACCTCTTTGCAGCTCTTACAGCGCTCCTTCCAGCTCTTACAGCACAACACTCCTTGCAGCTTCTATAACGCCTCTAGCAACACTTCCGCATTAGCCTCTCGCTTGAACGTCTCCACATCCTTATCGCCTTGGCACGCTTGGTTGGACAACACTCTGAACAACGATGACTCCAACACACCTCAATAGCACCGACCACCCTATAGGCGCACACCGCAACATACATCCCAACATACACCTCAACGGCACACATCACGACATATATCCCAACACACATCTTACGGGCAGTAGCACCACTGAGGTTTAAAGACACTTACCACAACCTGCAAGGAAAATCTAACTAGACTAGAACAAATGCGGAGAATAATCGAAGATAGAATTGGCGCTTGAAAAAGCATTTCGCAAAGTAACCCTTTTATAAAATTTCGCAAACACTTTTGAAAATTCTGAAAACACAGTTTTGGGAAAACAACGAAAGCTGATTCCTCAGGACAGAACCGAGGGACCTTAACCCACACTCTGATACCAAATTGTAACACTCGTTTCCCAGCTAACCGGAAACGCGGTGTTAGGGCACCCGTCGAACCCAAACGGTCCAACCGGACTACCTTCTCAATCGGTCCCAGGAACCCGCGTGCTTCCTTCGGTTTTAAATCCACCAATAACATCAGTGATCGATCAATCATGCATCCAGACCTGCGAGGAAAAAGGACGGAAAGGAAAGAAGGACTGAGTAATTGTTTCAAAACACAATTGCCCAGTGAGGGCGGATTCAAGGAACCCGCGATCTCATCCTATGCTATCACAACAACAAGAAACAAGTCCAAGACTAATAACACCTTTCACCCAATGCCCGAAGGCACACAATCAACCTACACACTAACAACTTGTCCATAGGTGCGAGCTCGGACCCCAACCTCCACGCACGCACCCATGAACCAACTCGGGCCACAACCATACTCAACCGGCACCAACCGGCATCCACTCGGCCACAACCAACTCGGGCCACAACCCTACTCCACCAAAACACTTGGTCCAAAACCCTAATCAACCAAAACACTTGAAACTACGCACACAAGCCATCAATCACAATCAACATTTTCGGTTTAAGTGATATCCTAACAGTTCTACGTTCAACAAACAATCACATAGCGCGAATTACCGAAACTATACTACCTAGGAAAGACGCTATTAAACAAGGACTCATGTCCTGGAATTGAGATAGAATAGAGTAGAGATAACGATCGGTCCTCACCTTAGCCACAACAATGAACGATTGCCTAATTGGACAGAACTGCTGCTACAACATCGATGACACGCTTCTCTATTCTCCCAAGAGCCAAATCGGTTCTCCTTCAACCGATATCTATATCTATGAGTGTAGAATGTCCCTGCCAAGTTTCGGGTCAAGCAGACCTTGTTTGCCCATCCAAAACACAGATCCGATAAACTGTTACAGATTCGCAACAACACATACACGTTTTGGGAAAATGGTCATAATTCTCAAACGGTGAATCGTATCGGATCGATTCTTACCTTTCTGGAAAGAGGAGACTTTCCAATGATATACTGTGCGTTCTGTGTATCCTTACAGATAAACGGGAAAATGCTTTGATAGATGATGGCCCGATTGATGACGGAAATCCGAGAAACCTTCTCGGGAAAGCTTCTTCTTTGAGTCTCCAATACCATGAGGCTCCTTTTTGACAGATCGACGGGCAACAGAGGGCGACGGCTGATGTCTCGGAATTTCCGCAGAGCTTTGCTTTTATTTTCTCTCTTCCTCTTTCCCTTGGTGGCTACCTCCTTTTATAGGAAAAGAGGTTGAAACCTTAGATTTTAGATGGGCTATTGGGCTTGGCTGGGCTTTTCTTCTTCTTTTTATAAAAAAATTAAAATGGACCGAATTCGGACCATTACAAATATCATCCAATAGTAAGCGATATTTTTTCCAGTTAGAAAACCCAAAAAGGTTTCTTGTTTTTTTACCAGAAGCAGCCATGACTTGAGATTTCATATGGTGGCCTTTGTCTCGCACCCATTTCGCTAAGAAGGGCACATTCATAAATCGTTTGTCTTTCCCGATTTCTTTTGCGGCCTTTCTTGTGTAAGTGTACCCAATTGTATGCATCATTGCCTCCCCAAAACCTTAAACATTCAAAAAGCAATATTTTAAAAATCTTTTCGAAAGTTTACACATTTCTTATTTTTTAGTAGCCAAAAGACTTTCTTCTATAGATGATTACATACAAAAAAGAGCTTTCTTTTTTACCAGCAGAAAAGACGTTTTGCTTCTTCGTTTGCCCATTCGATAAATTCATCGGTTCGTCCTTCCACAAATGGTTCGAGTTTGTTTTTCAACGTAGCAGCGAGCTTGTCTTCCCTCTCCTTCTGCAAAGCCTGCACACAATTCCCATACATATTACATGAAGATAAAGTAAACATCAAGAATAAAGGGACATCAAAACAATGTACTTTGATCTTGTATTGAAGCATTTACTTTCTGATTTCAGGCTCATATGATTCTAAATCAGCTTCAATTGATGCCAAATAAGCAAGTGCAAGCTGCCCAACGTATTCTTCAAAGACTTCGCTTCCGAAAGGCATACCAAATATAGATGCAGGATCAACCATTGCATCCTTGAAAACAAACATTGAACCAGCTTCATTCTTTAACTGAATCGGTAGATACAACAAAAAAAGGAGGCCAAAACCTACTGCTGGACACCTTCTTTGCCATATTTGTCATAAGCTTCTCGCTTCTCAAGATTGCTTAACACCTAATAAGCCTGGCCTAATACCTTTCATTACAGAGGACACAAATATGTGAGAGAATCGATCATGAGCACTTTGTGTGTTACTTCTATGTTGTGAAGTTTCCAGCAAACAACAGACCAAAACCCAAGAAACAGTAGCTATGTGACAAAAAAACCTTATCATATCATGATTCACCTGAAAGTTTTTAGCAGCTTGAGGATCTCCTGGATTCCTATCTGGATGAACTTTCCTTGCCTGAGATAAAATCAAACCAGAAAAAGTTTCAAATTGATTAACTCATTCCATAAGGATGTGATGATAACAGAAAAGGACTTACTTTTAAGTAGTAAGCTTTTTTAATCTCACCTTCTGAAGCATCAATTTTGATGCCTAAGATCTCATAATACTCCTCCTTCACCATACCTTGTGAAAACAAAACACAAATCAAGGCTGAAACTTGTAAATTTTGATTATAAGAAAGAACACGCGTGGAGACAAAAATCAATGGTTATGATTTATTTTCCCATTTCTCTTATGAAGGAGATAACAGGAAATGGGAGAAAATTTCATATCTTATAAAAACCAGTCGCGAGATTAAGGCAGAAACTTATTGGTCGTGCGTGCGGATGTGTAAAATGGAGCACAAAATCTCTCTCTCTCTCTATCTATCTATCTCTCTCTCTCTCTCTCTCTCTCTCTCTCTCTCTCTATCTCTAGTTGGCGAATCAGAGAAAGATTTTGTCTTTTATACGACGAGTAAGAATATACAATGATGCAACCAAAATAAGGTAAGCGGTGGAGGCTTTGCGTTGTTTCCTTGTAAAGAACAGGGCAAGCTTTTTCGGTTACGAAGAGCTTCGAAACGTGTGACTGTGTCCATATCGTACACGTGTCATAGAATGTTCCCATTAATTTAGTCAGAAGAGAAAACAAGTCACTCCCAAGAAAACTAACCGAACCGGACATTAAATAACCCGTACGAAGATGCATGGACGTTCGAGGCGGACGAAAGTAATAAACTTCGTGGCATGTGCCCAGGGGCGGATGCAGGTAAGACCTTACGGGGTCCCGTGCCCCCTACTGATTTTTTTTATTTCTTAAGTATCTTAGGTTAATTTGATTAAATATTTCTAGTTTACTAGAGAAAATGGAAAAGTGTCCCCTATTCAAATTTGTTTTCTATAGTTTTTATAATTGTGCCCCCATCAAAAAAGATTTTTAGATCTGCCCCTGACATACTACTTTTTATTAAAAAAAATTAAAAGGTATTAGCCTAAAATTTGTTATATGATTATACCCATTAAAATATATTTTGAAAGCCTAAAACTATTAAGCGTCCATATAGGTTTTAGTAAAAAAAAAAAAAGCAGTAAGATTTGACCTAGCCACCAATTTTTCTTTTGGTTTTTTTTTTAATCTTCTTCTCTGTCTCCACTTTGAACACGTTACTTCTTTAAGGTATTTTTTGTGTGCTACTTTGATTAAATTATTGTCTTCTTTTATATTGAATTGTGTGCTCAGATTTAACTGAACTTTTGTTTTCTTCTATAAAAGTTTCACGACATACAATTTACAAACAATTTCTTTCTTTTAAAATTTATACAGTTCAAAACTTTTATTTCCAAGTAGTCAATTATATTAGAGTAATTTATTTGCTACCAGTTTTTTGGATAATTAATTATCCAGTTATGATATATAAGTAGAAACATAATTTGATTGTTAAAATTAGTTTTAAAGTTATTAAATTATACATAAAATATACTAAAACTAGAAAAGTGTTTTTAGCAGTTTGATTAAAGGTGAAAACAATATCAATTATGTTTTAAGAATTCGTTGGATTATTTATAATTATTTGAAATATATTATTTAATGTGAAAGTGATATACCATGGATTTTAGGGATTTTAACCATGGTATATGTGTCATTTATCGAATCTTTTACTATGTTTTAGAGTCTTTTCAGGTATTTATTAGGTACAAGCACATTTGGAGCATATTTGGTGATTATAGCATTTTCTGGAGCTAATTGGAGTATTTGGCCGAGAGAACAAGTTCACTGTTGATATTTCCGAGCTGCATCGATCGTCACACTTATGGCAACGATCGTTGCACCAGCGAGATGGGCCAAACGACGGTTTAATAAAGAATGAAGAAATTGCAGTTTTGCCCAGAAGTTTCTGATATTTACAAAGAAGCCCCAATTCGTGTTTTAGGATATAAATAGAGTTTTTAAGCCATTGTTTAGGCTACGCTTTCATTGAGTTTTATTTTATTTTTCAGAGAGCCTTAGGGGCTGGTTTTGTTCTCGAAAGAGACTTGATTCTGAACCCCTGTTGATTATTCTGTTTTTATGATATTTGGTTTTCTACTTAAGATGTTTTCTGTTTCGATGAACATGTCTGAGTAGTTTACCTGTTAGGTTGAAGGATTCTCATTAGGGATTTCAGAGAATTATAGTTTAAATCAATCTGTAGAGATTTATATCTGCTAGTTCTTTATCTAAGTTGTTCTTAATGCTAAATCTGAAGTAGCTAATCAGAATTATGATGTTAGGTTGATTAATTCAGCGGAAGTTGGTTAATTTAACTAGAAAGAACTTAGATAAGCAATTAAACTATTCGCAAACGAAAGTTTGGTTTAGGATAATTGTGAACATATCAAACTTGGAATCAATGCTAGTTTAATCTGTTAGTTCTCGCAAACGGAAGTTTGGTTTGCTGCACTTTGACTTAGAGAATTATCGCAAAGGAATTTGGTTAATTCTATATCAGTGTTTGTGTTCTAGAATAGTTATTGATTGGATCTAGATAGATTGATTGCTTGCGTTCCTGATTTCCTGAGAACTCCTGATACCTAACGCTTTGCTTCCTTGTTTACAAACTCACCTGATTCGCTTTGATATTTCGTTTACTGCTTTCACATCTGCTTCGCTTAATTTAATCCGAATTACTAAAAATCTATTGTGTGACTGAGAGTCCTCGTGGGATTCGATACCTTATATACTACGATTGCATCAACTGTGCACTTGCAGTAGAATAGGGAAAACTACACACCTATCAAGTTTTTGGCGCCGTTGCCGGGGATTCTTTGAGTTCACCGATAGATTTAGTACTAGGATTTAGACTAAGCATTCTTTTTAATTTTCTTGTTTACTCACGTTTTTGATTTTTGGGATTGCAGGGATTCGCACTGCATCGATCGTTGCTCTCCTTGCAACGATCGACACTAGGCGATAATAGCGATGCTAAGATCTGAGACGTTCGGTAGGTTCCGCGCCATGGAACCTTTGATTTTGATTCAAGGTGAAAACGGCGTTTTACGAGACCAAGAGGGTCACATATGCAACGCAAAAGGTCAAAAAATAAATAGGGAAGGAAACCCCGTTTTACCAGATTACCATGTATTGGTTGGGCAAGTAGCTGAGATGCAGAGTAAGATAGATGACATCCACGACATCTTACTTAGGGAGAGACAGTTCCGAGCAGAGGCAGACACTGATAAGTTTGCAGAAGTACGCTACGTAGCTGGAACCAACTCTTATAGACATACCTTGGAACATCAGCAAAGACAGGATTTTAGGCACGCTCTAGAATCAGGAGACCATAATTATACTTCCAACCTAGCATCACCTACACAAAGGAACAAACTGGAGATGATGTTAGAGCAAACACTTGAAAGGCAACAACAGAACTCAACTTCTTTCAGCTCGAAGCTAGAGAACTTGTACACTAATTTGAATGAGAAATTTGAATCCTTGAGCATTCGTATAAAACAGCTGGACACACAGATGGATCAAATTCCAAGTTCTACCCCAACAGAGGATTCTCATGAAGCTCCTGACAACATTCTCATTCAGGATCACACACAAATGGATCATGGATCCAGTCTGGCAGTTAAAGCTGTGGGATTTGTGGAAGACAGAGGGGGATTTGATGTTGAATTACCAGAGTTCGAAAGCTTCGATGCACCTGACTCAGCAGAGATTGACATGGATCTTTTGACTTGGATAGCCCAGATTGAAGCAAGACCGAGCCAAGAAGAGAAATTTGAGTCTGAGATGGCTGGAATGGGCCAAGAAACAGATAAAACCGAGACTGTAGTTGAAACACGAGTTGAGACGACAGCATCGATCGTTGCATCACATGCATCGATCGTTGCACCCCGAAAGGAACCAGTTTCACCCAAATCTCGAGAACCTGCTAAAGAAGGAGCCTACAAACCTCCGTTGCCATTTCCAAAAGCTCGCGTTAAAACTAAAGATGTAGCTCAGTGCACATTGGTGGTTGACAAGAAGATGGTGGTTCCACAAGAGCCTATTCTAGCATCTTCAAGGCCTAAAACTACTCATAAGCAGAAAGCTCCGAACATCAAACCCTTGCCAAAGGTAAAGCATAAAACCTCTAAGTTTAAACCTCCTGACTCCACTGTTTTGAATGCAGGAAAAAGCGTTAAAACACCCAAATGTCAATCTCACCCTACATTCCTCCCGACGTTCCTTGGACGACATCATGCTGTTACTGCTTACACGCCACCATGGATGATAAGGCATTCACAGAGACACTCAAAGTCTCTGTTGAAACCTCCATGAGTCTGACCCCTTTCCAAAAGTCAAGCTAATGACTTAAAACAAGCGCTGAGTGGGAGGCAACCCACTAATAGGTTTAATTATTTTTCTTTTTCAATTTTAGTGTTTTTCTTAGGATTTCACGTTTTTGTTCGTTTTTACTAAGTTTTTAGATACAGAACCAAGTCTGGAGAAGAGTAACGATCGTTGCTCACATGTGGAAAGGTCGTTGCATTGGGTTTAAATCGAAATTAAGGTACGATGAGCCAAAACCGGAATTAAACTGGTTTAACCAGCATCGATCGTTGCCCCTAAAGCAACGATCGTTGCACCCACGACCAGGTAAGTTACCTTAAAACCCTATTTTTTTTCTTTTTCTTCTCACTCTCCTTTGGTCGACACACCGAGAACCTCTACCCTAAAATCATCATTTCTTCATCAAATTTCTTGTTTTCAAGTACTATTTGTTTGTTTTTACGATCCCAATCCATTTCCCCAACCTATCTCTCTCGAAATCAAGGTAATGCACTTCGATTCTCGGATTTTCGGATTCAATTGTTAGGGTTTTAAGGATTGAAAATTTTGGACGAAATTGATGAATGCACGTTGAGATGAATATGATTTAAGTTGTTAGATGATATATTGTTGCCGACTGTATGGTTGATTGCATGATTTGGAACGAATTTTGTTGACTGTTGATTGCGGCCAGAATCGCCTTGCAACGATCGCTGCCCTTGATGCAACGGTCGTTACTCGACGATTCTGGGGAAATGTTCGATTACATGGAATCGCCCTGCAACGATCGCTACCTTAGTGCAACGGTCGTTGCACGACGATTCAACAGAGAGTTGCCGAGACTAATTTGTTCGAATTTTCTGTTTTGCAGATGGCAACCCAGAATCAACCCCGCAAGAAACGAGCACAAGCTGCAAGCGCCTCACGACAATATATTCCGCCACCGGAATGGTTACACAGGGAATCAAATCCTCCACAGCCGTATCATCTGGTTCATGCGACCATAGGACAGCCATGGCCAAGGCCAGAGAAACTTCCGATCGAGTCTGATCGCATCTGGAGTGGTTCTATTAAGAGGATACTCGGTTCGGATGACTTCACAGAAAGGCCGCTACACGAGTACTGGGATGAATACGACACTCTGTTGTATAATGGTTGGTGTGGTATGGAGATAGCGCCTACCAAGTTCGCTGATTACTCAACCTGCAAGAGTCTCGGAATGGACAAGAAGGTGATGGAGCTGTGCAGAGGTATTGGTCTGGGGACAATGCCAATGCAGCCTTACGATTTGTACCCAGAGCTTGTGAGGCAGTTGCTTGCCACGTGCAGGGTTGTATACCCAAACCCAGAGAGCAGGAATGCCCAAGGAGGCACCTTCACTTTCATGTGTCTCGGAGCAAGGTATCGAGTGCCCCTTCTCGATATCTGTAGGATCTACGGGTTTAGCACCACGCAGCCACGCACCGATTTATCCCTTCCATGGGAAACATCAGAGGCTCGTGATTTCTGGGAGTACATTGGAGGTGGACGATATCACTCACGGCTTACACCAGTGATTCAGGTTAGGCATCCGGTTCTCAGGTATGTCTTGCGTATCTTGGGACGCACTTTATTGTGCAAGCATGAGGCGAACAAGATGCGCAAGAAGGAGATGGAGATTTTATTCAGAGGGCTGAGGGAGCAGTTCAGGGGTACTGATGTGAGAAACCCGGCTGAGAAGGTGAACCTAGGAGCTATATTTGCCCATCACCTTTGCGAGCTGCAGAAGAAGCCTTATGAAGGCGCGCGCAAGGAGACAGTAGGGAGTCTTCTCACTCCTATTTTCCGACACTGCGGGATCCCTATGAGGGATATGGAGTGCGTTACTGAGCGCGAGTTCCTGGATCTCAGTCACTTGCAGAGTGCTACGTGGCTGAAGGAAGGGCGAGTGTGGGTGTACTATGACCCTGAGGATACACAGTATGGCATCGATCTTCCTGCTGCCAGGTACACTCGGATCGATACCATTGATGATTTGAGCTTCCACCCTTCCGCTAGTGATCGATGTGCAGTACCTACTTTGGCTCATCCGCTGGGAGAGCCTTCTGCGAGAGCTTCGTCCTCATCTGCGCCTGCGCCTGCCCCAGTCGACGATGTAGGTCCTTTTCCCGAGCCTACGATGCCTTACGGTGCATATTCTGAGGCCGAGTGGAGAGAGAGATCCGATGGCATGTTTCGAGTTGTTTGGAACTTCATGCGCACTTGCAGCTGCAGGAGGCCACCACAGGTCCATCAGCCCGTACACGCTTCTCGACGCAGACGACGATCCCCGACTCCTCCTCCGCCGACTGATACTGATCCCGCAGCTGAGGCAGCCGATGACGATGCACGTTATGGTGGGATAGATGATGAGAGCGAGTGAGAGTGATCCCCATGTTCAGACTTTCGGTTCTGTATTCTGACTTTTTATCTTTTCTTGCATTTTTGGTTTTCGTTTATTTTTAGGATTTGCTATGTTTGGATGGTTATGCTTGATCAGACATATTTGTTGTTTCGATTTTACTCTGTTTCTAGTGTTTTCAGCTTGCAGGATTGAAAATTGACATAAACCGACGAACTAACCTGCTAACTTGCTGACTGATCCGATATGCGCATTGCAACGATCGTTGCTGCTTTGAGCAACGATCGACACTCAACGAAAAATCGCCAAGCAACGGTCGATGCACTTAGTGCAACGATCGATGCATGAGCGACAGAGGTAAAACCCGACAGAACTAAAACATCCATTAATAATTTTTCTTTCTTTTTACCAATCCTTCGCTTGACACTACTGGGGACAGTGTGTCTTAAGTGTGGGGGAGGTGCTACTGACATTTATCTTTCTGTTTTCTTAAGAGTCAGTCCGTTTTTCAAAATTTTTTGTTTTATTGAGTCAAAATTGTTTAAGTAAGAAACTATGATTTTCGGAGGAGATTTACAAAACTTGCAGGAACTTAAGTAACCATTGGGATGAAGTTGCAGGATCTATCTCTGACTATTAGAAAACCCCATCACAGATCAACCTACTGGGAACACCCACATCGCTTCAGGTATCAGAGGATCCTTTACTGACTTCACCCCTAATACTGACTTAGATTTTCTCACCTAAGGGCTTGGTATGCTTTATGTCGGATTCCCTGTTAGTTCTGACACAGCCTGTAAACCTGTCCTATTTAGTCCCCTTCTCCCCTTCTATAAAGTAAAAAAAAAAAAAAGATAATAAACTGAGGATGAGTTAGTAACTCCGAAGTGGTCATGGGAATGGTAGCAAACACTATTTTCTCTCATGTGATCCATGGAATGTGTCCAAAGTACACCCCATAACGGGAAGAACACTGATAAAAAAAATAAAATGATACCCAATGGGGAAAAATCAGTTGTTAAAGAAGGGAAAGAGAAGAAAGGGACTAGAGAAAGATAGTATGGTGGTCTAGAGCTGGCTAGGTAAGAATCCATGTGCCTTTAGATCGATACTCCTTAGGTGAGACAGCACTTAAATACTTGCAGAAGTCAGTAGGGAGAATTTGAATGCTTGAATGTGATTGTGGAGTTTACCTAGGACAGTTGCTAAGTGTGGGGGAAATACATGTTGGTCTTGATATCCTGTGATTGATTCTTTCAGTGGTTTACTAAGGGGAATCTGAGTATTGTGGCTTCTAGGATGAAATGAGTTTCTGAAGAGTTTTCAAACCTCTTGACTACATTTAGTTCTTTGTCTTGCTTGAGGGCAAACAAGAGCTAAGTGTGGGGGAGTTGATATACCATGGATTTTAGGGATTTTAACCATGGTATATGTGTCATTTATCGAATCTTTTACTATGTTTTAGAGTCTTTTCAGGTATTTATTAGGTACAAGCACATTTGGAGCATATTTGGTGATTATAGCATTTTCTGGAGCTAATTGGAGTATTTGGCCGAGAGAACAAGTTCACTGTTGATATTTCCGAGCTGCATCGATCGTCACACTTATGGCAACGATCGTTGCACCAGCGAGATGGGCCAAACGACGGTTTAATAAAGAATGAAGAAATTGCAGTTTTGCCCAGAAGTTTCTGATATTTACAAAGAAGCCCCAATTCGTGTTTTAGGATATAAATAGAGTTTTTAAGCCATTGTTTAGGCTACGCTTTCATTGAGTTTTATTTTATTTTTCAGAGAGCCTTAGGGGCTGGTTTTGTTCTCGAAAGAGACTTGATTCTGAACCCCTGTTGATTATTCTGTTTTTATGATATTTGGTTTTCTACTTAAGATGTTTTCTGTTTCGATGAACATGTCTGAGTAGTTTACCTGTTAGGTTGAAGGATTCTCATTAGGGATTTCAGAGAATTATAGTTTAAATCAATCTGTAGAGATTTATATCTGCTAGTTCTTTATCTAAGTTGTTCTTAATGCTAAATCTGAAGTAGCTAATCAGAATTATGATGTTAGGTTGATTAATTCAGCGGAAGTTGGTTAATTTAACTAGAAAGAACTTAGATAAGCAATTAAACTATTCGCAAACGAAAGTTTGGTTTAGGATAATTGTGAACATATCAAACTTGGAATCAATGCTAGTTTAATCTGTTAGTTCTCGCAAACGGAAGTTTGGTTTGCTGCACTTAGACTTAGAGAATTATCGCAAAGGAATTTGGTTAATTCTATATCAGTGTTTGTGTTCTAGAATAGTTATTGATTGGATCTAGATAGATTGATTGCTTGCGTTCCTGATTTCCTGAGAACTCCTGATACCTAACGCTTTGCTTCCTTGTTTACAAACTCACCTGATTCGCTTTGATATTTCGTTTACTGCTTTCACATCTGCTTCGCTTAATTTAATCCGAATTACTAAAAATCTATTGTGTGACTGAGAGTCCTCGTGGGATTCGATACCTTATATACTACGATTGCATCAACTGTGCACTTGCAGTAGAATAGGGAAAACTACACACCTATCAGAAAGACTAATTAATTTTTTTTATCATGTAACAATGGAAAAATATCTTAAAAGAAGTTTTGCATCAATCTCCGAAAACAGTTGTGATGATATGCCTTCAGATCCAGCAGCTAGAAAAAGGATACTGGAATATCATCCTAATGAGAGAGATGAGGTAAGACGCAAACATCTTATTAAAGGTCCTTGTCAACCTCGCAGTCATGATTTTCCTATAATACTGATAGGAAATAAATTGAGACGTTTCAATTTATCTTGGTTTGATCTCTATCCTCGTTGGTTGGAATATAGTGTGAAAACAAATAGAGTCTTTTGTTTGGTTTGCTACTTATTTAGAGATCACATTGAAAATAAATGTGGAAGTGATGAATTTGTGACGAAAGACTTCAATTGTTTGAAAAATCCGAAGAGATTACAAGAACATGTGGGATCAGTGAATAGTTTTCACAACAATGCATTGAAAATGGCTGATAACCTGATGAGACAAGGTCAATCAATCGTTCATGCTTTTCATAAGGAAGATGATGCGATCAAAAGTGAATACATAATCAGATTGAATTCTTCAATTGATTGTTGTGGATACTTACTACGTCAAGGGTTACCTTTTAGAGGGCATGACGAAAGTGTGGGATCAACTAATAGAGGAAATTTTGTAGAGCTTTTGAAATATACTACATAGCAAAATGAGCATGTAAGTATGGTTATGTTGGAGAATGCTCCAAAAAATAACCAGATGGTGTCTCACAAAATTCAGACAAACATAGTGCATTTCTTTGCTGAGGAAGTTATTGAATCTATTATTCAAGAAGTTGACCATGATGTGTTTTGCTTGATGGTAGATGAATCTGCAGATGTTTCCGACAAAGAGCAAATAGCAGTGGTTTTTCGATTTGTCGATAAAAACGGAATAGTCAAAGAAAGGTTCATTGGTCTTATTCATGTTCTAGAAACATATTCTCCAACTCTCAAATGTGAGGTTGATTCATTGTTTGCTAAACACAGATCGAGTATTAAAAAGTTAAGAGGCCATGGTTACGATGGAGCAAGTAATACGAAGGGTGAATTTAATGGGTTGAGATCTCTGATTTTGAAAGAAAATGGCTCTGCATATTAAGTCTACTGTTTTGCTCATCAACTTCAGTTGGTTGTCGTGGCAGTTGCTAAAAACAAATTTGAAGTTGGAGATTTCTTTGACATGATTAATGTCTTGTTAAATGTGGTTGGAGCTTCTTGTAAGAGAAAATATGTAGTTCGAGAAGAACATCGGAAGAAAATCGATGAAGGAATCCGTAAAGGTGAAATTAAAACGGGAAAATGATTGAATCAAGAGTTCTCAATTCAAAGACCTGGCAAAACTCGTTGGGGTTCTCACTTTAAAACCTTATTACGGTTGATTAGTTTGTTTTCTTCTATCACTAAAGTTCTTGAGTGTGTTGAAAGTGATGGGAGTGATAGTATCAAAAGATGCCAAGTTAGTGGTCTTCTCAGATACTTTCACACATTTGACTTTGTGTTCTACTTACAGCTGATGTTGCTTCTTTTGGGACTCACGAATAATCTCTCCAAGTCTCTACAAAGTAAAGATCAAGACATTTTGAATGCCACGTCTTTAGTGAAATCCACCAAGCAGCAACTGTGTAAGGCCAGGGACAGTGGATGGATTCTCTTATTGATAAAGTATCATCCTTCTGTGAGAATAATAAAACTAAGTTGCTCATTATGGAAGAAGAATTTGTCGATCCAAAGAAGCCAAGAAAAATAAGTAACATAACAAACTTGCATCATTATCAGGTGGAATGCTTTTACGCAATATTGGATATGCAAATTCAAGAGTTCAATGACCGTTTTGATGAGGTAAATACTGAATTACTTGGATGCATTATGTCTTTGAGTCCTATTGATTCATTCCACGAGTTTGATCCCTCAAGACTTCTGAGGTTATCTGAGTTTTATGCAGAAGATTTTAGTCCAATGGAACGGATATCGCTTGAGCATCAACTTGGTATTTACATTGATAACCTCCGAGATGATGAAAGATTTACTAATTTGAAGAATCTTGGAGATCTTGCACGTGTGATGATAGAGACAATGAAACATCTTTCACATCCTTTGGTTTATCGACTTTTGAAGCTTGTGTTAATTTTACATGTAGCCACTGCCACCGTGGAAAGATGCTTCTCTGCAATGAAGATTGTGAAGACTACCTTACGTAATCAAATGAGTGATCAGTTTTTACACAATTGTCTAGTTTGTCTAATCGAAAAGGAACATTTTGATAAGGTGACAAACGAAGCAGTGATAAAGAGGTTCCAAAATATGGAAGATCGAAGAGTAATTTTGTAGGATTTTTTAAAGGTTTTGTTGTTATAACTTTTATGTTTTTTTATATTTTTATGAATTTTTTTTGGTTTCTAGATTTTTATAAATTAATTTATTAATTAAGATAAAATTATGTGCCACATGCTAAATATATTTCTGGATCTGCCCCTAGACGTTCCTCTTTCTTCATCTCTTCGCCGCTGGAATCTTAGGAACTCACTTTAAATTTTGAAGACTTTAAAACATTAAAACATTAAAAAAATTCTCAAACATTTTTTTAATGCCAAATATGCTTTTTTACGTTTGAAAACAATAAACCAATAAAATTTCAACACCCTGTTTGCATAATGGATTACAAAAACGAAGAATGAAAAGTGAAAACATCAAAATCCTAAATAAGGACAAATAGATGCTCCGCACTGCTTCCCAAATCAGTCGATCTTGTAGCCATCCATTGCCACATACGGATGATATCGACCATCTCTTGTACTTCTTCTAGCTATATCTCTAGCCACTGAGTAATAAGTTGTTGTTTCTTCTTCAAAAGCACAACTTAAAAACTGATTCTTTAACTTCAAAATCCAGACAACAAAAACTATGTATCTGGGATTCTTGGCCATAGCTCTTGTCTTGCGCAAGCTAATACCCATAGAAGCATACCTTAACCAAATCTAAAACCAAATCCTAATAATCTAAACTAAACTCAACCAATCCTAATCCGACACAATCACAACGCAAAATCATTGAAACCAGAGGATCACCACCCGTCCCACCACCACAGCGGAGACAACCGGCGAACATACGAAGACCTAAGAATATCAAAGAGACTGCCGAGAAAGAGGAAGCTGACGACGAACCCGAACCAATCACCAGCACGATCGGACAAAGACGACAACACTAACAGACACATAGGACGACAACAACAACGACACCAACAGACAAAGAAACGCCATAACTAGCCGCCGACAGAGACAATGGATATGATCGGAGACGACAAGAAAGCAAAAGGAGAACGCGGGATTAGAAGTCAAGAAGACACTATTGAGACAAATGACATAAAGAGAGGCCTCTCCCGGCGGCAACAACGGACATCGCCGGCCGCCGGAGTGGAAGTTTGGCCAACAACGAAGAACGGCGGCTGCTACTTTGGCAGAGAGGATATTAGGGTTCCCGACTCCAGAGTAACTAATTTAAGATTTTTGCCAAATATGATTATACTACATTTTTATTTATAATTTTGTTTGCAACATTTTTATTAAAAAAAGTCTTAAATGGCAAAAGAATTTACAGTTGGACCAAACAGAAAAGTTCAACAGAGAAAATAAACAACCGACCCAATAAGCCCATTAACAAATAAGTCCATGAAAATCTATGGACATGATCGAACAGGCCACGCGTCGCAAGGCAGGAGATGCCGGCATGCAGAGATCGCTGGTGACCACCGGAAGCACTGTAGGAGATGCCGCCACCGCCCGTTCTCCGTAAATCAAAGTCCCAAGCTGCCGATCCCAACTTCTGCCAAAAGATCCTAGATAAAAGAAACGCATGAAATGAAGATTATCTTCAATGACTCACCGTAAAGGTCATGCCGAGGAGGCTCTGCCGCCGTCCAGACTAAAACCAGTTATATGGACTATTGTTTCTAAGCCAAGGTAAAGGGGCCGCAAAGATATTAATCCAATAGAGTGAGAAATCCGAGCAAAATTAGAGAAGAAAATCGGTATGTCTGTTGGAGTGAAGCGCCTGGAAGAAGAGATCGAGGATTGTGGAGCTCGAAAGCTGTTAATCGAGCTCAGAGCCTGAGCAAAATCCGACAACAAACAGACACTAGTTAAGACTAGATCGGAGTTTATTAACCAAACATAAGTGAAAGGAAAGATCAGATTCAAATCCCGCCGGACAACACAACAAAACAAAAGATATTATACAAAGAAGGACAGCCGCGAGTCGCATCTCCCCTTATGAAAGATCAAATCAGAGAAGAAGGGAGAAGATGGTACTTTGAGAGAACTTTCTCTCTCTAAAAGGAGAGAGAATCGGCTTTTCTTACAGTCATTTTTATAAAATCTTTTAAACACAACATTTTGTTTTTTGCCTTATTTTTAAAAATCCGTATGAAAAATTCAACTAAAATATATAAAAATAAATAAATTTAAATTAGTTTTTTCCCTAAAATTAATCAAATCACTTTGTAGATTTATATATTATTTATTATTAACAAAATTTAAATAAATAATTTTTATATTTTTCCTTTTCTTTTGATATTCATTTCACTTAAAATCATCAAACGAAAAATATCTATAAATATTAAAATAAAAAATCATGGCTTTTATAACTAGTACTACTAAACAAGCTTTTACCAAAAAAAAATTTGTTAAGAGCTACAAATTTTACAGTTAAAAATCTACAGCCCAAATCTAAAGTAACAGCTCTTGCCAAGTAACCCCTTAATTGTAAAAATGAGAATATGAGTAAATACACAATTCTGTGAGATATGACAACATTCGTATATTTTCATTTTATTCAATAGAGATTTTTTTTTTTTGAAAATCTTAAAATAAGACTTTGTGTTGGTATGATAAGGCCCAATGACTTTATTTCATAGACATATCGACAATAAAGGCATTACTCCGACCCAAACCGAATCCCATCATATCTTCGCCTTATGAGCTGGAAAACGACTTTGTATCAAGGAAGGACATTCCCAATATTTAAGTTAAACGTCGAGGTGGTTTAGTCAAACGGATCACTCCGAGATCAGCTCAACAGTTCGGAGATCACAGAGGTTGTTGCAACGAGATTACGAGATATACGGATGGAGAGCTCGTCCGAAAGCTATAAAAGGAGTTCAACGGCTTTAACTCATGGGCCTTCTATTTTCCCAATATTTTTACACATAAAAACAGCTCTACGAGCTCATTGTAAACTCTCTCTTGAGATCTCATTTGTAATCATTCTTTCATCAATACAAAATAATTACAAAACCCATTGTTTGTTTTAGATATTTCTTTGAAGCATTGTGTGATCTTTAAGGTGTTAGCCCTACAAAAATTCCCTTTACAAATCATAAATCTCTAGTGTGGATTTTTGGTCCACATTTTGGCGCTGTCTGTGGAAAGCGATCATAGTATCCTCTATAAGAAAATTTTGATAAAAGATCTCGAAAAACGAAATGGGTGCCGAATAACCATAACTCACAAAAGCTGGCTCCAAACTACCACTCACAATAGATTTCGAGCATTTGAATCCACTGGCCGATGCTCCCACATGAATAATGTTGACTGGCTATGGAAATGCGACTTTGCCCTCTGGCACTGTCGTAGATTCAGTTCTGCTGTGATCTAGCACCACAGTTGTGTTGGGATAGTGTCCTGAAATCACACTTGTACTCACTCCTGATGATAGTTGTGTGTCGAGATCAGACATTCGTATAATACTGGGCGGTTGCAATGTTTTGCTAGAAGCCTCTTGCAATCTGTAAGTTGTAGACTTACTGCCAATATTATATGATGCTATAGGGTCACACACCTAAGCAAACTGGAAGCTAAAACATGGGAATGATCATTATGGTAATGATCATGTTAATGTGTATTGGATACACATTAGTATCGATCAAATGGTGTTGTGTCGATCGACACAGCATGTGTGTCGGTCGACACAGTTCGGGTTTTCAAAAGGCTTTTCGAAATTATGACTTAAACAAGTCTGGCCCGTTAAGTGTGATTCGATGTCGAATAAAACTTAAAAGTTTCGACCAAGAACAGTAGATGTCGTCTCTTTCTTGATAGAAGAGGCAGAAACACCAAAACTCAGAGATCCCATAGATCCGGCACTAGCATCCCGGTTTCCAGGTTTGTGTGCGTGTGTATCTGGTAGAGGCGAAGCATCTGAGTCGCTTACTGATCTTGTTCACCAATCATTCCGCTGCCAGTTCTAGGTAAGAACGAGGTTAGTGATTCAATATGTCAAACCCTTAGATCCTAGGAGATCCAACAGTGGTATCAGAGCATGGTAGGGTTTAGTCTATTGAATCTGAGGCTTTTAAAATCGAATACTGATGAATTTGATTAGTTAATTGCCTGCCAAATCGTGTTTTATAGAAGTTAATCTCGGATTAAAGTTTCTGTTGAAAACGATGAACTACTGTTGTCGCACTGTGTCGATCGACACTAAGCTTGTGTCGGTCGACACACCGCGAAACGTATAATAAAATTTTAGGGTTTTCGCAGAGTGTCGATCGACGCAAAGCGTGTGTCGGTCGACACAGAGCGAAAACTGGTAAATAATTCTAGGGTTTCGATCTGAGATCGAGTACCCGTATTCCTGCTGTGTCGATCGACACACTGGGTGTGTCGGTCGACACAGGCAATGCGATTAGATAGATCGGTTCAATTGGATTGAACCGGTTATCTCGCTCGGTTAATTCTAATTAACCAATTGGTTCTGGTTTGGTAATATCGACCGACACAGAGTTGTGTGACGATCGACATGGACCGTTAAACCGAACCGGTTCAATTAGATTGAATCGGTTAAGGAAATTCGATCCGGTTTGACCGGTTATTGAAGACCGGTTTAAATTGTGTTGTGTCGACCGATGCCAATGGTTGGCGTCGATCGACACACCATTCGCAAATGTGCTGGTTGGACCACAAATTTGCAGATACCAGACCAAATTTAATCCCAAAGTTCTAGATGAACCTAAACTTAATAAAACTGAATGTTTTGATTAACTGAATAATTTCTTGGATGTATATTGGATATGCATCAAGATTAAATATATTCTAAACCTATCTAATACACATTGGATGTGTGTTAGATCAAAGCTTAGTTTCAATAAGGTCAACTGTCAAGACTCATTTTGTTGTTGTGATAGTCTTGCCAAGAGCTTGGTGTCCACAATTACATGAGTAAAGCAGGAAGTAGTGTTGATGGTCTTGCAGTGCTTGACATCAACTATTGCATGACCTAAAAGATTGAGTTACTAAACTTTTAGAGTTCCATTTCCTCAACTAAATATCAAGTGACCTTGATGTCTTGCCCAATCTTGTCTACTGTCAAGACTCGTTTCATTGTTGGATAGTCTTGGAGTCCTTGGTATCCACAGTGACATGAGTAATGCAGGTGATCATTGATAGACTTGCAGTGCGACTGTCAATGATCACAAGACAGAAGAGATTGGTTTACATGACTGGGCTATCAGAAGTTCTGGGCCCAGAGACGTCAGAGTGGATGAGACATGGATTGTCTCATCTACGACCAAGAGTTGTACTGAGTACAAAGTAGCAATGGTTTGCTTACCTAGATTACTAAACTTTGGGTGATGACGAGTCGCCCACTCAGATCTTAGTGATGTATGGATCTTGGATCATTATATTCATTGAGGAAACATTGTTTGAATATAATGCGAGTTTTCTTATTGGATAAGATTCCTCATTTCCTGAAATCATAACTAGAATTTTCTTTGATTAAAATTTTCAGCCTATGTCTAAAACTACCTTATCGTTGCGATCCGTCCTTGAGAAGGACAAGTTAAATGGATCAAACTTCCTGGATTGGTATCGAAATTTGAGATTTATACTCAAGCAGGAGAGTAAGGACTATGTCCTAGAGAAAGCTCTCCCAGAAAGGCCTGGGGCCAATCGCTCAAATGCAGTATATGATGCTTGGAATAAGCATTATATTGATGTGGTAGATGTGCGTGGTCTGATGTTGGCTACCATGATATCGGAATTAAAGAGTCAATACGAGAACATGGAGTCGCCAATAGAGATGATCACCAACCTGAAACTGAAGTTTCAGGATCTTGCACGAGTTGAGAGATTCCAGATGGTGAAGTCTCTCATTGGGTGCAAGCTACCAGAGGATGCTCCAGTGAGTCCTCATGTCATTAAAATGATGGGTTACATTGATAACCTGGGGAAACTGGATTGTCCTGTCAACTTAGAGTTGGCTACAAACATCATTCTGCAGTCACTGTCGTCTAGTTATGATAAGTTTGTCAAAAACTATATCAAGAATAACTTGACGAAGACGTTGACTGAGCTGCATGGCATGCTCAAAACAGCTGAGCAAAACATCATAAAGGGTAAAAGATTTGAGAAATCTTGTGTTGACAAGGGTAGAGACAGGGCCGTCCAGATTTGGAATCAGGATAAGCCTGTGTCATCTTATAAGCCCAAGTCCGGCCCATCTGGTGTTAGAAAGTGCTTCTACTGTGATGAGTATGGGCATTGGAAGAGAGATTGCATTAAATTCTTGGAAGATTCACAAGAGATGAAGGAGATGTATGGTACTTCTTCTTCAGGTATTGTGTTATTAATTCAAGTTCTACATATGTATTGGATACTAGTTGTGGTACTGATATTTTGGAAATATGCAGGGCCTAAGCAACGGTAGAACGTTGAGGAAAGGACAAGTGGAATTGCGTGTCTGGTATGGAGCAATGGTTGCTACATAAGTCGTAGAGATTCTCCACTTGTAGGAGCCTTTCAAGCTTGGTTTTTGAATTAAGTAATTGCTACTATGTACCTGCTTTATGCAGAAATGTCTTTCATTTTCTTGTGAGAATTTGGATGCTTTTCATTTTGATAAAAGACAAGTTTTTCTCTTTTGATCTTAATGAAATATTATATGGTAGCACCCCTTTTGAAAGGGTTTTATATCTTAAACCAACATACGCTTAAATATAACATAAGTATCAAACGATTTAAGTCTGATGACTTGAACTCGATTTTTCCTCAACATAGTCATATTGACCAAATAGAGTGAAGCGGCTTCAGAAGTTCCATAGTTATGGGCTTCAGGTTCATTTGATTGTAAATCAATTGAGACATGAATTCTGCTTGTTGGGCCAAATGACTAAGGCTTCTTTAGCAGAGCTAAAGAAACGGGCCAGAGGCTCGTTGGGCCTTACACATACTGATGTATGCGGCCCGATGAGCATTAGTGCCAAAGAAAAACTTCAATACTTCATTGACTTATTGATGGCTTCAGTAAGTATGACTGTGTTCATTTGATGAGACACGAGTCAGAATCCTTTGGAATGATCAAGGGAGTTTCAGAATGAAGTATAGAACCGATTTGACAGAAGTATTGAGATCCTCGATTAGATCGCGGAGGAAAATACTTGAGTCAAGAATTGGGTGATCATCTAAGTGAGTGTGAAGTCATTTCACAGCTCATCTCTCCTGAAAACCTTGAATGGTGTTTCTGAGAGAATGAATCGGATCTTATTGGATGTGCTCTGATTAATGATGAGTCAGATGAATCTTCCATTATTCTCTTAAAATACACTCTAAAATGAACATGTTTACGCTAAATAAGTTTTCTATCAGAATCAGTAAAAAACACCACATTGGATGTGGACTGGGTGATTTCCAAATATGTTTTTCTGATTAATTGGGATTGCAAGGTTTGTGTGAGGCAGTTGTCAACAAATAAACTTGAACCCAAATCTGATAAGTGCTGATTCGCTGGTTGTCCTAGGGAAACCGAGGCTTAGTACTTTTGCAACCAATCCGAGAACAAATTTTTGTTGTTCGGAACTCTGTTTTTCCAAGAAGAACAGTGGGAGTAAAAGTACAACTCGAAGAAATTCGAGAAACACAGGAGGCTGTTCAACCTGTTGAGGAAGAGCAGCGGTTGGATCTACAGAGGGCTGTAGGATCTACACCTGTGGAGCTTGAAATTTGCAGATCCGAAAGGATCCGTCACTAACTCGAGAGTGATTTCTCGTAGCCAATTGTCGTGATCTGTTGATCATTGAAAAGTGACGGACCTGCGAAATTCAAAGAAGCGAAGGTGAGCCCCAACTCCGAAAATTGGCTAGTTATGCATGTTAGCTTCACCGATTGAAGCAAGCATCTTGGAGTTGAAATCTATGTTCTGTTAAAACGGTCAAAGGCTTTGACTCGATCAGGAACGAATAGAAACAATGCGTTTACAAGTAAACTAGTGGGAGCGTAGTTGCAATTCTCAAACTGTATGTTTAGAACGTACTTAACCTCATAAACGACGTTCTGACGCTAAAGTCTTGTCAAGATCTGGGTCGGAAGTCAAATTTAACGATGGACATGGGAGAAGCCGCGTAAGCTCTTGGAATATGGATCCATTGAGATGGATCAGAAGAGCTAATTGGATCATGTCAGAATCCTTATGATTATAAGGTACTGGACAGTTCCAATATGCATGATTCCAAGAATGGCTTCACACCAAAGGTCTTATGGAAATGATCTTAGCAAGATGAAGTGTATTGGACACTGGCTGAGCTAGTGTCTATGAGTGAGATTCCTTTTTGCTCATGCAATAGAATCCATCATGAATGCCATATTTTGCGTTCGTCTAAATGCAGCTGACGCATAAAGCATGACGAGTAGGTACCAATTTGTTCCAGTAAGAGTCACTGGACAGTTGTAAGGAATATCCCCAAATGTTTGAGTAACACTAAGAATAGGTTCTTGTTCAACTGAGGAAAAGACGAATTAGTTATGAGTAGTTAGACGGACAAGGATGAATCCCGGTTCTCACCTGGTTATGTCTTTTGCCTGTGTAGCGGTGCTGTCTGTTGGAAAGGTTTCCAAGCAGAGGACCGTAGAATAGTGCTCATTAAAGAATAGCAGTGTGGTTTGTTGGAATGGTTCCAAGCAAGAACACCGCAGCATCTCTCACAACCTAAGCACAAGTTGTATACTGTTGCTGTAGGTACTAGATATCTGAAGACTTGGTCTTGATTCTAGTGGGAGTTAGTTTAGTTATGATGTTCAGATAGATATGATATGGTCATGTTTATGAAAAACTGACATCAACATTATTTGACTATTGGATAATTAAATAATGGTCCCAAGATAAGTTTATGTCATATTATAGGTCATCAAGTTGAGGACTTGATCATGAAACACTATAAGTAACAAATGACATAAATTATGATGTGTCCCTAGTCGAGGTTGTTAAAGTGGGACAATAACAACCGCGAGAGACTAGATTGTGAGGTGACTGTTGACTAAGTTTCATGGAGTCAATGATATGAGTATCACAGTCAGTCACATAGATATATGTTGGTGAACATATGATCGGACATGACCCGCTAATAAGAAGTCTCCAGGATAGTTATATCTGTGTCATGAGAGGTTCTCATTACAACTATAGAGTATAGTCCTCAGTTCTGAGTTCATCATGCTTTCTTGCATATGAATTGGTACACTTTGACTTTGTCAAACGTCGACCCGTAACTGGCGACTATAACGGCACTGTTCAAGTATATCATGAAGTGTGCGTTGAAATAGGGATGGAACAAGATGGGATTTGTCCCTCCTGAATAACGGGAGATAAATATCTCAGGGCCTATCGAAGATTTAATACTGAGAAAAATGTGTGTCCGCACTCAAACGAACTGCAGTTCAGTTGTTTGTAATGTTCAGTATAAGATCAGGAGTTCGATAAACACGATGTTGGCTTAATAAAGATGACACCAATCTTGCCTTATGCCAAATCGATATATAGAGACGAAAGGATTATAGGAATTGATGATTCCAGTACAAGTGGGAGATTGTTGGGATAGTGTCCTGAAATCACACTTGTACTCACTCCTGATGATAGTTGTGTGTCGAGATCAGACATTCGTATAATACTGGGCGGTTGCAATGTTTTGCTAGAAGCCTCTTGCAATATGTAAGTTGTAGACTTACTGCCAGTATTATATGATCCTATAGGGTCACACACCTAAGCAAACTGGAAGCTAAAACATGGGAATGGTCATTATGGTAATGATCATGTTAATGTGTATTGGATACACATTAGTATCGAGCAAATGGTGTTGTGTCGATCGACACAGCATGTGTGTCGGTCGACACAGTTCGGGTTTTCGAAAGGCTTTTCGAAATTATGACTTAAACAAGTCTGGCCCGTTAAGTGTGATTCGATGTCGAATAAAACTTAAAAGTTTCGACCTAGAACAGTAGCCGTCGTCTCTTTCTTGATAGAAGAGGCAGAAACTGTTGGGATTATGTCCTGAAATCACATTGTACGAACTCTAGAGATAGTTGTATTGTCGAGATCGGACAATTCATGTGATACTAGGTAGTCATAATGTTTTGCTAGAAACCGCTTATGACAAATGAGTTGTAACTCATTTCTGGTATCGTGTGAACCTACAGGGTCACACACCTAAGCAAGTTGGATATACTCTACATGGGATCGATCATTGGCATATGGTCTGATCGGTGTGTATTAGATACCCATCGAGTTGAGTTTCTAATAGGTGTATCGATCGACACCATTGGGTGCGTCGGTCGATACAGGGCGTGTGTTGATCGACACCATTAAGTGTGTCGGTCGACACAAGGGCGAAACCGAGACTGATGTTTCGGTTCACCGCGAGGTCAATATATATAAACTCGTTTTATGTATTTCGACCGCAAGAGAGTTACTGTGCGCCGCCCAGAGTGTTCTCTCAGAGAGAAAACACAGAAACCTCAAGAAACTAAAGTTCCCAGGGAGATCCGATCACCGGTACTAGCAACCCGGCGGATTCCAGCTTGTGTGCGTGTGGACTACGATAGAGGCGCAGCATCTGAGGCGTAGTAGATCTCGTATTACCTGATCCATCTTCCGCTGCCAAACACCAGGTAATTACGAGGTGAGATCCAGATTCAATTAACTAGACCCTAGATCCTAGGCTATCGGGAACTCGCGAGAATTCTGAATCTGTAGAATTGGCTCGGATTCCCAACAGTGGTATCAGAGCCTTAGGGTTTTATCATTGAATCGAACCTGTTCATTGAATTTGATGATTTAGATTCGCAAACTAGGTTGTTTGGCTAGAACAGGATTAGATCGATTTTGCTCAGAATCGAAACTGTGTTTTCGTACAGTGTCGATCGACACACTAGGTGTGTCGGTCGACACAAGGTGGCGAAATCGACAGATTCGGCGGCTAGGGTTTTTCGCGAAGAAAAACCGAAAGCCTTCTGTGTCGATCGACACACTGGGTGTGTCGGTCGACACAGAGCAAACTCGGTCGAGTGTCGATCGACACAGTTTGAGTGTCGGTCGACACAGGACGAAATTCGGCGGCTAGGGTTTTTCTCGTAGAAAACCTAAAAGCCTACTGCGTCGATCGACACAGGTTAAGTGTCTATCGACACAGGCCGAGCTAATGGTTAATCGGTTCAATTGGATTGGACCGGTTATCATGCTTGGTTAAGTCCGAATAGATCGGTTTAAATTGGATGAATTAGTTCAATTGGATTGAACTGATTATCTCAATTAGCATGAACCGATGGGTTAAGATCAGTTTGATCAGATAAGTCGGTTCAATTGGATTGGACCGGTTATCAAAAACGATCTTCGGTTTAGGTCTATGTCGACCGTCACACATGGGTTGTGACGATCGACATAACCGGTTCGATGAACCGGGTTAATTAAATTAACTGGTTATTGAAGTCTGGTTTTTTTGGTGGTGTCGATCGACAGACATTGTCTGCGTCGATCGACACAGTATTCGAAATTCTGGTTATTGAACCTTGAATTTGCAGAAACCAAACTAGACTTAAACATTGATCAAAGATTAGCTTCAATGTGGTCAACTGTCAAGACTCATTTAGTTGTGTGATGTCTAGCCAAGAGCTTGGTGTCCACAATTATGTGAGTAAGGCAGGTAATAACATTGATGGACTTGCAGTGCATTAACATCAACAATTACATGACCTAAGAAATTGATTTGCTAAACTTTTGGGTTTAGTTTCCTCAACTAAATATCAAGTAACATTGATGTCTTGCCCAATCTTGTCTACTGTCAAAACTCGTGTCGTTTGTTGGATAGTCTTGGAGTCCTTGGTATCCACTGCAACATGGGTAAGGCAGGTGGTCATTGACAGACTTGCAGTGCAACTGTCAATGATCACAAGACTAAAGAGATTGGTTTACTTGACTGAGCTATCAGAAGTTCTGAGCCCAGAGACATCAGAGTGGATTAGACATATTTGTCTCATCCACAACCAAGAGTTGTGCTGGGTACAATTAGCAATGATTTGCTTACCTTAATAACTAAAGTCTGAATAACGGCGAGTCGCCCACTCAAATTTTAGTAGTCTAAGGATCTTGGATCATTATATTCATAGAGGAAACATAGTTTGAATATAATGCGAGTTTTCTTATTTGATAAGATTTCTCTTCATATGCATAACTAAATCTTTGTTTTTCTTGGATTTCAACTTATGTCTATGACTACTTTCTCGTTGCGATCCGTCCTTGAGAAGGACAAGTTAAATGGATCCAACTTCCTGGATTGGTATCGGAATCTGAGATTCATTCTCAAGCAGGAGAGCAAGGACTATGTCCTTGAAAAGGCTCTTCCAGAAAAGTTTGGGACCAATCGCTCGCATGCAGTGTATAATGCTTGGAATAAGCATTATACTGATGTGGTAGATGTGCGTGGTCTGATGTTGGCTTCCATGAACTCAGACTTGAAGAGTCAGTATGAGAACATGGAGTCACCAATAGAGATGATCACCAGCCTGAAACTGAAGTTTCAGGATCTGGCACAAGTTGAGAGATTCCAGATGGTGAAGTCTCTCACTGGGTGCAGACTACCAGAAGATGCTCCAGTTAGTCCTCATGTCATTAAACTGATGGGTTACGTTGATAACCTGGGGAGACTGGGATGTCCTGTCAGCTTAGAGTTGGCTACTGACATCATTCTGCAGTCACTGCCGTCAAGCTATGATAAGTTCATTAAGAACTATATCAAGAAAGGCTAGACGAAGACGTTGACTGAGCTGCATGGCATGCTTAAGACAGCAGAGCAAAACATCAAAAAGGGAAAAGGATTTGAGAAATCTTTTATAGACAAGGGTGAAGGCAAGGCCATCCAGATTTGGAATCAGGATAAGCCTGTGTCATCTCTTAAGCCCAAGTCAAGCCCATCTGGTGTTAGTAAGTGCTTCTACTGTAATGAGTCGGGGCATTGGAAGAGAGATTGCATTAAATTCTTGGAAGATTCACAAGAGATGGAGAAGATGTATGGTACTTCTTCTTCAGGTATTGTGTTATTAATTCAAGTTCTACATAAGTGTTGGATACTTGTTGTGGTACTGATATTTTTGAAATATGCAGGACCTAAGCGACAGTAGAACGTTGAAGAGAGGACAAGTGGAACTACGTGTCTGGTTAAAGCAATGGTTGCTACATAAGCCGTAGAGATTCTTCACTTGTAGGAGCCTTTCATACTTGGTTTTAGAAATTAAGTAATTGCTACTATGTATCTGCCTTGTGCAGAAATGTCTTTCATTTTCTTTTAAGAATTTGGATGTTTTTCATTTTGATAAAAGACAAGTTCTTTGGATCTTAATGAAATATTTAATGATAGCACCCCGTTTAGAATGGGTTTTATATCTTAAACCAACATGAGTTAAAATATAACATAAATACCAAACGGTTTAAGTCTGATGACTCGAACTCGACTTTTCTTTGGTATAGTCGTTTAACCACAAAAGTGAAGCAGATTCAGTAAATCCACAGCTTTGGACTCATTTGATTTTAATCATTTGAGATATGAATTCTGTTCACGTGACCAAATAACTAAGGCCCATTTAGCAGAGCTAAAAGGAAATAGGCCAGAGGCTTATTGGGCCTTACACATACTGATGTATGCGGCCCAACAAGCATTATTGCCAAAGGAAATATTCTATGCTTCATTACCTTATTGATGGCATCAATAAGTATGGCTGTGTTCATTTGATGAGACACGAGCTGGAATCCCTTGAGGAGTTCCAAGATGAAGTGTAAAACCGATCTAACAGAATGAATCGGATCTTATTAGATATGCTCCGATTAAAGATGAGTCAGAGGAATCTTCCATAACGATTTACGAATACGTCCTAAAACGTCTGTCTTTGCGCAGAAAAGAGTTTCTTTCAGAATCAGTGAAAAACGCCACATTGGATGTGGACTGGGTGATTTCCAGATTTGTTTTTCTGATTAATTGGGATTGCAAGGCTTGTGTAAGACAGTAGTCAATAAACAAACTTGAATCCATATCTGATAAGTTCTACCTCGCTGGTTGTCCTGAGGAAACCAAGGCTTAGTACTTTTGTTGTCCAGAACTGTGTCTTTTAAGAAAGGTGATACTTTCAAAAGGAACAGTGGGAGTAAAAGTACACATCGAAGAAGTTCGATAAACACAGTAAGCTGTTCAACCTGTTAAGGGAGAGCAGCGGTGAGATCTACAAAGTACTGTAGGATCTGCAACTGTGGAGCCTGAAATTCGCAGATCCGAAAGGATCCGTCACTAGCTCGAGAGTGATTTCTCGTAACCAATTGTCGTGATCTGTTGATCATTGAAAAGTGACGAACATGCGAAATTCGAAGAAGCGATGGTGAGCCCCAACTCCGAAAATTGGTTGGGTATGCATGTTAGTTTCACCGATCCATTTCTGGATTGAAACAAACATCTTGGAGTTGGAATCAACATTCTGACAGATTGGTCAAAGATTTTGACTTGATCAGAAAGAAAAAGAAACTGTGCGTTTACAAGGAGGCTAGTGGGAGCGTAATGGCAATTCTCACACAGTATGTAGATAACATACTTGAATCTCACAAACGACGTTCCGACGCTAAAGTCTTGTCAAGATTTAGGTCGGAAGTCAAATTTAAACAAAAGACATGGGAATAGCCGAGTGAATTCTTGGAATAAGAATCTACTGACATAGATTAAGTAGGCTAATTGGATCGTGTCAAAATCCTTATGTTCATAAGGTATTGGACAGTTCAAATGTGCTTGATTCCAAGAATGGCTTAATACCAAAGGTCTTATGGCAATTATCCAAGCGAGATGCAGTGTCTTGGACACTGGCAGAGCTAGTAACGATATTAGCAAGAAGAAGTGTTTTGAACACTGTCTGAACTAGTATTAATGAGTGTGATTACTTATGCTGATGCAATAGAATCCATCATGAATGCCATATCTTGCGCTCGTCTAGATGCAGCTTAAGCATAAAATATGACGAGAAAATACCAATGTACTCTGGTAATAGTCACTGAACAGTTACCAGAAATATCCCAAGTGTTTGAGAAATACTAAGGATAGGTTCGTGGTGAACTGATAAAGTGACGAACCAGTTGAAAGTAGTTAGTCGGACAAAGACGATTCCCGGTTCCCACCTGGTTATGTCTCTTTGTCTGAATAGCGGTGCTAACTGTTGGAAAGGCTCCAAGCAGTAGACCGTAGAATAGTGCTTTTATCTGAATGGCGGTGTAATTTGTTGAAATTGTTTCAAGCAATAGCACCGCACTCTCTCCCACAACCTAAGCACGGAATTTATTCTGTTGTTGTAGGTGTAAGATATCTGAAAAGATGATCTTGATTCTAGTGGGAGTTGTTTTAGTTATGTTGTAAACTTAACATATACATGCTTTGGCAGTGTTTGTGTAAGTTAAAACTGACATCAGTATTATTTAATTATTGGATAATTAAATAATAGTCCCAAAGTATTTTATGATCATCGTATAGGTCATCAAGTCGAGGACTTGATCATGAAACCCTATAAGAAAAATATGACATAAATTATGATTGTCCCTAGTCAAGGTTGTTAAAATGGGACACTAACAACCGCGCAGACTAGTATGTGAGGTGACTGTTGGACTAAGTTTCATGGAGTCAATGATATGATTATCACAGTCAGTCACATAGACATATGTTGGTGAACATATGATCGGACATGACCCGCTTAATGAGAACTCCACAGGATAGTTATATATAAGTGTCATGGGAGGTTCTCATTACGACTATAGAGTATAGTCCTTAGACCTGAGTTCATCATGCTTTCTAGCATATGAATTGGTGCGTGTTGACCTTGTCAAACGTCGTTCCGTAACTGGCGACTATAACGGCATTGCTTGTGC
The DNA here is from genome assembly GCA_030180135.1 of Orychophragmus violaceus. Taxonomy (NCBI): domain Eukaryota; kingdom Viridiplantae; phylum Streptophyta; class Magnoliopsida; order Brassicales; family Brassicaceae; genus Orychophragmus; species Orychophragmus violaceus. The sequence goes on along the minus strand of CM058235.1, from coordinate 38,748,791 downwards.
GTATCATGAAGTATGTGTAGGAACAGGGATGGAACAAGATGGGATTTGTCCCTCCTGTAATAACGGGAGATAAATATCTCAGGGCCCATCGAAGATTTGATACTGAGAAAAATGCATGGCCGTGCTCAAACGAGGTGATTGTCAGTCGTTTTTTTTATCAGTATGAATCAGAAGTTCGATGAACATGATGTTGGCTATAATAAGGATGACACAGTCTCTTGCCTTATGCCATATCGAGATATAGAGACGAAGGGATTATAGGAATAGGTGATTCCATTACAAGTGGGAGATTGTTGGGATTATGTCCTGAAATCACATTGTACGAACTCTAGAGATAGTTGTATTGTCGAGATCGGACAATTCATGTGATACTAGGTAGTCATAATGTTTTGCTAGAAACCGCTTATGACAAATGAGTTGTAACTCATTTCTGGTATCGTGTGAACCTACAGGGTCACACACCTAAGCAAGTTGGATATACTCTGCATGGATCGATCATTGGCATATGGTCTGATCGGTGTGTATTAGATACACATCGAGTTGAGTTTCTAATAGGTGTATCGATCGACACCATTGGGTGCGTCGGTCGATACAGGGCGTGTGTCGATCGACACCATTAAGTGTGTCGGTCGACACAAGGGCGAAACCGAGACTGATGTTTCGGTTCACCGCGAGGTCAATATATATAAACTCGTTTTATGTATTTCGACCGCAAGAGAGTTACTGTGCGCCGCCCAGAGTGTTCTCTCAGAGAGAAAACACAGAAACCTCAAGAAACTAAAGTTCCCAGGGAGATCCGATCACCGGTACTAGCAACCCGGCGGATTCCAGCTTGTGTGCGTGTGGACTACGATAGAGGCGCAGCATCTGAGGCGTAGTAGATCTCGTATTACCTGATCCATCTTCCGCTGCCAAACACCAGGTAATCACGAGGTGAGATCCAGATTCAATTAACTAGACCCTAGATCCTAGGCTATCGGGAACTCGCGAGAATTCTGAATCTGTAGAATTGGCTCGGATTCCCAACAGAAACACCAAAACTCAGAGATCCCATAGATCCGGCACTAGCATCCCGGTTTCCAGGTTTGTGTGCGTGTATCTGGTAGAGGCGAAGCATCTGAGTCGCTTACTGATCTCGTTCACCAATCATTCCGCTGCCAGTTCTAGGTAAGAACGAGGTTAGTGATTCAATATATCAAACCCTTAGATCCTAGGAGATCCAACAAGTTGGAGATAACCTCCCCAATGGGAGCATCACCGCCACTGATCACACAAACCCTCAAGTCTGGATAAGATCCGACAAAACAAGACCGGTCAAGCACAAACCTTGACCATAACTAACCTCAGACATATCTCTTCACAAGTCACAATTACTATAAGGTCTAATCTTAACGATTTAGCCGAGATCTACAACATGCTCTCAACGTTAGTCGATAAGGCTCAAAGCCATAAATCAACAACTCGAGCTCTGACAGCTTGGCTTGACCGACAAGAATGAGATCTCACAAACAGAATCGCCGACATCTCCCAGTCCCAAGTTCATAACGGGACGATACTCCACACCAATGGTGGAAGTCCGCCTCTGTGAACACGTCTGAACTTCTTTGAGATCTACATCAGTCACGATGCCTCGAAACAACTCACTACCCAATTCGAGCTGGAGGATATTTGACACCTCCCTCTTTAGAGAACACGCCATCGTTAACCACAAACTTGACGAACTCAAACATCCAATGTGTTTTCCCTCTCCATCTCTTCTGCCTCCAGGATATGAACCATCCAGGTCTCTGTAGCCAAGATTGTGTGACATTCCTTTCACATCAAGACCCAAATCTCCCCAATGGGCACAATTCTTGAAATCAATTAGATTTTACACCTCCCAAAACAGGGAACGGTCAACCAAACGGGCTGAATTATCACCCTGCTGACCAACAAGGCATTATCGATCAAGAATCTTTCCAAAGATATGTTGGTCACACAAACACTGAGTTATAAAAGATGAATAATCTAGTCACTCAGCTAGAAGCTCAGATCCTGATATTGATGGAGTAATAGAGGAAACTCGACGAACTCCCTTCACAGACAGGATTGATAATGCTCGCATCCATATGCATCTAAAATCAGTTTTCTAGAATACTTTGGAAAAAGGTGATCCTCGAACTCATATCATAGCATTCAGGCTAGCGATAGCTCGTGTGCATCTGAACGATTATGAGAAAGAAGCTGACCATTGTCATTTATTTGCCGAAAATCTAGCCAGACCCGCCATAGAATGGTTTGCAACCTTGGAAGGAAATTCCATTGACGACTTTAACCAGTTCGCCTCGGTTTTCCTTAAACACCACTCTGTGTACATACATGAACAAGCCTCAGAGGCCGATATTTGGGAAATCTCTCAAGCTCGAGATGAATCCTTTAGAATCTTCATAGACATGTTCAAAGAGGTCAAAGCTAAGATAGAGAACCCTAACAAAGTCGTAGCTCTCAGAGCACTCAGACATGGACTCTGGTACACTTCCAGATTTTGTGAAGACCTCGCAGTTAGATCAATAGTCTCTCTTGATGACGCGCTCCATCGAGCGTCAGCCTTTTCACTTCATGAAGAAGAGACTAAGAATATCGCGAATAGACATAGAAAATCCACAACTCCCACAAACAACTCGAACAAAGGATAAAGGTCAAGGTCAACATAGCTTCGCTATCAAATATTCGACCAAGTCCAAGAACAAACCCTTTGAAAAGAATAAATTCTGAAAATATCATAACAAGAAATGACATTATGCAGAAGAATGTCGAAGCAAAGATCGCCTCTTGGATGAAAATTGCAAGACCGAATCTCCAGGAGTGCAAACTTCTGAAGAGTACGAGCTCCCACCTATGCTCGCTACAAAAGGTGACCTCCAGTAAGAGGAGCCAAAATTTCGAGGAGGAGACCACTGAGTCTCCACCACCAGGCCCACGAAAGGGGCAAAAGCGTATCGAGTTCATCTTTCAAAACCTCACCCTTTGTGAAGGTATCCCCAAATCTGTCGTCTCCCCCGCCTTCCACACCTTTAAAACGCACGAGAACGAGCTCGAGCTCGAGCTCAGCTCACACTTCCGGGGGGGAGGAAGAGCTATGCCCACCTTCAAAGAGCGCTCCTCAAAAAAGCACCTCACTTAAACGCATTGACCTCGTCGCCGAAAACTTGAGCTACCCTGCTTAGTGGCTGAAGAACATGACTCCCGCCCACCCACTACCTTGGTTAGTGCAAACCCCAGCTCCATCTCTCTTTGCACTTCCCGTGGGAGAAAAATGTCGCATCATACCTCTCACTTGGCTATGTGGAGTCGAGCTCCAAACTTACCTACAGCTCACCTCGCACTTCCGGGGAGGGGGGTGAAGGGATATACCCACCTCCAAAAAGAGTAAACTTCACTTGTGGAGGCTCCAAGTTCTGCAGTGAATCGGTAAACTCAATCAAAAAATTCACAAGAAAGTTTTTCAAAGACTCTGGGATTGAAAGCAAATAGAAGTGCCTAACCACAAAATCTTGTTCTGGGAAAGCGAAACGATGAGCTTAGACAGACCACACGACGACACTCTCATAATCGAGCTCAACGTATCTGGATTCGAGCTATAAGAGTCATGATTGATACCGGTAGCTTAGTAGATGTGGTGTTTTACACTTCCTTTAGGAAAATGAGTTTTACGAACTCTGGCTTAAAAGGTGAGAAAGCAGCTCTCACATGCTTTGTCAGGGAAAAGACGTACTCATTAGGTACAATCCGAGTGCCAGTCAACACTGCCGGAGTACTAAAGCAAATAGACTTTACGGTAGTGAAAAACTCAGCTCCCTATAATGAAATTATGGGTAGGTTATGGATATACACCATGAAAGAAGTTCCATCTACATACCATCAATGCGTCAAATTTCGTGGTCCTAATGGAACCAAGATGATCTTAGGAAGCCAAAAGGCAGCTGGAGTATGGTACCCGAATGGCTATCGTCAGATAGAAATTCTGAATTATAGCGATTACATAAAAGAAATGAGCTCACAGAATGAGTCATCAAACGCATCAAAGACCCAATGGTTTGCGGACCTCGAAAAAAGCTCGTTCTACAATTCTGCATCGTCGATATTAACCCTGAGAGGTGCGTCGGTGTCGGAGCGGACCTAACCAACCCGATCAAGGATGAACTTATAACCTTCCTTAAAGGCAACATGGAAACCTTTGTGTGGTCTACAAAAAATATGAAAGAGATCAGCTTGGAAATGACCTCTCACGACCTAAATGTTGACCCTACTGACAAGCACATCAAGACAAAATTGCATAAGCTCGGCTCCAACCAAGCTAAAGCAGTTAACGGTGAGGTCGACCGACTACTCAGAGTAGGTCAGATCATGGAAGTTAAATACCCGGACTAGCTCGCAAACCCAGTTTTTGTCAAAAAGAAGAATGGGAAGTGGACAACTCGCGACTATAAAAAAACAAGTCGCGACTATAAAAAAACAAGGGACTTCCTGTTGTAATACCCTGTCTCAATACATCGTCAATGGGCAGCTTATAAGTAAAGAAATTGTCACCGGATGGCATTTATGTAGTTTTTGGAAGCTCATGGGTATTTTGGTAATTTCACTAAAATGGAGACAAAAAGCTTTGATGGGCTAAGTGACTTTCTTTTTATTGTATAAATTTACTTAGAGGACGGAGAACGCTGAAAACAGAATTTAAAAAGGTTATACGGGTTTTCGGGAATGGAAAACCGACAAACCAAGAAAAAGACGAAAAAACTTCTGTCAGACGGAAACTACGAGAAGCTAAAAAGGACCAAACGAATTGCGGAGCATCATTTATAAAGGTCTGGGGGGTAATACAAATGAGATTTGGGTTTATTTCCAGAATTTCGAGAAGAGACGGAAAACTGCTCGTGATAGCCACATGCCACGTGGCGATCTTTGATTTACCCATTAGAGATACATGAATCTTGGTTTCTGGGTTCAATGAATATAACATAAAGAATGTGGTGGAGATACATATGTGACTAGGTGTCACTTGATGAGCTTGGGTGAGTGATACATATCCATTTGAGATTCATGCACTTGGTTGAGTTTAAGGTTATAAAAACCATGGCTCTCTTTTTCTTTCTTCATCTCACTCAGCCAAGAAAAAACAGAATCAACTCCTCTCCTCCACACCGGCGAGCCACCACCTCTTCCATCTCTTTCCTCCTCTGCCGGCGAAATCATCACCATCTCTCCTCCTCTTCTTTCATCCTTTTAGCCCATAATCCTTGGTGTAACTCCACAAATCATCTCAGCCATCAAACCACCATCCTCAGCTCATAATCGCCACCCTTAACCACCGGAGGAAGCCGCGCCTCGCCGGAGACCATGCCGGAGAACCGCTGGAATCCGTCGTTGTCGGCGGAACTCAATTGTTCTCCTCCACATTGGCTTTTCTTCAACTGGTTCTCTCCTCTACCACCTCTCGTTGGATTCCTCCTCACTGGAATCCTTACTGGAATTGCTCACCGTCGCCGGAGAAGCTCTCGCCATCGGTCAAGCACTCAACGTGTCCTCTTTCTTCTCAGCGGACTCATTATCTCTCGCCAGAGACTCACCGGCGATCACTCCTCAGCCGATCACCTCATCGGCGATCTCCTCTCTACACCGGTCAACCGTCAATCAAGTCTTGGTGGGACCGGTCAACTCCGGTCAACCGCCGTGGTCAACGCTGCCGGTCACACCTTCTCTCGCCGCCGGTCAGTCCTCCACTCGCTTGTCAACTCTCCTAGTGGTCAGGTCAACACAGGGTCAAAGGTCGGGTCAAAGAAAGTAAACGGTTCGGGGAAGGTTTCGGTTAGCATCAGTTCACTCTCGGGTCCCGTGCTTCCGTCATCCGTTCATTTGTCATCAATGTCGCACTGTGAGTTGGCTAAACTATTGTGTCGTGCATTTTGGTTAGAATCTTATAGATCCCGGAATTAAGAAACCGTAGAATCATATAAATGCGTACCCGTAATTGAAATCCGATAGAATGGTTAGGTTGATTAAATAAATCGGGTAAATTAACTAAAATGGATAGGATATATATATATATATGTATATATATTTCATGGTACATATAGTTATCATTTATTGGTTGAACGTATCGTTGATTGCTTGATTGGGTGTTGCATTACATACATATATAACAGCATGATAGGAAACATATGCATATATATATATATATATATATGAACTTATATACATAAATTACGAATTAAATAAAATACGGTTAAAATACATAACACACCTTAGAATATGATAACCGGGTTAGGTTTAATTAGATAGGGTTATCAGGTAAAATTAATTAATTGAGAATTAACTGGAAGTGAGGAGATTAGTAATTTTACTAATCTCATTTTGATGGATAAGAATAATTAAAACATAGAAATAAAGAAATAGGAATTAAAAAATATAATCGGGTAACATGCCGTCTAGGGAGTTAATAAGTTTACTAACTCCAATCTAGCGGTGAAGTAATTAAATAAATAAATTAAGGAATTAAAATAAGAGAATTAATTTGGGATATGGGATTAGTAAGTTTACTAATCCCAAAATAGCTGGTTAAAATGAAATAGGGTTGAAACTGATAATTAAAGATTTAATAAACCTGAAAGTTATCTGTTTGTTGTTGTGTTGATATTTATGTGTGATTGGTTATCTACTCTGGTATTGGTCAGGTAGACTGTATTGTGGTATGATTATTTATCTACTCCGGTGTTGGACCGGGTAGACTGTTGTTTGTGTGGTTGTTTATCTACTCCGGTGTTGGGCCGGGTAAACAGTTAATTGTGATTATCTACTCCTGTGTTGGGTGGGTAGACTGTGTTGGTGGATACTTACTTTGATACGGGACCGAGTAAGTCAGGGTATGGTTATCTATTCTGGTACGGGACCGTAGGTCGGGTTGTGTTAATGGATGGTCGAAGGACTTGCAGGATAAACTGGATACTGGGATTGAGTTAGTGTTTATATTTGACTTTGTCGGTCTTGTGTGATGTCATAGAGTCCCAACGAGTTTGATTGTTCATATTATTGTATGTAGAACTCTATAGGACGCGTTAGATCCCGCAAGTCTAGAGATGGCGTTCCGGTACTTCCTTCCCGATTGGATCCTCAAAAATTCATAGTCGGTTCACGTACCTTCGGGTAGTGAATCTGGTTTGATGTGAACCCAAAAAGTGACGTTGGTAGGTGTGTATTCCGGAGAAACAAGAACATGTCCTAGGGTCAGGCTGCATGAAACTTTGGCTATCTAGGGGTAATACAAGTCACTGTGTATCGATGGACTGAGAACGGTGTCCTAGGTCGTAGGACTTTGTGTTTATGTCTAGGAGTCATGGGAGGTTTTAGTTTTCGTGAGATAGCTAAGTGTTCTCGTGGAAGTTTGCCGAGTTTGCATTTGGGCCCATAGTGTGGAGATGGTGTTAAAAGCTGCGATAGATAGATCGATTATAATCGAGAGCAAGTGCCACATTGATCTCGATTTTTGTAGTTACTAGTTGTTGATAGAGGATGATTGTGTGTTTTGGAGCTCATTACTTCTTGGTAGCACATGATTAGATATTTTATCTTGCTACTGATATTGATTGTTATTATGGGTTTCTGGCGGGAATTATTATTAGCATGTTTAGCAACCAATTTAGTTGTGAGGCAATTCACTGGGTAATCTTAAATTGCTCACTAAACTCGCTTTTGTTTTCAGGTTTTAGGATTAGCTCAGCGGACGCAGAAGGACCTCAGAATAGTTTTGGGTTCGCATTTGGCCACAGTTTGCTTTTTAATCATTTTTATTCGGTTTGGATTTTTATGGGTGCCTTAAAAGATTTTTAAAAATCTTTGAACTATTTAAATCGGTTTAAATGATTTAAAAGACTTAAAACACTTAAAACAGAATTATTCCTTGATATACGGTTTAGTCCGAACCAAACACAACTCGTGGAAGCGATATGGGTTGAAAAGTCTTGTATCGTGGAAACGAGGTAAATAGAGTCAAGGATGGTTTGGTTTGAGCCATTGACTCAAGCCGAACTGTTGGCTTTTATATTGTGATGAAGTCTTCTCGTTTGGCATGCACGGGTTCAATCGGTCATGTTCTTATTTGATTGTTGGCCGGTCAGCTCGTTGGCCAGCGGATAATAAGAAAGGGGCATTATACCTACGACTAGGACACACTCTAAAACCCTAGCAGGAATACTTATACTTTCTTTGATCTTATGGTTTTTGTACTCTCTTTTCTGTCAAACAATCAATAAAATTACTCTCCATATCTGTTTTCGTTTTTTACTTAGATTCTTCTGTTCCCTAAAAGCTTAATCCTACAAGAATCGACCCTGCAAGTTTCGACTCTCACAAGCGGAGTCAACATAAATGAGGTAAGACGGTTGACTTCTGACGCTCCTCGCAGTTTGTCTGCCTTTGTGTTGGTCGCCCTCGGAATATGAGTAATAACGAACCTCTTGAAATAATCTCTCTTAAATTCATATTTCTCCTAATGAATTGTGAAGGCCGAATGTTACAACGGTGTAGACACATTCTTCACCAGCTCAAAACAATCCATTGCGAAAGTAACTTCGTCTTGATTCCATCTCTTCATGCATTCCATTGTTCATAGCAGTGCTTCAAACTCTGCATGCATCGGTGATATACTCCTTCTAATGTTTCTTGCTCCCTTCATGACGTACCTATCCCCTTGGTAAACAATATACCACCCTTGAACTGAAAACACGTCCTCTCTTTCCATGAGCCATATAAGAAACACCACCGTCCAATATCTCTAAATTTAAACATGTTTGTATATCCAAATTTATGTCTGAATTTTGTGACTTTTGTGAGAATGGAGGTATCTTATCTTCAGCTAATTGTGCTTCCTCCCATGCCTTTGATCTGATTCCTCTATTTGTAGAATACCTAATGGATCTGTCAATATTAATATATAATTTTTGTATTCCTATTTTTCCAAATATACCAGAATATCCGTGGGAAGGTATTATTTTAAAAATTTGATGGTACTCTCCAAAAAAAAAATAGTCCAGGATAGTAAAAACCGAGGATAGTGTGAAATTCTTTGGATTTGATGTAATTGACGAAAGTGCCCAAATTTGCAAAGTCGGTGAGCATTTCATTTAAACATGGTTTATAGTCTCTTCTTCCACCCCACATTTAAGGTAAAGAGTATCACATTTTATTCATCTCGAACTCAAATTCTTTGTACTCGACAAACCTGTTATATAAATAAGTATAAGACTAAATATTCACCATATCTACTTATATCTTCTTTTCCATGAAATTTCTTCAATTTTTGATTATCTTCTTTTCATTTCTATCATCTTTGTTTCTTGTATATGTTCTCCGTTTTTTTTCTTTTAATAGCATCGATGGTGAGATTAAGACTCGCCCGAAATGGCGGGCCAAGAAGTTAGAAAGGCCTAGTCGACAGAGAGAAAGAAAAGCATGAAAACTAAGGAAATGAAAAAGAGAACTAAGTTTTGTTGAAACGATTTTCAATTGTTCTCAGCTAAAAAGAAAACTGTATTTATATTTTATTAAAAATATTATTATTAATGTTATTATTTAAGGTGATGACAAAAAAATTATATTGAGTAATCGAATTTACATTAATATAAATCATAACAAACAATGTTTGTAGAAAATGTGTAGAAAAATAGTTTACTTTTTTATCCATGATGGAGTCTGTTCGTTTCATTGATAGAGCGCTAACCGCAGCCACTGCTTTTAACGGTGCTACCGTAGGGGTAAAGATAAAAAATGGCCGCAGCCACTGCTTTTAACGGTGCTACCGTTGCCGTCTTTTGACGCTGGAAAAAAATCATCGGTAGCTGTTTATTATTTTTGACACGCTGCAGGCACTTTTGTTTACGCTGATGATGCGATTTGTGGTGTTAGTCTCTAAACTTTCTACCCACTTGATTCTCAAGCGTCAATAAAATGAACAAACTCCATGTTTGCCAAAACAAAATTTCTATCAATGTTTTTTATTTGGACATAGTTGTTCTGGGTTTTGACATTATAATCTATTTTAGATGTTTACTTTAGTAATATTTTCAAACGGGAAAAAGAAAGAAATACCATAATCTTGGGTTTGTTTCTTTTTTTTTGACAACAAAGACTCCATTCATTAAGCATGCGGTACACGGCTTTCCTCGAGAAAGCCAATTTGGAACCGACGGACTTACATGGGAAAATAAAACACCCGAGACCTTACTTTTTTAGCAAGACAATCAGCTCGGGTATTATCTCGTCTACTAATCAACTTAATACAAAAGTCAGGAAAAGAAGCCCTAAGAGATCTAAAATCTTCTAATTCCGAAGAGAAGGAGGGCCAATCCGTAGGGTCTTTGATCATGGCGATAAGTTCTGAGCAGTCCGAGAGGAAGATGATACTGGTTAGATGGAGATTTCTAAGACATCCCATTGCCCAAAGAAGTGAGTCAAACTCGGAGTGGAGTGGAGATAAACATCTTCTAGTTCCTTTGAGGCCCAAATGCACCACCTCATTTCCTTGCATTACAATCCATCCAAGTCCACTTATCGAGTCTGATGCTACCCAAGAGCCATCCAAGAAGCATGTGAGAGCTACAGAAGGAACAAAGAGGCTAGGCTCTCGAGATTGGGTATTATCCAAGGAGTGCTCATTTTCTCCTACAACATTTGCATTCCTCCAAGCTAATTCTTCAAAGCTTGCTTTTTCTAAAGTCGACCTTGGATCTTCATTAAAATTGTCGAAGATTTTCCTATTACGAGCCTTCCAAATGAACCACATGATCCATGGGAACATTTTTAGGCTCTCCTCATCATTCATTAATTCCTTGGCTCTCCAAAAAAGGAAATCCAAGTTATTAAAGATTGATGGAGACGGGAAGGAGTGAGGTGCCGAGGGAATGTTCGACAGGGCCCACACTTGTCGGGCCGGAGGACACTCAAAGATAGCATGGTTAATAGTTTCTTTCTCCGCACCACATCTAGGGCAACCAGAATCTCTCCCAATATGACGATACGACAGATTAGCACATGTGGGTAAAAACCCAGACAAACATTGCCACACGAAATGTTTTATTTTCCGTGTGGTTTTCAGCTTCCAGACGTGCGCCGTGAGTACCTTAGTACTTGGACCCTGAACAGGGGGATCGCAAGTCGGGCGAGAGAGAGCCCTCGCGGCCCAATATCCAGATTTGACAGTATACTTTCCAGATTTGGTATGGATCCAACTATAATTATCACTCGAGACAGACTTGCTCGGACGTAAACCCATAATAAGGGTGATATCTTCTGGTGGAAAAATCTCTCGGAGACGGTCAATCTTCCATTGCTTTGTTCCAAAATCAATGAGGGAATTTACATAAAGTTGGGGATCGATCTCGGCATTGATGCTCCAGGGAGCACATGCCGGAAAGTCAGGTAACCAAGGTTCACTCCAAACTCTTGTGCTAAAACCGGATCCAATCGTCTTCCTTATGCATGATAGGAGGAGAGGTTTTGCTGCCATCAGACTTCTCCACCCATAAGAAGGCCTATTCGAGACTTGAATCTCTAAGGGGGATGAGTATTTGAAATATCGCCCTTTTAAGATACGGCTCAAAAGGGAGTCCGGAAATCTTAGAATTCTCCATAATTGTTTTGCAAGGAGTGCAATATTAGTTTCTTCCAATGCTCGAAATCCCAAACCTCCCTCTGATGGGTGGGCGCATAGATTATCCCATGCAGTCCAGTGGATGCCCCTGCTATCCGCCTTAGAGCTCCACCAATAGTTGGAGATAGCACTTCTCAGTTTTGAGCATACGGATTTTGGGAGAAGATAACACGACATTACATGTGTCGGAACCGCTTGGGCTTGAGATTTTATTAGGACTTCCTTCCCTCCTTTAGATAAGAGTTTTGATGACCAAGAGTTGGCTCGGTTTTGAACTTTATCTCTCACAAAGGCAAAAAATTGGGCTTTCGATCCATTAATCTGCTCTGGTATGTTGGAATTGTGTCCAGTAATCTCGGTACTGTCTCTAGAAAGTAAGAGTATGTCAATGATCAGACATAAGTCATATAATACTGGGGGTCATGATGGCTTGCTAGAGTCCGCTCATGATCTATAAGTCTTGGACTTATTGCCTTTATTATATGATCCCATATGGGTCACACGCCTAAGCTAACAGGAAAATGTGTAGGAACGGTGTAGCAGAAGTACGGTAAAAGTGCTAGGCATTTACTGTACTTAGAGAGAATAATTGGGTTTGGCCACTGTGTGTCGATCGATACACAAGGAGTGTCGATCGACACAGTGCGCGAACGCCTCGGAGTTAATTGGCCTTTGGGCCAAATGGCCCAAAACGAACTGAACGAGTTATATAAACTTAAGACGAGTTCAGGTCGAAAAGAAGCCCTAGCCGCGAGCCTCCTCTCTCTCTCTGCGCCGATTTCCTCCTGGTCTAGCAGCCTCTTCCTGCTCGGTGTGCGTGTGTGAACCTCTGGAGGAGTTATCTCTCGGTGGCTCTCTGATCTCTGACATACCATCCCTTTCCGCTGCACATAAACAGGTATAAGGTGAGATCATCAATTGTTTCTATTCAAGAGAACCTAGATCCGCATGTTTAGGATAATCTGAATCAGAGAATTGAATCAGGATTCATCTAAACATTCCTTCAGTGGTATCAGAGCCAATGGTTCTGGTTTTTCTTGTTTAGATTCATGTTTAGGATTGTTTTCTTGTTTAAAAGTGTTTTGAATCAACTACTGATAAGAGAAATCACTTAAGCAACAAGGAATTGAAACCTAAACACACATAAAATTGCAGAAACCAAGCTATATGATTTGGTAGAATGCGATTTTCAAAAAAAAGTCTGTATCGACTGCGATCGCATGGATCGATCGATACGATCGCATGGATCGGTCGATACAGTCTATCGGCTAACCCTGTTAACGCGTGAAAGCATCGATCGATGCAGGATCGATGCAGGTTCGATGTTGGTGCATCGACCGATGCGGTTGGTGCATCGATCGACACGGTTAGGGTTTTGGCTCGGTTCAGTGCATGCGTGAGAGCATCGATCGATACAGGATCGATGCACGATCGATGCAGGATCGATGCTGAGAGCATCGACCGATGTGGTTGATGGATCGATCGACACGGTTGGTCCATCGATCGACATGGTTGGTTTAAGGCTCGGTTTAATATTTTGATTAAAATTAAACGTCACGGTTTAATAAACAGATTTAATAATTTTATTAAGTCTGGTTAAACCGGGACAAGAAATCCAATGTCGAAAGAATTATTGGATTTAGTGCCTAAACCAGGATTTTCTAATTTGATTTGGTTGGACCAAATAAATTGAGAAAATCCGGTTTAGTAAATAACCGGTTGACAATTGTGGTCATCGTAGTAATTAAAATTTGGTTAGACCAATTTTAATGAACCAGACCGGTTATGTCATTTAATTGGACAATTGGGTCATGTCTTGGACATGGACCAATTCTTGGGCCTCGGGCCAAGAAGTTAAAACAATTGGGCCAATTATTTGAGTCTTTCTTCAGATTAATTTAAAATTTATTTTATAAAGAATATAAATCGATTTTAAATTAAAGTTTCCGATATTTTGAAATTAGAAAGTTTCTTAATTTATAGAAGTTTCTAGATTTGCATGATTCGGATTTTAAGAAATTTCTAAAGTTAGAAAGTTTCCGTTTTTAGAAAGTTTCCAATTTTAGAAAGTTTCCAAAAATAGTAGGTTTCCAAAAATGGAAAGTTTCCCGAAATAGTAATCTTCTATTTTGGGAATGATTTTTAAATAAACCTACGAACCTCAAATAATATCAAGCGTTGGATGTCTTGTCCATTCTATGTCAGCTGTCGAAGCCCATTCAATTGTATTCATGGCCTTACAGTGTGAGGGTGTCTGCTTTTGCGTGGATAAGACGGTTTGTGATTCATAAATGTCATTGGGAGTCCCAGACATTAATGATTACATGACTGTATAGTCTGGTTTTCTTGACTGGGCCATCGGGAGTCCCGGGCCTTGAGACATCAGAGTGGATTGGGCCTTGGGCCCAGATTCACAACCAAGAGTTATATCACGGATATAATTAGCCGATATAGGGCTTACCGATATAAGCTAAGGTTTGGTGACGGCCAGTGGCCCACTTTAATCTTAGTTATATGTGGATCTTGGAATCATTATATTCTATTGAGGGTAACTTATGTTATTGAATATAATGCGTGATTAATCATATTAAATTTAATACGAGATTAATCATATTGAACATATTAACTAAAATCCTTTTATCTTAATTTTCAGTTATGACTAGCACTAACAATCAAAACACTTTCTCGATCCGGTCTGTCCTTAAGATGGACAAGCTGAACGGATCAAATTTCTTGACTTGGTCGCGGAACCTGAGACTAGTTCTCAGACAGGAGAGAAAGGACTATGTCCTTGAGAGAGCTCTCCCCGTGAGAATCGGGTCCAATGCTTCTCATGCAGTATATGATGCTTGGAATAAGCATTATAATGATGCGGTAGATGTGCGTGGTCTGATATTGGCTACCATGGACTCAGATTTGCAGAAGCAATATGAGAACATGGAGTCGCCAATAGAGATGATCAGCAGCCTGAAATTGAAATTTCAGGAGCAGGTAAGAGTGGAGAGATACCAGTTGGTTAAGTCTCTCACTAGCTGCAAGCTACCAAATGATCATCCAGTGAGTCCTCATGTCAGTAAAATGATGGGTTACATTGATAACCTGAGGAAACTGGATTATCCAGTTAGCCAAGAATTGGCAACTGAGATCATTCTGCAGTCACTGCCGTCAAGCTATGATAAGTTCAGAAGGAACTATATCAAGAAAGGCTTAACGAAGACGCTGACTGAACTGCATGATATGCTCAAGACAGTTGAGCCAAACGTGAAGAGTACCCTGTACAATCTCATGAATGAGAAGGGTAGGTTTACTAAACCTAATGCTGACAAGGGTGAAGACAAAGTTGTCCAGATTTTGAATCATGGCAAGCGTGTGTCTTCTGAGCCCGAGTCAGATACCTCTTACGTTGGTAAGTGCTGCTACTGTAAGGAGACAGGGCATTGGAAGAGAAATTGCATTAAATTCATGGAAGATGATGAGGAATTGAAGTTGATGTATGAGACTACTTCCTCAGGTATTCATGTTATTACTTCAAGTTCTACCTTAAAGGTATTGAATACTGGTTGTGGCACTGATATTTGTGATAATATGCAGAGCCTAAGCAACAGTAGAACGTCCTTAATGGTATTGGATACTGGTTGTGGCACTGATATTTGTGATAATATGCAGAGCCTAAGCAACAGTAGAACGTTGAAGGAAGGGCAAGTGAAACTACATGTCTGGAAGGAGCTTGGGATGCTGCCTCAGCCGTAGGGTTTTTCACTCATAGATCCCTTTGAGGCTTGGTTTTGTATTAAGTAATTGCTACAATGTACCTGCTTTAAGCAGAGTTGTCTTTCATTTTCTTGTAAGAATTTGAATGTTTTTCATTTTGATAAAAGACAAGTTTTGTTCTTTTGATCTTAATGAAATATTAATTGTAGCACCCTATTCATGGAATGGGTTTTATATCTTAAACCAAAGAGTGCCTAAATGTAACATAAATACCGAATTGGTTTAAATCTGATGAATTAAACCTGATTTTTCTTGGCATAAAGTCTTGGTCACATAGAGTAAGTCGGATTCAGAAATCCCATAGTCATGGACTGTTGGGCTCATTTGATAAAATATCTTATGAGACTTGAATTCTGTTTACTAGACCAAAAGGTAAAGGGCCTATCTTAGCCGAGCTAGAGAAAGGCCCAAAGGCTTATTGGACCTGGAACATACTCATGTATGTGGCCCAATGAGCAGTAATGCCAGAGAAAATCTCCTGTACTTCATTGTCTCTACTGATTACTTCAGTGAGTGTGACTGTGTTCATTTGATGAGACACAAGTCGGAATTCTTTGACATGGTCGAAAGAGTTCCAGAATGAAGTATAGGATCTGAATGACAAAAGTATTAAGACTCTGGATTAAATCACGAGTGAGAATACTTAAGTCATTGATTGTGTGATCATCTGAATGAGTGTGAAATCGTTTCACAGCTCATTTCTCCTGAAAACCTGAAGGTTTTTCTCTGAGAAAGAATCAGATCTTATTAGAAATGATTAAAGATGAGTCACACGAATCTTCCATGATATTATTTAAGAATAACGCTCTAAATTATCTAAGTTTACACTGAAATAGTTCCACAAATATCAGTTGAAAGACACCACGTAAATGTGGATTGGAATCGATCCAAATTCGTCTTTACTGAGTATTTGTAGTTGTGCTACTTCGCTGGTTGTCCTAGGGAAACCAAGGCTTGTTACTTTTACGTCCATTCTGTTTTCTAAGAAGGGAAGTTAATTTCCAAGAAGAACAGTGGGAGTAAAAGTATAACTCGAAGAAATTCGAAAAATACAGGAGGCTGCTTAACCTGTTGAGGGAGAGCAGCGGTAGGATTTACAGATTTCTGTAGAATCTACACCTGTGGATTATGGAGTTCGCAGATATGAATGAATCAGTTACTAATCCGAGAGTGATTTCTCGTCATTAGTTGAACCTGATAATCATTGAAATCTGCACCTCTGGAGCCTGAAATTCGCAGATATGAATGAATCAGTTACTAATCCGAGAGTGATTTCTCGTCATTAGTTGAACCTGATAATCATTGAAAGTTCGCATGATCTGATGATCATTGAAAGCGACGAATCTGCGAAATTCAAAGAAGCGATAGTGAGCCCGGACTCTCCGAAAAATTACATTTTATGTAAGTTAGCTTAATCGATCCATTCATGGATGGAAGCAAACATATCGGAGTTGGAATCTTCGTTCTGTTGAAGTAGTCAAGGTTTTGACTTGAACAGGAACGAATTGGAACTGTGCGTTTACTAATAGATTGGTGGGAGCGATATTGCATTTCTCATATTGTATGTCGATGACATACTGATTCTCGAAAATGACGTCCCAATGCTGCAGTCAGTAAAGGACTGGCTTGGGAGTTGGTTCTAATGATTGACATGGGTAAAGCCACGTATGTTTTTGGATTTTGGATCTAAAGATAGAAATCCGAAAGAGCTGGTAGGACAAAGTCAGGATTCTTATCCCGACAAAGTCCTACACGTTTTCAGCATTCCAAGAAGGGTTTTATGCCAATGTCACATGGCATTACGTTAAGCAAGACACAGTGTCCTACGATAACTGCTGAGCTTAAATGCATGGATAAGATTCCATATGCGTCGGCAATTGGATCTATCATGTATGCCATGAAACGTACTTGTTTGATGTTGCTTTAATGTTAAGCAAGACAAGTAAAGACCAGTCAAATCCAGCAAAGAATCACTGGATTGCCGTAAAGAATATCCTAAAGTATTTGAGGAATACTAAGGATAAATTCTTGAGTTACGGAGAAAGTGAGGTGCTACGAGTCGGTAGAGTCTGAAAGGCAAGTTTCCAATAGACAAAGATGATTTCCGATCACAGTCCGGTTATATCTTGTGTCTATCTGGCGGTGCAAGGCACTGTTGCTGACTCCATGACTTAAGCTGAACATTTCGCAGCTTGGGAAGTCGCGAAAGAGGTTGTTTGGAAAGAAGAGTTCGTCACTGAACTTGATGTGATTTCCAGCATAGATGAGACTAGCTGCACATCAGAGGTCCAAACACCTTGAGGATAGGTATAACCTATTCCGTGAGATAAATGACAGAGATGTTAAGTAGATCAGCAAGTTTCAACGAATGAGAACGTTGCTAATCTATTAACGAAGCCACTCCTTAGGCCTAAGCACGAGTCGCGGACTGTTGCTGTAGGATAAGTGAAATTAAGATGTAGTCTTAATTTCAGTGGGAGTTATTAAAGGGCTTTATTTAGTTATTGGATATGTTCTTGAAATAACATTTAAGATGTTTAATGAAATTATTATTTCAAGATTATTTTAACTGTGATGAAATAATCGTTCCAAAATGATATGAATCATTTTATAGGTCATCGAAGTAAATGACTTGATCTTGAGTCATCGAAGTCATTTAGCTTGATCATGAGACCCTATATTTGATAGATGTTTTATATCATCATGTCCCCAGTCGAAGGTTGTTGAAATTGGAACACCAACAACCGTGTGAGACTGGATTGGTACGTGACTTATGACAAAGTCTCAGTGTGTCATAGATGCGCGGCATCAAAGTCAGTACATAGGTGTATGTTGGGGAACATACGACCGGACAAGACCCGCTTATAAGAACTCTTCAGGATATTTATATCTGTGTCATAAGAGATTCTTACTACGACTATAGAGTATAGTCCTTAGACCTGAGTTCGCATGCATGTGACTGCACATGGACTAATGCACTTTGATCATTGTCTAACGATGTCGTTCTGCGATAGTTATAAGGACCTTGTTTGGGTACATTATGAAATGAGTAGTTTACAGTGATGGAACAAGACGGGATTTGTCCCTCCAAAATAAATGGAGTGAATATCTCTAGGCCAATCGGAGATTTGAATACTGGAAAATGCATGGCCATGCTCAAACGGACTGTCCCGAGTCGTTTGGATTGTCAGTATCGAATCAGAGTCCGATGAACAAGATTAGGCTTTATAAGGATGACACCAATCTTGCCTTATGACTAATCGAGATATTGTGACAAAAGGATTATGAATACAGAGATTCCAGTACAAGTGGGAGATTGTTGGAATTGTGTCCAGTAATCTCGGTACTGTCTCTAGAAAGTAAGAGTATGTCAATGATCAGACATAAGTCATATAATACTGGGGGTCATGATGGCTTGCTAGAGTCCGCTCATGATCTATAAGTCTTGGACTTATTGCCTTTATTATATGATCCCATATGGGTCACACGCCTAAGCTAACAGGAAAATGTGTAGGAACGGTGTAGCAGAAGTACGGTAAAAGTGCTAGGCATTTACTGTACTTAGAGAGAATAATTGGGTTTGGCCACTGTGTGTCGATCGATACACAAGGAGTGTCGATCGACACAGTGCGCGAACGCCTCGGAGTTAATTGGCCTTTGGGCCAAATGGCCCAAAACGAACTGAACGAGTTATATAAACTTAAGACGAGTTCAGGTCGAAAAGAAGCCCTAGCCGCGAGCCTCCTCTCTCTCTCTGCGCCGATTTCCTCCTGGTCTAGCAGCCTCTTCCTGCTCGGTGTGCGTGTGTGAACCTCTGGAGGAGTTATCTCTCGGTGGCTCTCTGATCTCTGACATACCATCCCTTTCCGCTGCACATAAACAGGTATAAGGTGAGATCATCAATTGTTTCTATTCAAGAGAACCTAGATCCGCATGTTTAGGATAATCTGAATCAGAGAATTGAATCAGGATTCATCTAAACATTCCTTCATGGTAATCCAAGATAAGATCCCATTCCTCCTTCTTGTGAGATGCCAACAATCCGTTTAATTTCGCCTTTTGTCTCAGAAGGCACATCATTTCCAAACATGATAGATGATTTGGAAAAGTTAATCTGTTGGCCTGATACTTCCCCATAAGAGCGGATAATGTCTATAAATTCCTTACTCTCCTGTAGATCCGCCCTACAGAAGAATAGACTGTCATCTGCAAATAAGAGATGAGATGTTGGTGGACTAGCTCTGGCTATTTGTAGGCCATGGATCCTACCATTAGCTTCAGCTTTCCGAATAAGGGAGATAAGACCTTCCGTGCATAAGACAAATAGGAACGGGAGATCGGGTCTCCTTGTCGGATTCCTCAGGAAGGTTTAATATGTCCAGTAGGCACCCCATTAAGGAGGATCTGATATGATATAGAAGTGACACAATGCATGATCCATCCTATCCATTTAGTGTCAAATCCCAGGCTCCTCATAACAGAGGATAGAAAGGCCCATTCAACTCTATCATAGGCTTTGCTCATATCCGTCTTAATAGCCATAAACTTCTTACGACACGATGGGTTAGTACGAAGGGCATGAAAGTTTTCTTGAGCAATAAGGATATTATCAGTAATCAATCTTCCTGCTACGAAAGCAGATTGGGTCTCGAAAATCAGTTCCGGAAGAATACGCGTCAATCTAAGGCTTAGAACCTTAGAAATAATCTTATAGCTCACATTGCAAAGACTAATCGGACGGAAACCTGACATCTCCTGGGGCTTATCCCTTTTTGGGATTAATCAGATATTGGTCTCGTTTAGCTTCTCATCAAAAGATCCAGTTACAAAGAAAGCCTTAACCGTATAGACTAACTCAGGTCCAACAGTATCCCAAAACTTTTGATAGAATAGAGCTGTCATCCCATCTGGCCCAGGTGTTTTCCCGGGATTAAGAGAGAAGAGAGCCTGCCGGACCTCTTCCGTCGAAGGATCTTGGGTTAGAACAGAGTTCATTTCCGGAGTTACAATCTCAGGAATATCCTGGAGAGAGGTGTTTATATCAGCTGAGAATGAGGAGGTGAATAGATTTTCAAAATAATCCACTGCGATTTTCTCGATGCCTTCCTCATTATCAACCCAAGTATCAGAAGAATCAAGAAGTCCGATAATCATATTTCTTGCCCTCCTTTGCTTAGTGATGGCCTGGAAGAATTTAGTAAAGTTGTCTCCAAATCGAAGCCAGGTGGTCCTACTCTTCTGTTCCCAAAAAGCTTCCTCTTCCTTATATGCCGATAGCAATTGACTTTTGAGAGTAAGAATTTCTTCTTTGGAGATAGAGTCATCATTTTGAGCTTGGTCGATCTGGTCTTGGAGCTCCTTAATAAGTATCTCAGAATTTGTATGGATGCTCTTCTTCCAAATTGAAATGGATTTTCGACAATTTTGGATCCGATTCGATAATGGATGCAAACCAGGGGTATGGGATTGGCCCCATCCATCTTCTATGGCCTCTCTAAGTCCCGGTTTACCAATCCACCTTTTATCAAATAGGAAGCCTCGCTTCTTCTTCTCAGGTTTGTTAATAATGGAAGCGAGAAGTGGTCTATGATCTGAACCCCACATCTTTAGGTACTCCACATTAGTGTGGGAGAAGATATTGTGCCAATCTTCATTGCCTAAAGCCCTATCCAATCTACATTTTACTAAGCCTTTCCTTCTCCGACCAATCCATGAAAAGGAATTCCCTTGGAATGGAAATTCAAGAAAACCACAACAATCTATCATGGATCTAAAGGGTAGAAAAGACGCCTCCGATCTTTTTTTACCACCACTCTTCTCATGATTTCCTACAATTTCATTAAAATCTCCAATAATGAACCATGGACCTGAGCGAGCAATGCCTATACGAATTAATCTTTCCCAAACATATCCTCGGTATTTCACTACCGGATCTCCATAAATAAAGGTCATAAAGACACGATTCCCATCAATAATAGTCTCAATATCAATCAAACGATCATCAAGACATAAAATTTTAACTGGGAAGTCTTTAGAATGGAACAGATCAAGACCTCCACTATATCCTCTCGGATTTACAGTGTGGAGGTTATCAAACCCTAAAGTGACTTGCAAATCTTGCAGAAAGGAATGATCATTTTTTGTCTATGATAAGAACAAAAAACCTGGAGAATACAATTTACACATTTCTTCCAGTCGACGGGATGTAAGATCGGCTCCCACCCCTTGACAATTCCATGCAATGGTCCTCATAAGCGGGGAACTATTAAATGAAATTTCATATATCTTCTTCTTGAATTTTTAAACGCCACAGACCCTAATATAGGGGAAGTATAAAGCACAAGTGCTTCAAAAATTACCGTGAATAAATGAAAAGAACAAAGGCGAGCAAGATTTACAAATCAAAATGCTAGATTCTTTGGCTTCAAAGCGTAATACAAACACTGAATTCTTCAAACACCCAAATACTGGGGAAATGACACAACTTTAAGGCTTCGTAATACGCACATCAATTGAGACATCTTTGAACAAAGCATAGATCTTCCCAGAGAATCTAGAGATAATTTAATTTATTTATTTAATTTTTCCGGCGTGAAAACGAATCTCGATCTAACAAGAGATCTACGTCACGAGCACCAAACGGAGAGCACCGGTGGCGAAGAAATTTAAGCGGTGGAGTGTAGGCGACTTTAGATCCAGCTAGGGGTCGTCATTCTCGAGCATCAGGCTACCGAGTGGCTGAATACGAGGCCGTGAGTGAGAGAGGTGAGGAGGGGACGAGGCGGAGAGAACCTGCGATACAGATTCTCAGTCAGTGGCGCGTCTGCGACTCCAGGTCCAGACCAGAGATCGTCGTCGTCAAGCTCCGAGTGAACCAAGACAACACCCTCAAACAGGGGAAGGTCTGAAAATTTAGATCTTTGGTGCAAAAACTCTCCCTTGGGAGGAAAAACCCAACTGTATGAGTAGATCTGGAACAGAGATTCGCCAGAACAAGAACAGGGGCAGCGACGGAGAGATTGCTTCTGGTAAGAGATCTGACAGGAGCTGAAAAAAACTCTTTGACTAGAGATCTGAAGATGCTTAGTGAACCATTGATGTTCATACAAACCTCCACCAAGCTTCAAGCAAGGGTTTTGCTTATACAAGAATCATCAAGATTTCTACATTTTCAAGTATAAGACAGCAACAATTGAAGAAGGAAGAGGAAGGTGTTTCAGATTTTTCAAAATTTGAAACTGAAGCGAGAGAGAGAGAGAGAGAGAGAGAGAGAGAGAGAGAGAGAGAGAGAGAGAGAGAGAGAGAGAGAGAGAGAGAGAGAGAGGAGAGAGAGAGAGATGAGAGAGAGAGAGAGAGAGAGAGAGAGGAGAGAGAGAGAGAGAGGAGAGGAGAGAGAGAGAGAGAGAGAGAGAGAGAGAGAGAGAGAGAGAGAGAGAGAGAGAGGAATTTTTTATGGAATATTGTAACTCAAAACCCTAAAACGCGTTTGGGTTTGTTTCTTTTGAACGAACATTACTTTTGGTTTTCTGATTTCAATTCTCGAGTTACAAATTTGTTTTGGTATTTAAAGGTTAAATTTTTCTTCTTTTTTTGATGAAATTTCAAATTTATTGATCATCAAAGTCAAAGAATACATTAATAGAGGTATAAATCTTTGTAAAGAATGAAAGTGAAACGGAAAATGTGGCTGATTATAAAAACTCAGCTTTTGCAAAAAGATCAAAATCCATAAACTTCAAACCACCTACACCGTAAGCCCTCTAGACTGGATGGATGGTTCTAATTCAACGAAGTGAGGCGATTTCTAAGCATCTTCTCAATATTCTTTGTTAGCTGATTTGTCGTCTTTACTCTACCTTGGTTTCTCCTTGAATTTCTTTCTCTCCAGATGGCAAAATCGCAATCTGGAAGACTACACGAACCAGAATGTAGTCCTTGGCAGTGTAGCGACCATGCAGAAGAGATCTCAAAACTTCTGACCATGTAGGAGTGGCCACGCTTCTCACTAATTCACCCGAAACTTTAGTCCAAATAATACGCGAATAAGGGCAAGAGAAGAACATATGTGCTCGTGTTCATCTGGATCAACACAGAAGACACAATGTTGAGTGATTCCCTAATTGTGCATTCGATCACCCGTCGATAGTCTGTTCCGTATATCCAGCCAAGCAATAAACGTACAGCGAGGGATACATGGTGAGAACCAAATAATCCGACCCCATACCACAGAATCCCTCCAATGTTGTTACTGGTCCCCGGTCCTAGTCGAGGAGAATGTAGCTCTATAATCAGACTGTCATGCTTCCATAATATTATATCAGCTCCCCCATATATCGTTGGAGATGCCTCCATCAATTTATTCATTCTCTGGAAACCTTCGACGCGCACTGGAACTGAGCCACCATCTATCATTACCATAAGCTTCAGGCACAGTTGCATTGATATGAATTCCCAACATGCTAGGTCCAACAATTCCCATAACATCTATCAATTTTCCCATTCCCATCCAGTTATCATGCCAAAAGAATACAGTACGACCATAGTTCACCTCGTAACTGATAAAGTCAAACGCTTGATCCCTAATTTTGAGAAGTTTCCTCCAAATCAAGAACCCTTATTCCCCACCTTAATAGTCCAAAAAGATTTATGTTTCAGAAAATACTTGTGCATCCAAGCTACCCATAGTGATCCAGAGAGAGTGAATAGCCGCCAAATCAATTGCAGAGCAAATACTTTCACAGAATCTCTTAGTCTTCTAATACCAAGCCCACCTTCTGCTATTGGGAGACATACATCATCCTAAGAAATTTAGCCTTATGGGAGTCATGGGAGATAGAGACCATAAAAATCACAGCACATTTGTTCTATGGCAGCATAACAACTCTTAGGTAGTATGAAAACAGATCTCCAGAAGTTAACTGTGCTCCCTATAACCGTCTTAGTCAATTGCAGTCGCCATGCGTATGAGAGTGAGCGATTTGTCCACAAGAGGAAACGATTTCTGACTTTATCTATCATGGGTTTGTAATCATGCTTTGACATCAGCTTGGTAGCTAGAGGGAGTCCGAGATATCGGATTGGTAGTGAACCAATATGAATACCCACCTCAATTGCTCCGTGCTGAAGCTGTGTATCATTATCGGCTATGAAGATTGAGGATTTGGTTGCACTGATATGCAGTCCAGACATTTGCACAAACTCATCAAACACACCCAAGACTCCTTTAAACGAGGCATGAGAACTATCAGTAAACACGAGGATGTCATCGGCGAAAATCAGATGGGTGAGATTCACATCTTTGCATTGTGGATGATAGCCATACCAACCTGCTTCCGCTCTTCTATTCAACAGCTTAGACATAACATTATTTAAGATGACATAGAGATATGGGGATAAGAAACATCCATGGCTGATATTTATAGCACTGGTGAAGAAACCCTCTAAGTCACCATTTACTGTTACTGAGAAACTTGTTGTGGATATACAGAGGTGTATCCAATTGATGAAAATATGAGGCAGTCCCATAGCTTAAAACACATTGACGTTAAACAACCACTTAACTGTATCAAAATCTTTGAATATATCGAATTTCATAACACAACTTGTGAGGTGAGAAGCCTTATGATACCCACTCACAAGCTGTGAAAAGGTTAAATATTTCAGATTTGTTTTAGGTCAAAATTTTAAGTTTTAAGTGTGTGAGAATTAGATTATGATTAGTTGCTAGGGAAAAGAGAAGCAGCAAAAAAAAAAAAAAGCAGCCACAAAATTATTATATTGTATTCTATTTAGTTTTTTTGAATCAAAATAAATTGAGTGGAAAACTTTTTGGATCAATTCTGCTGAAAAGCAAAATATAAATTTCAAGTTTTCATTTACAAATCTTAAGAATAATTAAATTTTCTCTCCCTCCCTCTTTTTGTCCTTCTGTTTTACATTATTTCCAATCTTATTTTCCCACTTTCTTTTACCAATTAGAGCCTTCGTTTCTATGATGTAATTTTTAAACAATTTTATTAATTTTTAAAACTATGGTGTATTCTGGTAACATATGTTTTTTGGATCGGATTTGGGTACAAGTACAAACCCCTAGTCATACGAGAGATTTGGAAATTGAAAATTTGATGAATGGGTTAAAGCTATTTGAGCCACTAAATCCATCAGATGAAAGAAGAAACAATAAAGGTAAGAAAGGGTCGTTCATGAAGAGGTTTTTTAACGGTTCATACAAAACAAGTAGCAAGCTGTTTTATATTGGAAAACAAACAAAAACACAAAGAGAAAGAGTCAAGTTTAAGCCCGAGACAATTTGTAAACACACTCCAGTCCAACATTAACTGCTTAGTGAAGGCTGCGCATGATGCCATGTATGTATCCTCCGGTCATAATGAAAGACATGAAGGACACAACTCCAGCCGGAAATATCTTCTTCGAACCCATGTACCGCGTCCCCATCACCCACGTTAACGCACCCGCCATGACTTTTAAACATGACAAAAAGAATTCAAGCGTTAAGGTTGTATGCTAGCAAATTGTTGAGTGAGGAAAATCTTTTCTTCCTTACCTACGCCAATGGTTGATGCAAGAACAGGTTTTGTTGGGAGCTCGCGAAACACATATAGTAGAACAGCAGCTGAAAGTCCACCCGCAAGCAGCGATTTCTGGCTACCGCTCTTCATGTAACCCATCAGCCCACCAACTGCATCAAAACCAAAAAACAGCCGACGACAATATGAGATATTGAAGTCTATCAAACTTAAGATACAGCCGACGACTGTTATTGAGCATCACTCTATAGGTAAGCGTAACGGATTTTTTTTAATAGGTTTCATAAGAAAGTGATAATTCAACTTGATATTTTCGATAAGCATACACAGATACAGACTAAAGTGATCTCTGGATTATGAAACTCTTAGTTACATTACATCAACAATGAGAAGAAGCCCGCTCAAATCTGAACCTAAACATTATGACAGTCATCTATATGAAGGAAGAAATCCAGAAACCTCTAACGCAAAAGACAGAATATTGCTATCCCTAACTCATCAAGTTGAAAAATCAAGAAGCTCAACAAATGATAAAATCAGAGGATTGAATCTGACCTCCAACAAGAAAAGCGTAACCAAGAGTCAACTTCTGCGACATCGACAAAGGAGTATTCCTATTCCCATCACCATCTCCTTCGTCATTCCCATCGCCACCTCCTCCACCGCCGTCAAACTTATCCCCTCCAATTCCACCTCCCCCGCCGCCGATCGCAGGTTCAACTTCAACAGCTTTGGCTCCCGAATCGACGCAGTTAGCAGTAAGAGTAGTGATCGTCTTGGCCGAGTCTATCGGAACAACAACCGCACTGAGAGGAAAACTTTGGTGACCAGATGCGACCGCCAGAGGATTGGAATTAGTGAAGGCGATACTTCGGATCGGTGAAGCAGAAGGGGTATTGAGCGAGAAGAGCCTGGGTCTGACGTGAAGGAGAGAAGACTGTGCCGAGGAACTCAAAATAAAATCCGCCATTTCTTCTTCGCCGCTTCGTTTACCGACTAATATTTAGCGACTTGCTTGATAATTAAAGCTCGAAAGAGGACAAAGAGATCGATTCTGAAATGGTGGCTAAAGAAGAAGAAGAAAGACTCGTCTATCTACTAAAACAAACCAAGTCAATAACATTGATTAGCCCTCGGCATTCGGGGACCGGATTTGGATCGGTTCCTGATAGATTCCGCCAATAACAGAATTTTTTGTTTGTGGGCAACCAAACTATAGTTGAAGGCCCATTGGTCAGAATCATGATAGTGTACAAGTGTAGAATCTAAGATCGAGTAAGCAAATGGGCTTAAACGGTCCAGTACAGAAAAATCCGAAATTTTCCATTTGAACTACAAAAATAAACTGGACGGATCGAGAAGTCTCTGTCTCTCTGTCTCTACCACGTGTCAAACTGAGGTGAGTAGGGGTATGTAGACCGCCGATGAACAACTTCGGTTGTGTTTGCTTCGCTATACCGACAACATACTTACGATCAAATCCACCAAACCGTCACAAGAACACCGCATCGAAAAAGAAAAGCTTTGCGGTCTTCACGGCTATGACCGAATCATGTGCTTCATGGCTGCAAAATCCAAAACCGGATTCAACCGCAGGCGTCTTGAAAAACCGTCCGATCGCACAGAAAATACACCGACCACAAGCACTCGACAAGTAGAGTTGAGAAGAGAAATTGTTCACCGGCTTCGTGAAATGAAAGCGCCGTGGATCCAAATTGAGACAATTTCAAAGTGGAATCGGAAGAGACTAATTTAATAATCGATTTAAAATATAAGTAGAAAACAAAATTGATTCTTAAATTGTAGAAAAGCGGCATAAAACCGGAAGCATAATTCCGATAGCATATTGGAAGTAAAAGTCCCCATGTACGGCGAGAACAAAAGTCAGACAAAAGGCGGAACTTTCCCTTGTTATGACACCAAAAAAAGAAACAAAAAAGAAGGCAGAGTATACAAAACAAAAGTAACCCAATTGTCGGTCCGACAAAACGTCAAAAAACGGCGGATGGAGCTAGCGACGGATGTACAAAGGTTTTTTGGTATAATGAATATAAGAATTAAAAATCTATTTAGGAATCTAAGAATTTTTTGGATCAAATCTTAGAGCATCTACATTGGTGAGATACTCTATGGGTTTCTCACCAATATAATACTAATATTTTTTATAAAACATTTTTGGAAAAACTCATCCTAAAGTTATACTTTTATTAGTGAGAAACTCTATGAGTATCTAATTAATACAATATTAATATTTTTAATAAAAATATATGTTATATTTTATATCTTAATAATATTATTCAATGTAAAAAATGTTATGAAAAAACAATTAAAGTATGAATTTATATATAAGATAATTTTTTATAAATATTATATGATTATCAACTAAAATAAAATCAATTTAGTATTATGTACTTATTAAGCTTAACTAACATCAATTTAACTTAATAGTGTCTACATCTACAGAATGGTCTGCATTCACGATACACTTGGACGAGTATGAGAGTCGTAAGAGTTTCTTCACAAGGTTCGTTATCACTCACACTCCAAGAGCTACCAACACAAATGCGGATAAGTTAGCACGCGGTGCAAGAATCCAACCATCTTATTTTGTTTTTATAAATTCAGACTTACCATCTTGACTTTCTAAGAGTCGGTAGTGTCTTATGCTGTTGACAAAAAAACATCAATTTAAAATAATATTAATATATAATTTAAACTTAATCTTAATAGAGTTTGAAATGTAGATAATTTTATTTTATGATTTATAAAAAATACTAAAAATAAAAACTAACAACATATAAAATATTTAATTAGTATTACAAATAATAAAATAGTTGATTTATCACAAAACAATTGTGAACTAGTTATAAATGATATGTGGAAGAGAGAGAAAATTTCAAAGGGTTCTCGTTTGAGAACCATTCTAGCCAAAAAAAAAATCAAAAAAAAAACTAATTTTAAATTATTTTTTATTTAATTTTAATGAGAGTTTCTTCTTAGAAACCCCATTGGAGATATCTTTACGGGTCTGAAAGGGTTTAGGTTAAAGTATGTAAGAGCATGGCCATTGAGGTATCTTAAGGCCCGGGTTCTTAACTATTCATGTGGGTCCCATGTGAATAGTTAAGAACCCGGGTCCTAAAAATCCTTATTTAAGAACCGGTTCTTACACTGTTCATGACACGTGGCGGCTTATCATTCGTCTAATTTTTTTTTCAAATTTTTTTTTTTTTTTACACTTTTCCTAAAAAAAAAAAAAAAAAAAAAAATTTTTTAAGAACCCCCATAGGGGATTCATTGATGGTCATGCTCTAATACCTGTAAACTCTCAAAAATTTCGGATATTAGTCTGTTCACGTATTTTTGAATCTAATTTCATATGAGATAGTTGCAGATCTTATATTAAATATATAAATTTACCAAAAACATACATTCAATATCTGAAAATAAGACAAGACATTATATCAAGCTATATACTATTACTACCACATAATTTTCAATATTTGCTCCAAAATATAAAACCTTAAAACGGAAGAACCAGAAATTAACAAAATACATGCAAATGTAAGTATGCATCCCATACAGAAAAAAAAAAAGTGTAAATGTCGAAGTATCAGTGATAGAACAAGCAAACTCCAAACAAATTGTTTTTGGAAAGTGATAAGTGAAACCTAAAAAAATACAACTTATGTGGACGCCATCAACGCTCAACAACATCACGGACCAATAGCTTAATCCCAAAGAAACCAAAACCTTCCTGCATCAAATCTATCATAAGCGATAATCATTTAAAATTGAAGAATTATGTTATAGTAGAAACTAGAAAGTAGAGAATCATTACCATAGTCTCAATGGCTTTCATAGTTGAATCTAGGTTCAAACTCTTATGAAATAACATAATGTTAGAATTTAGAAATCAGTAGTAAAAAACATAATTTGAAAATAGATATAAAGAGATTAATTACATTCATAAGATCATCTTAAAGCTCAACCTCGTCAAGGATTTGTTCTTTTCTTGTCACTCCGTTTTCATTTACTTTATTTTCATATTTCAATCATTGCTCGGTGCACATCAAGTCTTTAGTCATGTAGTGCGTCAAACAACTCCTAGATTAATCTAAGATTCTACTACTAGTGCTAAAAGAAAATTCGGATGCTACTAAAGAAACTTGCATACCAATACCAAGGATATCCTTAGTTATTAGTGATGGAATCATGAACTTTGGATTGTTTACTTTTCACCAAAAAAGAGCATCGTACTCTGAACCGTCTATTAAGTTTGGAATCTCTACACTCCCTTTCAAGTACAACTCCAACTCATTTATTTTATGTGGAACACCAGTTTCTTGAACAAGCTCGTTGTACATATCATTCATAGATTCATACGCAAAACAGTTACCAAGAACCGTCTCTAAGACACTTCATCTATAAAAGATCCTTGCGACTTGAAAAGATGGGCCTTGTGCTAAGAAGTTTCACCTCAGGGAAAAGCTGAAATGACAATAACGGGAGGACAAATTGTATGGGAAAACGATGAACTTAAAGTTGTTCCAGGAAAGTGCCAAGTATATAAAATGCCACATTTTAGCTACATTTTCTATGGGTTTGATAAATTAGATGCTAATTATCTATCTTCTCTTCGAGCTCCAGTTAAGCGTGTCAGGTCTGAAGCTACATAAATTCAAAGTATCAGCATGCATATTCAATCATTCATCATTTGATTCTATAAGAATATATGTACATAACATTATTTTTATCAATAAGATTGAATGATCGATTATGAATAAAAGTTGTTCTCTATTGTAGTTTTTGTAAAACCTGATGGACACGATAATCAAATACCAATTGCAATTCCTTTAAAAACTAAGCTTTATTAGAAATCAATTAAACACTTCAACAAGCTGTTTAATTAGTTTAACACACAACCTTGAATAGGCTTGTCACTGACCGATTCCTAAGCTACCCAAAAGTACCCCAACAACAGTTGTGTACTTGCTAAAAATACTAAACGAACTCTTAAGACGATTTGCCTCAATGAGCACAATCTTAGCACAATCGTTCTACTCGTTCTAAGTCCACGAACCCTAGACTCGGTTAAACACCTCTATATATATCTCCTCTTTAAAAACGGTTGAGCATATCTTCTTATGGATAGCTCCAAATCAATATCCGTTGTTATCTTCAATCTTCACAAGATTCCTTAAGCTGCTTCCTGGCTTTAACCACGTTGCGCCACGCCAGCTGCTTCGAGCTACTCCTTAGCTCCACTCTTGTTGCGCCACGTCACTTTAATTCCACTTGTTGATTTTCTTGTTTGGAACCTTACACAGTTGTCAGCTCTGTGTAACACATGATTCTTTGTGTGCTGATATATCATGGTTTTTAGGTGTTTTGAGCCATGATATATGTACATAATCGAATCTTCTATAGAGTCTTTCGAGTCCTTTCAGGTACTTTACATGTTTTATCACGTTTGGAGCTTATTTGGACATTATGGCGCATTCTGGAGCTTTATAGAGCATTCTTGCGATTGCAAGGAATTGATATGATCGTCTGAGGTCTGAGGTTGGTGCTTACTTGGACATGTTTTATCACGTCTGAGGTTGGTGTCGATCGACAAATCTTCAGTGTCGGTCGACATGGATTGTGATCTGCGAATTCTCACTGGTTTAATGAAGACTTTGAAGATTTGCAATTTAGCCCAGAAGTTTTTCATAATTACAAAAAAGTCTCAATCGTGTTTAGACTATTAATTAGTTTTTTTCAGCCATTGTTGAGGCTAAGTTTGATTTTACAGATTATTCTATCAGATTAAGAGATTTGGGGTTGGTCTTATTCTGGAGAGAGAGAAGATTTCGAACCCCTGTTCTTACTCTTTTGATTTTATATATGATATCTATTTCGACTATGTCTTTTGTGATGATTGATATGTCTGAGTAGATCTCTTGTTAGGTTAGGGATTCTCGTTGTGAACTTTTTGGATAAACATTGTCCATAAAATGTTGCTCTTTGGATGGACAGTGGAACCAACATACTTTTTGTGTCCACGGATCACAATAATGTGAACTCTTGACCACCTATTTGTCCGCCATATCCATAGAAATCATTTAACATGTGTTTTTTATTTGTGTGGTTATGAATCATAAAAAACTTTGTTTCTAGTAGATAACGTACTTGGTTCAATAGTTCACATGATTGTGAATCCGTGGACACAAGGGTTTGTTGCGCCCACCATCCACCCAATAGCAATATTTCCCTTGTCCACTTTTTATCCATGGGAAGCGCATAACATGTAATATGATCGTCGCATTGTCCACGTGGATGGATATTGTGGACATCTAGTCTAGACTATCCACTCGATCCGCCATATCCATAGAAAACATTTAACATGTGATGTTTATTTGTGTGGTTAGGAATCATAAAAAACTTTGTTTCTAGTAGATAACGTACATGTTTAATAGTTCACATGATTATGAATCCATGGACACAAAGGGTTTGTTGCGCCCACCATCCACCCAAAAGCAATATTTCCCTTGTCCGCTTTTTATCCACGGGAAGCGCATAGCATGTAATATGATCGTTGCATTGTCCACGTGGATGAATATTATGGACAGTTAGTCTAGACTATCCACTCGAAACTTCTGTATTAGCTCTGTTTTTTTTTGAATTCCGGTAAATCGACCAATTATATCTTCAATCTGGTGGTTTATATTGCCGGAAGTCTCATCTCCGCAATGTTATCCACCTTAAAAAAATGAAGGTAAAAAGAAAGATAAAGTAAGAAAGAAAAGAAAAGGAAAATAAAGAAAAGAAAAAAACAAAATAGAAAAGAGATGAATGTGATGGATATGGTTATTTTGGTCTTTTTAGGAAAAGATACAAAATTACAACAAAAAAAATTCAAAAGATACAAGAAAGTGAGGGGGAAAAAGATATACTCAGTGCAATTCACCCTTAAAATTGATCCAAATTATTTGGGGTCAAAATGCAAAGAATATATTTTCTTCATCCCTATTTTGTCGGCGTTTTGTCGGCAAATGATCTTATGTTTTTAAAACCAAAATTTACTAAAATAAGTTACTACTTTTAATCAAGTTCGCCCTAGTTTGAAGCTTGAAGCGCTCCCAGACCCGCTTTTTGAGGCGCCGCCAACTCACCGGATCCGTGCCGTTCTTCTCTCCGGCAGTTGACGATTCCTCATGTCGCCGCCGGAGAGGTCCGCTTTTCGTTCCTAGCTTTCTGTAGTAGTCTCCTCTCTGATCTAAATCTGGCCGAGCTGCTTCTCTTCTCCGGTTAGTGCTTGACGACGGTGTGTTCAGTTCCCGGCGTCGTCCTTCTTTGTGGTGGTCTTCTTCGAGATGTGGTGGTCTACGGCTTCAACTAGTCTCGGCTTGTGGTGGTCTGTCGGCTCCTAGTTCGACGAACGGTTCTTCTCCGCTTCCTCTCTTGAGGTTTCTCGCCGGCAGTTTCTGTTTCCGGTCGGTCCTCTCCGGATGTCGGCGGTGCAATTGGTCCCCTCCTAGATTCGTTTGATCCTTCTTGTAACCTCGCTGTCACGCTTGCGATGGAGTGAGATATTCTCGGTTGGATGGGTTACTGGTTTAGGTTGGTCAGATTTGGTTTGGTGTAGATTTATCTGGTTTAGTTTAATTCTGGTTACCTCTGCTAGTAGGATAAATTGGTGGTATGGTTTTAGCTCTAGTTTCTCAACTTGTATCTTTGTGGTTAACTTTGGGTTCTTTTAGAGCGCTTTTCAATCGGGTTTTATTTTAGATCGGTTATTTGGATTGTTTAGACTTCGTTGGAGATTTGGGTTCGTTGAGAGTTTCTATCTAGGTTTGATTTAGACGTTTATGAGTGCGTCTGTACCGTATCCGATAAAGGGTTAGGAGAACTTTCTTAGGTTCTTTCTTGTCGGTTTATGAAGTTCTGTTTCTAGGTTCTGGGTTGGTAAGAGTGTGTCTCTCGGAGAGTCTCCAGGTTGTTGATGTTGTCGTTCGGTGAGCCGTGGGTTACGACGACTTATCTCATTTTTTCTTCTTTTGCGGTTACCACAATTTGCAAGTTTGAGTTGTTATGGTTATTTATTGTGCTATCGATTTATGTTTCCTTTGGCCGTAGGTTTTAGCAACCCTTTATGGGCTCTTGTTTCCAGGGATTTGTTCGTTTTCTGCCGGTTTAGTTTCTGGAGAAGGTTCTGTCTTCTGCCAACTTTGTATCCCAAAATCGCATCCTATTTTGTTTAATAAAAAGTATCTCCTCTTCAGATGTAAAAAAAAAAAAAAGTTTCTACTTTTAACCTTTTTTCTATGCGCATATAGGTTTGCAGTTCTACTGACCGTAGATCCGTTAAAATTTCACCTACGGGCATTAATGACCATTGAATCTTCCCCGGTTGAGGACAAAAGCAAATATCTCTGCACTTTCTCCTTATTATTTATAATTAGAAGTCCAAATACATCCCAACATTATGCTTGCTTTTCATATTGGAACGAAGACTAGTTTTGGTGAATGTAGTAACCTATAAACCTTTTTAATCAGATGCAATTTAAAATTTCCGAGATTTCCATATAATTTATTTTGTTACATAACATATCATCAAAGGCTGCTAATCAATAAGAATGGTTAATGTTAATTAAAAAGTTTAATACCAATACGTGAAAAATATGAACTATTTTATTGGGTCCACAAATATGAACTCTTATGTTAGATACATGAATACTGCAATATTAGAAAAGTGATGAAGAAAATTTGGAAATACAATTTGGGGTAGAATGAAAGACAAAAAAAAGTATGGAGCTCACAATGGAAAACGGTTGTGACTGTTGGGTATTCACTGAATAACGGGAAAATAGGGAAAACGGCCAAAACCTACACGAAGTATCACCATATGTTCAATTTATACATAAAGAATACTATGGTGCAAATAAATACATTAAGTTTAAAAAAAATTAAATATCAGATTTTTAATTTGATTTTTTGGCGAAATCATGTATTTTCGACACGTGGCTAACAGTCTGTTAATTTTTGCTGACATGGAATGCGACGATTTAATATCACTTGTTTCGGTTTTTTGAAAACGTCATCGTTTTATCTCAATTTAAGACTGTGTGGTTACTGTTTAAAAACCAATAATAACTGACTAAACCCGTCCTCAATTAAATTAAACTGTCATGATAAAGAAAACCCAACCCATTGTTTTGTTTTTCTCTATAATTTGACTGATTCATCATTTTTTTCCTTTTGAGACCATTGATGGATCGAGTTCTTCAGATTCTTGCTTTGTGTATAATGCAAGTAAATCATAATAAATTATCCGTTTCTTTGTTTGGGACCGATATTCAGCTGACTGAAAATATAATTAAATCACTGATATATGCAAATGAGAAATCTGGATTTTGATTTAAGATCCTATCTTCTTCTTCTTATAACTCCTCAACTTCTTCGGCACAATCTTCTTCCCAATCTTCGATTTCAGCTTGACACTTTTAATTTTCCCATTCATAAGCACAACATCTCTAATCGTCTTCACTTCTCTCTCAGCCGACGAGTCCTCCCGCTCTCGATTCTCGGAAGCTTTCAGAGATTTCATAAGAGGAGGGTAAAGCCTTCATCGACCTTACTCGCCGCGAGATCTTCTGTAACCCACATCAGATCACCTACTCCATTGTAAAGGAAACGAAGGAGGAGGCGGAGACGAAACATGCCGTCGGCGTCGGAGTGAGAATGATTTGGAGCGGTTTTTGTCTAGCATCCTCGATCTCGAAATATACACCGTCGAATTTGTTCAACAAAATCTTGTTATTGTTTGTTCGATTCTTGGTTTCAAAAGAACACAATTTTAGCAAATTTGTTGAGTGGAAGTGAAGAATTTTGAAGAAATTTTAGTTTCGGTTAAGTTTTGGTTTCGTTTTGGGTAAATGGTTTAATATTGATTTAGCTTAGAATTGATTTGGTAAAGGTTGAATCGGTTAACATCAGATAAAATGAAGTCGTTTTACAATTAAGGCCTTGAGTGGGGGACTAATACGCTATGTGGTTTATAAGAACCACACTTAATTGTTTCCATTCAACTTATTTATTATAGTGCGGGACGGTTTGAATTTTTTTTTGATAAAAAATAAGCAGATCACATTTGCAAAGAAACGCATAGGGCGGTCAAGACACACCCTTTATGGTGTGTTAATGAATTATCAAGAGTGGTTTCAATTTTTTTGATGAAAAAAAATTCTAAAAATTTGTAGAAAAATAGAATAACTAATTATGTGATCAATTTAATTTAATTGAAAAAGAAAAAAAAAGTTGGTTACACAAAGATTAAAATATTTTGGTTACATAAATATTTTTATCATTCAAATATTTGTCCCGCACCGCATGTTATTTTTGTTACCATTCACATTTTATCACGCACCGCTTTTTTTAATTCAACCACTCATGTTCCGCCATATGTGTTTTTCTTATAAAACCGCACTTTAACCGTACCGCATCATGTTATCCGCTTAGTCCGCACCGCTCAATCCGCTGTTACCATTCGGAACCTAAAAATGACGTGGTTGTACATGTGGCATCGACGTTATTTAGAATTAACAGACCGTTATCTTTTTAACGGCTAATGAATGAAATTGCTAAAAATAAAAATAAAATGTATGATAATTAATTTTTTTGAACTTCATATATTGATTTGCACTCTATTATACTTTATGTATATATTGAACATCTCGTTATACTTTAGGTAGGTTTTGGCCGTTTCCCCCGGGAAAATACAACAAAACAAATAAAGTAGAGGATGTTTAGGTGAAGAGAAACTGAGAAAGTTAGTTCGTTCCGAATTCTACTCCTCTTTTGCCTCACAATTTTATTTCTCTCTCTCGTTTATTATCTTTTTTTAGGGTTTTTTGTTAATGTGAGAAGTAGATAGATTCGCTGGAAAAGGGGTTTTTCCCCCGCTGGTGCATTGATTCGTGAACCAGCCATCTTCTCGGAGATTTGGGAGAGAGATCAGAAGATTTGTCGAAGATGTCAGGTTCACTTGATCGATTTGCTAGACCATGTAAGAGATCTGATTTGCTTTGGATCATTCGGTGTTTTCCTTCGCATTTCCGAGAAATTTTATTCTAGGGTTTACGGAAGCGTAAGCTCTGAATTGAAAGCAATTTGATAAATGGGAATCGTATTTCTCGATAAATTTCGTTACTTTTGCTTTGTCATGCGTTCAATTTAGGGTTTTTAGGCTGAAATTTTGAGCTGCTTAGACGTAGTTAAATAATGTAGATTCACCTATCTGCTGCTTTGTTCTTGTAGATTCTTCTATGTTTGAGCTAATGCAATAGTTAAATCGAAAATTAATGGGTTTCATCGAATCCAACAGGCTTCACTACAGGGTTCGAGGGATTCTTGAGCAGTGATGAGAAAAAGGAACGAAAGTCAGACTTTGAGAATTCAGAGGATGAGAGGAGAACCAGAATCGGTTCTCTGAAAAAGAAAGCCATCAACGCATCTACCAAGTTCAAGCACTCTCTCAAGAAAAAGAGCGGAAGAAGAAAAAGTGATGGCCGAGTGAGTTCTGTCTCCATCGAAGATGTGCGGGATGTCGAGGAGCTACAGGCCGTTGATGCGTTTCGACAAGCATTGTTAATCGACGAGCTGCTTCCAAGTAGACACGATGACTATCACATGATGTTGAGGTTCCTGAAAGCGAGGAAATTCGACATTGAGAAAGCAAAACATATGTGGGCTGATATGATTCAATGGAGGAAAGAATTTGGCACGGACACTATTCTTCAGGTACTCTACTTTTAACAGAAGATAGTGCAAAACCCTTGTTATCGTCGATGTTTTTTCTAACCTTTTATTTGTCTCAACAGGAATTTGATTTCGAAGAGATTAATGAAGTTTTGAAATATTACCCACACGGTTATCATGGTGTTGACAAAGAAGGCAGACCCATTTACATTGAAAGGCTGGGGAAAGTTGATCCTAACAGACTCATGCAAGTTACAAGCATGGATCGGTATGTAAGATATCATGTCAAGGAGTTTGAGAGGAGCTTTATGATCAAGTTTCCTTCCTGCACAATTTCTGCAAAGAAGCATATTGATTCAAACACAACCATTCTAGATGTTCAGGGAGTGGTAATTTCCTACAACCTCTTGGTGTTCTACTCAGATTTAATATCAATAGGGTTGTGAAATGAGCTTCTCATGCCTTGTCCTGCTTCATGTAATTATTTATCCAGGGATATAAAAACTTTACCAAGTCAGCTCGGGAGCTTATCACAAGACTACAAAAGATTGATGGAGACAATTATCCTGAGGTAATTTCTAATGGGAACTTCTAATACTTAACCCACTCTGTGTCTGCGATGCTAGGTATTGAAATACTCTTTTATGATATGCTATAATGCTAATCTCGGCATTGTGTTAATTCATGCAGACTCTCCACCAAATGTTTATTGTCAACGCAGGGGCAGGATTTAGGCTGCTCTGGAATACTGTGAAAGGCTTTATAGACCCAAAAACATCTTCTAAGATTCATGTACGATTATCAAATTATCTTGTTGTGTCTCTATCTAAAGACTTTTCTTCAATTTTATGGGATTCACTTTGGTCCATTGTAATGTAGGTCCTTGGGTACAAGTATCAGAGCAAGCTGCTTGAAGTGATTGATGTCAAGTATGTGAACCTTAACTTACTGACACTTATTTTTCCTCAAGAGTTTTGTTTCAGTCGTATATGGAAGCTGTACGTTTTTTTGCTCATGTCCAAAATGGTATGCACTTTTTCACAGCGAGTTGCCTGAGTTCTTGGGAGGTGCATGTACTTGCACGGATCAAGGTGGTTGCATGCTTTCTGATAAGGGACCATGGAAAAACCCGGAAATTGTGAAGGTCATTTAATTGACTCATTTGTTTCTTGCCTGTTACCTTGCACCCGTTATGAAGCTGACACAGCTGGTTATCTTGAATTTTCTTCAGATGGTACTTCATGGGGGAGCATATCGGGCGAAGCAAGTTGTGAAAGTTTTAAACAGCGAGGGGAAAGTCATTGCTTATGCAAAACCATCATATCCATGGGTATGTAGTTATTGAATCTTGGAACTAGTCAATCTTTAACTTGTAGCTGAGTGCCTAAACTCTGACTTGGTCATAACCACAGATAAAGGGTAGTGACACTTCCACTGCAGAGTCCGGATCTGATGCAGAAGATATCGGGTCTCCAAAGGCTATAAAGAGTTTCTCTCATCTCCGGTTGACACCTGTTCGTGAAGAGGTAAACTTTTGTCTTTTTATCTTTTACATTTCAGATTCTGGATGTTCAGATGTTTAGCTATGGCTGTTACTAGATTCCAATTGTATATGTGATTTTGCATGCGAAAAAGATGTGAATGTTTATAATATGTACTCCTGAGACTTTGCAGGCAAAGATAGCGGGTGAAACGAGTTTGGCCGGTAGTTTTCCGGGCTATGATGAGTATGTACCAATGGTTGACAAAGCAGTTGATGCAACCTGGAAGGTGAAACCCACCATCCAGAGAGTGGCCTCAAAAGGTGAGTGGCCTCAAAGCAGTATATGCTTTATGTACAATTAGCCACCGGTTTTAGCACCAAATACTGGAGGGAAAAGTTTGGAACTTTGTCAAAACACACATCTTTTTCCAATTTGCTAATAGGATTTCTTCCTATTATGATTGTTTTTGAGTTGGCTTTATATTATACGTTGAAATCAGAGCTTTTGGATTTTCTTTTGCAATTTCCTTGTTTGGTGAACTTAATGTATCAATCTGTCTCCTACAGGGGCTTTACTGTCTCCCACCGTTCCAAAGGACCCTGAAGGTATCCGAGCTCGAGTCCTAGTAATGTTCGTGGCATTCGCAATGGCGGTTTTCACATTCTTCCGTGCGGTACCTCTCCATGTGATCAAGAAGCTTCCAGCAACCGCTGCTTCCCAATCACGAACCGAAGCAAACGCAACGGAACTCGGTTCTAATGGTGAAGTAGTTCGAGGGGAATCTCGTCCTCCTTCACCTGTACCAGATCTCACAGAAACGGAGCTCCTAACGTGTGTGATGAAGAAACTAACCGAGCTAGAGGGAAAGATCGGGACACTCCAAACAAAACCGTGTGAGATGCCTTATGAGAAAGAGGAACTATTAAACGCAGCTGTTTGCAGAGTAGACGCGCTTGAAGCAGAGCTGATAGCTACTAAGAAAGCGCTTTATGAAGCTCTAATGAGACAAGAAGAGTTACTTGCTTACATTGATCGTCAAGAAGAAGCTCAATTCCAGAAGATGAAGAAGAAGAAGAAGAAGAAGAGGCATCTCTTTTGCTTTTAGAGCATAGCGAAGGGGAAAAAAACCTAAGATTTCCAGGCGTAAAACTCTTCTTTCTCCTTTACTTAGTCTGCACGCAAAAACTCATTATCTGATTTGGTGTTTAAAGCTATCACAGAGAGCTCTTTTCTTTATGTGATGATGAGCCGCACGTTTATATATATACATATATATGTGAAATTTGTAAACTTGTTAATGCAAAACAAAAGAAAAAAAATTCGAAATTATTTATCAAGATTCTGTGTTTTAAGGAAAAAAATATATACATATTTCTGAGGATTTTGTTATACAGATGCATTATCGAATGATTTACCTCTTAATGCTTCTCAAAAGTTTTTATATTTTATTTTTTCTTATGTTATTAATCAATAGATTCGGATCTTTCTTCTTGTTTAAGAAGTAGCTAATGGAGATAACACCAATATCCCAATTGTGCTCAAAGGTTGAGTTCTCAATCTCTTCATTCTCATCATCACTCTTCTGTTTAAATGGTATGCCAGAGGAGAACGGTGGCTTCTCCAACCCGTTGGTAAGGCAAAAACAGCTACAAGTTTCACAATTCTTTTACAATCATTCGAGTCTATGTATGATGAACTTACAGGCGATGGAGACACAAGATGCATTGGTTACAAAGTGGAAATGCCTGCTCCTTTCGAGATATCTTCGGTAAGAAAAACCCAATAATTGAATTACTACTATATCTGTTATGCATATATGTTGATGATCTAAAGCTCATTCAAACTGGGGGTTTATTTGGATTTGTATCTGTCAAGGTGAAGTGAGATATAGTTTTGGTTTCAGTTTGAGTTCAAGTTCAAATCAAAAGCTGTGTATAAAGTTTATTGGTTTGCTTTGGATGATAGGATTCATCAAACATTTCTAATTTGTTTCGGGAATACATGCGACAAACGATACAAAAGTAGACAACCTTCTTGTACAAACGTCTGATCCCTGGTGTTGCGGCTCCTGCCTTTCCCGGAACCCGAATCACTCACTTTTGGTACGCCATTCTTTTTCCACATGTTGTCATCTCTATGCGATAAGTAGATCGTTGAGATTCACTTTATTGTTTATGATTCGCAGGACATACAAATTTAGCAATTTTCCGTGTTTTTAAGCTCCAAGACAGAGAAACCAACCACATAGTAACCAAACCCCAAAACTGTTTGTGTTCGCTTGTAGTTTACAGGTTATTGCAGAAATACCGAGTTTACTTGTTCTACAACATTGTCCACCTATGGGTTTATATACAATACTTTTATATATAATATATGTATATTGTTTTAGTACGTTACAAATTAGGTGTGAAAGAATGATGAATGCAAAACATAAGCTTTTCAAGTTTTTTTTCGGAGACAAACAACAAAACATTTACAGAAAGCATATTTCCACATTTTAATCGTTTAAAACAATTCACGAATATATTTATATATATATTTTTTTTCAGGTTTCTTCATAGTCTTGCGGCATCAGCAAGTCTTTCAGAATCCGAAGAACTGAAAAACAAAAACAAAGAAAAACAATATATTCATAATTAATTTTAAGTCTGAATAATGAAGAGTGTTTTGGAAATGTGTACCTTCTTCTTCTTTTTCTTCTTCTCGATGTAAGCCATTATCTCTTGCTGCCTAGCCACGGCTTCGTCCAGCGTCTGATATTTCCAATCAACAATCAATTAACGGCTACATCATACGTGTTCTATACGCTAGTAAAAGATACTGGTTACCTTCTTGGTCTCAGACAACTGAACCTCAAGCTCGTCCACGCGGCTTAGAGCGGCTGTGAGTATCTGTTCTTTCTCCGGGGAGAACGCCGCCGGCTGATTGTCCAACGACCTACATTTCTCCTCCAGCTCCGCCATTCTCTTCACCATCGACATATACTCTTGGCTCGACACTATCGCCCTCTCTCCTTTCTCTGCTTCGCCACCATAAATCGCTGCCTCAGTGAGCTTCCTCGGCATGTTCTTCGTTAGCCTCACCACCGTCACTAGCCCCATAACCAATGACATCACACCGCCGAATAAATATCCTTCTCCTCCTTTCCTCTCCGACG
This sequence comes from Orychophragmus violaceus, assembly GCA_030180135.1. Lineage (NCBI taxonomy): Eukaryota > Viridiplantae > Streptophyta > Magnoliopsida > Brassicales > Brassicaceae > Orychophragmus > Orychophragmus violaceus. The sequence goes on along the minus strand of CM058235.1, from coordinate 38,706,410 downwards.
GCTTCACAACTGAGTATAAATCTGCTCCGACAAAAAAAGACACATGTAAACACGAAAAAAAGCCGGTTCAAGAATCAATGTTTCTGTGTAATGTAACCTTCAGGCTCGGCAAAGTTTGTCTTGTGGAGAGTTGTAGGCCAAGTAGAAGCATCCACAGTTTTGTCAATTATGGGTGTGAATTTCTCATTCTCTGCATTGAATTTTTCCTTCTGCAAATTGGATTTTACATCAATCAAACAGAGGATCTAAGAGAGTAGGGGATAAAGACGTAACCTTTATATACAGAGAAAGAAACTCACCGCAAAGGATTCAACTTTCTTCATTTTGTTGTTCCAAGAAAACAAAATAAAAAAGAAGAGAGAAACTTTAGAATTTTACCACGAGTGTTAAAGAATAAGAATATAATGGGTTTTGTGTTTTACCTTTGTTGTATCCTCATACACTGTGATTGTCTTCTCTTCAATGTTTGCAAGTGTCTTCCTTGGGCACTTTCCTTCTCCATCTTGAACCATCTGTATAGTTAAGATCCTACTGTTCAGTAATTGTATCCGGGTTTTGCCAAGATTCTCTATTGTCTTAAAAGTACCTTGAAGATGTCAGGGTCGTTCCATGGACCTTTGTCTGAACGCATACATCCACCTTTGTCTGCACAAGTGCAGTTACCACCCAAGAACTCAGGAAGTTCCCTAAACACACACACATACAAGGAAAAACAGAGGTTTAATATTATGAATCTGTGGCTAAAAAGCAGAGGTTTAATGGAGGTCTTTCTCTCTCTCACTCTTACTTGGAGTCAATAATCTCAAGCAGCTTGCTTTGGTATTTGTTGCCAAGAACCTGTACATGAAGAACATAAAGTCTTTCGGGTTAATCGGAGGACCTTAAAAGTTATAATAAAAAGGAGAAAAAGCGTACGTGAATCTTAGCAGCGGTTTTTGCGTCAAGGAAAGATTTGACAGTGCTCCACAGAAGCCTGAAGCCAGAACCAGCGTTGATAATGAACATACGGTTCAATGACTATGATCCATACACACACACACAAAATCTCAGTATTGTCTTGAGTTAATAGCGGTAACAAAACTAGGTTTAAACCATTAGATACATCATAGCTACCTCAGGGTAGTTGTCGCTATCAATCTTCTGGATACGCTGAAGAAGATCCCTTGCAGCCTTACTGAAGTTCTTCAACCCCTGTAATAGTACCAGCAAAATCACTCACTGACAATATCTTTTTCTTTTGACTTTGAATAGCGAAACAAATGTGGTAGAGACTAGAATGCATACCACGCCTTGCACATCCAAGATCGTTGTGCTCTGATCAATGTGCTTCTTGGCAGCAATGGAACAAGCTGGTAGTTTGATATTGAAAGCCTTCTCAAACTCCCTCACATGGTAATTCACGTACCTATCGATGGTAGTGACTTGCATCAGTTTTGTGGCATCCACTTGGCCTAGCCTCTCTATGTACACAGGCCTTCCGTCTTTGTCAACGCCATGGTAACCTTGAGGATAGTACTTGAGGACTTCGTCGATTTCCTTGAAATCAAAATCCTTTGAAAAGAGACAGAATTTATTTAAGGAGAAGCAAAAGAGAGAGACAAATTAAAGAAGATGATCTTGAAATAAATGATCTTTTGTTCACCTCCATGATTGTGTCAGTACCAAAATCTTTCCTCCAATTGATCATATCAGTCCACATTTGCTTTGCTTTCTCGATATCAAACTTCCTTGCCCTCAGAAACCTGAGCATCATGTGATGATCATCGTGTCTGGAAGGAAGAAGCTCGTCCAAGATGAGAGCTTGACGGAAAGCGTCAACAGCTTGAAGCTCTTCAAGATCAATGTCGTCAACGATTGAGACAGACATGACTCGGCTGTTCCTTCGAGTTCTCTTGGTGAAAGAGTGCTTGAATTTGTTCGATGCATTGATTGCTTTCTTCTTAAAGGAGCAAAGCTTTGTCATCTTGTCATCCTCTGAGCACTCATTATCTACAAAAAACAAATAACCTAAAATCTCAGAACCTAAAACCTAAAGATGTCTCCTCCATTTCAAAAAACTTTCATGAGATCATTTTCCTCCATACCTAGCTTATGAGCAGACATCGTATCCGCCATCTTTATAGTCTTGATTTAAGGTTCTGTTGTCACAAAAAAAAGTTAAAATAATCTCTGAAACACTAAGAAATCCACCGCAGAATCCAATCTAATTTCATCAGCAGATTAAAAAGAGTTCTATAATAAAGAGATTTGGTAAAACAAAGCAATTGAATCCAGAGGGTAGTCCATGGAAAACTATGTGACGGTTCCTTGGCTTACAAACAATCAAGCGGTGAAAGAAGAATCAAAGAAACCCATTTAGACATTTGATCAAACACGTTTTATGCATACACAACAATCATTGATCGATCCATGCGAGAACTTCTGATAGCTAAACATAGATTCAAAAACCATCTGAAACTATCAAAGCATCATTGAAACGGTGAATTCAGAGAGAGAAAAATAGAATCAAACCCACATTTTTTTTTATATATTAAGAAGAGATGATAGAAAACTGGGTAATAATAATCACGGAGGTTGGAAACAATCGGAATATTCAAACATTTAGCGATAGGAGTAGGTGGAAAACAAAGATCTTTCTTGATTTTTATTTACCTATTAAGGATCAAAAGCTAAGGAAGGAGGAAGAAGACAGATAGAGAGGTGTATATAATCTCTTCTCTCTCTTACCCCCCAAATAAAGGATGACTCCAGATTTACACAATCCGAAATCTCAGAGAACAAATCTAGAAGAGAGAGAGAAGCTTATTTGAGCACAAGGGTATTGACGAAGGTTTTGAGAGAATTAGCTTAAGGATCCATTAAAATGGGGGTTTCGACAAAGGTTTCTCTTAAGAATTTATATACATTGTAAGAGAAGAGGTAGGAGAGAGAGAGAATGAAGAAGCCATTTATAGGAGAAGGAAGATATCTACGCGCGTGATTTGCCGTTTTTCTGTTTTTGTAAATTGGAAGATGTTTTATGAATTATGAAGAAACTAATTAAATCCTTTTTCACAATCTCGGCAAACAATGCAACCAATCAAACTTGCTATGTTTTACAAATATTAGAATATTCACACTTAATATTTCTTTTATAAAAAATACGAATACTATTTGTTCAAACTAGACAGTTTTCAATAATCAACTACAGTAATTCAATTTGTTCAAATAACTTTCTTTTTGGAAAAAAGTACATAGAAAAAAATCAAAAGTTTTTTTAGATGACAGTTTTACATGGTTTATGACAGTTATTTATTAATAATTTTTATACATTTATGTATGGCCTCATATTTAAAGGAATAAAATTTATTTAACAATTTTATTTTCGACAATATAATTATGAACGACATGCATGCATGGCTTTGGCTTTCCCAAATTAGTAAAGCAAACTAATTAAAAAAAAGTTTGTATCATTTTTTTCCTATCTTTCTGTCGACCAGTTATCATTTAATTCTCCCAGCTAAAAACAATAAACTATGCTGTATTTAAATTTTGATATGTGGACTGACCGATCATGAATTGAACACAATAAATCGTTCGACTCTCTCTCTGCAGAGACTATGGTGTCCCGGAAATCGTCATCGGTTATGGGCGGTTTTCTCTCCTCTTCTTCTCCGCCTTCCGAGTTTTTTCTGATTCGCCCCTCTTCTTTTTTTCATATTTTTCAGAGGTGGCGATTCTTTTTCTCGGTGCTTCCGGAGTCGGCTTCGAAAATTTCCGGCCCTCCGATCTAATAATTTCTGGATGCTTTCTATGGCTGACGTTTTATCTCCGACTAATCGGACCTCTTCGGGATTTCCCGACTTCTCGCTTAGCGAGCCTCGATCCTGCTCCTTTTCTCTCTCTTCCGGCGCCGTTCATCTCATGGGTTCTTTCGGTTGGGTTCTTCTTGTGTTCCTCCGGTTTGTTCGGTTTAACATCGTCGCCGTGTCCCTGCTTTAGAGGACAAGCGTCTGGGAATCTGAGTAGAAGTTTTCTTCTACCGGCGGTGGCGCCTCCGGCTTCGGCGGTTCCTGTGGAGCTTTGACTGTTGTTTTTTCTTCGATGCAGGTTGATTTGGGTGGCGCTTTTGGAGTGAATGGATCGGCAAGCGGTGTTGGCAGTTACGGTGAAGTAGGTCCGGCGGTATCGGCGGCGTTCTCCTCCGCGCTGCATGGTGCGTCTCCGGTGGTTTTTCCCCTGGTCTACGCGTGTCCGTTGGTTGGCATCGGTTCGAGCAGCCACGTGGCAGTCTAATCCGCGTGCAGCCTCATCCGCGCGTTTCATTCACGCGTTTTTCTTTCTTTGTTGTAACTGGGCTCAGCCCGTTTGCACTATTGGCTTCGGCCCATGAATGCATCTGTTGACAAAAAAAAAAAAAGATCATGAATTGAACACAAGCCTCCAGCTCATATATCAATCGACTTTATAATAGTATACAATAATGATTAGACTATTCTAAAATACATATAAAAATAAAAATAAAACGGCCGTTTTAATAAAAAATAAAAAATAAAAAATAAAAAACTGTAAAATAAGAATTTGGCATTAATGAGATCCCAATATTTACATCAATTGAAAATTAGAAAAAGGAGAAAAACGGTGCGTTTAGCACTGCTTGCGAATTGAGGGCGACTAGGGTTTTGGCACCTTCTTCGCCAAGTATTGCTGCCGGCGCCGCCTTTCAGCCTTCGATGGGGGTCTCGGTTGCTACGGTGGTCTCCGATGAGGGCTCTCTGCCTCCATCTCAACCTTCCTCCCCAATCACTAAGTCACCTTCAGCAAACTCTTGGGCTAACATCGTCTAAAATAAGCGTGTCCTAACCAAGTACGAAATCAACATCACTATGCACGAGGATGTATGGTCGTGTGTAGTCCCGGATGAAGTGTTACAAGACGCTTTTCTCACCGGTCGTTTTTTGGCAAAATCTCCCCATGTTGCTAAGATTCATGCGATTGTCAATAAAATATGGGCCCTTGGAGACAAGACACAAATGATTGATGTGTTTGTGATGAACTCAACAACAATGAAATTCTGAATCAGCAATCCAGTGACTAGAGCGAGAGTATTACGTCGTGGTATGTGGAATCTCGCAGACATACCGGTGGTGATGTCAAAATAGACTCCAAATGTGGAAGAAACTCAGCCAGAACTTCAATCAATTCCTATGTGGGTGCATATGTGAAACGTCCCTATAAACGTGTTTTCATGGAAAGGGCTTAGCTTTACATCTAGTCTGGTTGGAGAACCAATCAGTCTTCACCTGGTAACGGCTCAGTGTTTGGACTTTAAGGTGACGAGTTCAGACCATGCTTCAGCACAACAGACACATGGTTACATACCATAACTACTCACCAACAAGTCAGCTGGCACAAGAGCATCTGGTTTTCAGGGGCAACCCCAAAATTCTCTGTGTTCTCATGGTTGGTGATACTCGATCGCATCGCCACCGGAAGTAGAATCCAAAAATGGAGTCCTACAACAGACGCTAGTTATCTCTTCTGCGCAATGATTTCTGAAACAAGAGAACATTTTTTCTTTACGTGTCCATATACTAAAGAAGTGTGGCGAAACATTGCTGGGAATCTGCTAGGCTCACATTTTTCGGATGGATGGAGTAACATTCTCTCCTACCTGTCTCGTTCACCAGGGGATAATGTCAAGTGGTTTCTCTGCAAATATGCATTTCAAATCACTATCCACACACTCTGAAGGGAAAGAAACATGAGGAAGCATGGAGAAAGCTTAATCCTTGCTTCTACGCTTATCCGCAACATTGACAAAAACGTAAGGAATCGCATCACCTCTCTGCGTGACATGGGTAAACGGAAGCTTTATGGAGCCATGGCAGCTTGGTTCACCACAAGACTGCTTTAAATCAATTCAGCAACTTAAGCTAGAAACTTGTGTACAAATCAAATATTGATGCATTCATTGTAAACACGGTTTTTTTTTGTTTGAATAAAATTTAACATTCATTCAGGAAAATAAAATAATAATACTAGTAAATATTTCAGAAGCTTGCAAGTAAAACCTCGATCTCGATTTTGTAGAGTACGAGCCATATTTTTCCTTGAATCAAGTAAAGGAGTCTTCTGCATTTGTGATACTTGGGATGATGCTTTATATTTTGAGTATTGCATGAATTTTTTCATCTAGTCATCAAATCACCATCCATGAGGTCATGATCCACTTCTTTGAAAGGTTTAGAAGGTCGAATAGGGGAAGAAGGCGATATCAAACAATCCGCGAACACTTGTGGTAAACCATTACCAATTTCCCCCTTAGATTAGTTGTAAGTAGATATATATGAGACCAAACCATGTGAGACCGAACTAGTAATAGAAACATTGAGGCTTAACTTAGAAATATTTCCCTTTCATTCGAGCGAGAAGACAGTCCGAGTATGTAAGGAAACACCATGAGAGTTAGCAAGGAGATATTAAAATGCTGAATATCTTGGAGCCCCAAACCCCCTGAACTTTTTGATTTGATAAATCAGTCCCAGTATATCCAGCAAATTTTCCTTTTTTATTTGGTAAGCCGGTACATGAAAATGCAATAAGTCTGTGTTGCCGGTACATGAAAATGCAATAAGTTTGTTAACAAAAAAATCTTATCAAATAAATGTATAGCTACAAACTTTGCAAATGCAACAACGATAACAACCAATTAAACTGGTGAGAAAAACTAATAGTTCATCGTCCACTTCTGTAACACCCCCGACACGGACTACAGACAATAGCCGAGCCGGAAGTGCCACAAGATGTCAAATATCGAAAATGGTCCAGCCGTACCCATAGTCTGGACGGTCAATCGTCGATATCCGACCCTCTCGACTCAGGCCTAAGGCTTGCCAGCCCGAACCCAAGCCAAAAGTTGTGTTAGTTCGGACCGAACTCATATCATGGAACCGTGCAGTTAAAGAAAACACACTTTATTAATATTATATAGGATCTATTACAAATTGTTACCCAGAAACCTTACAACTTATGGCGCCCGAGTCAAAAATCCTATATAATAAAAACCTCCACGATCGCCTCACACTCACAACTCGGAGCTGCACCAGCAGCCTAACGTCCGAACTTCCCTCTATCCCGTATATGGTTTTCTGCGAGACAAATTTTTTTTAATGAGCAACCAAATGGGTTACCCAGTGAGTCCAGGACCCTCTACACAAGCATTAGTACCCCAACCCATCCCCATAGCCGAAACACAATGCAATAACATTTCACAAGCAACAATATCAGAAATATGCAAACTGCGGAAGAATATAAACAATCACAAAGCATAACACGATCACTTATCGTGAATGCCAATAATGTCCAAATGCGGACACCTAACACATTCAGAGGCCTCCTAGATGCATCAGACACTCCACCCATTCGGTCACTGGTGGCTCCTCCCGACCCCTCACGGTCGGCACCACACTCAATGCTCGGCCATGGGAAAACAACCCAAGTACCAGTCCGAGATAGTCGGCCAAGGGACACAACCCAAGTACCAGTCCGAGCTATTCGGCCAAGGGAAGCAACCCAAGTACCAGTCCGAGCTGCTCAGCCAAGGGAGCGACCCAAGTACCAATCTGAGCCGTCTCCTATCACATAAGGAGGTACCCAAACGGGAGTGCCAGAAGCATCCTCCTAAACCATACCATGCAACCTTTGCGGGATGGTCCTTCACCAATCCCGTACTTATACATCTCACACATTTCCGAGTGGATACCTTCCAGCTCGTGCTTATCACATTCCATTTCCGGAATGATTCCCTAACCGATCCCGTACTTATCACATTCCATTTCCGAGTGGATCTCTATCCAACCTCGTACTTATCACATCAATCATTTCCGAGAGGATACCTTCCATCTCGTACTTATCACAACAATCATGCATCACTCAATCAATCACGGCATAAACCTCAACCGTAATACACACAAATCAATCAATGCACTTAAGGATAAATACTCGCAGTATTTCAATCCTTAAGGCGATACCTGCACAAACACGTCAGTCCTAGCTATCGGGACTCACCTGCACAAAACACGTTAGTCCTATCTATCGGGACTCACCTTTTTCGGGTCCGACGATCCTAGACCTTGGTCCGTCCTACTCCGGGACTTCTCATGGATCTAGACACAAAGATCCTAAGTCAAAGAAGGTTTAAAGTAAGGTTTAAACTAACCGCTATTTGAATCTAAAGCTTACCGACCACCTTCCGAGAACCGTACCCGACCGCCTGTCGGTACCGTCAACGAAACTTCGGAACGCCCTTCGGGAAACTCCCGTCCGCTCCTTCTCTCTCACGGGTTTCTCTCACTTTATCTCTCTAACCTGGACGTTCTCTCTCTCTAGAATGGGTTTTTGATCAGAGAAAGCGCCTACGGCCGACCGACGGAATTCCCCTGATGGTTCGTCGGAAACCGCTTCCGGCTTGCCGGGAAATTTTTCCGGTCCGCCCAGCCTCTTTCTCTCTCTACTCTCTCTCCAGTCTGTTTGGTCTGAGTTTTTGAATCAGGAAAATGGCTGGGGGAAGCTGGGTATTTATAGGTAAAACAAGGTGGAGGTGGCAAAGTTACACGGCGGCCTCCGGTTGGTCCGTTCCGGCGGCGACCATGCACGGCGACACCCGGCTGGACACTCAGCCACTACTCAGCCCTCTGGCCATGCGCGGAGACATCTGGTGGACACTCAGCAAAGCCCAGGCGCTTCCACCCTTCCATCCATGCGCGACGACATGTCGTGCTTCTAACCCGATTTAACCGATTTAGTCGCAACGCGAATATCTCTTAAACCATTCACTCTTTTCAAATTCCGCTTCAACCCAACTTATTAGTTTGAACTCCTCTATCAGAAACATGTGACGTCCCAACATTCGCAAATTTTCGGAATTTCCCGCCGTTCTTCGGCCGTCTTCATTGTCCTTCGGCCATCGCATAATCCGCTCGTCCGATTCGAAATCTGACTCGACCAAAAGTCTTAGAATGTCTTCTTTAACTAACGCCGTTGATTTGACGTTAATCGCACAACTTTGAATATTTGTCGATATTTGTCTGATCCATCCCGACCGGTCATATTCCTCGTGCGGCCGTTCTACTCCTTCGGGAGGGTCATTACATTCTTCCCTACTTAAAAAGAATTCGTACTCGAATTCTAGCACTTGAAGAAACCACTACGCTTCTGCGGCGCTAGACGACTCCACTGGTCTTCCATTTCTCCACATCCGTACCGAACCATCCGCGAGCCTTTACCCACCACCCAGGTTAAAGGTTTTTGGTTCAAGTAACTGGTTTTAGGAACAGGTTTTTCTAAATCACCACTTTACAATCCTAAGGTTTTCGGAAACTTTATCCAGGGAAACCTATGGATTCCAACTTCCTAACTCACTCTCCGGTTCATACTATAATTCCCGCATATAATATAAATCAATCATCAACTATCACGCAAAAGAGAGTTAGCACCCAACTGTACCTTACACGGGATCTCATAGAGATCATGAAGGTTTAAACAATCCTACACTCTAAGGATTTACCTCCCTTTTGGTCGCGCATTCTCGGTCCGCTCCATCTCTAACTTCCCGACAATCCAAATGGATAGTGGGCTCCCTGGCTTACCTCCATTCGATCCACCTTTCTCCGCTGTATCCGATAAAGGTAAGTCCTAAAACCCCACCTAACCCACTATCTTCGGACGTACCGGTTTCCTAATGTTGTGAGTGCGACCCATTTGACTCGATAAAATGTTTGAAAACACGAGTTCCACAAGCATGATCATGAACCATGCTCTGATACCACCATTTATAATACCCCCGACGTGGACTACGGACAATAGCCGAGCCGGAAGTGCCACAAGATGTCAAATATCGAAAATGGTCCAGCCGTGCCCATATTCTGGCCGGTCCATCGTCGATATCCGACCCTCTCGACTCAGGCCTAAGGCTTGCCAGCCCGAACCCAAGCCGAAAGTTGTGTTAGTTCGGACCGAACTCATATCATGGAACCGTGCAGTTAAAGAAAACACACTTTATTAATATTATATAGGATCTATTACAAATTGTTACCCAGAAACCTTACAACTTATGGCGCCCGAGTCAAAAATCCTATATAATAAAAACCTCCACGATCTCACACTCACAACCCGGAGCTACACCAGCGGCCTAACGTCCGAACTTCCCTCTATCCCGTCTATGGTTTCCTGCGAGACAAAATTTGTTTAATGAGCAACCATATGGGTTACCCAGTGAGTCCAGGACCCTCTACACAAGCATTAGTACCCCAACCCATCCCCATAGCCGAAGCACAATGCAATAACATTTCACAAGCAACAATATCAGAAATATGCAAACTGTGGAAGCATATAAACAATCACAAAGCATAACACGATCCCTTACCGTGAATGCCAATAATGTCCAAATGCGGACACCTAACACATTCAGAGGCCTCCTAGATGCATCGGACACTCCACCCATTCGGTCACTGGTGGCTCCTCCCGACCCCTCACAGTCGGCACCACACTCAATGCTCGGCCAAGGGAAAACAACCCAAGTACCAGTCCGAGATAGTCGGCCAAGGGACACAACCCAAGTACCAATCCGAGCTATTCGGCCAAGGGAAGCAACCCAAGTACCAGTCCAAGCTGCACAGCCAAGGGAGCGACCCAAGTACCAGTCTGAGCCATCTCCTATCACATAAGGAGGTACCCAAACGGGAGTGCCAGAAGCATCCTCCTAAACCATACCATGCAACCTTTTTGGGATGGTCCTTCACCAATCCCGTACTTATACATCTCACACATTTCCGAGTGGATACCTTCCACCTCGTACTTATCACATTCCATTTCCGGGACGATTCCCTAACCGATCCCGTACTTATCACATTCCATTTCCGAGTGGATCTCTATCCAACCTCGTACTTATCACATCAATCATTTCCGAGAGGATACCTTCCATCTCGTACTTATCACAACAATCATGCATCACTCAATCAATCACGGCATAAACCTATACCGTAATACACACAAATCAATCAATGCACTTAATGATAAATACTCGCAGTATTTCAATCCTTAAGGCGATACCTGCACAAACACGTTAGTCCTAGCTATCGGGACTCACCTGCACAAAACACGTTAGTCCTATCTATCGGGACTCACCTTTTTCGGGTCCGATGACCCTAGACCTTGGTCCGTCCTACTCCGGGACTTCTCATGGATCTAGACACAAAGATCCTAAGTCAAAGAAGGTTTAAGGTAAGGTTTAAGGTAAGCTTTAAGGTAAGATTATAAAGCTTACCGACCACCTTCCGAGAACCGTACCCGACCGCCTGTCGGTATCGTCAACGGAACTTCGGAACGCCCTTTGGGAAACTCCCGCCCGCTCCTTCTCTCTCACGGGTTTCTATAACTTTATCTCTCTAAACTGAACATTATCTCTCTCTAGAACGGGTTTTTGGTCAGAGAAAGCGCCTACGGCCGACCGACGGAATTCCCCCGATGTTTCGCCGGAAACCGCTTCCGGCTTAACGGGAAATTTCTCCGGTCCGCCCAGCCCCTTTCTCTCTCTCTACTCTCTCTAGGCTGTTTTCTCTGAGTTTTGGAATGAGTAAAATGGCTGGGGTAAGCTGGGTATTTATAGGTAAAACAAGGTGGAGGTGGCAAAGTTACACGGCGGCCTCCGGTTGGTCCGTTCCGGCGGCGACCATGCACGGCGACACACGGATGGACACTCAGCTACTCCTCAGCCCTCTGGCCATGCACGGTGACATCTGGTGGACACTCAGCAAAGACCAGGCGCTTCCACCCTTCCATCCATGCGCGACGACATGTCGTGCTTCTAACCCGATTTACCCGATTTAGTCGCAACGCGAATATCTCTTAAACCTTTCACTCTTTTCAAATTCCGCTTCGACCCAACTTCTTAGTTTGAACTCCTCTATCAAAAACATGTGACGTCCTAACATTCACAAATTTTCGGAATTTCCCGCCGTTCCTCGGCCGTCTTCATTGTCCTTTGGCCATTACATAATCCGCTCGTCCGATTCGAAATCTGACTCGACCTAAAGTCTTAGAATTTCTTCTTTAACTAACGCCGTTGATTTAACGTTAATCGCACAACTTTGAATATTTGTCGATATTTGTCCGATCCATCCCGACCGGTCATATTCCTCGTGCGGCCGTTCTACTCCTTCGGGAGGGTCATTACAACTTCCCTCTCTGGATCCCAACAACGTTTTGATACAGACTGAAGGAAATCCTGGTTTTCCTCCTCTATTTCCAGAGTTATCCAAAATCAACTACCAGATGGCAATACAATATATTTCTCAAGCAGATGTGAATGAAAGAAATGCTATAATAAGAAGAGTGAAGAAATCTACTGAGGATGCACAAGCTGGGCCTCGGCAAACCTCATTAAGATCACTCATGATGGATAAGGATAAGGGACATGTGTTTGAATACTCCCAAAAATCTATGCCGGATCCAAGGATTAAGCGACCAGACAAAAAGGCCATTGTCTCAGCTCTAGACTACCATTTGCATATTGAACATGACACTACAAGAAACAATATTTTTGCGACTGTAACTTACGACTATACTTGTAGTCATATTATTTTGCGACTATTTAGAGACACTATTGCGACCACTTTTTGATTACTGATATATGGTCGTCGGTTAGTCGCTTATATACGACCGAAAATGGTTTTCGTCAATTTAGTCTCTGATTTACGACTGATTAACTACTATTTTCTAGACAATAAACATTAGTCGCAACATAGTCGGTAATATGGCGACTACTATGCGTCTGCTGTGAAGGGTCGTATAATAGTTGCAAATTAGTCACTATTTGGACGATTAATTTGCTACTCCATATAGAGTAGTAACAAGGTCGTTAATTTGTTCTCGATATTCTTATCGCAAAGTAGTGGGGTATCGGTCGTATCAAATAGTATGTTTTTGATTTAGTAATAATAATATAATCTAGTTTGACTATATTTTATCTGTTTGTGGTAGGTGTACTGGTTTCATGCGACATGCATTTATGACCATTAATGGTAGTGCCCAATTATGTCTACATAGTCGAAAATTAGCCCTATCTCCGTTTTAATTTGTAGAAAAAAAGAATTTGGAAATCTAGTTACATGGCGGGAGGCTACAATAATTACAGATACCATCGGGAGTTGATGTATAATAGGTTTGATGAAGCCACATACAATTTCCTTATAGCCTTCGAAACGGAGGTGTCATAATTCATGGAAATTGCCAAAAATCAGCCTTTAGCGAAGAGCAATGGCGGTAAGTTTCACTGCCCTTGTAGTGTTTGCAAGAACAAAAAACTGGAAACCTCGAAAAAGTAATTTGGAGTCATCTGTTTAGTAGAGGATTTATGCATGATTATTATGTTAGCATGGAGAAGAAATTGGTTTGGATATAGGAACGAGTTATGTTGATCCAAATGGTCATATTCGTAATGTTAGTAGAAGATATATAAATATGATCATGAATGATGCATTTTGTGATTACACGAGTAATAGTGAAGAACATGTACGTAATCATTTAAATTTTTTTATGACTTGTTACAAGGATCCAATAATCCTTTATATGATGGTTGTCGTGAAGGTCACTCCCAATTATCTTTGGCTGACCGGGTCTTGAAAAAAAGGCAAAACATAATATGAGCGAAAGGCTAGTTGTAACGTCCCTTTCCTGTTATCCGGTGACCGACGAGCTGACCGGTCAACAATCAAACAAGAACATAACCAAGTCGAACTCGAACAAGTCATAGAGGAAAAGTTCATCACAATACAAAGTCATAGACAGTCCGGTTTGAGTCAATGGCTCGCACCAGACCTTCCTTGACCCCGTTTACCCCGCTTCCACAATACAAGGCTTTCAACCGTATTGCTTCCGCGAGTCGTGCCGGTTCGGACTAAACCAATATACCAGGGAAGCGAATTCATTTCTAAGTAAATAAACGTTTACATAACACTTATAAAAAAACAATTTGCCTATTAGATGCTAATCACAAATAAACACAAATAAATATGCGCCATAAGCCGAACTGAAAATAACAAACAAAATCATCGAATAAAAACCTCCAGCTGGCAAGCGATCCCGAAACTACACCGAGGACCTCCCGCGTCCATCGCTGCTAAAATTGAAAACACACAAAAGAGTCTAATGGTCGATCTAAGATTACTCAATGAGTCGGCTTTCCACTAATGGCTTCTAGTCTATCTAGAACTACAATCCCCGCCTAAAACCCAAAATAACAATCATAAAGAAGAAATGATCTATCACGTGCCACCACGACGTGATAAACCCACAACACACAAGAACTTGCAAATGAAAGGAAAGAACTACGGAAATCGATGGCACTTCGACACATGCCCTCGATTAGACTTGATCTATCTATCGCGCAACGGACTTAACACCACTGGGCCAACTATGCGAACTCGGTAACTTCCATGGGAACACTTAGCTACCGACATTGTAACTAAAACAACCCATGACTCCTAGACGTTAACACGAAGTCCGATGACTTAGGACACTATTCTCAGTCCATCGATACACAGTATCTGAAAAGATTAAATGTGACGACCTCTCATCTCCCCATATCTCAACCGTCGGATCATAACAAAATCATTGTAATCCAAGGGAAATCAGAAGGGGATCCTGAGAAACGAGATCACCTCTTCCACGTGCAATATCGACCGTTCGATCTCTCCAAATCGATAGCTCCAACGTGCGTGAAGAAGACGTTTGAAGATCGAGGGTGGCGCACATATTCCCGAGTTTACCGCCCATTAATTCAAACCTCATTAACGGGTGGGGGGCAGTTTTTGGTGTTGGATTTTGCACCATGAAATCGGTCCATATATAGAACACGAAGCCCGTTAAAAGAAGAAGCCCATAAGATATACAAAGTCGACCAGGCCCAGTACGTACGATGAAATGACGAAGTCGAATCACAAGGAGTAACGATCTGTCTGAGTTCGAGTTCGACAAAGAACTAGTTGTCGACTGTTGCAAAAACCTCCGAGAATCTCAGGACATCGAGATTAGTGCAAGCGAGAAGATCGCAACTGACAAGGAGAGATCGAGGCTATAAAGAGATAAGAATTCATTCAAAGGAAAGACACGGAATCAAAACCCTAGCTCTACAACTAAACACTTCGACTAAAATAGCTCGATCTCATTTTGTATACATTCGACATGTTCTTTGTATAAATTCTATCTCAACATTCAGTCTTTATAAACATCCCTGATTCACAGAAATCTATATCTTATTACCTAAAGTCCCAAAACCACATTACAATACAAATTCTTGGTGTGAAATCTCTGAACTTACACCATGTTTATCAACAAAAACAAAAAAAAACTACAACCATTTGCTCTTTCTCACAACAATATACAGATCCAAGTTGAAATTTCAAAACTTATGGTCCACTGAGAAGAAAATACAGATTGTTGGATATGGAATTTCATACTTTCTCTCTGCCATCTAGCTCGCTCCCTCCTATATTTGCGAGGTGGTAATGGAGGAAGGATTAATTTTTGGCTTGACAATTTGTTTAGCCATGGTCCTCAGCTGATAGGTATTCACCTTAACTTATCGGTAGCAGAGGTCTATTATTCTCAGGACTGGCAAGCAATCCATTATTCTATAAATCAGAAAATCTCAGAGGTGAGGAATACTCTTCGCCTCAAGGAAGCGCCGGCAGTACCTAGAGGAGAAGACAACTTCTTCTGGGTTCCAACAAATCATCCTAAAATAACCTTCTCTACCAAGCTAACGTGGGAAGTATTAAGACCAAGAGGAACTGCAAAACAATGATATAATGCAGTATAGTTCAAGAACCGGGTTCCTAACAATGAATTTTGAACTGGATGAGATACCATTTGGTAATTTCATCAGCATTTTAAGCACAATTTTATTCACAATTTCATTTTGTTTTTATATTGGAAAAATGTCAAACAAATTCTGAACTATTGAGATCTGGCCAAAAATACTTCGACGACTAAGAAGCTTGCCAAAACAAATCCAAACTAATAGTTGACTTTCCAAAAAAACCTGAATTTACAATTGACCTTACCCATTTGGAACACCGTTAAAAATTAACAGAAGGATTTGACGTCGTTAACCCAGCCGTTTATGGATCCGTTAATTAGATATGACGTCGTTTTGAATTGATCTAAACGAGAAAGCAGAGTGTATGAGACTTGTAACTATTGAGCCATTTGATAATAAGTTGTTTATGGTTACAAATAAATTATTTTAAGTTCTCTTCTTTCCTTATTCATAATAGATCCCAAATTGATTTGTAACTTAGAACTCTACAATAAAAATTCAAGATATAAAATTTATGTATAATAAACATATTTACTAATATCTTACAATCATATGTATTATAGAAATTATATGATATTTTAATTTTTTTTATTAACATAATTATATATATCTACTGAATACAATAAAAACAATAATTTAGATCAATATTAAATATTAAAACAGTATTAATATAATAAAAAATAATTTTATTAAAAATAGCCTAGTTCAGTAAAAACTTAAAAATATTTCATATTTTATATTAATCTCAGTAACGTATAGTTTTTTTTGTCAAAACTCAATAATATATTTTATATTAATTATGAAATGTTTTTACGTTTTACTGAACTAGGATATTTTTAATAAATTATTTTTATTATATTAGTATTGTTTTAATTTTTAATATTGATTTAAATTATTGTTTATTATATTCAGTAGATATATATATATATATATATATATATATATATATATATATATAATTATGTTAATAAAAAAAATTAAAATATCAAATAATTTCTATAATATATATATATGATTGTAAGATATTAGTAAATATGTTTATTATACATAAATTTTATATCATAAATTTTTATTGTAGGGTTCTAAGTTACAAATCAATTTGAAATTTATAATGAATAAGGAAGAAAAGAACTTAAGATAATTTGTTTGTAATCGTAAACAACTTATTATCAAATGGCTCAATCGTTACATGTCTCATACATTCTGTTCACAAGTCTCAGGTTCGAACCCAACTGGGTACTAGGTTTTAATTTTCTCGTTAAACAAAACGATGATCCATAAACGACTGAGTTACTGACGTCAAATCCTCTGTTATTTTTTAACGGTGTTCCAAATTGGTAAGGTCAACTGTAAGTTCAGTTTTTTTTTGGAAAATCAACTATTAGTTTGAATTTATTTTAGTAAGTTTTTTAATTGGAATATTTTTTGGCCAGATCTAAATAATTTAGAATTTGTTTGACATTTTTTCCCTTTTATATTTCACTAACTCCAACAGTTTGTTTTTGTTACTGGAATGTATTGTTTCATCATGACCACAAAATGGTAATCTTTGTCTCGATAAGTAAATAACATCAATTTGAGTATTTAATTGAATATGATACTCATTTTTCACTACATCATTTTGCTTATGCATACCACATTTGATTGAGTGACTTTGTCTCATCAAATCTTTTCACTTCTTGAATATATGTTTTGAAAACAGTTTGTTGTATCATATACATGACCAGATATTTTGTTAGACTTATTTCAACAATCAAATGTCTTTGTCACAAATCCAACATTACCAATTTTGGTTATTTAACAATTAAGTACATAAACAAGCATTTTTTCATATTTTATTTCAACCAATTATCATACTGATGTAACCAAAGATAAACTGCTTTGGTGTATTTCCTTGATGTCGATGTTTAAAACTATAATCACAAAGTAAACAAACTCTTTTAGTTAAATAGTTACGGCTTACAACATTTATTTGATTATGATGGATATTTTTCATAAATCGATCCATTAATTATCTGACAAATTAAAAAAGTGTAAAACTAAACACTAAAGTTTTTAATTAAGTCCGGACGAGGTAGTCCAAATGGAAGGATGGGTCTGTGGTGGCTACCAATATCCGGGTTCGATTCCTCCCCATGCGGAAACTAACATGCCTCTTCTGGACATCTAACGCAGGCACTGGTCCAGGGAAAACCCTCCCAGATGAAGCTGGCCTATCTACCCCTGGATTAACAAAAAAAAAAGTTTTTAATTAAGAGATAATAAATACAAACCCTAGCTTTTCCATGAATCAAATTCGACTCAGTTTAATAAAAACATAAATATAGTCAAACAAATTAAAGCAAACTATAAAACAAAAAAAGTCTAACCTGAATTCAATCAATATTCATGTTGATGAATGGTGAGTGGAGATGGAGACGAAAAGTTGTCAACATAGGAGAAGAATACAAAATTTGTACGTTTTACTTTTGTGTTTTATGTTTCCTAAAATAGAAACAAAATTAACAAAATTTGACTAATATTACCTTAAGAGTTAAGACCCAAAAAATTATAGATCAATGTTATATTTAAGTTTGGGCTTAAACTTTAATATGAGCCCAAATTTTAATAAAATAAATAGTAAAGGGGGTTTCGTCTCTTATGACCCTAATTGGCAAAATAAAATCTACACTACTCCTTCTTAATCCACAATACCCTTCTCATTAAAATGAGAGTGGGCAATTACTCTTCCACCCTTACAGATTGTATTTAAAAAAAAAAGAATTGAATATTAAAAATCGGGTTGGGTTGTATCCATTGACGGATTGGGTGAGTTGTATATCTATTAAAAAATTGAATATTAAAAAATTGAATATTGGCACCAGCTCGAGAAAATCGTCCTCTCCTCCCCCCGAAGCTCAGCTCTGTCGAATTCGGTCGTCGGAGATTCACTCTCATTCACCTCCGCCTCCGCCTCGATTTCCTTCCCCTCCTACACCGCCGTAGACGTCTCCTTCGCCGCGCCGTAGTCGCATTCGAGTCGCATTCTCATCCAAATCGAGGTTTAACTGTTTATTTGTAGATTAATGGATTAGTCTCCTCTTTAAGAATCGATTTCAAATGGGGATTGTAATTGGGATTTGATGCACATCGGTGATTAAAGAATGTTTGTGGGTTTATTATGAGTCCAAATTGGTTAGAGATGCATTGCTCTGGTTGAATCATTGAATTGGGTTGATTTTTCAGAATTGAATTGGCTTTCGGGTTCATGCTCAGTTGGTAATAGTATACTGTTTTGATTGAGTTTCTGGGTATTGTTTGGCAGGTCAAAATGATCAACAACGTCAGCATACATTATAAATTCGAAGGTCGCATTTATGGTATAGTGTTTAAAGCATCAGCTGAGGAGATAACAATGTCGATGGTAGAATCTAGGTTATACAATAAGCTTAGTTTGGATGAAACTAAGGTTAAATTCCAACTGAGTTACATCCCTAGGCTGGCTGGGTGTGAGGAACAGTCGTATATTAGTGATGATGAGGAGTTTTTTGTGTATCTAACGCATGTTGATAATGAGAATCGTCGATGTGTTTTGTATGTGGAGGTGTTGAGTACACCGGAACTTCCCGAGCAACAGTCGAGAGCGGGAAAAAGCTCTTACGGTGAGAACTATGAAGGAGAAATAGGGCCTGATGCCATCATGGTGTATGTTGACAAGGAACAAGAGAACAAATAAAAAGAGGATGAAGATCTCGAAAATGATGGAGATGCTCTCAAAAATGATGGAGATGCTCTAAAAAATGATGGAGATGCTCCCGAAAATGAAGGAGATGACCTCGAAAATGATGGAGATACAGAGCGTGTTGAATATGAGGGCAACGGTATGGATTCATCAGATTTGCGTGATGAGTATGTGGAGGAACCACCTTTTGTTGCTGTGTGTAGTCCGACTTTACCGCCATGGGAAGACGGTTTGGATTTGAGTGTTGGTGTAGAATTTCCAAACAAGGATGTTTTAGCAAAATTGGTTCATAGAGGCGCATTTATTGAATCTTTTGGGTATTTTATACAAAAATCCGATTCTCGGCGGTGGGTAGCTAGATGTGCTCAACGAGGCTGTAATTGGAGAGTACGAGCAGAAAGGATCACAAACTCCGAAACTTTCTCGATTATAACGTACATGAAGATGCACACATGCAGCCGTACTAGTCAGAGTGAAGAAGGCAGGGAGAAGAGGAAAGGATCATCAAAACTAGTTGCATCTCTGTTGAGTGAAGAATATCCAGGGAAATACGAGACTCCAGCTCCAAAAACTATCATGGATATTGTGAAGAGGAAAGTTGGTGTAGGTATATCATACTCCATGGCTCTGAGAGGGAAAAACCAAGCAGTTTACGATTTGTGTGGTAGTCCAGAAGATAGCTACCGGATGTTGTATCGTTATTTGTACGTCCTAGAACAGCTGAATAAAGGCACGGTAACACAAGTGAAACTAGATGAGGTGGAAAAATTCAAGTACCTTTTCATAGCTTTAGGAGATTCCATTGAAGGGTTTAAATGCATGAGGAAAGTGATTATGGTGGATGCTACTTTTCTGAAGACCGCATATCGCGGTGTACTAGTTTTCGCCATAGCTCAAGATCCCAATCGTCACATCTATCCTATAGCATTTGGGGTACTCGACGGTGAGAATCATGATAGTTGGGCCTGGTTTTTCGAGATGTTGAAAACCGTTGTAGACAGAAATTTGGTGTTTGTGAGTGACAGAAATTTAAGCCTCATCATCGCGGTAGCTAACATGTATCCACAAGCTCATCATGGTTATTTCTTATGGCATTTGGCACAAAACGTCAAGGGTCATGCTCCACATCAGAAAATAAGGACACTGTCGCCAAATAATTCCAAGCTTGCGGTTGGGCTAACACTGTTTCTGAGTTCAACAATCTTTTCGACGAGTTTAAGAATAGATATCCATCAGTGGCGAAGTATGCGGAGGATACCTGCGTGCTAGAAAAATGGGCGAGATGTGTATCTCCGGCTGATAGATACAACCTGGACACTAGCAACTCCGACGAATCTCTAAACAAAGTTTTTAAGGAAGCCAAGAAATACTCCTTACTGCCTTTGCTGGATTCCATACTTCTAAAGTTTTCTGAGTGGTTTAACAATCATAGGAAAGAGTCTGTTGCAGGACCGAGCACAAACAAATTGGTGCCTGTTGTTGAGAACTTCTTGCATAAAAAATGGCATGTGGCTGAAAAATATCCTGTGCGAGAGGTAAACAGTTATGCACTTGAATATGAAGTTGATGATGATGAAGGAAAGCTTTATTTGGTGAACTTGGTAAGCAAAAGTTGCACTTGCAAGTTCATCGATATTCATAAGTATCCTTGTCTCCATGCTCTAGCCGCGTTTATCTATTTCAAGGAACATGGAAGGCCTCGTAGTGATATCCACATGGAACTTCATGATCTGTGTTCGAAATATTATTTGAACGAGTTGTGGACATTGGCTTATGTCAGGTCCATCTATGTTGTGCCTGATATGTCTACGTGGGTTGTCCCATATCACATCAAGGAGAAGCAGATAATACCTCCGGATATCATCGTAAAGAGGGGTAGGAAGAAGATTAAAAGACATCCATCGGCTGGAGAAAGACGTAAAAGGGTAAGGGTACACAACAAAAGGCAGGGGGGAAGAACACTTCCATGGTTGTTGTATGGAGAAGACTATGTTTAGTATAATTTTGAGCTTCTGCTTTGCTTTTCTCATGTAAAAACATTACAATGGTTGTTGTCTTTTAAACAAATCCTATTTGAAATGGGACTTCATGATACAAATTCACCAAATCTTTCATTATACTTTAAGAAAGACTTCTTAATGGAGAATTCACTTGGGAAGTGAGTGTTGTTAAAAACACTACATTGGTTGGTATCTTCTAAACAAATCCTATTTGAAATGGGACTTCATGATACATATTCACCAAATCTTTTATTATACTTTAAGAATGACTTCTTAAGGGAGAACTCACTTGGGAAGTGATTGTTGTCAAAAAAATAATATTCAATCAAATAAATGAACTGGGCAATGAGATTCATATGGAAGATTAATAGAACAGCAGGTAATACTAAAAAAAATGACATTTATTTGGTGTAATACTAATTTAACTATATACAAAAAATTTGAAGATTTTGTATAACTAATAACTTGGAATAACTATGTGTGTTCTCATTTTAAGATCCTAACAAAATTTTACCGATTTAAAAAAAAAAAGAATTTATAAATCATACAATCTCTCTCCTCCTTTTTCTTTCGGCGCCAAAGCGCCAATTTCCCTCTCTCTCTTATGGGAGGCGCCAAAACCAAAATTTTCTAATTTCACTCAATTTAAATTTACAATCTCTCCCTTCTCTTTCTTTCATCTCTCTTCCACTTTCGCTCTCTCTCTTACACTCGTACAAACTCTCTCTATCTCTCCCCCTTGACGCCACAATGGAGAATTTTGGCCTTGATCCATACGAGGATGAGATGTGTAATAGGAAGGAGGAGAAGAGGATTAGGAAGAAGACGATTGCTCGTTTGGAACATTACAAGAGGACTACGTATGTAGCGGATGCCCAATTTGGAATTCCAACCAAATGCCCATGCGGGGGAGACATCAAGCAGGATGCATCTCCAAATCCAAAGTTTAAGCATGATTTCGACACTTTCCGGGCAGTAGGTACTTCACCTGCCGCCAATTCAAGGTAAAATTTCATTTCTTTGTTTTTTTCTGGGTATAACTAGTAAAACTAGGTAATACTATATGAATTTTCTTCGCCTAGGTATAACTAGTAAAACTGGGTTTCACGAAGAATAACTAGTAAAACTAGGTTACACTAGGTATATCTAGTAAAACTGGGTTACACTAGGTATAATTAGTAAAACTGGGTTACACTAGGTATAACTAGTAAAACTGGGTTACACTAGGTATAACTAGTAAAACTGGGTTACGCTAGATATAACTAGTAAAACTGGGTAATACTAGCAAAACTGGGTTTCACCAGGTATAACTATATGAATGTTTATCTGATTTATTTTTTATAGGATGATGGACTCCACTTTCGTCAGCCATGGGTTTTTGGTGTCCATGAAGAGATTATGATGCTAAAACGAAAGGTTGAAGAGCAGGAGAAGGCAATTGAAGAATTGCGAAAGGAGATTGCCAAGCTGAAGTAGTGATGTTTGGCAATCTTTCTATCTATTTATGTGATGTTTTGGTTTAAGTAAGACATTATATTTTGGTATTTATCTATCTATGTGTTGTTTTTGTTTATCTATCTAAGACATTATATTTTGCTATCAATCTATTTTGGTTGGTTAATTGCTATCATGATCAATGCAAACCAACAAAAAATATAGCAACATAGTTTTCACAAAAGAAACATAGTTTTGACAAGAGAAATAAAAAACAGTTGCAACATAACATCAAAGCTGTCTCTAAACACTACCACCACCTCCCCTCCGCGACTTCCGAGACTTCCGAGACTTCACAAACTCCTCAAGAGGCTTGAGCCTTTCTTCCATCTTGGTGACCTTCTCCACGAGCAAACTCATCTGTTCTCCCATGTTGGTAAACGCAGCGGACAACTCTCCCAAAGCAGCCTTGTGATTTTGGCGTTCTTTCCCTACTCTTACTGTTTCCTCCTTAGGTTGTCGCCCTTTCAAATCTTCATGCATCATATCTTCAAACCAAACAATTAATCCTTGGTCTAGACGCTTGCACCAACTTTCCACAACAATATCGTGCTCATCAACATCGTCCTCTTTCTCCATGATCTCCTCCAACAGCTCATTCTCATCAGACGTGGCTACCAAAACGCTCTCAATGTCCTGTAAATTTTAACGTACTTGATTATTCCAATTGCTGCTAGTACTACCAGTTGCTTCTAGTATTACCAAGTACTACTAACCGTGGTATCACCGAGTTTTTCGTAGACTGTCTCAAGAGGCCAACCTCTCAACTCGCCTTTTTCCACTTGGACTTGCACATCCTCGGGCAATCGACGTAAGGAAATGGTACTTCCGATCAGTCTCGGAATGGCCTCAATCGCCAAAAGCTACAAAAAACAAATCCAAAAGTAGACATTACAAAAAGATTAGTTAAAATGCAAAGTCATAAGGTTATACCTCCAATGGAACACAAAAACCAGGAATCGTCCATGGCCCCGACACCTTCCCTTTAAAATGATCCATCGTCTTGTGAATGGACTCCAACATGTAATCAAACGACAATCTTCCCCAAGGAAACGTCTGACATAACTCCAGATCATCTACGTATCTTAGAAATACATCCAACACGGGTTTGCCTTTCTTTCCAGATTTGCTGGGGCAGTAAATAATGCTGCTCAAGAAATACAGCACGACCATCTTCAGCCTATCTCCCGTCTCATCCGGTTCCATTTCCTCAAGCTTCTTTTTCACGTCTTCACGTAACACGTTCCCCTCGAAATACTTCTTCTTGAAGTGCAAGGATCCTTTTCTGTTCCAGTTGATTGGATAGTTGCGGCATTCGAGCCCTGAAATCAAGGCATGCTCTCGTAACCCGTATCGGATGGAAACGCCGTTAACAAGAAACCAAGCTTCCTTTTTTCTTTTAATTTCAGCAGTACGCAGGAGAAGCATCCACATGGGTTGAAGCTTGTGATTGCCCCTCGGCATGTGAAAAATGTGTGAGAACAACGGGTGTTTCTCAAACCATGACGTCTCCTCCGGAGTGAGATTCAGTCCCTCAAAAGTGTTCAAAGTTTCCTCGATGAAGCACCGCGTTGGTAGCTTCACGCTCTCGCTATATTGATCTGGCGAGAAGTACATTTTAAGAGGTCGTAGGGCTATCGTTTCCTCCGATGCTCTCTGCAAACCCAAAAAAAGGCATCTCAAACAAACAACACACAGTAAACATAGTTATCCTAGTTCTACATAGTCATCAGTAATCCTAGTATTACCAAGTTTTCCTAGTAACCTAGTTAACCTTAGTTATCCTGAGTTATCCTAGTAATACATTAAAAATATATTAACCTGGGGGTCGGTCTGTCTTCTGTTGGTCGGTCTCCCGTCGGTCTCCTCCTCCTCGGATTCCTCCTCCTCCGATTCATCAGCCTCATTGTCTTCTCCTCCGATTCCTCCTTCTCCTTCTTCATTTGTTTCCGTCTCCTCGTCGTCTCCGTCCACCGTCTCCGTCGCAACTTCGTCGTCTCCCTCTGCCGTCTCGGCCGTCGCTCTCTCTTTGGCTTTTTTTTTTCATCTCTAGACTCCGCCGCATTCCCTACAACATTCGCTGGACCCGGAGAAGTAGTCGGAGCAGTACTCGGAGCAGTAGTCGCCGGCGCTTCTCCGGGCGTTTCTTCAATCGCCGCCTCTCCACGACGCTTCTTCGAAACCCTATCCGGCGCAGGGCTCTTCAGCTTCGTCTTCTTCCTTGTGTTCCTCGTCTCCACCATCGTCGTTGATTGATCTCACTTAACAAATTGAGAGAGAAGATTTCGAGAGCGAAGATCTCTTCCGATTTGAGTCGTCCGGAGGAGAGGAGAGAGGAGAGAGTAGAGAGAAGCGAAAGTAAAAATTGGGAATAAAATTGGAAATTAGGGATTTATTTTAGCGAAACGATTTTCCCCCGCTTATGATCCGATTTTGAAATTTTTTTTTAACCCGGGTAGAATCCGATTACATGGGGCTGGGTTGAAGAAGACCGGATCTGACCCAGGTATAAGTTGTAATTTCCTGCCCTTCACTCGGTTTATAAGTAATTTACCATTTTTTCAGATTTAATTTAAATGAAAACGAAATTGATCTTATAAGAGGGACATGGAAGATTACTCTCTGTGTACGGAGGGGCATGAGAGGCGATTTCTCATAGTAAACTCATTTTGTTATAACTTATAACTAAACTTAGATATTTTTGTTGTTAATGTTTTGATTATTTTTTAAGAGGTCACAAAATGTTTTTGATGGAGTCATTAAATTTTTATTCAATGAAAGATATATATTTGAAATCTAGCTGACCCCCTCCTCTCTTATTGGGCACGTTCGTTTGTCAGACGCAAGCGGTTGTGGCTGCAGCATGCGGTTGCGGCTGCGGTCAGATGCAACAATTGTTGTTCGTTTGACAGACGCGCGTCTAGCCGCAGCCGCAGATCTATTCGTTTGTTAGACGCGAGTTTTTCCGTAGACGTAAACGCAGACGCAAGCAATTCCGGACGCAGACGCTGAATTTTTCTGCGGTCAAAAATTTTGGCCGCAGACGCAGCCGCAGCTGCAGGCCTCCTGCGACTGACAAACGAACATACCCATTGTCTAGTCCCCTCTCAGGAATCAACTTGAGCTAACTCCACAGTAGTGGTAACTCATGAATGAAATTATTGGAGTAGACAAGTTGTGCTTCTTACATTATATTGATTATTTATGCAGTTTGGAATTTTCTGTCAAATTATCGAGGAGGGTCCACGTTCAGAGCTGCTTCTCTTTCAAGTTGTTTTTACTATAAACACAAGCTTCCACATTATTCTAAATTAGACAGATTTCTTTTCATCCATTTGTGTTGACTTTTCGAGTTTCTTCTCTTGTTTCCAAGAATTTTGATCCATTTCAGATTTTTGCACGTTTCAAATCTCTAGATTTTGGCAGTTGAAACAAATCTTAATACAAGATCTTTGATCTTCTAATCTTGCTAGATTCCAAGACATTCTCATTTCATTGCGGCAGTTGTATCTTTGATTGCATTCTTGGTTGATTCAAGTTTCAACAAATGGCGAGTAGCAATCCCCAAAACGAAGTTTCAGTTACAAGGAGGAGTTATCAGGTCGTGATAGCAGCGACAAGAGACATGGGTATTGGTATGGATATGAAACTTCCTTGGGATCTACCTATGGAGTATAAATATTTTCAAGATGTAACAACTAAGACATCCGATCCTCAGAAGAGGAATGCAACTATAATGGGAAGAAAATCATGGGAAGCTACTCCTCTTGAGATTCGTCCCCTTCCTGGTCGTCTCAACATTGTCCTGTCAAAATCTAGCTGTCTCAACATTGCCACTGACGAGAATGTATTGGTGTGTAATAGCATGGAATCGGCTCTTGAACTTTTAGCCACTGCGCCCTATTCCTTGTCCATCGAGAAGGTCTTTGTCATAGGAGGCGGCGACTTGTTAAGGTTTGCATCATCTGTCTAAATCGCATTTTCTGTTTAACACTTCAGACCTTGAGGTTTGATGATTGATGTCTAGATGTGGTCTCTGTGCAGGAACTATATGAATGCACCCAGCTGTGATGCTATTCACCTAACCGAAATTGATATAAGCGTGGCGTGTGATGCATTTGCACCGAGGGTGGATACTTCTCTATACCGTCCATGGTACTCATCATTTCCAGTTTTGGAAAATGGAATTCGGTATTGCTTTAACACGTACGTCCGAAGAAAATATCCCATTGTTGGATCCAGTGAAAAGAATAGTGTTGCCGGCTCGGATTTCATTGATCCTGAGACAGAGCAATACTTGTTCTTACCCAAGATGGTTTTCGAGAGGCACGAGGAATTTGGTTACTTGAATCTTGTTCAAAACATTTTATCAAATGGGGACATGAATGACAATATCACACTCTCTAAATTTGGCTGTCAGGTGAGCTGTGATCCATCTTGGTTAGTGTTCTTTTTCTTCCTTTAAATGAGCCTACATCGGTATATATTCTTACATCATGTTTGGTTCACTTACAGCTGCGATTCAATCTGCGCAAAACTTTCCCGCTTCTTACAACCAATGTATGTCTTCTTTATCCCGTATCCTTAAACTATTGTTTCAGCCTCTCATCATCTTCTTTTACTCACAGCTTGTATAAATGAATCCACCTTTAAATGTTTATAGAGATTCATATTGTTGTCTTGCAGAAAGTATTCTGGCTAGGCGCTGTAGAGGAAATCATACAACTCATCAGTGGTTCAACCAAGCCCAAGGTAAAACCAAAAGAGACCTCTGTGCAACTAAACAGTCAAGGACAATGATCATACTCCAATCCTTTGTAAACTCGAGAGGGAAGCATATTATATCTCATAATGTTCTTTCAGGGAAAGGGCAATATCCATATATGGGACAGTGATGAGGCTAAAGAATATCTTGACAGGCAAGCACACGATTGCGGATTTAGAAAATAGGTTTAATGAAACCAGACTAACACACCAATATTATATGTGTTCCAGTTTCGGAGTGAATACCACAGAAAAAGATGGAGACCACCCACTCTTGTATGGACTTCACTGGAGACATTCTGATGCTAGGATTATTTGTGGTATCTCATCTTTGGATGATTATTCATATGTTTTGCTTCTTTGACTGTTTGGTGTTACATTTGCCAGGCAAGAATTCAGTCAGCTCTCTGATGTTATAAACAAAATAAAGAACAATCCTCATAACCAAAGGATCATGCTTTCGACTTGTAATCCTGTAGATTTCAAGTTATCTGTATCTCCTTGTCAGACGTTCGCACAGGTTAGCTTTTGTGCTTACATAGAGAATGCTGTGAAAGTAAACTGAAAATGATTTGGTTATTTTGATCAGTTCTATGTGGCAAATGGTGAACTTTCCTGTCAAGTCTACCAGAGCTCAACTGAAGCAAGTCTCGGGATTCCTTTCAGTATCGCCGCATACTCTCTCTTGACATGCATCATCGCACATGTTTGCGGTATTGTATACACAAATCCAGATTTACCATTAAATTGGATCTCGAGTCTTAATGATCTCAAGTGTGGAGTATGCGGTTCTTGTGTTGACAGATCTTGTTGCTGGTGATTTCATCCATGTGATTGGAGATACTCACGTTAATGCATCGCACATCAACTCTATACAAAAGCAGCTTCATATCTCGCCAAAACCCTTCCCGGTCAGTACTATAACTTGGCTCATATGTTTGCTCTCTCTCCCCCATTTCTTGACGTTTACTACCTATCTCTCTACCATCTTAACGATAAAAACAGATTTTGAAAATCAATCCCAAGAAAACGAAGATCGATCACTTGGAAGCTTCTGATTTGGATCTCCTGGGCATATGACCTGCTTCTTGAAGATATATGAACAATGGCTCTTTTAATGCTCTCTTTGTTGATTTCTACGATAAAATTAGTTATTCTAACATCAAACACATGTCTTTATACGATGGAACAAAATTATACAAAGCAGAAAAAGCTAAACAACATTTTCTGCTCGGGCTTTGAAATATTTTCACCCGTATATTTACAAACACACACATATATATATGTGAATGTTATTGCATAAACTAAAGTTTTTCTTCTTTTTATCCCTTGCTTTTTTCTAAACATACTTTACATCTAAATAATACAAAACTCTTCATCCTTTTGGTTCCTCCTTTGTCTCGCAATAAAAGACTCGATCTTGTACCGGAGTTCATCAGCAGGTCTCTCAGTCTCCGATCTCTTCAACCTTCCACAAGAACTCTTCTTCGAACACTCCAGATTCTCTGACTGACTCCTTTCGTAACTCATCCTTAGGCTTTCCTGTTTTTGGTTAATGATTTGTCTGTGTGGCTTCCCAGTTATGTCCTTCTTTTCTCCCTCCTTTCCGGTGCTCTGTTTAGCACTCTTCTCGGTCTTTATCTGTTTCTCTCTTTTATCTTCAGTGTTCTGTTTTGCCATGTCCTCTAACATGCTCTGTTTTGCTCTGCTCTGTCTCTTATCTTCGTAGATCTGGTTTGCTCTGTTTTCCTCTCTGCTCTGTTTTGTCTCGCTCTGTTTTTCTCTGCATCTCACATCTGTATGTAAACTCCGTTCTCCTCTTGATCTCTCCCGAACAAACTCGTCGTAAAAATCATTGTTGTTTCTTCGTGCATCTGGTTCTTGATTCACAAAGAGACCACACTTGGCCCCTATAATGATGACTATCGCATTCCCCAAGACGAAAGCAAGATGACGGTTGATGAACAAACGTGTGAGACCATAGTCCTCGAACATGATGACTAGTTGGTAACAGAGCTTGGCTACTGTAACCATAACTACAGTTATCTCCATCACCCGGTAAAACAAATCCAAAAGTATTTGAATTCTAGACTTCTTCACAACAGCCTTCATCTTTCTTGGTTTAGCCTTTTGGGTACTAAGCGAATCCATCGGCAATTTATGGTGGAAGAAAAAGCAGAGGAGAGTCTGAGTATGTTTTCTCTTTGTTGTTTTGTTTTTTATTTGTAACTTGAGAGAATGTAGCTTTGTAATGTGAGTATTTATACAGGGTCATTGAGTGCATTTGCTTTCTCTTTTCCGGGCACTAATCTTCTTTTTCGAGTGAATTATTGTTATTTTGTTCTTACATGCAAAAGGAGTTAATACATGTTTCACCCTTAAATCTCTTAGAACTAAAAACCGAACAATCGAAACCTGCTATTGTCATTATCAAACCATAGATAGATGTTAGATCAAGGGGATCACTAAATATGTTTCGGCTATTGTCAGGATCAAATCCATAGATAAATGTTAGATCTAAAGGATCACTAACTATGTTTTAATACGGATTAAATTGAGATTTTCTGTTTAAATAGAAAATTGACTTTTACGAGATAATTTTTGACTATAAGAACATGTCGAAAATAGTACGAAGAATCGGTAGGAAACCGTGTTTATATTGAGATAACTGAGAAAAGACTTGAAATATTTACTTCCGAACTAATACTAAGAAGAGATCAGTTCGGTCTTTTGAACAGGTTTTAAGAGAACAAACTGACCGATCAAAGAGAAGTTACAAGTGGTTTTGTGTAGTAAATTATGAATCCTCTCATAAATGATCTTCGAAGAGTATTTACAGAGGGAATCGTGGTGTCAAATCTCCTCCAATTTGGAATGATGTGTCGTCCTCTACATCTTTCCGAGGCATGGTGTCTCGAGCCTTGCATTCGAACTACTTTGCCGCGTACTAAAGATATGATCATTGTACGCATATATATATCACTCTTTGTCGATCCACCTTGTCACACATCATCCTTTGATCGATCTGAGACTGTAGATCGGCGTTGTAGTGATGACAAGTCTATGGATCCACATTGATTTGATTTAAACTGACTTTGGTTGACTTTTAGGAAATAAATTTGAATTTTCAAAATGAACTTAGCTAATTGCCTATGTCAAGCCCACCTCCAACAATAGAGATGTTAGCAACATACTCATTTCGATTTGAAGTTCTGAACCATAGGAGATAAAAGATATGAGTGTTATGATATGGTGGTTTGCATCAAGACCACAACCATAAGCCAAATCAACACAAGCTCAAGGAGTTTGATCTTTTTTCATTCATCAGAAATGTAAATTATAATGGATGCAAATTCTTGGTGGATTTTTTTTAGTTTAATAAGTTTTATATCTATTCCAAAAAATAAGCAAAAAACTAGTCTTATGTCCTAATATTTTAATTTGACATCACCACCTTATTGTTTTTATACATTGTATTTACGAATTTTTATATTAATTGAGAAGTGTTTTTAAGATTTTATTCATTTTTAGAATGGTTGATTACTTACTTTTTTTTGGTCAATTGATTAATTACTTACCCTCAATAAAATTAAATTTTACTATATTAACCTTAATTTATATTTATAATTTTATTATTAATTTCAGAAATTGTTTTAATTTTGGAGATATATTTAACCTTACATAAAGTAAGATGATAAATATGAAAAATTTTATGAAGATTTTTAAATATTAATAAATATAATTATTGTAGATAATACGATTTATATAATAAATTTATATTATTTTATATAAATTTTTTATAATATTATTTTTGTTAACTAAGTTGATAAAAAAATTCAGAAAATTTGTGTTTACTATTATTTGTGCTTGCACATGATACGACCAAATCATAATAGTTCATGTTAAAATACGAGTTTTGTGACTTACTAATTATTTATTTGACAGATAAACTTAAATCTAATATTTTTGATAGAGATCTAGGTTTTTTAGATGATCTCACAAACATCAACAGTAAAACTTCTATATATATCAATAACAGAGAAATTGCAGTTTTAAACTATAGAAAATGTGGAAATTAGTTTTTAGGAAAACTAACTTTTTATGAAAGAACGAAAATGGGAAGAAATCACTCGTCTTAATTATGAAAGAACGAAAATGGGAAGAAGGCAAAACAATTTACAGAGTTAGTTTATAAAGAAGAAGAAGATAAATAGTTTAAACCAGCTCAATTATCACACATCTACTATAATATATAACATAGTTAGTTTATAAGTTATCTATATAATTTTATGAAATCTACTATGATAACAAAGTTGTTTACTTAACAATAGATTTTTTAATTATAAGATAATTTGGTTAACACACTAATGTGTATATATTTACACGATAACATGAATTACAATTTACAAAGTATCTCTTAGTTAATCTAATTGTATGGTAAACACATATAACATAATTTAATTAACAAATAACATTGTTAACACGATATTTGTGCAATTGGGGGATGAATAGTATTCATCGGAATATGAATTATGCCAGAATAACATTTTTGTAAATATTTTAAAAAGATAGGGATTTTTTTGTTTACTTTTTATTTCTCTTTCTTCTTTACCTCGTAGTTAATTTCTATAATTTTTTTTTCTGTGTAACCTCTATCACCCTTAATAACATCAAAATCTTAATATTTTATTAACTTAATAAAATATTAATCACTGAAAAATAATTGGGTCAAAATTTTAATTTGAAACATGAAAAACCTATTAATTTATCAAAATAATTTATAAAAAGTTACTTTATTGAGGTTATACTTTAGTCTGAAACAAGAAATAGCTCTTTCATTAATTAAAGTATATTATTTGCATAAATAAATGTTTCAAGATGACAAAAATAGTTCAGATTATGAGAAGCTAATAAGGATCAAATAAATGAGTTACGGAAGGTCTTGGAAGAGGTCCAAAAAATGATAATAGAACACAAGCGGAGGTGCTGGAGGTTTCAGAAAAATTAAAAGAGGCATATAGGGATGAAGAACAATTTTGGCAGCAAAAGAGTAGGAATATGTGGCATATATCTGGTGATCGATATACAAAATTCTTCTTTGCTTTGACCAAACAAAGACGGGCAAGAAATCGCATTGTTGGACTACACAACTCATCAGGAGATTGGGTTACAAAGGATCATGAAGTGAAACGGGTAGCAGTGGAATACTTTGAAGAGCTATTTACATCTAATAATCTGGAAAGTTTTGAGGAGTTCTTACGTGAGGTTCCGGTATCAATAACAACTCAGATGAATGAGAGACTTATGGTATTAGCAACTGAAGAGGAAGTTAGGAGAGCTTTGTTTATGATGCATCCAGAAAAGGCATTGGGACCGGACGGGATGATAACTTTATTCTTCCAACAATCGTGGCCAATTGTGAAGAATGATGTTACTCGATTGGT
Source organism: Orychophragmus violaceus (assembly GCA_030180135.1). NCBI lineage: Eukaryota > Viridiplantae > Streptophyta > Magnoliopsida > Brassicales > Brassicaceae > Orychophragmus > Orychophragmus violaceus. The sequence continues at coordinate 38,673,128 of CM058235.1, read as the reverse complement.
TAACAATTTCTTACAATATGGGGAGCTGGATAAAAGGATTAATATGAAAAATATTTGTCTTATTCCAAAGACGGAGTGACCGAGTAGGATGACAGAATTGCGCCCTATCAGTCTTTGTAATGTGGGTTACAAAATTATGTCTAAGGTCATGTGTCAACGGTTGAAGGGGCTTCTGCCAAAACTGGTTTCGAAACACAATGGGTTTTTGTTGCGGATAAATTGATTTCCGATAATATTTTAATAGCTCAGAAGATGTTTCATGGTTTGCGAACAAATCCATCTCGTAAGGGTAAATTTATGGCAATTAAAACTGATATAAGTAAGGCTTATGACAGAGTTGAATGGGCGTTCATAGAGAACCTACTGGGTAAAATGGGCTTCGCGGCCCAATGGGTTGATCGGATAATGCGATGTATAACCATGATACAATTCAGGGTTCTTATTAATGGTGAGCCACGGGGTTCTATAGCTCCATAGAGAGGGTTACGACAGGGATATCCATTATCACCCTAATTATTTATTCTATGCACAGAAGCTCTGATTACAAATATAAGTAAAGCGGAACGAGAAAAACAATTAACAGGATTAAAGGTAGCAAGAGCATGTCCCCCAATATCACACATGTTGTTTGCAGGTGATAGCTTATTTTTTTGCAAAGCTAAGAAGGAGAAATGCCAAACAGTTTTATTGATTCTCAAGGACTACGAAGGAGTGTCTAGACAACAAATAAACTTCTTGAAATCATCACTTTAGTTTGGGAATAAGGTCGAGACTGAGGTTCAAAATGAGATGAAAGCGATTTTAGGGATCACAACGATGGGTAGAATGGGATCATACTTGGATATTCCAGAGAGTCTTAGTGGTTCCAAAACGAAAGTTTTTAGTTTTTTTACAGGATAAAATCCATGGACGGGTTAATGGATGGACGACAAAACTTCCATCACGAGGAGGTAAATAGGTTATGATAAAGGTGGTGGCAATGGCCTTGCCAAATCATGTAATGTCTTGTTATAGGATACCAAAAACAATCACTAGAAAATTGACGAGCATCGTCTCAAATTTTTGGTGGAGTTCGGGAGGAACAAATTCATGTATGCACTAGATGTCTTGAGATAAACTTTGCAAAGATAAAGAAAATGGTGGGATTGGCTTTAGAGCTTTTAGTGATGTTAATACGACTTTATTGGCGAAACAATTGTGGAGGCTAATCGATAAACCATGTATCCTTTTCTCAAAGGTTTTTAAAGGAAGGTATTTTCGGCTTACAGATCCTCTTGATCCAATAAAATCATACACAACATCATATGGATGGCGGAGTATTACATCAGCTAGGCCTTTGATTAAAAAAGGACTTATCCAAAGGGAGAGAACATGGGAGTCTATTTCAATATGGAATTACCCATGGATACCAGCCTATCGCCCGAGACCAGCAATTCAAAAGTCAGACTCAGATCACACTTTGGTTACTGTTAACCAATTAATTGATCATCACAACAAGATTTGGAATAAACAACTAATGGAGACAATTATGGAACCAGAGGAAGTGTCTCTGATATTAAGTATCCTCTTCAATCGCTTAAATAGACCTGATTCATTGGGATGGTATTTTACAAAGTCTGGTAAATATACGGTAAGATTGGGATATAATTTGGAGAGAGAGAGAGTATACTGAGAACGGCGTGAATTCTTTCATCCTGGAACCAAGTATTACAAGTCTTCTCGTTTATTCGTGGAAGATACAGTGTCCCCAAAGATAAGACATTTCATATGACAATCACTCTCAGGTTGTGTACCGGTGACAAAAAATTTAAAGGGACGAGGGGTGAAGTGTAATACCCGCTTTGTTCTGTGTGGAGTAGAGGAGGAATCGATAAATCATTTCTTATTTGAATGTCCTCCAGCAATTCAAACTTGGGCTTTGTCTCAAATACCAACAAATCCGTTGTTCTTTCCCTCGGTATCTATCTACACGAATATGGATTATTTCTTTTGGCGATTACCTTCGGAGAATAGGATGAATATATATCCTTGGTTAATATGATATATTTGAAAAATCAGGAATGACATGTTTTATGCTTATATTGACTGGAGTCCCCCAGGAAACATTACGAATGGCAGAAACGAAATGTGCGACATGGGGAGATGCCCATATAACTGAGGTAAAAGAATCAATGACATGTACAAGAGGAGAAAGTACTCCTGAGAATGATTTGGTACTTACTGGTCAATGGTGTTTCGTGGACGTGTCCTGGAAAGATGGTGACAAGTTTTCAGGACAAGGATGGTATAGTTGCTATGGGAAAGACACTAATGTTTTGATGGGAGCAACGAATATCTAGGCGAGCTTATCCCACTCCATGCAGAATTCGAAACCCTTTTATGGACTATGGAATGCATGAAGTATCATCAACATACTCATATTATGTTTGCAACGGACTGTTCAAACTTGGTGAAGATAGTGTCGGAACCAGAAGAATGGCCAGCTTTCGTAATCCACCTAGAGAAGTTCCAAGGAAGGAAAGAGTACTTCACAAGATTTGAACTCATCCACATACCACGCAAAAACAATTTGATGGCAGATAGACTAGCACAGAGTGCCTATCTCTGGCTGTCATATACAATCCAGGTTAGGCCGTAATCACCAGTTTGGATTAATGAAAAATATATTCTTTAATGTATCTTGTTTACAAAAAAAATGATTTTGAACCGAGAAAAAATATCATAATAAATGTATAATTATATATATTTTAGTAGGTAAATCAAAACTGTGGCTTACTTTCTTATAGTATGTCAATCATCAAACAAGTAACATATTAACTTTGTTATAAAATACTATTTGATCATGGAAAGTATGCAGTTCGTGAAGGGTATGTTAGCTAAAAATCCATGTCTCACTTGCCAAACAATGTAATACAATCTTTTTTATAGTTTCAATATTCCAACTAGATTTTGACCCGCGCTAAATAAGCGCGGGTTTATGTTTTATTTTTAAAATATATATTTTTATCTTAAATTTATATTTTATAAATTAAGTTAGTTAGATATTTCATCTAATCTATATTAAGTTAAAATAATGTGATATGTTGCTTAATGTGAAAAGAAATTTAATAAATTTTACTTTTGTTTCGATATTGTCAACTTATATTTTAATAGTTGTAGTTTATTGTTATTTTATTATATGATTAGTTGTTGACAAAAAATGTGTATGATTAGTTTATCTTATTGATGTAAAACTGCAAGTATATTTTATTTGATACTTTTTATTTAAATTTTTGTAACTTAGACATGTTTGAAATTGGCTAATCTGTTTTTCAACATGTATTCTAATGATATGTAATTTAAAATTTTGATTGAACAACCCGTTAAAAACTTCATTCAAACATAAAACATCTTAACGCATCATATATTTGAATAATATAAATATTGAATAATTTTATTATTTTATTAAAATAAATATATTCCAATTGAAATTAGTTTAACACGTGCTAAGTTCATTTTTATAAATCGAAATTGGTTAATTTATTTTTCAACCCGTTCTTATAATAATTTAAACAATTTCATAAAAAATTGTTAGAATATAAAAATAAATATTTATATTTGAAACAAAAAATAAAGAAGACATTAAAATATATTATAAATATATTTTGAATATAATCATAATTAAAGAATATTAGCTTATATATATACAAAAGTAGTTAATGTTTAAATTAATTAGTTATATTTATCAATTGATTTAATAATTTTATGTTTATACATATATGTTTATATTTATTTTAGTTAATTAGGAAAGTGGATCTCATTATATTTAGTTTGTTTGGATACATGTTTAGTAATTGTTTTGTTTGGAAACATGAATAGTAGAGAAATGTTATATTTCCTAATTACCCTTAATGAATATTAGAAACACTTTTAATTTTTCAATGGCATTCTTTGTAAATAACACATCAACTAAAGGTTAGACTAAAAAACACTCTAATTTTTTAATAGTATTGATTTATGTGTTAGGTGATTTATATTATACCACCTTTTGTAACATCTCCTTCCCCTTTTCCGCTCACCGACGAGCTGATCGGCCAACAATCAAACAAGAACATGACCGATCGAACCCGAGCAGTCATACATGCTGAGTTTGTCACAATACGAAGCCAGAGACACTGTTGTTTGAGACAAAGGCTCGAAGCAAACCACTTTTGACTCCGTTTACCTCGTTTCCACGATACAAGACTTTTCAACATGTACCGCTTCCACGAGTTGTGTTCGGTTTGGACTAAACCGTATATCAGAGAATTGTTCTGTTTTTATTACTTTAAAATATAATTTTTTTCATAACAATATACGGTCCAATACAAAACTTTTAGCGGGATATCTCAACAAAATCTGAAACCGAAAATAAAGTCAAAATGCGTAAATAACTGATACCCAATGCTAACCCGAAACTACTTCGAATATCATATGCGTCCGCCGAATTATGTCAAACTTAAAAAACACAAAAATCTAATGAGTAGTGAAGATAAAGTTATTTTTTATTGAAGCTAATTAAGCTTAACAAATCATTAAAATATGACTCAACATTTATATCGATAAAGTTAACTTCTTTTATATAAAAAAAATATATGAATCGACAAATTGTTGGCAGATTCACATGATATATTATTAATAATCACATTGTTGGTCTTTTTTTTTTTTTTTTTTTTTTTGCGGCCACATTGTTGGCTATCATTGGTCAAACAGTTTCATGCACTGTCTTCATTCATTTGCAATTTTTTACTTGACTCATAGCAGCCCACAGTTATTTTTAAATGTCCATTTATTTTATTCACAATAAAGTACTCTCTTAAATTAATGCCTTTCACCATATTAAATAAAACTTTGTGACAATAGTTCTTAGGACTTAATGATTAGTACAAAGCATGTATATTGTGCCACATCAAAATACAAGAAAATACTAGATTTTAATCCGCGCTAAAGAAACGCGGATTTATGCTTTTTCTAAATATTTTTTATTTAAAATTATATTTATAAATTAAATTTTTTAATTGTTTAATCGAGTATATATTAAATAAAAAATATGATGATATGGTGCTAAATGTGAGATTTTTATATTGTTTTATTAATATATAGTATTCATGGCTTATTATTATTTTTAGTAGATGCTTAACTAACCTTAGTTCTGTAAAAAACACTTATATATTTTATTTGATAATTTTTATGTAAGTTAATTATAACTTAGTTCAACCCATTATTTCATTGTTAAAAAGTTGTTAAAATCAACAATCTTTGTGTAGAATGCAATTTTGTAATATAAGTTATTATATTTGATCTGCTAGATTTTTGATTTATTATATATATAATTGTTTGTTTTAAATAGTATAGTTTTAACACGTGAATAAGAATTTATAAAAACATTTAATATTTTATAAAATTAAGAATGTATCAATTAAAATAGATTAATTCATCTTTCTAACTTATTTTCCAATGAACATAAATCTTTTAATTTTTTTATATAATCAAAACAAACTAATCTATATTTCAAAAATTCTTATAGTAGTCTAATTATTTTGAAAATTGATAACAATCATTTAAAAAATGTCATCGTAAAAACATCTACCGTAATTAAACTCATCATATATTTCAATAATATACATATTGAATAATTTAATACTTTATTAAACTAAGAATATACCAATTGAAATTAGTTAATATATATTTTTAACCCGTCTTCTAATAGTTATATTTATTTTTAATAGTATGGATAATTGAAATCGGTTAATTTTTAACTAGTCTTAAGTTATATTTTTAACATATTTTAAGTTATATTTTATTTGATAATTTTGTATATAAGTTAATTATAACTTAGTTCAACTCATTATTTTATTGCTAAAAAGTTGCTAAAATAAATAATCTTCGTATATAATGCAATTTTAGTAATATAAGATGTCATATTTGATCTGCTAGGTTTTTGATTTTATATATATATATATATATATATATATATATATATAATTGTTTGTTTCAAATAGTATAGTTTTAACATGTGAATATGAATGTATAAGAACATTTAATATTATAAAATTAAGAATATATCGATTAAATTAGTTAATTTATCTTTGTATATTCTAACTTAGTTCAACCCGTTATTTTATAACTAAAAAGTTTCTAAAATCAATAATCTTTGTATATAATGCAATTTTAGTAATATAAGTTGTTACATTTGATTTGCTAGGTTTTCGATTTAATTATATATATATATATATATATGTATATATAAATGTTTATCTCTTTTTTTTTGTCAACTATAAATGTTTATCTCAAATAGTATAGTGTTAACACCTGGATATATATTTATAAAAAATAATAATATTTTATAAAATTAAGAATATATTTACTAAAATTGGTTAATTCATCTTTTTAACTTATATTCCAATGAACATAAATCATTAAAAATATTTTTATAATCTAAATAAGTTAATCTATATTTCAATCATTCCTATAGTAGTCTAAGTATTTTGAATATTGATAAAAAATCTTTCAAAAAATGTCATCGTAAAAACATCAATCGTAGTTAAATTCATCATATCTTCTAATAATATAAATATTGATTTTTTAAATATTTATTAAACTTAGAATATATCAATTGAAATTAGTTAATCTATTTTTTTAATCCATCTTCTAATAGTCAAAATTTATTTTTAATAATATGGATAACTGAAATCGGTTAATCTATTTTCAAATTATTTTATATTTGTAATGGTCTAAATATAAATATTTTATGTTAATTTAATAGATCAACATGTAATTAAAATTATTTTTAATTAATTTTAATAATAAATATGATTTTAGTAATTATTTTTCTTAAATTAAGAAATTCAAATATTTTTCTAAATTTTTCTTTAATAAAATATATATTTATATTTCAACTAAAAATAAGACACTAAAAAATATTATGAAAATTGTGAGAATATATTTTGAATAAAATCATAAATAGAGAATATTTATATAAAATATAATAAAATTATTTTATAATAATTTTAATAATAAATTCGAAATCAATAATTATCTTTTTAGTAAATTGAAAATAATTTTTTTTATATTATGTATAATATATTCTCTGATTTTGAAATATAAATATGTTTTCTAATCTCGAAATATAAATACTTTTTACTATAAATATGAACTAATTTCGAAATATTCATTAATTTTGAATTTATATTTAAACTAAAAAGATATTAAAAGGATATTATGAATATACCGTAATATAACACATGACTAAAGGTTAGTTTCAAAATTAGTCACCTGTTTTAATAGTATAGATAGTATTGTAATCCCCTAGGCAGTTAAATAATTTATTAGAACACTTCTACACTTTGCAATACAGGAAAAACCTTAAGTTAACCGATTGAAACAATGTTTGACTGTTATACGCTTTCTCTCTCTGCTCAAAACTCTTCGTCTTCTCTATAAGTCTTACCGGATAATCGTTTAGCTTCCGGTTGTCGGAATTAGCTTCGGCTGCTCCGGCGGTTTGGATTACTTTTGGGTGTGCGTTTGCTGTGGACTAGCCGCCTTTTGCTAGTACTGTCAAATGGGCCGTTTAGCGCCCATTTGGGCTTGTCCAGACTGACCATTTCGTTTTGGGCTATAATTGGTTAGTCAGAAATGGGCAATGGTCCAAAAAATGTCCATGCTCAATCACTACAAAAAAACAGGGGGTGTAGCGTCGCTTTTTTCTTATGATTACATCAATTATTTAATGATACTTATGTGTTACCATCACTTATGTAACCGAGTTGGAAAGTGGTGAAGCAAATTAATATGTCAGTTATATCAAATGATGGTAATAATAGCGTCAATTATAATTAGTGACTCTAAATTAAATCGATTATTACAAATTTCTTTAGTTTTATATTGATTACCATAAATGATGTTAATTACTTATATCGCTTAGTATATGTGTTACTAATATTTATATCAGTTTATAAAAATGATGATAATATTTATATCAATTATTGGCAATTGTCATCAATATTTGTAACAATTACAATTTGAACTTAGTTAATAGTTAATTAATGTGAAAATAATGTAATGTTCTGCATCAATTAATAATTTTTTTTGTAATCGACGTGTTTGTATTATTTTATTTTTTTTCTTTTAGTTGTCCTGCTGAAACTGAAAAGATGATTATGCTCAAAACGGAGCATTTCATCATAAGACAAACTTTTCACGATATTCGACCACCTAAGCCATCAAAATCGAAGGAACTTCAGATCTTATCTACGCCCATTTAACCTCTGCAAGGCTTTATTTATGAAAGATTCTCCCATCTGCTCTCTCTTCTCAAACCGATATGGGACTCAATTATTTTATCCCAACTATCTCATATTCCCATTTATAAGATCTAACGTGTCCGTCATCCAAAGTTTTTTATTTTTATTTTTATTATATATAGTTACTGGTTGATAAAATTTGTAAGAAGGTTTTGTTAAAGCGTGGGTTTATTTTTATTTTTAATTGCTGTAAAAAATATTATTTCTAATGTTGTGTGCATTTAAATAATATTTCTATAGAGTACTAAACTATTTTTGTATCAATGGCATGAATATTTCTATTATATGCTTATATTATATATATATAATATATATAAGTTAATATATTTGCTTCATAATTAATTTAATAATAATTTGAAGATAAACTAATAAATACATCCGTATAAGTCATATAAATAGTTTTGATTCAATTAATTAATTTTTTATTTGCATCATTTATTATTTGATGTTAAATTTATATCGTTTTCTAAATGATTTTAACAAAAAATAATAAATACATCAATTCTTTAATTGATGTAAATTCATCTTTTTGTATCAGTATTTTACAAATGATGCAAACTAATAAAGATATGTATCAATTTTTAAAAAATGATGTCAAATAAGTTAATAATAACATCAGCTATCATAAGTGATGTTAAACAACAGATTTTATATCATTTATTAATAAGTAATTCGAAACACCAACACTTCATTTTGTGATACAATTTAAGTGATGTAATCCATATTTTTTTTGTAGTAAATAAAGACCATGTCCATTTGGACATGACTATGGACAACTCATTTTACTACAATCTGAAACTGTTTGCCAATGCTATGTAAAATTCAATTTTGCGATTTTGGCAGGAAAAAATATTTTAAGGTTTTTGCGGGAAAAATCAATTTTACGGTTTTGGCGGGAAAATTTGTTTTACAGTTTTGGCGATACTTGATTTTGCAAGTTTGACAGTAAAACATGATTTTGCGGTTTTGGCGGGAAAAATTAATTTTACGGTTTTGGGGGGGGGGAAGTCAATTTTACGGTTTATGCGGAAAAAGTCAATTTTACGGTTTTGGCGTAAAAACTCGAATTTAAGGTTTTGGCGGAAAAAATCGTTTTGCGGTTTTTGTGAGAAAATTCGATTTTATGGGTTTGACAGTAAAACTTGATTTTACGGTTTTGGCGAAAAAAGTCGTTTTGCGGTTTTGGCGGGGAAATTCGGTTTTGCGAGTTTTACGGTAAAACATGATTTTGTGGTTTTAGCAGTAAAACTGATTTTGCGGTTTTGTTGGAAAAAGTCAAATTTACAGTTTTAGCGGAAAAGTCAATTTTATGGATTTGACGGGAAAAGTCAATTTACGTTTTTGGCGGAAAAATTCGATTTTACGAAAAACTTAATTTTTGTTTTAAAGTAGACTAAGTGACAAAAATGAAAAAAAATCTTCAAATCTTTTTAACCCTAGGTTTTTAATAATTTGGGCATGACTAATGTCCATTTGGTATTGCCCATTTCGACCATGGACAAAATTAGTCCGAAGACCATTTAGACCATTTTTTTTGTCATGACCATAGCCCGTCCATAATGAATTGGACTAGGCCAGACCATGGACGGACCGACCGTTTGACAGCCACACCTTTTGCTTCACCGGATCTTTTTGTTTGTGCGATATTTCAGATCTGGTGACTTTTTCTTTCGCCTTGTCCTCGGACTGGTTACCCCGGTTCTTCTCGGGCTTGGCTTTTTGTTCCGGACTTTTGTCCATTCATGATCTCCTCCACATCAATTCTTCCTCTTCACCGATGACCTTTTTCTCTCTCCACGCCTCCCCAAGCGCTTTGTGCCGGTTGGTTCTTTGCCCAGCTTGAGTCGAAAGGGTCCGGCGGCTCTAACCTACACCTGTGTATGAATCCAGTTTGATTCAGCAGATTATGAAGCGCGGTTTACCGGTGTGAGTAGCTGAAGTGAAGATTGAAATTATTTTATTATCGATGCGGTGGATTGCGGAGATCTTTGGTGGTGGTAAGATCGGCAGGAGCCTTGCAGAGTAGCGGCAAAGCATGGAGACCGGAATTCCTTCCGGCGGTGCATGCCGACATGTTTCGGATACTGACGCGTGGCATGTCACCGTTTTGACGTGGACCGTCCAGATCTTTCCGATAAAATTTTCGGTTTCTTAGCTTTGGGCTTCGAAGCCCATTTTGCTTGTAATTCACTTTATACTACATCTATAACTCCTGTAATATTTGGCCTGTTTGGGCCCAGTTAATGAAAGTTTCGCCGACTAAAAAACACCGATTTTTTTTTGAAAGAATGTAAAATTTATTTTCAATCAAATCAAAAGATATTTTTACATCAAACTAGTATAATTCGTCACATCATGTGCAAACATAAATATTATTAAAAATAAAAAAATATCTAATTAATTTAACAACAATAATAATATTATAAAAATCTATATAAGATTATTTATAATTAAACATACATATACTAATCTTATATAAATATTATAATATTATTATCGTCGCATCATGTATCAAAATCAATACATAAATATCTTAATTAAAATATTTTACCATTTTCATATATAAATTCCAAATTTATATAAATAATATGAATTACTATATAAAATTCAAAACAATGTTTATATATTTAAAAAAATTATTTTCATATTTATCATCTTATTTTATTATTTTTAATCAAAGTTAAGCATATCTCTAAAAAAAATTTAAAATCTTTATAAATATTTTCATATTATCATCCCATCTTAGTTTTCCGTTTTTATTCAAGGTTTATATATCTCCAGATAAAATTTAAAACATCTTAATATATATTTCATACTTGTATGATTCGCTCGCACCATGTGCGAGCATAAATAATATAAAACATATACTTTTCAAAAATAAAAAATTATAATTTAACAACAATAATAATATTATAAAATATACATGAGACTATTTATAACTTAACATACATTTTATATTTAATAACATATTTTATTATTTATTATAAATAAAATTAATAGTAATAAAATAAATTATAATTATATACTTTTATGTATAAAAATCAATACATTAAAATTTTATTTAAAATATTTTATCATTTATATATATATATAAATTTTTAAAATTTATATAAATAATATGAATTTATTATATAAAATAAAAAACAATACTTAAAAATATTCATAAACGTTTTCATATTTATCATCTTCTTTTTATCGAAGGTTATGTATATCTCCAAAATAAATTTTAAAATATCTTCATAAATATTTCACATTTATCATCTCATTTTTGTTTATCAAAGATTATGTATATCTCCATAAAAATTAAAATTATAATAAAATTACTAATATAAATTAAGTTAACAGTAAATATCCTACTTTCATTAATGATAATTTAGTAATCAACCGTTTTGAGAATGAATATAAGGTCAAAAACACTTCTCACTTAATATAAAGATTTATCATCTCATTTTTTATCCAAACTTATGGATATCTCCATAATAAAATTAAAAACATAATAAAATTATCAAGCACAAATATTATTAAACATAAATTTCTTAAAATAAAAATTATCAAATTAATTTAACAACAAAAATAAAAATATAAATATATATGAGATTATTTATAATTAAACATACATACATTATTATATTTAATAAGATATTTTATAATTTATTATAAAGAAAATTAATAGTAATAAAATAATTATAATTCTATTTTTATGTATCAAAATCAATATATATATATATATTATTTAAAACATTTATCATATATATATAAATTCAAAATTTGTGTAAATAATATGAATTTACTATATAAAATTCAAAATCTATATTTATTAGATTATTTATAATTAAACATACATACATTATTATATTTAATAATATATTTTATAATTTACTATAAATAAAATTAATAGTAATAAATTTTTTTAATTCTATATTTTTATGTATCAAAATTAATACATATTCATCTTATTTAATATATTTTATCATATATATATAAATTCAGAATTTGTGTAAATAATATAAATTTACTATATAAAATCTGAAATCTATATTTATTAGATTATTTATAATTAAACATAAATTATTATATTTAATAAGATATTTTATAATTTATTGTAAATAAAAATAATAGTAATAAATAAATTGTAATTATATATTTTATGTATCAAAATCAATACATATATATCTTATTTAAAATATTTTATCATTTATATATATATATAAATTCAAAATTTGTATAAATAATATAAATTTACTATATAAAATCCAAAATATATATTTATAAATATTTAAAAATATTCATAAACGTTTTCATGTTTATCATGTTTTTGTTTTTTAATTAGAGATTATGTATATCTCTAAAATAAAATTAAAAATCTTTATAGATATTTTCATATTTATTATCTCATCTTATTTTTCTATTTTTATTTAAAGTTAAGTGTATCTCCAAAATAATTTTTAAAAAATTTCATAAATACTTTATACTGTATTTATCATCTCATTTTTTACTCAAAGATGTATATCTGCATAATAAATTTTTAAAAACATAATAAAATTAACAATTTAAATTAAGTTTAATACGGTGATTAATTAGTCTGATTTCATTAATAGTAAATTAGTAATCAGCCATTTTGAGAATGATATACAGTCAAAAATACTTTTCAATTAATATAAAAATGTTATTGTTTTGTTGAAAGATTAAAAATCTATTTAAATACAATTAATCAAGAAAATTTGAAAAATGATGTCCAAAGTTTACGACAGTCTTGTGGAGAACCAAAAGACTAGAGCGTCGTTATATCGCGTATCCTTCAAAGACTGAATTGTCGTGAGTCGGTTCCTCATGTTCTTGTCCATAAACTTAATTATGCGCTGAGGTGTAGATGGTTATTCACCATAACGTCGAGCGTTTCGTTCCATCCATAGTTTATGGACAGCAGCTTGGACATATTTAAGAGAGAATTCCCTTACTCTGTTTTGTTGTGATTTCATCAAGAGCAGTGTAATTCTGTTCCAATATGTCGTGTAATCACTACCAAATATTCCTCTTGTCAGTGCCTCCCAAACCCGTGAAGAGAAAGGGGAGGTAAAAAAAATGCTCTTTTGTCTCCAATGGTGTTGTTACAGAATTTCGATATGGTCCGGGAAGCCGTGTTACGATTTGAGAAGTCCGAACTACGAAGTGCGAAATAAACTTAAATGAGATCGAAACTGTTATGTTCTTTATTAATCTTAAGGCCAAGGCCGAACAATGAATATGATGGTACGAGGTGGGAGTCCGTCAAATGACGTGCTCCCTAAATATTGCTTGAGCTCGGCGCTTTATAAGAGTAGCTCGGCACTCTCGCAAGTTACAATGTGTGTGAAATGAAGAGTGAAGGGTCCTATTTAGGGAGCTTGTCTTCTTGGGCCATTGACTCTTTAGCGGGCTTGTCTTCTTGGGCTGAGATGAATTTGCTGATTGGGCAATATTTCCAATGGGCTTATGGATGGGTGTTAAACACATATCCAACAATTAGTCTCCCCACCAGTTCGTCGATATGCGGTCTGGCGGAGTCGGCGAATTTCTTCGAGCATTTAAGTCAGACAGAAATCTTGTTAGGTCGCTTTGTTTCGATCGATACCATTCACACCGTCGGATTCTATTGTGTTTCTAGCGAAAGAAAGCGATTTTCAGAAAGCGTGATTTTCGAGTTTCCATAAAATTTCTTTATTTCGAGTTTCCACCTCTTCGATTCTTGTGATTTCCTTTGGTAATTGATCGTTCTTGTAATTCTTGCTTCGTACCTTCTCTCCCAGTCGCCAGTGCTTGACAATTTGTCTTCGGATTTGCTGGTTAGTATGCGAGCAGGGGTGACTTATTATTTTTCTTCTAGCAGTAGCGATTAGGAATCTTCCAGTTCGTCGGGTGAAAGTCCTATTCAGTCTAGGTTTTCTCGGGAGGACGAAGAATTCTTTAATTCGCGCAGCGGTGGATACTTCGTCCGTTTAGGGGTGCACTGTCGTTTGATGTGGATATGGTCTTTTTCGGCTTGGAATACTGATCTTGGTAGTTCCTTTCCTCTTCCTCTTCTTTTCTGTTTTGGTGCTTGCTTTTGTTGATATGGTCCGTCTTGCGTTTGCTCTTTGCTCTGTAGCTTGCTCTTTTTCTTGTTTTTGGACCGCGGGCTTTTCCGAGAATTTGACGAAGATGAGGGATCATAGTCCAATATCCTGGCCTTCAAAGAAGGAAAAAGAGAAAAAGGCTCTTTTTGACTTGAGGGTCCAGGCATGTTTCATGAGATGATTTCTGATCATCTTGGGAAGTTGAGGTCGGAGAGGAAGCGGGAGGAGCGCTATTTTGTTAAGTTTCTTGTGTTTAACCAATTGGTTGCCATTCTTGGTGCGTATTGGCTGCTTGTTTGGGAAGGTATCCTTGTTCCACCCGCCCTGATTTCCCAGCTGGAAAGGGACGAGACCTAGCTTCGTCAGGAAGTCAATGTGTTGAAACCTTTTGATCCTGGTCCTCGTGACCCATTTGCTTTGCCTTTCCCTGGATTGTCTAGCTGCTGTTGTTGACGGAGTGGCGGGGAGTGGAGGGAGGGTGATCGTGACAGTCGAGGTCGCAGCTGTCCCTAGTGTGCCCGGATCCTTGGTTTAGTTCTTGGTGTTTTTTAATAATTTATGCTGTCTTTTGGTTTTGTTGTGGGAGATGCCTCGTTGTGGGTATCTTTTTTTTGTTGCGGGCGACACGAACTTTGGTGGTCCTTGATCGTGTGTACATATTTGTCCTACTTTTTCCTGTGCTTACTTTTTGGCGTTCCGAGCTACGTCGTTGTTCGTTGGTGCGATCTCGTTGATGCATTTTGGCGGCATTCCTTTTCGGTTTCCGAGGTTTGTTCCACGCGTCGTTATTGCTTTCCAATAGTTGCTTTGGTGTTTATGGAAAGGTGGACCACCGTTTTTGCATTGAAGTTTGCGTTGGTAACCGTTGCAATGCTTTCAATGCGTCGCTTTTGAAAACGCTACCTCTCATGGTTATAAATGTAGTCTTTTCTTCTCGTTTTTTTGTATAACTCATTGTTTTTTTCTTTTCTCCTTTTCTTCCTTGTCTTATTGAGTGGGGTTGAGTTTTTGTCAACAGAAGGCTGAGTCCTAGTGGATCTTGGCCGCAAGGTTACTCCGCCGATGAGTTTTTTGATTTTCTTTGGTGTTGGCCGTCGCCGGCCTCCGGAGTTTCGGTGGTCGCCGTTGTCGGACGACCTCGTATTTTTTTCTGCGAAGTGGGGGCTTGTCGATGTATGGAAATATACCGATAGCCGCGCTTGTTCGTCGTCTTTGCAAACTTAAAGGCGACGCACAGTTCCTCCGCTTGGGGTGGTCTGATGCGCCACTGATTTTAGTAATGCGCTGGGGGCTATCCTGTCTTGAACTTATCGCTTTGACATAAGCGTGTTGCATGTTTGTTGGGTGCTTGTGCCCTTCCCCCCCCCCCCTCCTCCTTTCTTTTTTATTTTTTTATTTTTTTGGCTTTAATGTCGGTGTTTTGCTTCTAATGCTTTTCTCTTTCGTGTTCGCAAAGCAACGAGCATGGGATCGGGCTAGCTCTGCCTCCTTTATGTAAGGGAAGATATCCTTTTGGAGGGTACCGTAGGCTTCAGACTGTCCAAGAGATCCGTGGGGTCCGGTCGCCCTCTTTGGTGTGGTGAGGTCGGCTTTTACTCCGGCTTGAACTGCCTCAACTAATTACCTTTGCTCGGATCTCTTCCTTTGGACGATAGCCTTGCCGGGAACAAACGTTTGACGTTGTGGTCGCGTGCGTGTTGTTATTGTTTTTATTTTTTTGTGTTGGGGTTTTTCCTTACAAGAAAGAATGTGAGCTTTGATTCTGAGGAAACCGTCTTTCAAAAAATTAGATTTCCTTTTGTTGTTTTGTTTGTTTTCTTGTAATTTGGACAAGAATGGAATAAAAGAAAATAGAGGTTTTTGCTTGGCTTGTGCCCGTCTCTTTCTCCTTTCCCTTTTTTTTGCGGGTGTGAGTCGTTTCTCGGCTTTGGTCAAGATCTAATTTTAGGTGCGAGTACGTGCCCGACTTATCCTCTTTTTGATTTTCTCGGATCGAAACAATGCTCGCCCATTTGCTTACATATATTTGTGGGTGCGAGCTTTGGCTCGGCTTATCTCGTAATATGTTTAGTTACCTAAGCGCGAGTACATGTCCGACTTATCCTGTGGAGCCCTAGAACATAGTTGCGCGAAGGAGGTTCGGCTTACAAAACTTTTTCTAAGGACTCATGCGGGGTCTGGGCCCAGCTTATAATCATTGAAAACGACGATGTGGCGCAATAGTCACTGTGCTTGGGAGACATGTTTATTTGATCGATCATTTGGCCAGAATGTCGATTTGTCGAGTGTTTAGGAGCGTAGTTATATGTATGCATATATTTTTGCAAAAGGGGGATAACTTAGATTTAGATAAAGGGGTGGCTGCACCTCAAATGGGTTGCCTACGTACTTCCTAAGGGAAGATCAAGACACACGTAGTTCTCTCTTTACAATAACGAGACCGGGCTTATTTTTACCTTTGGTAGTTGTTCTTAGGTAACACTGCTTTTAGAAGGTGCTGGAGTGCTCCGAGCTGATCGGCATGTTTTCTCTTTCTATTGTTGGGCTTTGTCCGCCTTCGTTGGTTATGATTATGTGCTCGATATGTCCTGACAGTTCGACTGTTTCGGCTGCATCATTCGTGAGGTCAGCTGGAAGCTTTTTCGGATGCCTCTTCTCCTGCTTTTGTGGCTCCGATCCCTGTGGGTCCTCTTGAGGGTGAGGTTGATTTAGCTGTTTGGTTTTAACATGATTTTGATTGCCTTCCGGTTGCTTGATCGAAACTCAACGGTAAATGAGTCGTTATGGGTTGTTCTGAGATTCGCCCCATTTTTGTGATGGGATTGATTTCCTCGTTGCTTGCCGGTTCCTAGGTGATTGCCTTGTCCCGTCGCTATTGTACGCTGATTTCCTGGGCGTGTGCCTGTGTTGCTCGCTCCGATCTACTGCGAGCTAACAATCCTCCAGTGATCATGTTAACACATTTGCTCGGCGTGAGGGTTTCTTCGTCGTCTTTGCGGCGAATTCGATTAAGATGCGCTACGTCGGTTGTTCCCTGTTCTTGACATCGCCGATAAGGCTGTTCGAGCCGCTCCTCCTCGCATTTGGACTGTTGTTCCGTTTCTTGACTCCCAAGAGGAGTCTCTGGTGTGTTTTGATCGACTAGGGTTGTTGCTTTACTTTGGTAATCGCTGAGTAAATGGCTTCGCAAATGCTGGCACCCGGTGGTGTAATGCCCGGACAGTTGATGAAAGGTGCAGAAGAGACAATCTTGGTTGTCGATTTGTGCAGGCCTGCTCCATGCTCGCTTTTGTTGACTAATGTCGTAGTATGTTACCGACTTCTTCCTTTTCTCATCGAGGTGCCTTTGCGCGGTCTCCTTTACCTTCCTAGTCGAGGAAAACTTCTTTACCAACGCGTTCCTTTCTTCTTTTGCTTTGGCGAAGGCGGACTCCCGGGAGAGGGCGTCTTCGAGGGTTCGTGGCTTATTTGTCATCAGCTTGTCGCGGAAGGGATATTCGTGCTAGAGCCCGTGTCGCAGCGCCGCGTGTCCCTCTTCGTCGGCCACTGGGATTTTGGAGGCGGTGTCTTCGAACCTATTGATATATGACCTAAGAGACTCCTTTGGGCCCAGGTTTATGGCCCAGAGGTCGGCACTAGAAATTTCCTCCTTGCCAATCGTGGAGTGGTGCTCGAGGAAGGCAGTCGGTAGCCGGTGATAGTTGTTGATGCGGTATTGAAAGCCGTTAGGTACTGGCGAGGGTCTGAGATTATTTTATAGATTGATGACTTGATTTCTTCAAGGTGCCCGATCGGCATGCTTGTTATTCTTACTGTGAACGACGTGTCTTGTTCCTCTTCGAGGGATTGGTCGTCCTCCTGGGCCAAGTTGGGTGTCCCGTATTTGTACGGCGCTTCACGGATCGGCTGCATCCCCGGTGATTTGAGCATGTCGTCTCTGCTAGTCGTCGCTTGATATTGAGCTGGTTCGCTTGCCGGCTGGTTGGTATGGATGTTGTCATTCTGGGTCAGCTCGTCGACCAGTGTTTCTATGATTTTGATGAGGGAAGAGGCATCCTTGTTTTCGACGTCGGAAGTTTTGTTTGTCAACTCGACACCCTGATGGATGTAGGTTGCCTCGGCGCGGTCGTCCTGGAAACCGACTGTAAGATTGGTAGTTGTACCTCGTCCAACGGTCTTGGCAAAGTCAAGCTTGGAGCAAGCGGGCTCCAAGTTCATTCGAGCGATTTTGGGTTGTTACTCAGTGAAAGTTGTCATGTCATCTCGGCCTCGTCTTAGGGTGTAAAAATTTTATCGGATCCCCACAATCGGCGCCAATTGTTGTTACGGAATTTCGATCTGGTCTGGGAAGTCGGGTTACGATCTGAGAAATCCGAACTACGAGCTGCGAAATAAACTTAAATGAGGTTGAAACTGTTCTTTATTAATACTAAGGTCGAGGCCGAGCAATGAACAGGAAGGTACGAGGTGGGAGTCCGTCAAATGACGTGCTCCCTAAATATTGCTTGAGCTCAGAGCTTTATAAGAGTACCTCGGCACTCTCGCAAGTTACAATGTGTGTGAAATGAAGAGGGAAGGTTCCTATTTATAGAGCTTAAAGCATTACTTTCTTTTGGGACACTGACTCCTTAGCGGGCTTTTCTTCTTGGGACGAGATGAATTTTCTGATTGGGAAAAATTTTCATTGGGCTTATGGATGGGTGCTAAACCCATATCCAACAAATGGTACATTACAAATGGTGCATTGCACAATATACAATACGCACAAAACATTGATGGAAGAACTCCATCTATGAATTTTCCCCTTTTAGATAATTGTTCTTCATTATCATCAATGAATAAAAGAAAAATTAGGAGTATCATGTGTAAGCCACACCAGCCGGCTCCAACTATATCTCGGTGATGGGTTCCTAATTTGCTTCCAAGTTTCTTTTGATGAGAATTTGTTTGTAGTTGTATCCACTATTTTTCCACATAGAGATGTCAATTCCTTGCAAACCTGAGATTCTGAGTTTCTCTAGTTCATCTTCGATTGAGTTCATGAACTGATTTTTATATCTTCTCCTTCGATGGCGCAAAACTGCATCTTCTACCGTTGCTTCCTTCAATAATCCACGAGGACCCAACACATCCATCAAGCATCCTAATGTACACCATGAATCAAACCAGAAGGATGTATGATTTCCATTACCCACAACTACTTTATGGAAAGCCTTTACATGATCTCTGTGCTTTAGAATTTTGTCCCACATCCAAGATCCCAACCTTGTTTCTTTATCGACCACAAAGATCCTTTCCGAACCAAGTGCACTCTCAGCAAATGAACCCAAAGAGACGAATCCACTGACAAAATTCTCCAGACCAGCTTCAAACCACATATCCGATTTATTTCCTTCAGCGGCCGCAGTCCTAACCCTCCTTCATCTTTCGGTTTACAAACGTCCTACCATGATACCTTTGCCTTTTTCATGTTAAGAGATGATCCTGACAAGAGAAATGCAGCGCATATTCTCTCAATCTCCTTTAGGAAATCTCCTGGAAGTTGGAAAGCTGAAAGCCAGAAGTTTTCTAAAATCATAATAACCGAGACAATGAGTTGTAGTCTGCCTGCGTACGATAAGTATCTTCCTCTCCAAGAGCTTATCTTGCTTTCCAGAATCAAATGGAGAATGCGCCATGATCTCTTCCTTGTGTCCTGACAATACTCCAGCCATATATATTGTGGATTTCTCCAAACTTATCATTTAATCCAAATATTCTCGCAAAGTCATCAAAAACAGTAAGAATCCCTTCAACTGACGCTTTGTACCTTCTGCAAATACCATGAGATCATCCGCAAAACACAAATGTGCTAAGTTTATCAATTGACACTGTGGGTGGTATCTAATACCACCGTTTACTTCTGCTGCATCAATCATTTTTTGAGAGAATGTTCATAACAATGACAAAGAGATAGGAGAGAGTGAACAGAAATGTGTTAAGTTTATCAATTGACACTGTGGGTGGTATCCAATACCACCGTTTACTTATGTTGCATCGATCATTTTTTGAGAGAACGTTCATAACAATGAAAAAGAGATAGGAGAGAGTGAACAGCCTTGTCTTAGACCTTGTGGGCTTTGAAAAAACCATGTTAGTTCTCCATTTACTTGCACTGATAACGATGCCGTGAAGATGCATAACCTAATCCAATGGATGGATTTGTCTAGAAAGTTTAAAGCCTTCAAAGTGTTTAGAAGGAATGACCACTGAACTGAATCAAAAGATTTTGAAATGTCTATCTTCATCCCACATCTAGACGATATTGAATTCTTATGGTAGTCCTTTACCAGTTTTGTGGCTAGCAGAAGATTTTTCATTAGCAGTATATCCTTAATGAAAGCTAAATGATTTAGAGAAATAAACTTTCTCTTTCAATTGGTTTGCAAGAATTTTAAAGATCATATTGTAGAGAACATTTCAACATGATATTGGCATGTAATCCTTCATTTCCTTTGCTCTTTCCTTCTTTGGTATCAAAGCCAAGATGGTAATATTCAAACCTTTAGATAAGAACCTTTGATAAAAAAAGATTGGATTGCTACTGTTACATCTTTGCCGATTATGGGCCATGCGCTTTTGAAAAAATCAAAAGTGTATCCATCGCGGCCAGGTGCCTTTTTGTTGGGCATTTTAAAGAGAACAGATTTCACCTTTTCTTCAGTTACATCCTTTTCAAGGCGATCACTTTCCCTGTCATCGTATTGAAAACCCATTAGTTCTTGTAGTCTTTCTATTGTTGCTTCCTCGTAGTCTGTCGGAGTGGAATTTACGAAGTGTCGGAATTGCCTTGGTCTTCCCAAGACGCAATGTGTCCCCTAGTGCGCTTGTTCACTGCAAGCCACCGGTAACGTGTGTCCCCTTCCATGAAGTGAACCACAATTTTTTAGAACCAAGCATGCTCTGATACAAACTTTAAACACCCCGACCGGCCTTTCTAGGCCGCGGTCGATCCGTTCCCAGATCAGGACGCTTCCTGGCCCGAACCTCCCTTATTTCATCTCTATTTCAAATTTGCACTCTAAGCAAAGTATTCTTTTGGATATTTCTAATGACTTTCCTTAGTCGTTTCCTAGCTTAGATCCTTTAACCTTACATTACGCAGCAGAAATATTTCTAACCTTAGTTTCATTCCTCTAAGGAACTATCCTAGTCTATCCATCCGCGAACCCCCAGAATTCTCAAATTGTTTTCTTACAAATTTCCTTTAGAATTTCAATCCTATTTATCAGGTCTAACCATCTAAGTCATAACTTAGATGGTTTCATTCATCTATTTTGTTCTAACCATTGCTTAGAAATATATTTGAATATTTAAACAAGTACCTTACCCTTTTAAGCAAAGTCGGTATGAAGTCAGTTCCACTCTGAACTCAGTTGTGATTCCATTAAATCCCATCAAACTCTTCATGATCCAACTCCCTTGTCTCACTATCCGATCTCAACTACTTCGGATCAATCATCAAACCCCACAGAACATATCTCTCGTGCTTAGTCACTCAGCCAACCATCCCTACATGACCAAGTACAAGATAGATCTTCAGAATCCTTCTACATGATCACCATGCTCTCTCATACCCTTTAACTGCTTCAACTATCAGACCATCTCCTCGGTACCAAGACATTCAACCAACCAGCCCGACATGTCTAAGTAATAAGGAGAGATGACACCAAGTCAATCATACCACCTTAGATCAGACTTACTTGATATACCTAGATCCATCAATACATACTGCCAATCTTAGCATGTCCATATTTCTTTTGGTTAAGATTAATCGCCCTTGTTGACTAACAGATTTCTCCCGGTAAGTCCGTATTTCCTGATCTATCTGTATCATCTAAACAGACGATCTACATCACCCCTTGATTTTTTTGGATCAGACTTTCAGATCAACCACACCGATCACATAGTCCTGCACACTTAGTTAGTTGGACCACATATGTTCAGTCTGATATGATCCATCGTCTTAATCTCCATCATAAAGTCTGAATCTCGATTGTGATGCCAATCAGTCGAAGGTCGTACCGAGAACGATCACACATATGGTTCGATCCGTGGTCAGTTTACCCATCGTACCGGGTCCAACCCGTGGACAGATCAGTCCATGGTCGGTATCCTTTGAATTATCGATTCAGCCTTCCTGGCTTATCGGCCAATTCCAATCGCAACCCGAACCAAGCGATTGTCCCACCTTCCCACGCAACCCGACCATGCGGTCATCCCACCGATTCGCTACTCATCCATAACCGCCGGTCAAGATGTGGCTTGGTCGACCATGCGGTTTATGGTGACTTGATCCCCTTTGGTGTACCAGTTAGTTTACCCTGATCTTTAGCCGCATTTGGATCTATGGTTTGACCCTTTTCACGAATCTTAGCCTTAGACTTAAACCGCACCCTACTTCCTTATCAAAACCGCCGTCCAACCCTTATTTCTGGTCATTTAAGAACTAAGGCCAACACTCTGCCTCAATGCTAGTTTCCTCATGATTTTCCATGAAGGTTTTTGGGAATTCTTACCTTATGTGTGGGTCCGGTTTTGGCCATGAAGCATACCCTCCTGGCAATCCAGTATGACCGCCATGACCTTGGTTCATGGACGGATTGAAAATTGATCCTCCCCCATGGTCCGTAACTGTTCTGATAAACCGTCCCAATCTTTTCTTTTAAACCGCTGGTTATCCCCTTACTTGAACCGCATGAAGATTCCGACCAAAAGCCCATTGATTTCTCTTTTTATCTGTCACTTGATTCCTTCTCTTTTTCCTAGGCTGTTTTGAAAATTTCTTCCCATGGAACTGCCAATAATTGTCCCATACTTTTCCCTCTAAACCGCCGGCTAACTCCCGTGAAGATTCTGGCTAAAACCCTTTACTCTCTTCCTTCAAGCCTCACGGTTTTCTTTGAAATTTTATGGGATTTTGTTGTCTGTCCCCTGTGAAAATCTCCCAAGCTTCCCACTTATAGGAATATGCCCTTGCAAGCGAATGGGTGTGAGTGGTTTGGGCGAAGGGTTGCGTCCTTCCCTTGTGCCCCTTGGCTAGCAATCGCCGAACCACCCAGCTAGTATCACTAGATGGCCTAGTCTAGCTCACCAAACTATCCAACACTCCTCCAGCTGAGTTGAGCTTACCAGCAGCTGACCCAGCTGATCCAACTCAGTCGTTTAGCTCATTTCAGCTCGATACTTCCTTTCAGCTCGGCTAAGCTCCTTTCTCACAGAATTTATGCAATTCCAGACCATGGAATGCTTCTTCCTAGTCTCCCCGACTGATTGTCCAAGTTCTGTTCCATAGCTCATATCCCCAATCATATTTTAAGGGTCGAGACTGCAATGACACCCGTGATAGGGATATTACAGATTTCATCATAGGATGCTTAAGAGCAATCGGTTTTCCTTCTCGATTTATTGATTGGATAAAGGAATGCATCTTAACGCAATCTTTTTGCATTTGCATAAATGGTCAATATGGTGGATACTTCAAAATCACCAAGGACCTTCGACATGGAGATCATATGTCCATGTACCTCTTCCTGTTAGTGATGGAAGGTTTCTACCAACTCCTAAAATCAAGTTTCAACCAAGGGAGTCTTCTATCATCCAATGAAACTAGGTCCGGAGATCAATCACTTAATATTTACTGAGGGCGTTATGATATTTTGGAAGCTCTCGGGGATTTGGAAGTTGGTATGGCTTGAAACTAAACGCAGCAAAGACTCAAATCTTCACTGTGGGGTTGTGTCAGATTAAATCTGCAGCAATTGCTAACTACAGATTTACCACTGCCATGTTTCCCGTCCGATATTTGGGGCTTCCACTCATGTGCGGGAAGCTGCAGATTTCTGAATATGTCCACTTAGTAGACAGATTTGTCAGCCAATTCACTTTTTGGGCGTGTTTGAGTTTATCTTTTGAAGGCAAAGCAGAATTGATCCCAACCATAATCACTGGTACTGTTAATTTCTAGCTATCCACCTTCTTTCTCCCTAAAGCTTGTATCATACAAATAAATCTCTTTGTGCAAGATTCTTATGGTTAAGAGGGATGGAAAATCATAGGAAGTCGAAGGTCTTTTGGTACAAAGTTTACCAACCAAAATCAGAAGGAGGCCTAGGCTTGAGGAGATTTCAACCATGGAATTAAACTTTATGCCTTAGGCTTATCTGGCTTTTGCTGTCTGGTTCACCTTCTCTTTGGGTGCAATGGATTAAGCTCACTTACCTCCAGGGCGCCTCTTTTTGGCTGATTGAGGAGTCACAAAACCATTCTTGGAATCTGCTGTGTTTAAAACATGTGGCAAGACAATTAGTTAAGACTAAAGTGGGTAATGGTATTCAAACTCTGTTCTGGCTTGACAATTGGACAGATTTAGGTCCACTACTTTTTTTATCAGTGCAAATGGACCAAGGGATCTGCAGATAGCTCTATGTGCAAAAATTTATGAAGTCTGCAACTCAAGTTGCTGGAACATCCCTTCTCCACGTTCTAACGAGTTTCTCCAGCTCCACTGCCTTCTCACTCTTATCGACTTGCCAGCTCTAAGCACAACAGAAGACTCTTTTTGGTCCATGAATGGCAAGAAACTCAGTGCTTATTCTGCTGCAGAAACTTGGAATGTCATCAGACCTAGTGCTCCGGAGGTTGACTGGCTATCATCGACCTAGTTCAAAGGTGCGGTTCCAAAACACGCTTTTAGTATGTGGATTGCAAATTTAAATAAACTGCATGTGAGAGATCGGTTATTTAACTGGGGAATTGTTACTTCCATCGACGACTGCCTTTGCTCAACACATCCGAAAACAAGAGACCACCTTTTGCTCGTATGTGAATTCAGTAATGAACTTTGGAGACTAGTTTTAGCTCGCCTAACGCCAATTCAAAAAAGTTTTAATGCTTGGGAAAACATGAGTCGGTGGACTAAAGGTAACACGACAACAGCTCCATCAAGTTTTTGAAAGTTAACTGCCCAAGCATGCATTTTTCATCTTTGGAAACAGAGAAATAATGTATTCACAACATGATTTCGGTTCTTCCATCAGTCCTTTTCAAAACTGTGGACAGAAAAATCTGAAACACACTTCATACGAGAGATCACTGAAAGAAATTCAAGGGACAGCTGGGTCTTTAGATTTAATAAGTTTGGAGTTCAAGTTGCTTAGTTCCATGTTTTATTGATGCTTTGTTTTTTTCCTTCCTTTTGCTGAAGCATCTCTATATCTATAGGTTGTACATTTGTAAAACCAACATTTTCATCTAAATGAATATTAACCCTTTTGCAAAATAAGAATATTATTGTATTGTAATAGTAGATGTATAATATCCAAAAATCTATACAATTTCGTTACTTTGATTGATCATATGTTATCACTGTTTATATTGATAAACAGTACATTGAATATCACACTGAAATGACAAACACACCAAAAAAACATCAATATTTTCAGTCATATTTTTTCTTTCAAAATTGTAAGATCTCAACTTGTCCTATCCAAAGATATCAAGAGTTTTAGGGTTTTTCTTAAGGGATTCTAAAAGAGGGATTTAAGAACACGGTGAGAATATGGAATTAGAGTTTCGCTTTAGGTTTCCGAGATGGAATAAAGCGGCGGAAGAAGGTGTTTAAGTCGCCGGAGAGAAATTAGGTTAAATCGGCTCTAAGGTCTCTCATACGATTGTGTTTATGAAAAGCGTGTGTTTTAATGAATAATGAGATGCCATTATATAGGCTTACAAAGTCGGTTTTAACAAAAAGGAAGACTCGAGATAAACATGAATCTTTCCTGTTATTCCGATTTGAGCGTATCTCTATCCCGGCGTGTCGACTACGCGCGCCGCTTTCCTTTTCTTATTTCTACCTCCTTTGTCGCCCTAGTTACCAGATGGCCGGGCCGAGTTAATTTAACTCTAAACCCTACTTTCCTAATTGGGCCGACCTGAACTCACGAATGGGCCTTTTGGGAAGGGTGCTAATCCTGACTCCAACAATAAGCCCCCCCAGTGCGGCGATTTGAACTTCATTCAGATCGGTCGGTACGAAAAATACCTTTGGTTTAGGAAGTGATTTATGTTGGTTTAGGATTTCCGGTCGAAGAGATGATTTGAACCGGTTCCGGTTCCGTCTATCCGGGCGAAAATTAGATTTATTCGCGGCTGAACCGGTTTATAGGTGTGAGGAACGAAGCGACGCCTAGGTAATTATGGCCTCGGGCTCGACGCCACCATTTCCGCTATAAATAGTTCAGTCTCGCGTCTCATTTCTTCATTTCTGCCCAGACGAAGAAGTTAAAGGTAATTTCTTTTTGCTCCCCACCGGTTTTTATTTTCCGATTTGTCCACTGCCGCTGCTCAGCCGCAGTTTCTTAGATTTTTAGATTAAAATCGCTTTATGTAGCTGTGTTCTTTATATGTTCTTCAATAAATATGTCTCTGATCCGTTGTTCGGGGAACAAGGACAAGGAAGTTGTTACCGTTTCGTCTGAGGATGATTCGTCAAGTCGTCACGGCGCTTCATCCGATTTGTCGTCTACTAGCACTTCGTCCGACTTGAGAGATCATCCCGGTTATCACGCGGTCGAGGAGCTTAGACGTCGTTGTAACATCCCCGAACCGGCCTAAGGGCCATTCGGGCTGTTCATGGAACCAGAAGTCAGAACTCACGATCTAAAGGATCTATAAAAGTGTTCCATGGGTAGAGAAGGGTTAAGTTCAACTAAACGGGAGCTTAACCTAAGGAAAACCAGCTGGACGGCCGAGCTATCAGCTAGAGAAGCTAGTGACCAGCTTAGCTCAGCTAAGCTGAAGTGTAGAAGTGTGGAATCAGCTGGTCAGCTAGTGACACTAGCTGACCAAGGCGCCAATAGCGAATGGATGCCAATGGGAGTCATGACCATTCGCAAGCCAACTTGCATCCCTTCCTCCTTGGCGGTTTGTGGGCGTGCAAAGGCTTATAAATAGAGGCCTTGGAGGCCATTTTCGCACACTACACACACAAGGGAAGAATCCCATAAAATTCTTAAGGCAAAAGGCCATTGAAAGCGTGAGAAAGAGAGAGAGAGAGAAGGCGGCCGGTTCCAAGGGAAAAGGCTAAGCGTTCAAGGAGGCATGGGTGGTTGATCAAGGCGGTTGGAAGTGGAAACCATGGCTGGAGAAACGGCTAAGGACCCAGGCAAATCGACCACAACCTCTAAGGTAACATCTGAGACCACTCTAATCACGGCCGCGGCCAAACCGCTAGGCCAAAGGCCGCTCTAGATGTTGGCCGGATTGTTCTTCTCTTCTTCTAAGTAGAACCGCTTATAGGGAAAGCCTATACTCGGTATTCAAACTGTTCATGTGCTTGTCACACACGACCGGCCAAAGGCCATGGTCATGAAGAAGGTCATGCGCGGGTTATGGGCGGTTCAGTCATAACAAGGCCATAATGGGTTGACGCGTCTCGTCGGCTGAACGGCGCATCTTGGGGGATGTTGACCGGGACCGAGGGACGGAAGCGTAGCCGGTCTTGGCATGAACCGGACAAGACGTCCGAATGAATCGCTACCGTAAGCCAAGCATGGACCGTACCGTTGTCGGCCGTGTACCGTCAGTCAGGTCGAGATGATCGTGGACTGTCGTATGAACCGAAGGATCGATCGCAACCGTCCGCGGAACGATCGCATCCGTTCGTACGAACAGTCGCGTCCGTTCGCGGATGTACGGCTGATCCACGGTACATGCGCCACGCGAACATGGTACTATCGCGGTACACACGCCGTGCGATCACGGTACGCTCGCGGGTCGATCAACGCATCACTCGGGACGGTACGCGATCGGTCGTAAGTACGCGGTCTGACTTACGCGCTAGTGTTCGTTGGACCGTGTCGACGACACACACGCTGGCACACGCGGACGACCGTGCGAACGTCTACGGACGAACGCTCGGCAAACGGACCATGCGCACGGACGTACGCGGACGACCTTACGGTTGTACGTGAATGACCATACGGGCGTGACGCGGTTGGTCCAAATGAACGTCCGGGTCGTTGTTGGGCTAAGTGCTTGGAACGGTTGGAATTAGAAATGCTTAGTTTTATGTTGCGAATTGAGTGGGAATAAAAAGGGGATCATATAGAAATGAAATGTTAGGTTGTTAAGCCTTAACTTAAATAATGTGATCTATGAAATGATTTAGTTTTCAGGTAACAAGGATGATCATGGGGATGACTCATCCTAGGCGCGGACAAGACCGAGACGAGTGGTGTAATAGATAGACATTGTACTTAGGACCAAATACTATTAGCATAATGCGGATTGACTACATTTTATTGGTACCTTTTGCGTTTATTAATAAAATGTCTATTTGCCTTATTGATCTTGCTTAGATTTGTTAGAATGGAATGAATGAACGAAATGAATGTTTTAAGGAATTTGGCTAAGTATAAAACGATTAGGGTTGAGGTTGCCAAAGGAACCTCAACTTAGAACGGATTAGATAGTGGAACGTCCGTCTAGGCCTATGGCCGGGATGGGGTGTTTCAAGTTGGTATCAGAGCCAGGTTATTTCCTAGGCTATGGGTTATGGGGCTACACCACTCGTCCGGGTTAGATTGTCCGTGTAGGAACTGTTAGACTTGTTTAGGACTTGAAGATTTCTTGTGTTTGAATGTCTTAACTTTTTGATCTTCAGGTTGGAAAAAGCAAGTCAAAGCGTACTAAGGACAAGAGTGTAGCTGGGAACGGACAAGGATCCAAGGACCAGACCACGCCCGTACAGCCTGGGATGACCGGTCCTGAGGTCACCCAGAAGAGCACGGGTCCCACAGATCCTAACATTCTCAACTCGACTAGGGTTAATGAACCAGACATCGAGGTTGAGGGTAGACAGGATGATGTGGGCGAATCCTCGTCTCACGCGGCTCGAGATGAGACCGGCCGTGAGGAGGATGACGCTATGGGCGGCGATGGTGAGCCATTGACCGCGGTCCCGAACATCGGCCAGATGTGGACCATGCTGAAGGAAGTCATGGACCAGTTAACGACACTGAACCAGAACATCTCTTCTGGTCAGAAATCGTTTTCTGAAGGGCTTAAGGCCAAGGTCGTGGAGACCAAGGACCTTAGTGATGATGAGCCAGACGTAAAAGTGGTAGAGTCACCGGTTCCCAGAAAGAACCGTAAGGTAGACTACCTCAACGTTCTTGGCCACATCACCAAGTTGGGCACCAAGCACTTCAAGGGAAGTGCAGACCCACTTGAGGCCGATGAGTGGAAGTCACGGCTTGTCCGGAACTTCCGATCTACCCGGTGTCCCGAGGACTACCGGAAGGACATTGTGGTTCACTTCCTCGAAGGGGACGCGCATAACTGGTGGCTGTCAGTGGACAGACGCACCAAGGGTCTCATTGACTCGTTTGCTGACTTTGAGGTTGAGTTCAACCGGAAGTACTTCTCAGCTGAGGCTTGGGATCGTATGGAGGGTAAGTACCTGAGCTTGACCCAAGGGCGCAAGACGGTCCGTGAGTACGAGGCAGAGTTTGATCGTCTCAGACAGTACGTTGGACGTGATGTCGAGGATGAGCCGGCTCAAGTGCGCCGTTTCCTTCACGGCCTGCGTGTGGAACTGCGGACTCATTGCTCGGTTTGCTCCTATGACTCAGTCTCTGAGCTGGTTGAACGAGCTGCTACTGTGGAGGCCAACATGGCCGAGGAGAACCGCGTCGGTACTAAGGCACATGACAAAGAGGCCAGCCGACCCGGGAAGAACCTAAAGAGGAAATGGGATCAAGTGGGGGCTGATCGCCAATCCTCTGACCGCACGAAATGTACCACCTGTGGCAAATATCACTTGGGGGAGTGTTGGAAAGCCGGGAAGGTATGTGCGAAGTGTGGCAGAAAAGACCATGAAGTCACAAGCTGTCCACAGAAGGGGCAAGAAAGTGTGACAGAAAGACCATTGACATGTTTCCAATGTGGAAAGACCGGGCATTACATGCGTGATTGCCCGAAGCTGCAAGGTGATAAGCAGAAGGCGCCAGAAGGAAACCGGGGACAAGAAGGTCGCGCGGTTAAGGCCAAGGGCCAAGCCGGGACACCCCGAGTCTACAATCTGGTGAAGGACTCGGCCGAAGCCGGCTCCTATGACTCGATCACTGGTACGTCACTAAGACCTCTACTTCTTCAATTTTAAAATGCATTGCATACATTGGGGAAAAGGGCGGGACACTTAGACATTTGGGGGAATGTGTAGGGACCGTTACAATAAGTGGTGTAGAGGCACTCACTCTATTTGACTCTGGGGCTACACATAGTTTTGTGAGTCCCGGAATGATTGGGAAAGGCTTGTTCCAAAAGGAACAAACGGCCGGCCAAGGCATTGTAAATGCGGCCGGTGGGCAAGTGATGCCAATGCTAGGGTTAGTGAAGGCCGTTCCCGTTTCAATTGGAGGCGTGGACATGCCAGCTGACTTAGTAGTAGTCCAACTTAAGAATCATGAAGTGATCTTAGGGATGGATTGGCTTGGACAAAACCGAGCCACCATTGAATGCCACCGAGGAAGGGTGAAGTTGGAACGGCCAGAAGGAAGGGTCGTGTTCCAAGGAGTAAGACCAACTTCGGGGAGTAAGGTCATCTCTGCTATCCAAGCGGAACGGATGCTGGAAAGGGGATGCGAAGCATACCTAGCCACCATCACTACCAAAGAAGTTGGGCCGGAGACAAAGGTCGAAGAGATCCCAGTGGTCAAGGACTTTGGGGACGTGTTCAAGGCCCTAGAAGGCTTACCGCCTGACCGGTCTGATCCGTTCGTCATTGAGATAGAACCAGGGACCAAACCTCTCTCCAAGGCGCCATATAGAATGGCTCCAGCCGAGATGGCTGAGCTGAAGAAGCAGCTGGAAGAGCTGCTAGACAAAGGCTTTATTAGGCCAAGTAGTTCTCCATGGGGGGGGGCGCCCGTTCTATTCGTCAAGAAGAAGGACGGAAGCCTTCGGCTGTGCATTGACTACCGGGGCATAAACCGGGTTACTGTGAAGAACAAGTACCTGTTGCCACGGATAGATGAGTTGTTGGATCAATTGAAGGGTTCAACGGTGTTTTCCAAGATCGATCTGGCTTCGGGATACCATCAAATCCCGATAGCACCTGAGGACGTGAGGAAAACAGCCTTTAGAACTCGGTATGGTCACTATGAATTTGTGGTCATGCCATTTGGTCTAACCAATGCACCAGCTGCGTTCATGAAGATGATGAACGGTGTCTTTCGGGAATGGTTGGACAAGTTTGTTATCATATTCATTGATGATATCCTTGTCTATTCCAAGAACCGAAGAGAACACGGTGAACATCTAAGGATCGTAATGGAAACCCTAAAGGCGCAGAAGCTCTATGCCAAACTCAACAAGTGTAGCTTCTGGCAAACTAGGATAGGGTTCCTAGGGCACATCGTGTCTGATGAAGGTGTCTCAGTTGATCCGGACAAGATCCGTTCAATTGAAGAGTGGCCGTGGCCGAGGAACGCAACCGAGGTTAGAAGTTTCCTCGGGCTGGCCGGCTACTATAGGCGGTTTGTCCAAGGTTTTGCAAGCATGGCCAAGGCTATGACTAAGCTGACCGGAAAGAACGTGAAGTTCGAATGGACTGAAGCCGCGGAGAAGAGTTTTAATGACTTGAAGGATATGTTGACCAAGGCACCTGTCCTAACACTGCTAGTAGACAATGTACCATACGTGGTCTACACAGATGCATCCCGGAACGGGTTAGGGTGCGTTCTGATGCAGGACGGGAAGGTGATAGCCTATGCCTCCAGGCAGCTGAGGAAACACGAGGGTAATTACCCAACTCACGACCTCGAGATGGCCGTTGTGGTATTTGCACTCTTATCTCTACGGAGCCAAAGTGCAACTATTCACCGACCACAAGAGTCTGAAATATGTGTTCACCCAGCCTGACTTGAACCTAAGGCAAAGAAGGTGGATGGAATTGGTGGCGGATTACGATCTGGACATCACTTATCATCCAGGGAAAGCTAACTTGGTTGCAGATGCCTTGAGTCGGAAAAGAACTGAAGTGGCCGCAGAAAAGGATGCAGAGACCTTGATCGTATTGGTCCGGTCCTTGCACCTTAATGCCCTGACCGTGGACAATGAGCCACTAGGACTTGGAGCAGCAGATCAGGCGGATCTGTTGACAAGGGTCAGGTTGGCCCAAGAGCATGATGAAGAGTTAATGAGATCGATTAACAACAACAACACTGAGTATCAGTTCACCAACAACGGGACGGTTGTGGTGAATGGTCGAGTGTGTGTTCCCGATGTGAAGGGCCTTAAGGAAGAAATCCTAAGGATGGCTCATCAGTCTAAGTTCTCTATACATCCTGGACAGACCAAGATGTACCAAGACCTCAAACGGTACTATCACTGGGTCGGGATGAAGAAGGACATTGCTGAATGGGTGTCTAAGTGCCAAACGTGTCAATTGGTCAAGATTGAACACCAAGTCCCGAGCGGCCTGATGCAAAGTTTACCCATTCTGGAATGGAAATGGGATAACATTACGATGGACTTTGTAACAGGACTGCCGGTGACCCTGTCAAGAAGGGACACGATTTGGGTAGTGGTGGACAGACTGACCAAGTCCGCACACTTCTTAGCCATCAAGAAGACTGATGGAGTGGGTAAACTTGCTGATAAGTACATTGATGAGATCGTAAGACTTCATGGTGTACCAGCAAGCATAGTCTCAGACCGAGATGGTCGGTTCACGTCTTATTTCTGGAAAGCTTTCCAGAAAGCCCTAGGAACGAGAGTGAACATGAGTACGGCTTACCATCCACAAACGGATGGTCAGTCTGAAAGGACCATACAAACGTTAGAAGACATGTTGAGATCATGTGTTCTAGACTGGGGAGACTCTTGGGAAAAGTATTTACCCTTGACCGAGTTTGCTTACAACAACAGTTACCAAGCAAGCATCGGAATTTCCCCCTATGAAGCGTTGTATGGGCGGCCCTGCAGGACTCCACTGTGCTGGACGCAAGTGGGTGAATCCCGAGTCCTTGGGCCAGAGATAATTGAGGAGACAACGGAGCAAATCCGTTTCCTAAGAGCCAAGATGCAAGAGGCGCAAGACTGCCAGAAGAGTTACGCAGATAAAAGAAGGAAAGACATCGAATTCCAAGTTGGAGATCGAGTCTACCTTAAGATGATCACCTTCAAAGGAAGGGCAAGGGTTTCCAAACGTGGAAAACTTGATCCAAGATACTTAGGACCGTTCACGATCCTAGAACGGGTCGGGATGGTTGCTTATAAGCTAGACTTGCCTAATGAGATGGAAGCGTTCCACAACGTGTTCCATGTCTCACAATTGCGCAAGTGCTTATCGGATCAGGATAAGATTATGCCCGAGATTCCCGAGGATCTAAAGGCCAATCTCACCTTGGAAACAAGGCCCTTGAGAATTCTGGATAGGTTGGAAAAAGCAACCAGAAAGAAGGTTATCCAGATGGTGAAGGTCGAATGGATTTGCAACGGAGTTAAGGAGATAACTTGGGAAACGGAAAACAGAATGAAGGCCGATTATCCAGAATGGTTTGAGGAGTTTACAAGGAACGAACACCTTGGATCGGATTCAGGGACGAATCCATTTCAGGGGGGGGGGAGACTTGTAACATCCCCGAACCGGCCTAAGGGCCATTCGGGCTGTTCATGGAACCAGAAGTCAGAACTCACGATCTAAAGGATCTATAAGAGTGTTCCATGGGCAGAGAAGGGTTAAGTTCAACTAAACGGGAGCATAACCTAAGGAAAACCAGCTGGATGGCCGAGCTATCATCTAGAGAAGCTAGTGACCAGCTTAGCTCAGCTAAGCTGAAGTGTAGAAGTGTGGAATCAGCTGGTCAGATAGTGACACTAGCTGACCAAGGCGCCAATAGCGAATGGATGCCAATGGGAGTCATGACCATTCGCAAGCCAACTTGCATCCCTTCCTCCTTGGCGGTTTGTGGGCGTGCAAAGGCTTATAAATAGAGGCCTTGGAGGCCATTTTCGCACACTACACACACAAGGGAAGAATCCCATAAAATTCTTAAGGCAAAAGGCCATTGAAAGCGTGAGAAAGAGAGAGAGAGAGAAGGCGGCCGGTTCCAAGGGAAAAGGCTAAGCGTTCAAGGAGGCGTGGGTGGTTGATCAAGGCTGTTGGAAGTGGAAACCATGGCTGGAGAAACGGCTAAGGACCCAGGCAAATCGACCACAACCTCTAAGGTAACATCCGAGACCACTCTAATTACGGCCGCGGCCAAACCGCTAGGCCAAAGGCCGCTCTAGATGTTGGCCGGATTGTTCTTCTCTTCTTCTAAGTAGAACCGCTTATAGGGAAAGCCTATACTCGGTATTCAAACTGTTCATGTGCTTGTCACACACGACCGGCCAAAGGCCATGGTCATGAAGAAGGTCATGTGCGGGTTATGGGCGGTTCAGTCATAACAAGGCCATAATGGGTTGACGCATCTCGTCGGTTGAACGGCGCATCTTGGGGGATGTTGACCGGGACCGAGGGACGGAAGCGTAGCCGGTCTTGGCGTGAACCGGACAAGACGTCCGAATGAATCGCTACCGTAAGCCAAGCATGGACCGTACCGTATGAACCGAAGGATCGATCGCAACCGTCCGCGGAACGATCGCATCCGTTCGTACGAACAGTCGCGTCCATTCGCGGATGTACGGCTGATCCACGGTAGATGCGCCACGCGAACACGGTACTATGGCGGTACACACGCCGCGCGATCACGGTACGCTCGCGGGTAGATCAACGCATCACTCGGGACGGTACGCGATCGGTCCTAAGTACGCGGTCTGACTTACGCGCTAGTGTTCGTTGGACCGTGTCGACGACACACACACTGGCACACGCGAACGACCGTGCGAACGTCTACGGACGAACGCTCGGCAAACGGACCATGCGCACGGACGTACGCGGACGACCTTACGGTTGTACGTGAATGACCATACGGGCGTGACGCGGTTGGTCCAAATGAACGTCCGGGTCGTTGTTGGGCTAAGTGCTTGGAACGGTTGGAATTAGAAATGCTTAGTTTTATGTTGCGAATTGAGTGGGAATAAAAAGGGGATCATATAGAAATGAAATGTTAGGTTGTTAAGCCTTAACTTAAATAATGTGATTCATGAAATGATTTGGTTTTCAGGTAACAAGGATGATCATGGGGATGACTCATCCTAGGCGCGGACAAGACCGAGACGAGTGGTGTAATAGATAGACATTGTACTTAGGACCAAATACTATTAGCATAATGCGGATTGACTACATTGTATTGGTACCTTTTGCGTTTATTAATAAAATGTCTATTTGCCTTATTGATCTTGCTTAGATTTGTTAGAATGGAATGAATGAACGAAATGAATGTTTTAAGGAATTTGGCTAAGTATAAAACGATTAGGGTTGAGGTTGCCAAAGGAACCTCAACTTAGAACGGATTAGATAGTGGAACGTCCGTCTAGGCCTATGGCCGGGATGGGGTGTTTCAGTCGTCGCGAGCTATCGTGACAAACTGATGCCGCGGAGAGCTCTGGTTGGGAAGGCTTTGTAATTCCCCAGCTTCGGGATTCAAATTCTGAGAAGTCTGACGAAGATGTCGACATTGAAGAAACGGTTCCGACATCGATGGCGGCGACGCACCGTCTGTGGGATTGTCGGCTGCTCCTAAAGAGAGATATGATAACGTTTTTCAGACTCGCTCTACCATGAAGTCGGTGACTTCTACGCTCCAAGAATGTGGAGCTGATCCAGGGATCAAATTTCTCATTCCTGGCCCGCTCGATCGACCTTGGAATCCTCCAGCCGGCCATATAACCCTATATGAGTCTTATTTTATCAACACTGATACTGCGGGCTCTCGCCTTTGGTTGCCACTTCCTGATTTGCTCGTCTCCTATTGTCATCGTCGCGAAATCGCCATCTCTCAGCTCTCCGCTGTCGCGGTTCGCCACATGGTAGGTCTCCTTGTGTTAGGAGCCAAGGCCGACATCACGGTAACCGTTGGGATTTTTGAGGAGATGACTTCAATCAGTCGTATGAGAACTAGTCCTGGGTGTTTTGCGGTCAAACTAAAGAAGGACCACGGCGTAGTTACGGATGCGCCGAATAAGATTCGCGTCTGGAAGCGATATTACTTCTATGTCGAGATAACTCCTTTGGTCGTTCCCAAGGAGCATCGAGAGCTCATCAGAACGACTTGGAATACGAATTTTGGTAGATATCATTCTAAGTTTGCTGTTTATCAACGCGGATAATTTACTTAATTTTTCTTTTGCTTTTGCAGTGCATCATCCGTTTCTTAAGTCTTATCCGGACAATTTCTTTCCCATTGTCGAAACCATCCAAGCTCTAGGTCTTCGCAAGTGGTCGGACATAACTCGGGAGCGCATTAATCGATCTCTTTTGCGGATCTCTAAAGGTACGTTTCGTTTCTCGGCTCATGCTATTGACACTTTGGTTTTGAGTTCTCATTTCTTCCTTCCTCCTTTGGTTTTATAGTTAAGTGGGACACCACAAAAAGGTTACTCCAGCCGAGTTAGAGAAGACGAGGATGGGAAGAGTGAAGAAGATTGTATCAGTTGATTATTCTCAGAAGATCACGTCCAACCCTTCGCGCTCTGTTGAGATAACGAAAGATAAAGATGCGACTTCATTGCCTCAAGGTGATGGTGAACCGATAATCACTGCTAGTGAGAAGTCGGCTGCTCAAGCCGTTGTGACTGCTAAGTCAACTATGGCGGCTCCAGCTGAAAAAGTTCCACCTAAGACTCAGCCCAGAAAGAGGACGGCTGACGAAAGGCCAGGTCAGGAGAAACCGGCAAAGAGGGCTGCTGTAGCAATTAAGCCTGTCGAAGAAGCTTATGCTAACAAGATGGTCGCCGATAACTCTGGTAAGACGAAGAATCCGTGGACACGGTTTTACGAAGAGACCGGAGATGTGCTGATGCTTCGGGCAACAAAAAGCCTTTCGTCTCCCACAAGGAGATTATCTTGGTTCGCCCTCGCGGTCCTCAGAAAGACAGAGATGCGCGACCTTCGATTCATAACTTCACTTATCAATACGAGAGCGAAGTTCCACTCATTGACAACCCTCGTGCGTGTTTTGACATGTTGACCTGTGTGCGGGGGAACGAATCAGACTGGCCGGTTTTGAAAGAGCTACCTCACTCCGATGCCATCCTTAAATTGAAGCAGGCGGAGGCAACGGTAAGTCTTCTTTGAGGCGTCCCATCCATTATATCGTTTTAACGAAACCTTTGTTTTCATTTCAGATGATCGCGGCGTCAAACCGCGTGGCCCTCGAAAGTTCTTGGAGTGCTCAGAAGATGGCTGACGCGGTTACCAAGCAGGACGAGCTCCTTAAGAAGGCGAAGAAAGAGAAGGAAGCTCTTGAAGCAAGCAATTTGGAGCTTAAGAATAAGCTTCGCGAAGTGGAGGAAAAACTTTGCTTAACGGAGGAGAAAGCAAAAGCCGACGTCCTTAAGTTTCAGGCGGATACGAAGGGTTAGCAGAGATTCTGTGCCGACTTGGTTCAGAAAGAGAGGGATCGCGTTGAAGCTGCGGTAAGGGCGAAGGCGCAGACTCATTTTGATCTTTTCCAGCGCTTTGTGAAGGACCAGGAGGCTGCTACCGCGTTGCAGATTGAGCAGGGCCAGATTTCCTGTCTCAAGAAATGCTTGGTGAAGCTCAGCGGAGAGGGCGTGCCGATTCCGAAGTTGGTCCTTGATCAAGTTGCGGCTGATGAGATCGCGGTTGATGCCAAGTTTGATCATCTGAGCGTCATGACGAAATATGAGCTGATGTTTGTGCTTTCACCAACCCGTCATCCTCTTTTGGACTTGGTATGTGATTCTCCACCACATGTTCCGAAGGACATTGACGAGTTTGGGACTAACCGCGGGGTGATTCCTGAGGCGATTCATGCCGAACTGGTTCGAGCAGTTAGCTCGGAAATCGCGGCTCCAGATGGTGTGACAACAACGATGCAGGACGCGAACGCTAAAGATGGTGAAGCTGAGAAGGTGAAGGAACCGAAAAAATCATCCGCGGGCGGGGCCGGAGTCGAGTGATTGCTGTATTTTATGTTGGTTCCTATTATATTTTTCTTCTTTTTTAACTTTAACCTTTTTTCTTTGTAAGACTTTATCCCTTCGGTAGAATAAATTATCTTTTGCGTATGTTTTTCAACGGTTTAAGACGAATAACGATTCAATGTTAATTTTAATCGGAATGTTTCGAGTTTCCCTTTATTCAGAGTATGGATTAGGTCCGAACATCGATTAGATTCAAACGTGATCACGTAATATTTTAATCGGAATGTTTCGGATTCACCTAACCCGGCTAGAATTAAGTTCGAACATTGATTAAAATGCGATCTAGTGAGATTTTTATTGCGAGACTTATGTGCGCTCGGCTTATTTGTTCTAAGGACAGACGAATGTGCGAGGCTTAAGTGCTCGGCTTATTTGTTATCGCCCACCACAGAGAACGTACGGGTACGAACCCGGTTTTTTGGTGCGAGACGGATCTCGAGTTTTCCGTACCACGATCTGCACCTCGTGTGCAAGGAATACCACACTCCTGGCCAGGGAGCGTGATGCTAAATGGTGCGAGTCTTATTGGATGCTCGACTTGAAGTCAAGGCGTGTATTGCTCGACTTTTGCGAACTAAGGAGCTCGGCTTACAGCGAGTTTTTAACTCGGCGTTTGCGAGCTGAGAAGCTCGGCTTTTGATTTGCGAGTTAGGACTCGGCTTTGTGCGAGCTTTTAAACTCGGCTTTTGCGAACTAAGGAGCTCGGCTTTTGATTTTCGAGTTAGATTTCTTCTTTGATTGCGAGTTGGGACTCGGCTCTGTGCCTCTGCCGGGACCATTGCTTCCACGCCGAAGGCTAAGAAAAACGGAGTGGCCCCAGTTGCGCGGCGAGGAGTTGTTCTATGCGACCAAAAGACTCCATCCAGCTCGTCGGCCCAAACTCCTTTCTTGCTTTCAAGGCGTATTTTGATGCCGGCAATGATAGTTTTGTTTGTGGCTTCAGCTTGTCCGTTTCCCTGAGGATATCTTGGTGTCACTTGCTGAGCCGTATGTCCCACTTTTTACAGAACCCTTCGAACATGTTTGATGTGAATTGCGATCCGTTATCCATGATGATTTCATAGGGCAATCCATATCAGCATATAATGTATTTCCAGACGAAGTTTTGAACTTGGACGTCATGGATTGCTACATATTCTTTGGCTTCGACCCACTTTGTGAAGTAGTCGGTCATGATCAGCAAGAAGCGCCTTTGATTGGATAGTAACAATGGTCCAACGATGTCCATTGCCCATCTCATGAATGGATAAGCCGCAGTTGACGTTGTGAGCAGTTCCGTGGGTCGGTGTATGAATGGTGCGTGACGTTGACACTTTTCACACTTGTTGGAATAGTTCTCGCAATCAGCTATCATAGTCGGCCGGTAGTGACCATTTAACTTGATTTTGAGAGCGAGAGATCGACCTCCGGAGTGATTCTCGCATTCCCCTGAGTGTGTTTCTTCGAGAACTCGACGGACTTCATCTCCATGTATGCATCTGAGAAGGATTTTGTTGGCCGAGTACTTGCAGAGTATATTGTTGTGTATTGTATATCGTGCACTTCTGACTTTAAGTCGTCGTGCTGCCCACTTGTCTTCGGGAAGTTTTCCCTCCATAAAATATGTCATTATTTATTGTCGCCAAACCTCATTATTATCCGTTAGGAGTGCAATGAGATCGGCGCCTTTAGTATGACTAACAAGACATATGTCGCCTTGGCCATCCTGTTGGATTGCGAGAACGACATCATCAAAAATGGATTCTTCGTGATTGCTCTCGGGCGGAGGGATGCTCGGTTCGTGAATCGTCTCCACTGGGATTCGTCGACAGAGGTTGGGATTCGATGTCAGAGATGCGAGTGCATCTACTGTGGTATTTTGTTTCCTCGGTATCTGGACAATATCAAAGAACTCGAAAGAGCTAGTAAGCTCCAATTCCGCTTTTCGATAGGCTTCCATTCGCTCGTTTTTAGCCTCGTAATCTCCGTTGATTTGATTTGCTACAAGCATAGAGTCACAATGGGCCAGGAGATGTCGTACTCCGATTTATTTAGCTAATCTGAGACCGGCTAATAGGGCCTCGTACTCGGCTGTATTGTTAGATGCCGTGAAACCCAGTTTGAATGATTGCTCCAGTACTTCTCCGGTTGGTGATAAGAGACGCACTCCTACCCCGGCTCCTCGTTTTGATGAAGCGCCGTCAACATACAGTTTCCAGTTTTTGTCTTCTATCTGAGAATCGACATCTAATTCAGGTGATAGTTCCACGAGAAAATCGGCTATTACTTGAGATTTGGCGCTCTTCCTGTTTCTATATTCGATGTCGTACTCGCTGAGTTCTACTGCCCATTTCGCTAGGCGGCCCAATTGTCCTGGGCTGTGTAAGATCGTCCGAAGGGGTTGGCTACTCAGCACAGCGATCGAGTGTGACTGGAAGTAAGGTCGTAACTTCCGCGCCGAGATAACGACTGCGAGAGCCAGTTTTTCCATTGCGGGATATCTGGTCTCGGCCCCGTTCATTGTCTTGCTGACATAAAAGATCGGCTTTTGCTCCCCCCCCGGTCTTCTCGAACTAGTACACCGCTGACTGCAGTTGTTGAGACCGCGATGTACAGGAAGACTGTCTCGCTGTTTTCGGGCTTTGACAGTATTGGCGGGTTCGATAAATAGTCTTTAAGCTGAATGAAGGCTTCCTGACACTTGTCGTCCCATATAAACCTCTTGTTTCCCCGGAGGAGCTCATAGAAAGGCAGACATTTGTCCGTCGAACGAGATATGAATCTGTTCAGGGCGGCTATGCGACCGGTTAGACGTTGTATCTCTCGTGTATTCTTGGGAGATGGTAAGTCAATTATCGCCGAGATCTGTTTTGGATTAGCTTCTACCCCTCTTTGGTGACCACGTATCCGAGGAACTCTCCTGATGTTACTCCAAACGTACATTTTGCCGGGTTAAGCTTCATTCCGTATCGGTTGAGGATGTTAAAACATTCCTTCAGATGGCCGACATGCTGAGATGCAATTAAGGATTTAACCAACATATCGTCAATGTATACCTCCATCGTTGTGCCGAGTTGGGCTGCGAACATTCGATTGACCAATCGTTGGTATATAGCGCCAACGTTCTTAAGGCAAAATAGCATGACCTTGTAACAATAAGTGCCGCGTTCCGTAATGAATGCCGTCTTCTCCCGATCGTCTGTATCCATAAAAATTTGATTGTATCCTGAAAATGAATCCATAAACGAAAGCAGCTCGTTTCCTGTCGTGGCTTCAACAAGTCGATCGATATGTAGCAAGGGAAAGCTGTCCTTTGGACAGGATTTGTTGAGATCCGTGAAGTCGACACAGACTCTCCACTTCCCATTTTTCTTCTTAACAACGACCGGATTGGCAAGCCAGTCGGGATACTTTACTTCCTGAATCGAGCCGGCATCGAGTAGTTTGTCCACCTCATCGTTGATGGCTTTGGCTCTTTCTGGACCGAGCTTACGCCTCTTTTTCTTAATTGGCTTGTAAGTCGGGTCGACGTTGAGTTCGTGCGTTGTGATTGTTGGGTTTATACCTTTCATATCCTTGACTGACCATGCGAAGGTCGCAACGTTCTGCTGTAAAAAGGTGATTAACTCCTTTTTGATATCTTCAGGAAATTTTGCACCGATCCCTACGCATTTGTTTGCATCAGAGTCATCGATGACGATTTGCTGGATAAGCTCTTTTCCGGGCCCTTTCTGCCTTGCTCAGTATTGATCATGCATGACGGTACCCTTATCTTGTGCTCTCTCGCGAAACACGACCGACTTGCTCTTTGACATCCTTTAACCGTTTGAATTCCCTTTGGTGAGGGGAATTTTAGACATTGATGGTAGGTCGAGGATACCGCTTTCATGCTGTATAGCCATGGTGTGCCGAGAATAACGTTGTAAATGGTCGGTTTGTCGATGACATGGAACTTTACCATTTTGTTAACTCCTCCTGCGTAAACCGGCAGCTTGATCGTTCGGATCGTGTATGTCGTCTCGTTGGTGAAACCGGTGAGCGGATTAGCCTTCTGCTTGATGTCTTCTTCCTTGATCTCCATCTTTTTA
This sequence comes from Orychophragmus violaceus, assembly GCA_030180135.1. Classification (NCBI taxonomy): domain Eukaryota; kingdom Viridiplantae; phylum Streptophyta; class Magnoliopsida; order Brassicales; family Brassicaceae; genus Orychophragmus; species Orychophragmus violaceus. Next base: position 38,630,486 of record CM058235.1, on the reverse strand, counting down.
AGCGTATCTAGAAAGATTAAATCAATTGAGCTACCTGTATTGACTAGGATTCGAGATACCTGACAGCTTCCAATGAGGAGCTCAACCACCAGCGGATCGTTATGAGGATAATGGGTTCCCCAAAGGTCCTGGTCGGTGAAAATGACAGGGAGATCGTCAGATAAAATCGGCTTCGGTGCATTTTGCGCGGCTAACACCATGCGTTCATATCCCTTTGTTGATCGAACCGAGTCATTTACGGAGATTAGGCCGCCCATAATCATGTTGATTCTCCGCACGGCTTTAGGAGTTTCCTCTTCGTCTTCTTTTTCCTCGCCTCGGTCGCGTTTTAAAGATATGCTTTTAATGCGCCGCTGTTGTTTGCCTTGCTTGGGCGCTTGTCCATCGACCTTTCGCTCTTCTCGAAGTCGTTGCGATTCTTCCCTCAATTTGTTTATTGCTGCTTTGATTTCTTTGCTTGAGAGCCGAGCATACAATGCGTCTTTGAGGTTCCGACATTCCGAAGTATCATGCGAGGTGGCTTTATGGTACTCGCAATGCTTTTATTCCGGTGTGGAAGCAGCTTGCGGTGCCTTCTCCTTATCCTCCTTGCTCCACTTGTTCCAAGGTTTCGATGAACGCTGTTTATCGGTGTTGCCGACAATCATTGTTGTCTTTGTCCCCTTGTCGTAGTGTTGCCTTGGTTCTTTGTCCTCCTTTTTATCGGTCTGCTTGACAGAGCCGGATTTTTTAGCTAGGGCCACCTTTTTCTCCTCCAATTCTACGAATTTGTTTGCTCGATGGAGGGCGTCTTCGATGGTCAATGGCGGGTTGACGACCAGAACCTGGTAGAAAGGTGATTCGTGCCAAACGGCGTTTGTTAGAGCCGCGATAGTGAATTTATCTGAGGCTTCTGCTCGCGTCATGGTTGCCTTGAACCAATCTATGAAAGCTCTCAACGTTTCCTTCTTTTCTTGCGATATGGACTTCAGCGCGCTTAGCGAGGTATCCTTGTTTACGTAGGCGAAGTGGTGCCTTACGAATGCTCTTGTGAGGTCGGAGAAACTGTTGATCGACTAGGGTAGAAGCCGGGAAAACCAGGTTAGTGCATCTCCATCCAAGGTTTCGGCGAATAGTTGACAAAAGCCGACGTCGCGTTCTCTGGTTGACGAGAATCGCGCTTTTTCTGCCATGATCTTGAAAGTCGTTAGATGAGTGGTGGGATCCTTTGTCCCCTTATACATCGGCAGTCTGAGCTTTTCCTTTTGACGGATATATGTATTTGTGATGCGCGAAGTGAAAGGTGTCCTTTGAGTTTCTTCGATGATTCGGTCGATCTCTGGGGCAGATCCTTTGACGCTGTGAACCTCGCCCTTTAGTTCTTTGAGGGTATCTCTGAGCTCAGTCAACTGCTTCTCAACTTGGTTACGATTTGCTTTGCGAACAGGCGTTTCATGAGCTTCCTCGTGGGATGTACCTCGCTCATAGCGATGGTTATCCCGGAGCAAGTCATTCTCACGTCGCGAGTTCCGTCTGTGATCCGAGCCTCGGTCGTGTCGAGTCTCATAATCTGCTCGTTCTTATTCGTCTTCTAGGTCTCTGTTGGGCGAGTATCGCTCCTGATACGAATCGTTTTGTTCTCGGCGTGAACTCCGCTTGGGTTCGCTTGAGTTCTTTTTTCGATGCGAGCCTCGTTCATGCTTATTCCCCTCATCGCGCTCTCGGCGTGAGTTTCTCTTGGGTTCGCCGTCTTGGCTTTGTTCTTGACGGTCTCCTTCGGGTGTTTCATAGATTATTCATCTGGCGACTTTATCTTTTACCTTCGGAGGGACCTCGCGTTTGGATTTCCTCTACTGTTGGTCTCAACTCGTCCTATCCAAAGATAGTAAGAGTTTTAGGGTTTTTCTTAAGGGATTCTAAAAGAGGGATTTAAGAACACGGTGAGAATATGGAAATTAGGGTTTCGCTTTAGGTTTCCGAGATGGAATAAAGCGGCGGAAGAAGGTGTTTAAGTCGCCGGAGAGAAATTAGGTTAAATCGGCTCTAAGGTCTCTCAAGCGATTGTGTTTATGAAAAGCGTGTGTTTTATTGAATAATGAGATGCCTTTATATAGGCTTACAAAGTCGGTTTTAACAAAAAAGAAGACTCGAGATAAACATGAATCTTTCCTGTTATTTTGATTTGAGCGTATCTCTATCCCGGCGTGTCGACTACGCGCGCCGTTTTCCTTTTCTTATTTCTACCTCCTTTGTCACCCTAATTACCAGATGGCCGGGCCGAGTTAATCTAGCTCTAAACCCTACTTTCCTAATTGAGCCGATCTGAACTTACGAATAAACCTTTTGGAAAGGGTGCTAATCCTGACTACAACAAAAATATAGAAGAAACCATTTCTTCTTCACTAAGAGATTGAGATATGGCTTATACTTCCACAACTTCTCTTTTGTTAATATGTTTCTTTATGTCTTGTCTCTTTCTAAACAAAAAGCATATATATGTGGTTTCATTTCATTTTGTATTTTGTTATTGGATACACTAAAGAAAAGATATAAGTCCCACTTCTTTTTTTCTTAAAAGTCATCTTCATAATTGCCCGTGAGCGTAACGTGTTGCTTCAATCAACGTTATGCAAATTATGAAGTAAGTTTTGTCTACTTGTTTTTTTTTTTTTTTTTTTTTTTTTAAACTAATCACACTTATCCATTGCATTTTATTTTAGCTGGTTTAGCTCCTAATCAATTTGAGTTATACAAAAAAAATATATATATTTGAACCTCAAATTTACAAATCAAACTAGTTTGTCAAGACCGATTTGGTATTACCTACAGGCTACAGCGGCTCTATTATTGTTTACTCTGTTAAGTTCTAATTTAGTTTTAGTTAACAATCAACTATTTAACCAAATTAACTATGGTTTATCCAATTTTTATTTATTTATCAGATTCCGGATTAAACAGTTAGAAAATAAAACACACATATTTTGTGTGTATTTATGTCTCACCAAATTTTTTTTTTTTTTTTAACAAGAGTAAACTAATGAAACCTATTTTTCACATTTCCAATTTGGTGGTTCTGGTCCAACGTAGATTGAGTATGAAGGTTTTAGACATGCACTCCATGCTAGTCTGTCTGCCATCAAGTTTTTTGTGCGCGATACATGTATGAGTTCGAAAGTTTTAAAATACTCCTTTCTTGTTTGGAACTCGTCTAAGTGAATCGAGAAAGTTGGTCATTCTTCTTGTTCCGACACTATCTTCACCAATTCTGAACAGTCTGTTGCAAATGTGATATGCTGATGTCTATGATACTTCATGCATTCCATAGCCCATACCAAGGCTTCAAATTCTGCATGTAGTGGGGATAGACTGGCTCTGATGTTCATTGCCCCCATCAAAATATTTGCATCTCTCTCATAACAACTATACCATCCTTGTCCTGAAAACTGATCACCCTCTTTCCAAGATCCATCCACAAGACACCATTGCCCTGTGGGTGTCCAATCAATTCCTAAATTTCCTGCATCTAATGATCTTGGTATTGTTACTTTTACGTCATTTAACTGCGCATCACCCCATGTAGCGGATTCTGTTTCTGCCAATCTTAAGGTTTCCTGAGGGTCCCTGTCAATATGACAATAGACAATATCATTTCTGCTCTTCCAAATATACCATAGTATCCAGGGATAGATATTCATCTCCTTAATCAAGGGTAACCTCCAAAATAGGTAGTCCATGTTCGTATAGTTAGACGCCGATGGAAAAAACATCGGGTTTGCCGGTATGTGGGATAATGCCCAAGTTTGAATTGCTGGTGGGCATTCAAATAAGACATGATTTATTGATTCTTCTTCTGCTCCACACCGAGCACAACGTGTGTCACATTTTATCCCTCTTCCGTTCAAGTTTTTTGCCACTGGTAAACAACCTGATAATGCTTGCCATATAAAATGCCTTATCTTAGGTGAACATTTGAACTTCCACGAAAAAACTTGTAGTTTTTTAATACTTGGCTCCAAAATAGGTGCGATTTCGTCGTCGTTAATGAAATCTCTCTCCAAATGATACCATTCTTAACTGTATATTTTCCAGACTTCGTAGGAAACCATCCCAACGAGTCAGATTTGTGGGTCCGGCTAAAAGGGATACTCAGAATCAAAGCCACATCCTCTGGTACTATAACTTCCTCCAGTAGTGGTGTGTTCCACACTCTGTTTTGGGGATCAATCAATTGGTCAACAAACACCAAAGTATGAGAAGAATCCATTTTTTGAGTTGCTGGTCTCCGGCGATAAGATGGTATCCACGGGTCATTCCATATTGAAATACACTTCCCTGTTCCCACCCTTTTGATAAGTCTTTTTTTAACCAGAGGCCTAGCCGATATAATACTCCGCCATCCGTACGATGTTGAGTACGATCTTATTGGGTCCAGAGGACCCGCATTCCTAAAATATCTTCCTTTGAAAACTTTCGAAAAAAGAAAATCCGGCTTATCAATTAGCCTCCATAGTTGTTTCGCTAAGAAGGCCGTGTTTGCATCCCGAAAATCTTGAAAGCCAATCCCACCCTCTCCTTTTGCTCGGCAAAGTTCGTCCCAAGACATCCAGTGCATACCTGAACTCGTTCCACCCGTACTCCACCAAAAGTTTGAAACTATACTTGTTAATTTTGTAGTGATCTTCTTTGGTAACCGAAAACAGAACATAACATGATTTGGTAAGGCCGTCGCCACGGCCTTTATCATAACCTCTTTTCCACCTCGTGAGAGTAGTTTTGTCGTCCAGCCATTAAGTCTTCCATGAAGTCTATCTTGTAAGAAAATAAAGACATGTGGCTTGGGTCCACCGAGGCTCTCTGGAATACCCATATATGATCCCATTCCTCCCACCGTTGTGATTCTTAGTAACGCTTTCACCTCATCACGGACTTCAGTCGCAACCGTATGTCCAAACTGAAGTGAAGATTTCGCAAAGTTAATTTGCTGACCCGACACATCCTCGTAGGCTTTAAGTATATGTAGAATTGTCTGACATTCCTCCTTGTTAGCTTTGCAGGAAAAAAAACTGTCATCCGCAAAAAGAAGGTGTGATATTGGGGGACATGCTCTTTCCACCTTCAGTCCCGTTAGTTGTTTTCCGCGCTCCGCTTTCTTTATATTTGCAATCAAAGCTTCCGTGCATAGAATAAATAAATATGGTGATAAGGGATCACCTTGTCGCAACCCTCTCTGTGGAGCTATGAAACCCCGTGGCTGTCCATTAATGAGAACCCTATATTGAACCGTGGTTATGCATCACATTATCTGATCAACACATTGGTCATGGAATCCCATCTTCCTCAGTAGATTCTCAATAAAATCCCATTCAACTCTATCATAAGCCTTACTCATATCCGTTTTAATTGCCATAAATTTACCCTTACAAGATGGGTTTGTCCGTAGTCCATGAAACATCTCTTGGGCTATTAAGATATTGTCTGATATCAGCATGCCCGCAACAAAGGCATATTGCGTCTCCGAAACCAATCTTGGTAGTAGCCGTTTCAGTCTTTGACATAAAACTTTTGATATGATCTTATAACCCACATTACAAAGACTGATATGTCGCAATTCCGTCATCCTGCTTGGTCGTTCCGTCTTCGGAATAAGACAAATCTTTGTCATATTCAGTCTTGTATCCAGTTCCCCATATTGTAGGAAATCATTAACGAGGCGAACAACATCATCTTTCAGAATTGACCATGACTGTTGGTAGAATAAAGATGTCATCCCATCCGGCCCCGGGGATTTCTCTGGATACATCATAAACAAGGCTTGCCTCACCTCCTCCTCAGTAGCTAAAACCATAAGTCTTTCATTCATCTGAGTTGTGATTGAGACCGGGACTTCCTGTAAAAATTCTCGAAACCATCCAGGTTAGTTGTCGTAAATAACTCTTCAAAGTATTCCACCGCTACTCGTTCCACTTCATGCTCCTTTGTAACCCAGTCTCCCGATGAATTGTGGAGTCCGACAATTCTATTCCTTGCCGCCTTTGTTTGGTCAATGCAAAGAAAAATCTGGTATATCTGTCGCCCGATGTGTGCCACATATTCCTGCTCTTTTGTTGCCAAAATTGTTCCTCATCTCTGTAAGCCTGTTTCAGCTTATCTGAAATCTCCAACACCTCCTCATGTGTTTTAGTATCATCTTTTTGATCTCTTCCAATTCTTTCTGTAACTCATATATGTGATCCTTATTGTATTAAGGATTATTTTTCCTCCATCTTGACAGTTCACGTCGACACCTACCAATCTTTTCATAGAAATTTCTTGCACCAGTTTCGTCTGAACCTTCCCAACCCATCTTAATTGTGTCCATTAGGCCATCTTTTCCCACCCAACGTTTATCAAATCTGAACTGACTTTGTCTCTTCTGGATTTTATCCTCAATAGATGCCACAATCGGCCGATGGTCTGAACCAATCATCCCCAAATATAAAAAAAAACACTTTAAATATTATTTTTTTAACAGAGAGATAATTTTTGAGTTATTTGACTCACAAATATGATTTAAAACTGTCCTTTTTATCTTGATAAATGATTTGACCTAATGAGGCACACAAGAGAATATTTTATTCTACACAAAATTGTATGTGGGTCTTAAAATTCTATGAATTACTCTTTTTAAATCTTTAAATTGAAAATAGATTTAGAGATTATGGAGCTCACACATAAATTCGATTTTGGAACTCATTTTATATGTTATTCTGATAAAAAGGTATCCTTAGCCAAGATAAAATTATACAAATTGATTAAACTATCAATATGACCCCATTAAAAGAAAACACGCAATAACCAACAACCGAAATCGTCAGATATCCGTCGGTAATGGTCCTTTCCGACGGATTTCCAACCAAAGAAGTCATCGGTTCTATTTCGTCGGAAAAAGATATCCATCGATTTCTCGTTGGTAAATACTGACGGAATATCTATAGATATTTAATCGACGGATCATTGACGGGTAAATAACCAACATATTACCGACGAAATAACCGATAGAAGATTTGTCAAGAATCCGTTATGGATTCCCGTCGGTAATTCGTCAGAAAATGAGGGATATTACCAACGGACTTCCAACGATCTACCGAGAGAAGATAACTGACGGTTTACCGATGAAAGATTACCGACAGTTTTCTGAGGGAATATTACCAACGAATTATCAATGGCAGACCAAGGGAAATAAACCGACGGTTTCAGAGGGAAATAAACCGGCGGTTTACCAACGGGTAATACCGATGGTTTTATAACGGAACTATACTGATGGTTTTTACCGACGGTTCCCCGACGAGAATAAACCAAGGGTTTACCGATGGATAAGAAAAAATTATTTAAATAACATATTTTTTTTCAAATTTATATAATTATTTTATTAATATTATAATTAAAAAAAATAATAAAAATGAAAATTTATTATAAAATTTAATTTTCTAAATTATTCATAAAACAAAAAAGTTTTAAATTACATTTGACGGGGATTGGGTGCGGATCACATCCCCGATCCAATCACGTCTCTGAAGCTCCCGTTCCAGCTCTCGGTGATGTTCCTGGAGCTACGCTCCCACTCCTTCCAGATGAGTGTCGTGCTGGATGTAGTAAAAAAACTGATCATGCATCGTCTTCATCTTCCGCTCGGTTTCCACCTTTCCCTTTACAATCTGAGCATCAATCCGCGCCTGATTCACCTTCAACGCTTTGATTTCCTCGTCTTTCTCCCTCAAGGCTTCAGCGAAGGACTCGGTTTCTGGATGGAAGCGGGAATGCGGTTTCGTGTCTAATACACGGTCTTTTCTCTTCTCTGTTTCCTGTAAAGTTTTTGAATGACATTAGTTAGAAATAAAGTAATATAAGATTATATAATATTTTAGTTAACATAAAATCTTATCTCGAAAAATATCTCGTTGACCTTTTCCGGCGACAGCTCCTCCGTTGAGCCGACTTCCTCAGATTGCTGGGATAGCACCTCATCCACCCGCCTCTTCGCCGACTCAACGGTTCTCCGAGCGATCGGATCCTGGATCTCGCCGGGAGTCTTGTTCTTATGGCCACCCTCGTCCGTCTCGCCGTTTCTGCCCAAAAGAATCTTGATTAGAAAAAGTATTAATTTATGGAAAAATATAAGTAAGGAAACTTACAAACTCAATTTTCCGCTGTACGGTGCTCTTTGTTCACACATTATGGGTCGCCATCCCGACACCGCCTCTTTGACTTTTAGGGTTTTGGGAGTTCGTCTAAGAGGTCGCTGTTGTAGCAGACAACGACCAATGACGGACCAGCCCCTTCCACACCTCGTCGTTCACTCCCTTCTAGACCTCTTTCGCCACCCACTTCTGTTTCCACTCGTTGATGACGTTCGACATTCGTCTAGTGTGATTTTTGCCTTCATGTGGAACTCCTTTTCCACAAGAACAGTATACTTCCTATCCCAAGTAATATCTTGCTAAAAAAAATTAACATTTGTTATTAACAATTAATAACATAATAATATGAAATATGTATCAAAGTTAACGAACGAAGATACGTACCGCGAACTAGTGGAGCCAGTTATGCCTATTGGATAAAGGCATATGCATGTAGGTCGGATTCCGATACTTAGCATGATATACATCATGCCCAAGATTCTCTTTGTGATCTTCGATTCCGTCATCGGAAACCTGATAACGCAAAAATTAATCGTTAAAAGTGTGTATAATAAATAATTATATGTTCAATTTGAAAATCTAGAAGTTAGAAGACCTACCAATAATTTCATGGGATGATCTCGTAGTTGGGATCGAGACTTTTGAGCAACTCTCATCCCGGTTGGTCGAGTAACGCCGCTATCTCATCTGCAATATTTGGCAAAACATGTTTTGTCTCTGGCCCCTGAGACACCGAATGGCTCCCACTAGGAGCCTCCTGCCGAAGATGAGACTGGTTTTGCTGTCTTGGCAGTGACTGCCTCGGCTGAGCCGAGCGAGATCATCATGCTGCTCTTGGACGTTGCTGAGCTATCTCTAACTGATCATGTTCAAAGCCAAAGTACTGCTCAAAGTTTTCAAAATTTTCCCTACAAAAAAACGAATATAAAAGTTAACAATTCTATATAAAATTTATAAAAACTTTATTAAAAATTAATGTTTATAATGATTTTATAAAATTATTATATATTTCGAAAATATATTTAATAAATAGTTTTAAAAACTTTTAAAAATGGTAGTACACATAACAATCTGAAAATATAATTTATAAAATTACTAATATTATATAAAATCCTATATATATATATATTATTAAATTATTAAAAAACATTTTAAACCTTTTTAGTAATCAAAAACGTTTTAAAAATTCAAAACTAATATACAATTTTTTAAAAATATATAAAACGATTACAAAAAGTTTTAAGATTGTTTTTAAACCGTGAAAATGTTTTAAAATGTTTGGAAAATTGTTTAAACGATTAAAATTTTAAAACCGTTTTTAAAAAATTCACATGATATCGATAACCTAAATAACATCCTAAATCACTAAATTTCACCATAAACTACGTAGAACTATCTTTGGATCAACACAAGCATACTTGAACCGATAATATAACCACCTAAAAATGATTTAAACTGAAATTAATCGGTTAAAAGGAAAACTTACATGATTATAAAGCTAGTGATGCTCGTGTTGTTCGTATGAGGGCTAGATTTGGACCGAAATGGAAGAGAGAAGGTAGATCATGATTTAGGAGAGAGGGAGAAGTTACAGAGAAATAAGGAAGAAGAAGATGTTTTCGGTTCATTATTTCTCTATTACCGATGGAAAACTGATGGGTAATTCATTTACCGTCGGTTTTCCGTCGGAAATTAGGCGGTCCAATTATTTGGCCAAAATTTTTGGCCGTTTCTCGAAAAAATGGTAAAGAATATGCGGTCTGAAAATTGTCGGTTAATTCAATTTTCGTCGGCAATCCGTTGGTAATAAAAATAAGAAAAAACCAACAAACCCGGGTTTATTGAACGAGAACAAAGCTCTGAAACCATTTTGATATGTCGTATTCATCATTAGATTGTATACCTAAATATATTTGTATGTTAATATCTGTTAAAAATAAACGGATTAAAACATGTTACAGGTGTTACTCAAACCCGGGACATAAGGGAATTTGATTAAGGTCAGAAACCAATTTGCTATGTTGTTATATTCGTTAAGGTAATGAAAACAAATGTTAATATGTTGATACAATTATTTGGTTTTTTAAAAAAAACATTCTTATTTAATTATTGAAAATTTAAAAACTTATTATTTAAAAAGATAACATTTTTTTCAAACAGTACAGACGGATCAGTTATAATTCGTCCCGAACCAATCCTTGACGTCCATCTCATCCAACAGATCGATCATGCGGTTCCATTCCCTCACTGGAATCCATGATGGTCTTGGGTATCCTCTTTCCCAGAGCAGCTTCATCTGCCGCATTTTGGTTTGGAAAACACGCCTAGCCGGTCGGTGGAATTCCCGCCAAACAGTGATGTCTGGGCTAAACTTAAAGTAGGCATGTGATTTGAAAACAAAATACATATTAGAAATTTTAATAGTTTAAAAAGACTATATGCATGTTGAAATTTTAACTTACCAGAAATCCTCGAACCATGCCACTTTAAGGTGGTCGGGAATATTGTAGTACGCGAGATAACTCCCGGACCAGTGATTCTTGATGATATCGCTGACGACAGACATAATGACCGCGTTGTAACCAAACCAAATGGTCCGGTTTAGGCGGGACGGTTCAAGAATAGGAAGATGCTCCCAACCCGGTAGATTGATGTCCCGAATGAAGGAGTGGTTTTCCGGAAAAAATACACAGTCAATTTTTTTTGTTTTTTGTTTGAAGTGTTTATGTGTTTGTGTAGAAGATGAAAAACATTGTGACATCCGTACCCTATTTATACAAAATTTACCGATGAAAAATCCGACGGATATCCGCCGGTTCGTATAAAATTTCCGAAAAGACACTTACCAAAACATTTCATAGGGAAGAGACACAGTGTTATAGCTGTTTTGACCGTTTACTGAAATTTATCGACGGATTCCTAGGAAGTTTGTCAATGATCCGTTTTCATTTTTGAAACCCTAAACCATCGGTTTTCCATCAGAATTTTACGACGGTTATGCGATGGATTTCAGGCTGCCGTAGGGTTTTCGTCAAAATGTACGCCATTTTGTAGTCTTCCGTTGGGTTTCCGTCAGATTCTACTCCGTTTTTATTTACCGTCGGGGTTCTGTCTGTAAGTTTAATATGTTTTAAAAAAAATTGCCACAATTGAGAATCGAATGCGGGACGGAGTGTTTCATGGACATGATCCAAAACAAGTTAGCTGAATGTTACGTTACCGTTCTTTAATATGTAGAAATTGATATTTTGACATTATATTTTTTTTTTTAAATTGCAATAAATGAAACAACTAGTTATAAAATTTGAACTAAAATAAATTATTTAATTTCATATTTAATCTGCATCGCTGAATGAGTCATGCTCGGTTAAAAATGAATCGGTGTCGTCGTCGAATTCACCCCTCTCTTCTTCTGAATCTGAATGAAGAACGACATCTCCAAATTGACTAAAATCAACGACTAGATTAACTTTAAGGGTTATTCTACATGAGCTATATAACAACTTCCGCTTGCTTGCAATGGCTCTTGTTCTTCAACTCCGTAGACTCTTCCTCACGGATTTATTTTCGTAACTATGATCCATGAATTGTTCTTGTATGTTTTCCTAGGGTAAGGAATGTAACACGCCTTCATCAAATAGATTAATCATTTATATGCTATTCGAATAAATTCAAGTTTTAACATTAATTAATGAATACATGAAGTCGATCACTAACATGATCTGCTTGTGAAGCAATAATGAAAGGTCACATTGTCTAAGCTTCTTACTCGAATGGATAGACGTCACACCAAACTCATCGATGGTTACATCTTGCCCAAAAATGGGTTTATACCAATCACACAGAAAGACCACACATCACATGCCGAGTTTCCCTATGTACTTTACTTCTAGTATTTATTTTAGAACCCCATAGTACACAACTTCGACGGATGCAGATGCCACACCGTGATCGACGGTTTTCCTAGAAGAGCCTTATATATGTACCTTAAACGCGTATCCCCCTGTGCAATATATTGGATAAGAATTTGTGTTTTAGTGGAGGCGGTTGACTATGTCTATTAACCAGTAATCGGGTGTGCGACCGTTTTTTAGTTCGTTTTCAACATAAAAATATAACATGATGGAGTTAATAAAATTACCCAATTTCTCGGGGTTTAGTAAGATTTCAAAATCAAAATCTTACATAGAAATTTAACCAAACGCAGAAGTCTCTTTCTTTCCGATCTTCACGCTCATCCACAATCAATTCTGGATGATGATGATGATGATGATGATGTTGGAGAGCTTCCATGTATAACCTACAAAAAAGTGAAAAATATCTCATTAAAACAATTATTATGATACTTATATCCCAAGTGCAATAACAAACACAAATTAAACTATATACCTCTCATACTAAAATACTTCCTCGCAGTTGGTCAGAATATACTTGTGCAGATGTGCATGCTCTTGGGTTATTAGTTGCCGCTTTCTTGATTTTTCGCGTAACCGCCCAACTTATTGGAAAATGTTGGGAACCGTTGATGGATAAATTTGCTCTCTCCCCTATCATCGTTTCTAGCTGGGCGCCAACTCTTTGTGCGTACTTGCGAAGGGAAGTAATAGCTAGCAAAGGTCGCAGTCTCTTCTTTGTTATATTGAGCCACAACATAACCCTCCACTTTAGCGGGGTTCTTCACCTTCTTCTTAAGGTGGAACACATAGCGTTCGAAAGGATACATCCACCGATATTGTACCAGACCAACAAGTCTAGATTCTCCAGGGAGATGAATGGGCAGATGCGACATAACATCAAAGAAAGACAGTGGAAATATCTTCTCTAGATTGCATAAGATCTTAGGAATATTTTACCCCAAATTTCTGATGCCATCAACAGTAAGTGACCTCGTGCATATACCCCTGAAAAAAGCTCCAAAGTGATTTCTTTGTGAACATCTTTGGGGAGGAGATGAGCAAATGCAAATTGTAGGAGTTGTTGCATCCCCACATGATAATCATGGCTCTTCATTCCGTAAACTTTTCTCGAACAGTTTCAACACAATTACGCAAGTTTGATGCGTAACCGTCAGATAATTTTACTCGTCGCATAATCTACTCAAAGAACTATTCCTTTGACTGCAGTCTATCCAATACGCTGGAATTGGAGGTTTCCCTTTCTTCTGAATATGAAGTTCATGCCGAACACAAATTTCTAGTAAATCAAGCCTAGACTTGACATTATATTTCGTCTTCCCTTGCACAATTAGAACAGTGTTCATGACGTTATCGAAGAAGTTTTTCTCAATGTGCATGACATCAAAATTATGCCTTAGTAGTTGGTCATCCCAAAATGATAAATCCCAGAAAATGCTTTTCTTGTCCCAGTTGTGGGATAAACCAGCTGCATATACATTCTCATGCCCAATTCCAGCACATTCACGAGTTCTTAGTGCACCAAAGCTTTCTAAGAGCCCCAATACCGCTGCCTTGGAGAATATGATCATTAAACACTTTTCTCTTCTTCGTAAAAAGTTTAGTGTTTATACGATATAGATGATCAAGCGGTAGAAATCTTCTATGACCGCACGATTTGCGTCCGTTCTTCAACTCGAATGCATCAGTCTTTTCCTGACAATACAGACATGCTAACCTCCATGGGTTGTCCATACGGATAACATATCATAAGCCAGAAAATCTCTAATGGTCCACATTAGTACATTCCTCATCAGGAATTTTCCTTGCAGAAGACATCATATGTTTCAACACCGAGCACCCATAACATTTGCAACTCATATATCAATGGCTGAAAGAATACGTCAAGTGATCTTCTTGGATGCTTTGGACCGGGAACGAGTACATCGAGTAAAAGAAACTCTCGACGCATACACATAAATTGCGGTAGGTTATAAGAAGTTAGAATCATTGGCAACAACGAATATTGTTTCCCATGCCTCCCAAATGGGTTTAAACCATCGGTGCATAATCTGAGGTACACTTTACGTGGCTCGTACGTAAAATCTGGATATACTCTCTGAAAATGTCGCCATGCTTCAGAAATTTAATGGATGTGCAATCTCTTGTCCTCTTCCATGCTCGGCATGCCATCTCATGTCCCCAGCAGTTCGTTCAGATTGGTATAATCGCTTCAACCTATCGGATAACGGCAAATACCACATTCGTTTGAACAGAACCTTAGCTCTTCACCTTGTATCTTGATAGTGCGGATTTCGACAAAATTTACATTCCAGACGGTCATTCTCTCGCCAATATATCATACAGTTGTCGATGCACACATTTATCATTTGATACGGTAATCCAAGCCGTTTAACAAGTTTATCGACCTCGTTATATGAACAGGGCGCAAGATTGTCTTCAAAGAATATCTTTCACAAAATCACAAATCTCATCCACACATTCCTCCACCAAATTATAATCCGTCTTTATGCCCATTAATCTAGTAGCAGATGATAATTGCGAATGACCCTCTTTGCAACCGTCATAAAACGGCCGCTTCGTTGCATCTCTAATATATCAAAAAAATCTTTTGGCTTCTACATTAGGTTCCTCATCTAGCCTAGGAATTTATGTTCACCTACTTCATGAATTTTTTTCTCGATATGTATCATTAACCATTTGAACGGTACCTAAACCAAAATCTACATCCGCACTACAAGGTTCGCTATGACAAACATTAGGTTCCCACCTACTAGTACTACCATAAGGTTCTCCACTACTACTTGCATAATCAGATGTTTCTCCGTGAAGATACCAAATCTTATAACCCGCCATAAACCCAACTGAGTACAAGTGATGCCATACTTCGCCAATCGTAGGATTTCTAACATTTCGGCACTGAGTACATGGGTATTTTAACTACCGGTTTTCTATATATGTGGTTGATTGCAAGCTACCGTCATGAATTCCATAATACCAAATGCATATTCGGTGTGCACTAAGGTTGTCGCCTCATCAATCCTCGGTTTGTCCATCCACGATCTGTGATAATTAGAAGAAGACATTTTCTGTAATCAACATAATTAGAGTGAGAGAGAGAGTGTGTGTGTGTTGTGGAGGGATTGGTGTGGAGGAGAAGAGAGGAGCTGTTAGGTATTTGTAGGAAATTAAGCGACAGAAAACTGACGGATATAGCCGTTATCCGTCGGTTTCTTGTTGATCCAATGAATACCTTAACGACTATATTAACGTATCCATTAATGATTATTGAACCGACAACTGACATCGAGTTACCGTCGGAAATTTCCGATGAAATTTTCGTCGTAAGTAAAACCATCGGTAGAAAATTTATTGTAGTGTCCCTCTTCTGGTGGCAAATCTTAAAAAAAAACCAGAATCTAAGTTTCATAACTTTAAATATGGTTTTAGTATATTGCGATATATAATTAATCCTCAAGTTGATAATAGAAAATTAACGTACATTTATAACATTTATTTACTCCCTCGCATGTGAGTGCATGCTGATTCAGTGTCACCAACTGAAATTTTTTTTTTTTTTTTTGTCAACAGAATTTATTTTTAAAACAGTGTAATTTTTTTTTTTAATATAATATATTTATAATATTAAACCGAACCGATCTTTAACCGGAGATCAAACCGGGTACAACCGAAAACAAAACCAGAGTAAAAAACCGAGAAGCCCTAATTAACCGGCCTGGAATCTTCAAAAAATCGAGCGAGGTAAAAACAAAGTCCGGCGCCGCCACACTCTAAGGTCGATGCCCGGGATCCGTCAACGTCTCCGGCGGATGCGAGTTGGTGAGATTCGCGGTGCCAAGCGAACCCTTCACGCTCGGACAGGCACTAGTAAAAAAATTGCCTATAGCCACGTTTTTGTCACGATCCAATCGTGGCTGTTTTATAATTAGTCACGCTTTAGTCACGATTAGTCGCGTGACAAACAATCGTGGCTAAATCGTGTATAAAACGTGGCCATTAGTCACGTTTTAGTCACGTAACAAAACGTGACTACCTATAGCCACGTTTTGTCACGAAATAATCGTGACAAACGTATCCACGTTAGAAAACGTGACTAAATCGTGTCTTTTTAGTCACGATTTAGTCACGTTTTGTTCGTGGCTAGGATCAGTCGAATCAAATTATTGATGGCTTTAGTCAAATCAAACTTTTTTCAGAAATTCAGACCGTGTTTCAGGGCGAATATATTCGAATTATAAGCCACGATTTAAATCGTGGCTAAAATCATGTCTATATATAGCCACGTTTAGAATACCGTGTCTAAAACGTGGCTATTTTTATTAGCCACGACAAGAAACGTGTCTAAAACGTGGCTAATAATTTGTGTTATAAAAACAACCGAGCTCACTCTATGTTTTCATAACACAAAGAAGCGTGAACATTTTGAAATCGTTTCTATATCAAACACATCTTTCGTGTTTTTCTTTCTTTACACAAAATGTCCCACTATTTTCATTCAAGAACGTGGATGGATCGACATTATGATCCTGACACAAATTCTGCTTCGGAAGAGTTTTTGGGAGGGATTCAAGTATTTATTCAGTTTGCTTGTAATCAAGCATCGTACCATGAGCGAAACACACTATTGTGTCCTTGTTCCAGATGTAAAAACCGAAAACAGCGTGATGCAAGAACTGTTTTTAATCATCTAAAAAGAGTTGGGTTCAAGGAAAATTACTATGTTTGGTCAAGCCATGGCGAACATTATGCTGATGTTGGTGAATCTTCCGGAACAAGTCATTTCAATAGCGAAGAATCTACTTGGGAAGAACAAGCTACATATAACCAATTTCCCCCGGATACATACGAGAATTTGCCATACGCAAATATAGCAGCAGATGAAGAGCCAGCTCCAAATTTGATGGAAGCAACATATGAAGAGCCATATCATGACAGTGTTTTTCGAGCTTTTGAAGCCGCAAATCAACCTCTTTACGACGGATGCGTTGAAGGAATTTCTCAACTATATGTGGCTTCGCGTATGATGAAGGCGAAAACCGACTACAATCTGGCTGAGGCCTGTGTGGATGAGATGTCACAGACAATGAAAAATATTCTGCCGAAGCCAAATAAAGCACCAGCATCTTATTACGAGGCCAAGAAGCTGACAAAATCTCTCGGGCTTCCTGTTATTAAGATTGATGTCTGCGAGGACAATTGCATGCTCTTTTGGAAGGAAGATCAAGATCTCTTGGTGTGTCGGTTTTGTACGAAGTACCGATACTATCCGAACAATGGGACCGATACTTTCCGATTCCGATTCAGATGATGATTCCACTTAGTTTTATATTTTATGTATTTATGAAATTTGTATGAAAAATAATGTCTTTATGTAATATCTTTTTAATATATGTATTGTGAAATAATTATGTATTTGTCTATTTGAATGTTTTTTTAATTTAGTATAATTTAAATTATTTTCATGAGTAATTTTTTATTTTAATGTCCCAATTGTTTTTGGCTCCAAACCAATTAAATTTGGCTCCAAACCAAATTATTTTTGGCTCCAAACCAATTAATTTGGATCTAACCCAATTAATTCTCGGCCCACAATTCTGTCTAATGCTCCAAACACTTAAGAATTTTTCATTTCATCCTTTACGACTCTCTCTCTCTGTCTCTCTCTCTCTCTCTCTCTCTCTCTGTCTCTCTTCTCTTCGACGGTCTCGTCTCCTCTCGTCTCCTCTCGTCTCTTCGTCGGTATCCTCCGCCTCCGCCTCCGACCGCCGTCGTCACTATGGTAACGACCACAACCGCCTCCGATCGCTGTCGTCAACGACCGGACGATTTGAATATCCCAGGTCTGTTTCTTTCTCTAACAATTTGCGATTTTCTTATGGTTTGTTTCTTTCTTTATTATGTTCGATTGCATGTCTCAGGGTCTGGTGATTTAGGATTGTTAATTAAGGGTTTCGATTTTACGGATTTTGGGGGATTTTGTTCTCGTGGTTAAATTAGGGTTTCGATTTTGATTTCGGGGTTAAGTTAGGGTTTTGGTTTTGGGGATTTTGGGGTTTTTGATACCGGGGTTATAATAGGGTTTCGATTTTGGGAATTTTTGATTTCGGGGTTAAGTTAGGGTTTCGGTTTTGGGGATTTTGGGGTTTTTTTGTTAAAGTGTTCTAACTAGTGTTTTTGTCTTACCTTGGCAGAGATGCAACAAAGGAGGCGTGTTTCTTCAGCACATTCCATGCCTCCACGGTTACTGTGTTCATCTCGTTCCATACCCCCAGGAGCTCTACAACATTCAGCCGCAGCCTCTTCTGTTGCAAACAACTACACACGGCGTACTGAAGATGCTCTACTGCGTGCTCCAAGCAGAGAAAACCAGCCACGCCTCCATCCAAAGAAAATCAATGGAGCATTGTGGTAACCTATGTTGCTAGTTGCTAGTTGAGTTTGACTGATTCTGTGATTATTTTAGGATTTATTGAGTTTGATCATGTTTAGGACTCTTTTATGTTGCTATGTTGCTAGTTGCTAGTTGAGTTTGACTGATTCTGTGATTCTTTTAGGATTTATTGAGTTTGATCATGTTTAGGACTCTTTTATGTTGCTATGTTGCTAGTTGTGCTCATATCTTGTCTAAAAATACTGTAATCATATCTGTTTTTATCAAGGTTGATTATCTTGTATGCTTAGCTTAGGACTCGGTTTGATTCTGTGTTTTGTTAGCACTGATTGCATACTCAAATATCGGGTCTGTATTTCTGTTTAGTTTAGGATTAGTTTGGGATATCTGTTGTGCTTTTATTATCTATATTGTCTGTCTCATGCATTCTCTCATTGTGGTGCTTTGCTTAGGTTAGTATTTCTGCTTAGGATTAGTTTGGGATATTTGTTGTGCTTTGATTATCTATATTTGTTGGTTCAGGATTAGTTTCTGTTTGGTTTTGGTTTAGTCTAGGATATCTGTTGTACTTTGATTTGATTATCTTTATTGACTGTCTGATGCATTCTGTCATTGTTTTGGTTGTATTGTTTCAGGTTCGGTGTAGACCCATCTGTCCACTCATTTATCAGAACAACGTGGCAGGGATACTATATGGGACCTTGGTCCAGCTGGAAATTTGTTCCAGACGAGAGGCGTGATAAGTGGTGGCACACCTTCATCGTAATGTTTCTTTCCAACTCTTTCAATCTGTTATTGTGTCTTTTTATACTTATTTGCTGATACTGTATTTTTTATAATGAAGCAAAATTACTACTGGGAGGATAAGCATCATGATGAGGTCTACTTCAGATGGAAGCTTCACACGCAGACAACTATATGCCAGCGAATCAGCAAGAAGAAGAGGGAGGGAAAGAAACCAAAGTATATTAGCGATGTGGATTGGGCCTTCCTGCTAGAAAATTGGGGAACAGAGGCATCAGTGAAGAAGAGCAAGTCTGCTGCTAAATCTCGGATCTCTGCACCCACTGGCAAACAAATGCACAAGCATAGTGCAGGTCCTGTTAACTTTTCCCAGATCGAGCATGGTATGGTAAGTGATATGTTAAGAGTTTGGTTTATTTCTATACATTATATATAGACTGATATGATCTTACCCTTTACTGTGTAGATGGTCGAGTCTGGTTTGACTGAACCACCTCCTTACACAGAGCTTGTGAAGAAGACTCACAAACGAAAGGATGGGACCTTTGTTGATGAACGAGCCAAGGAGCTTGTCGAGGAAGTGGAGCAGGCTGTTGCTGAGATGATGGAAGATGATGGATCTCCCAATGGCATCAGCCAGACTGGATCAACAGGAACTACACATCGCATCTTACTGGACCAGGAGTATATCAAGGTAACTTCTTGAATCTATCTCAACTTGGTCTGTTTGGTTTTTTTACAACTATGTACTTGAAACTAGTGTATTTGTGATTGTTATATTGACTTGTTATTACCCTTTTCAGCGTGGTCAGTCCACCAAGGGCCGAATTTATGGTATTGGGAGTGTTCAGTTAAGGGATTTTGATCCAACTGAGAATGTCCAAACTACTCTGAAGCGCAACCTCGACATGGAGATGCGCATATGCGGTTTGGAGGTGAGTACTGAAGCTATCAAAGGGGATATGGTAGAATTGAAGAAGGAACTCAAGGAAGGGATGACTGCAACAAACACTTCCCTGCAAATGATTCTTCAACATCTTGGTGTCAGTACTGCTCCTGCTCAAGCTTCTCCAGCTGCTGCTCTTGCTTCTCGATCTCCAGCTCAAGCTTCTCCTGCTCCAGCTCAAGCTTCTCCTGCTGCAGCTCAAGCTTCTCCTGCTGCTCAAGCTACTCCAACTGTTTCTCTTACTTCTCCTGATCATGCTCCACCGACCAATACTGGTAATTTCTCACATGAGAGTTTGAATAAAGCTCAGCAATCAGATTTGGATAGGTGGTGTAGGGAGCTTCTTTAGTCTATGTTAAATGTGTGAACCTTTTGAATGTTTGCTTGTCTGTGTAAGATTATGTAGTGTGGATTGTTGTTTGTGGTTTGTAATGGCAAAGACCTTTTTGGGAGAATCAACATTGAATCTTCAGAAGATTCAATGTTGTTTATAACGATTGTTTTTTTTAAAAAAAAAAATCAAATCAGCCATGTTTTATTAAGTGGCAAATAACGTGACAAATTAATCATATAGGTCACATAAAAATACGTGACTAAAACATGGTTATGCCACGAAATAACCGTGACATTATAGTGGCAAATTATAACCACGTAAATCAACGTGACAAATCGTGGCCAAAAATAAACACGAAACAAAACGTGACAAATCGTGGCTTTTTAGTCACGAAATGGACACGATTTTAAATAGTCACGATCTTATAGCCACGTTTTTTTTTTCGTGGCTTTTCGTGACTATTGACCCCTATAGCCACGAAATATAGTCCATAGACACGAAAAAAACGTGGCTATAGGCAATTTTTTTACTAGTGAGGAGACCCGACCCCCGTCAAGGATCCGGAGCCGCCGACCCAGACCTCCTCTCACCTTCTCCCGTCGATGCGACTTCCTCCGAGACCCTTCGGACTCACCCGGTGGAGCCGCTCCCAGCTAAGCTCCGATGGCGACTCTTCCTCCGCCTCCTCTTTCCGATTTGTAGATCTACCCACACCGATTGTCTCCGACTTCCTCCTCTTCCGTTCAAGAAAGATTCTCCGTGGAGCCCGGCATGCAACGAGGCACGACCCAGCCAAGCTCCGCCGCAGTCACTTCAGCGTGGCCACCGCCTCCGTGACTCTTCCTTGTGCTCCGCTCCCCTCCTGCTCCCCGCCGAGACCACAGACTTCAGATTTCCCCGATTCTTCCATCCCTGCACAGACACCGAGCTCCGCCGTCCTCGAACAGAGACAAGACCGTGACTAACGAGGAATCGCCGAGTCGAAGATTTCCGGGACCAGATCTCCAGATCGAGGAGTTTCCACACCTCGCGAAGCCGTCAGAAGAAGAAGCGAGACACTCTGGACAATTTTCCGGCTACCGCGGATGCGAATAAGCCCAAGAAAGAGGCAAATCGTGTTTTTACGGTTTATTTTTTAATTTATATTGACTATCGTACTTGGGGACAATCTTCTCTTTTTGATTGGT
Source organism: Orychophragmus violaceus (assembly GCA_030180135.1). Lineage (NCBI taxonomy): Eukaryota > Viridiplantae > Streptophyta > Magnoliopsida > Brassicales > Brassicaceae > Orychophragmus > Orychophragmus violaceus. Next base: position 38,608,793 of record CM058235.1, on the reverse strand, counting down.
GTAGCTTGGGGACAACAATAGATCTTTGAGAGAGTTTTCTGGTGGCGGGAAAGACCGACAATAGTGAAGATTTGGTGGAGCCATCCTCTCTCCTTTCTTAGACGTTATCGATTCTGGATCATTGGTGGATTTCCTCCTCCTTTGTTATTTTCTGGATATGTTTCCTTGGCAACCACGTTTAGTGGCTCTAAAACAAAGCAATGGTGACTTGTTTAGTGGTCAATGTTTCCGTTCGTGGCAAGGGTCTTAAGCTGAGGCGAAGGCAACTCTTTGTTTTTCTTTGTTTAAGTTTCATGTTCCCGCTCTAATTTGGTTTTGTGGCACTAACTTGTAGTCAACAAATAGGAAACTTCTAAGTTTTTGGTTCAATTTACTTGTTTTTATTATTATTATTATTTTTTTAAAAAAATTAAGGTGTTAACAAAAAAAGTTGGGAAAAGACTTGTAATAATTGAGTATAGTTGATGATTTAAATATTATTGGAACAAAACAGTAGAATATTTGAAAAAAGAATTTGAGATGAAATATTTTGAGAAAACAAAATTTTGTTTGGGACTACAAATTGAACATGTAAAGAAAAGATTAATACATCAAAAGACATACACATAAAATGTGCTCAAAAGGTTCTTTATAGACAAAGCACACCCCTTGAGTAGTCTAATGGTTGTAAGGTCACTTGATGTGCTAAAGGATCTAATATTCCGCCATCGGGAAAACATAGAAGAATTTCTTGGTCTTGAATTACCATACTTAAATGCAATAAGAACATTGATGTACCTTGCTAGTTACACAAGACTAAATATATCATTTGCAGTTAATTATTAGCAAGGTTTATCTTATGTCCAAGTGAAAGGCAATGGAATGGGATTAAGCATATACTTCATTATCTCCAAGGTACAAAAGACATGGATTTATTATTTTATAACTTATCCAAAGACGGCTTAATTTGTTTTGCAAATACATGATACTTAGCTGATTCCCATACTGCTAGATCGCAAAAAGAATATGTGTTCGTATGAGATGTACTACCATTTCTTGGTGCATCAAGTTTTTGGGACTGTTGTTGGGGAATCTACTTATTCTCATATGCCTAGTTTTAAAGATTAGTGATCTAACTCTAAGACTACCCTTTTTTGTTTTTTTTTTGTTTTTCTTAGTTTCAAGACTAAAATATTTATCAACATCTATGGCTTGATCACGGTTATAACCAAGGCTATCACAACCCATTTCAGGTTCTCAGCTCATGCGACTCTCACACCTCACAAATATTGGATCGGAAACCGGCCCCGACGAACCTCCAAAGTAGTCCATCTCGTACCTAAACCTACAAAGTTTCTAAAAAGACTCCAACAAAACTCAATAAAAATATAATATATCAGTATGATATGCAATATAAGGCAAAACAAATAAGTTTGATTTGGAAAAGAGGCTAGATTATGTCTTAAATTTGGAAAAAGCGAGGAAAATGGGCTAGATTATATTCACAACTTTCATTATAAGGCACATCTCATGACAAGAGCACAAGGGCGGAAAAGTTGGCACTTAGTGCTTAGACTCTCCTAAGACAATGGTACATATGAATTCAGAATCACCGGCTTGGTTAACAGAACTGTTTTACATTTTAAAACATTTGTTGAATATAAGAGCAAGAGAAGGGTAAATACAATCTATCTCAAAGCACACCAATCTCTTATGGATATTGCATAAACTTCATCATCTCTATATAGTCCGCCTTAAAATCATGACAATCCATCCTTTGGAAATGGATATTATCATATTCATTATAAATGCTTTCATTCTCAAGTAAAGAATAGAGAGACTTTTCCTTTGGCATTTTTTTAGACTAGACCGTTGTCTCACCGTTGGTCAAAGGCTGATCCCCCGAATTCTGAGGTGGGTATTACGTGTTTGTTTCTATCATAGCATAGTTAAATATATTTTTTAGAAACATAGTTAAACTAGTATGTAGCCGGGTTCGCCCTAAAGAACTCTCTCCCTGAAGCGCTTCCCGAGGCATCCGCAACCCTCGACTTGTGCCCTATGATCTCTCTTGTCCGCCGTCTTCCCTCCTACAGCTAGCGTCCGGGTTTCCTCATCGAGCTCACCATTTCTCATCTTCTCCGCCGGCTCCAAAGCCCCCGATTCCTCCGAACCCTCCATCTTCGCCATTTTTGCTCACCTCTTCTCCGCCGCTCGTGCCCGCCTCCCCTCAATCGCTCATGCCTGCCTCCCTTCCACCGCCCGTGCTCACCTTCTCGCTCACACTCACATCCCCACCTTTCCTCAGCTTCACTTCGTTTGTCTGCTCGGATTCAGCTTGCCCTCCGACCATCGTGTTTGATCTTCTTCTCGGTGCTCCTTGTCGAGAGCTGCTAAGCCTCTACTCCTTCCACTTGGACTTGAAGTCATACTTGAGGGGGTTTAGAGAAATCTGAAAAAGTGAGACACAACGTAATACATAATGTGACACAAGGGTATTCTTTTTCAATGACTGTTTATTGCAAAGCAAACAAAAGTTTCACCTTAACAACCTAGTCTCTCTCTTGCTTTTCGATCTATCAATGATCTCAAAGCCTTCTAGATTCACCCTTAACACCAAGTCTAATTCTCTCTTAAGAACTCTCAACTTTTGCTAAAAGCAATCTCTCTCTCTAAAAGCGCACCAAGTACAGATGTCCTAGATGATCTATTTATACTGATAGATCATCGTACAATTGCCTTATTTCTTTTGGCACATTTCCTAAACTCTCTTAGGCATATTTCCATTTCTCTTTATCTTGTTAAAAGCATATTTTCCTAAAATCCTTTCGGTGCTAATCCTTTGAGTATCTTCACTGATCTTCATGTCCAGCTCAGCTACTCATCTTTAGGTTTGTCCTTGTTAGCTTCGTGTTCCTAGTACTTCCATCTTTCTTCGTTCCAGCTCACGCCTTTTATCGTTGACTCAGTCACTGTTGCACACGCTGGTTGACTCAGCTCCTGTTGTAACTCATGTCGTAGCTCAGTGCTTCTTCAATCTCCCCCTTTTTAGCTTGTATGACTCTCAAGTACCTATTCTTAAGAAAACTTATACATGCATATAGCCGAAGCAGAAAAAATCTGAGTGAACAAGCATCATGAGCCAAAATATCATTTCTTAAATATCCATGAGTTCAAAAACAAACCAAGCAAACAAAAGTTCAACTAAAAAAAACATCCATCATCCAAATTGATTAGAACCACACGACAGAACAAGGACTCCCCCACAAACAGAAACTCCCCCAAAATCCATACTCCCCCATAATCCTAAGACTTTACTTAAGCATCATTTGAGGTAATCTCATCTGAGTCATCATCTCCTGTGGCAGCAGGAGACTCCTCTGACTCGTCAACCTCTTCAGTTTCTCCCCCTTCTTGAGATCATACAAGTTAAAAACTTATACATAAGCCTTTATCATTGAGAAGGACAAAGAAAACTTACCTTGAATTCTGTCTCGTAGATGGAAGACTACATCACTCAGGTTCTGAATTCCCTCAGCTATGTCCTTTAGTGCAGTTTGAACAGAGAGTTGATCTATTGAGGTTTTGATGGGCATTCTGACTGAACCAAGTTGCAGAATCTCCACAGGTTCCTCTTCTGTTGACACCGAGGCCTGTGATCTACCTCTTGATCGAGATGATGAGCCTACCTTGCGTTTACCAGCTGCAACTTCCTGTCTCTTTTTCTCAGCTTCTTTCTTAAGAAAGGCTTCACCACTGCGAGGATCCTTTTTGTATAGCACAGGACCAACAAGTTCTTCTCCATCAAAAGTGCGAGGTGAATGCTGTGATTCGAGAACTGCTGAGATGATTCTTGGGAAAATCAGCCAACGTCGATCATTCTGCGGATCAGTAGTAAAACTCATCACTTGTTTGTACACAAGTTTCCCAAAGTCAATTCGGATGCCATGAGCTATCTTGTAGATCAGCCTTGCCCTGTCTTCAGAGATATGGTTTTTGTGGGTAGATGGGAACCAGTTTGAAGCAGCTAATATGGTTAGTGCAGCATATTTTGGAGGAAGATCAACTGATTTCATCCCTGCCCATGTCTTCTTCTGACCTTGAGTGAGGTACTTAGACCATCGACTGCATCTTTCTCCTTTTCTCCTATTTCCTCCAGATTTCCTTGGTTATCTACACGAATAGAATCACCTTCCTTGTTACCTTCTTTTGGTGACTCTGTGGTTTTGATTTCTTCTGTTTCAGGATCAGACGGCTGTTTTGGAGGTTGTTCTTCTGGTATAGATCTACGACCTGATTCAGCTTCATCCTCTCCCTTCTCTTGTACTAGATCTTCATCAATTGGCTCCGTATTTGCTACCTCTTGAGCCGTGGCAAATGAATTCGTGCTGGTCTGGTGGTCTGCACCCAAGATCTGATCAGACGCAATATTAGGGTTTCTGGGTGGTGGTACCTCCTCATCAGAACTAGAATCATCAATTAATTGCGGCGGTTTCTGTTCCGGCGGTCCCTGAGCTGGGTGAGTTGAGCTAGCCCCCACTTTTCCTCTCCTGGTCGCATGCACCATGGTTGATTTTTTGATCGATTGAAGCCGAGAGAACTTTGGATTTTGGAAGAAAGAGCCAAGTTTCGTCGGATTATAAAAGCAGTGAATTTCCCTTTTTCCTTTCTCTCTCTTGAAGCAGAATCTGTGTCAGATATCCAGTTTACCTTTTTGCATGCGATTTTATTGGGCAAATATTTGAATTTTAAAATCCAAATCTCTTTTTCCCTTTTTGTGCCCAAAATCTCGGATATCGGTTCTGATTATTGTACCGACTTAGACCACACTTCTTGTTCCCTGTACCACTTGGTTAGTTCTCAACATGCATTATCATATTAGATCATCCACATTACATTCGATCACTTATGGGTATAAACTTGAAGATGAATTGACTACATTTCTACTGAAGCAACTGGCATTTTTAATCGAAAATAAATTGTACCTTTTTGTTCTATGTTGTGTGAGTCAGGAACTGACACCTCACATAACTCAGTCTTTACATCTTGCCCATATGATTCCTGCATTTGGCCATCATCCTCTTAGTGGCTAGCTTTCACACTCTTATGTCTTTATCTTGTCTCAATGTAGTTTTCAACCTTTATCCTTCGAGTGAGATTGCCATATATATATATATATATATATATATATATATATTTTTTTTTTTTTTTCATTGAGTAACTGAGCCTTTTCTTGGAGTTGATTCCATCACTTGACATCTCAGGAGATCAACCTCTAGCTTTTTCTTTCTTTTTGGCTTTGTGAACCTCACTCGAGAAACCTGTACTTTATATGAGACAAGACGACACAACATGCAGCTCTTTTCCACTAGACTTCTTGACTCCAAATCAAATCAGGACTTGAGGTACTTCATGAGTTAGTGCATGTGCCAGTCCTGTAGACTTTTACATCTCACAAACACCAATTGAGTTTCTCAAAGTAATAAATCGGTTAAAATCAAGTGGTTTTGTAAAGAAATCAGCCAGTTGCAAATCAGTAACTATGTATTCAACCACTACCTGTTTTTCCTCCACTAGCTCACAAATGAAGTGGTGTCTTATATCAATGTGCTTTGTTCGAGAGTGTTGAACCGGATTCTTTGAGATGCTTATAGCACTCTTGTTGTCACAGTGAACAAGGAGTGGTCCTGAGTCAATCCCATAGTCAGCTGACATCTGTTTCATCCAGAGAAGTTGAGCACAACAACTACCCATCGCAATATATTATGCTTCTGCAGTAGATAATGACACAGAGTTCTGCTTTTTGCTCATCCATGCTATTAGATTGTTTCCTAGAAAGAAACATCCTCCACTCGTGCTCTTCCTATCATCCAAGCTTCCTGCCCAATCTGCATCACAGTATCCAACCAGGTGTTTGTTGGATCCTTTTGAGTACCAAATCCCTAGGTTGATAGTTCCTTTGACATACTTGATAATTCGCTTTACTGCCTCAAGATGAGACTGCTTTGGTTTAGCTTGATATCGAGCACATATTCCCACGCTTAGACACAAATCCGGTCTACTAGCTGTAAGATATAATAAGCTTCCAATCATCCCTCTATAAAGCTTTATATCCACATCGGCTCCATTCTCATCTCTTGATAGCTTGGTTGTAGTACTCATTGGTGTTCTAGCTTCCTTACATTGGTCCAGCTTGAATCGACTCAACAAATTTTTGGCATATGTGCTTTGAGATATGAATATACCATCACTGTTCTGACTAACTTGCAGTCCCAGAAAATATTTCAATTCTCCTACCATACTCATTTCGAATTCCTGAGTCATGTCTTGTACAAACGTATCTACCAGCTTTTGGGATGTGCCTCCGAAGATTATGTCGTCCACATAGATCTGGACTATGATCATCTCTTTTGTTTGTTCCAGAACAAAAAGAGTTTTGTCTACACCCCCTCTTGCATATCCTTTCTCTATTAGAAAACTCGTAAGTCGCTCATACCATGCCATGGGAGCTTGCTTCAGACCGTATAATGCTTTCTTCAACTTGTACACATATTCAGGATTGTGTGCATCTTCGAATCCTTTTGGTTGTTCTACATAAACTTCTTCTTGGAGAACACCATTCAAGAAGGCACTCTTCACATCCATTTGATATACAGTGAAGTTCATGATGCACGCCATTCCAAGGAATAGTCTGATTGACTCAAGTCGTGCAACAGGAGCGAATGTTTCCTCAAAATCAACTCCTTCTATTTGAGAGTATCCCTGAGCCACAAGTCGTTCTTTGTTCCGTACAACTATTCCATTCTCATCAATCTTGTTTTTAAAGATCCACTTGGTTCCCACCACGTTTACTCCATCAGGTCGTGGTACAAGTTCCCATACATCATTACGCACAAACTGTTCTAGTTCTTCCCCCATTGCTTCAATCCAGAATTCGTCTCCCAAGGCTTGGATATGTGTTGTGGGTTCTATGACTGAGACAAAACAGGCGAATCGTACCATCTCTTTAAAGTCCAGATGAACTTTTCTTGTTATTCGTTCATCATTCACGTCTCGTAATACTTTTGAGATAGGATGATTTTTCTGAGTTCTGCTGAGCTTGATTTTCACCGGAGATCTTGTTTCTTTATATTGAGTAGTCTCTGAGGTTGTTACTTCATCCATCTTTTCTTCAGTCACAGATTTTTGATGCTTAACCGTTTCTGAGTCACTGTCTGATGAATCATCGGGGACCTTCATTTGACATAGATCATCAAATACAACATTCACTGACTCAACAATTGTTCTTGATCTTGTGTTATATACTCTGAACGCTGTGCTAGTTCCTGAATATCCCAAGAAGATGCCCTCGTCACTCCTTGAGTCAAACTTTCCAAGATGATCTTTGTCATTCAATACATAACACTTTCCTCCAAAGACATGAAAGTAGCTCAGATTGGGGGTTTTTTCTTTCCACATCTCGTATGGTGTCATGGTTGTTCCTCTTCTGACATACACCCGATTAATGATGTAGCATGCGGTATTGATAGCTTCAGCCCAGAACCGTAGAGGTACACCATTGCCGTGAATCATGGCTCTGGCCATTTCTTGAAGAGTTCTGTTCTTCCTTTCAACTACCCCATTCTGTTGAGGCGTTCTTGGTGCTGAAAACTGATGAGCTATACCATGATCTTCGCATAATACTTTCATGGTTTCATTCTGAAATTCTCCTCCATGATCACTTCTAACCCTCTTAATTCTTCCTTGTTCATTGATCATTTGAAGTGCCCAGATTCTGAAGCTGTCAGCTGTATCTGATTTTTCTCGAATGAACCTTACCCATGTGTATCTAGTAAAGTCATCCACTAGAACAAACACATATCGTTTGCCAGCTATGCTTTCAACTTGCATTGGTCCCATCAGGTCCATATGCACTAGATCCAACTTGTTCTTGGTCTGAACATCTGGTACTTTCTTGTGTTGGACCTTAACCTGCTTGCCTTTGTTACATGCTTCACACACCGTCTTGCTCACCTCCTGGAGTTGAGGTATCCCTCGGACAATTTCATTCTTGACAAGAGTAGTCAAGTTTCTTTCATTCATGTGTCCAAGTCGTTGATGCCATAAATGAATGTCATTCTTGGCACTTAGACACTTCGCGCTAAGACATTTAGAGTTGTTTTCCCACATGTAACAGTTGTTGCCTGATCTTTTCCCTTGTAGGATGATATCTCCAGTGTCATTCAGAGCTTTGCAGTCATAGCTTGTGAAACACACCATCAATCCTTCGTCGCACAGCTGACTCACACTGATCAGGTTTGCCTTAAGACCTTTCACAAGAAAAACATTCATTAGTTTAGGTAAATCTGAGTCAAGTGTTTTACCTTTGCCTTGTATCGCCCCTTGTCCTCCATCACCAAATGTTACTTTTCCAGACTTGATCACCTTGATGTCTTTGAGATGACTTCTTGTCCCAGTCATATGTCTTGAGCATCCACTGTCAAAGTACCATTGATTTCCATCTTCTGATTTCTCAGTAACAAAAACCATACTGCAGTGTATCTCCTTCTGTGAAGTACCCCTTGTACTACTTCCTAGTTCATACAAGTCCGCCTTTTTCACCCAGATTTGATATATGTCCCTGTTCCAGTTGAATCTTCCTAGTTTCTTGAGCTGTCGAATCCTTTGTTGAAATCTGTAGCAGTATGCTTTGTAATGCCCTTCTTTTCCACAGTAGTAACAGTTTCTTGGTGATGAGTTATACACTGCTTGAGTTGGATTTGTCGGATTTGCACGTACAAATGTAGTTTTGCCCAATGTGGCTCCAGAGCGTCCTGTGTACCCAAGTCCAGACTTTGTGTATTTCGTTTTTCCATAGCTCAGAATTTGATCCAGTTGTTTTGTTCCGGCAAACATGTGTATTTTGCGATGCTGTTGATCTAACTCAGATTGTAGCTGTTTAGTTACCTCTTTTTCTTTCTTTAACATCTGCTCCAATTCGTCTGATTTCTTAGCCAGTGTCAATTTTTCTTTGATTAAATTGACACTTTCTTTGCTTAGCTTTCGTTCAGTTTCCAGCTCTTCTTGGAGTGACTTAATGTGCGCCTCAAGCCTCTGCTTCTCTTGGAGTAGTGCAGTATTCTCTAGTCCAATTTTGATGAGAGTATCCCTTACCTCTTTATAGCTACTGACAAGATCCACTTCTGTTTCTGAATCTGAGTCAGATTCATTGTCTTCAAGTTCAGCAATTCCAAGGAATGCTACAAAGTTGTTGACTTCCTCTTCGTCACTTTCCTCATCTGATTCATCATGGTTTACTCCTATCATAGATTTCTCTTGTCTCCGTCTCTGATCATTTACACATTCCAGATGAGTGTGCCCAATTCCTTTGCATCCAAAGCATTTCATCTCACGTCTTCTGACAGTCGGGCATTCACTTTTGAAGTGTCCAAACCCCTTGCACTCATGACATTGCATCTCGGATTTCTTCATGGTTTTCTCTCCATCAGTTGATCTTTTAGTGCTTTTGTACGATCCTTGTCCTTGTTCTACCCTTCTTAGAGCACGATCAAATCTTCGTACAATGAGGCTTACAGGATCTTCTCCCTCGCTTTCTTGTTTTGACTTTGCTTGAAAAATTAGTGCAACGCCTTTGGGTTTCTTTGTACCATCCAATTCGAGCTCATGGACTTGTAACATACCAACCAGCTCATCAAAGCTCATACTCTCAGTGTTAGCTGATACACTTAGGGCTGCTTTGTATGGCATGTATTTGGGTGGAAGGCACCTTAGGAATTTCTTGACAAGTTTCTTATCTTTATACTTCTTACCAAGGAGTGATGCTTCCTGAGCTAATGAGCTGATTTTGGCACTGAAATCTGAAATCGTCTCATCATCTTCCATCTTTAAATCTTCAAACTTGGTTGCCAACAGATCTTTTCTTGAATTTTGCACTTTCTCTGTTCCTTCAAAGTGTATTTGAAGAATATCCCAAGCTTCTTTAGCCAATTCACATCCTTGGATTAATTCAAATTGTTTCTTAGCCACTCCGCAGTGAATTGCAGTTAGAGCTCTGGAGTTGAATTTTGATAGATTTAACTCGACTTCTGTCCATTGTTCCTCTGGTTTGGGTACCTCGGCTCCTGCTTCATTCTTCATTGTCGGAGCTGTCCACCCTGATTCAACTGCCTTCCATGCCAGCGGGTCGATACCTTTGATTTGTGATCTTGTTCTTGCTTTCCAAAAACCATAGTTTGTCGCATCCAGTATTACTCTAGAGCTATTGATTAGCTCATTGTAGTTCTCCATTTTTCCGCAGGATCTCACCTGTATTTATGAGCAACAAGTGTCTGCTCTGATACCAATTGAAAAAGTGAGACACAACGTAATACAGAATGTGACACAAGGGTATTCTTTTTCAATGACTGTTTATTGCAAAGCAAACAAAAGTTTCACCTTAGCAACCTAGTCTCTCTCTTGCTTTTCGATCTATCAATGATCTCAAAGCCTTCTAGATTCACCCTTAACACCAAGTCTAATTCTCTCTTAAGAACTCTCAACTTTTGCTAAAAGCAATCTCTCTCTCTAAAAGCGCACCAAGCACAGATGCCCTAGATGATCTATTTATACTGATAGATCATCGTACAATTGCCTTATTTATTTTGGCACATTTCCTAAACTCTCTTAGGCATATTTCCATTTCTCTTTATCTTGTTAAAAGCATATTTTCCTAAAATCCTTTCGGTGCTAATCCTTTGAGTATCTTCACTGATCTTCATGTCCAGCTCAGCTACTCATCTTTAGGTTTGCCCTTGTTAGCTTCGTGTTCCTAGTACTTCCATCTTTCTTCGTTCCAGCTCACGCCTTTTATCGTTGACTCAGTCACTGTTGCACACGCTGGTTGACTCAGCTCCTGTTGTAACTCATGTCGTAGCTCAGTGCTTCTTCAAAATCTCCTCCTCCCTAATTTTGTTTCAGTCTCTCCCCCTTTCTCTCCTCCTCCATAGGATTTTTCTCCCTTCGATGCCGGAGCCGCCGAGCCTCCAGTCGGATCCTCCGTATCCGCCAAATCCACCTGACTGGAGCTTCCTTTTACCTCCATTTATTACCCTTCTGTGTGTTCTGTGTGCAGTGTTTTTGGGTCCGCCTTTGTGCTCGCCCATAGCAGTTGGTCGGATCCAGTTTCTGCCTAGTCTTTCTTTGAAGTTTTTGTCCCTGCCTTTGCTCATTGAGTCAGTCGCGATAGGTGAGGTCTTTTGTACCCCTTGAATTTCTCTGATTTGATTGGCCTTAGCTTAGGATTTATGTCATATTGTTATAGTGTTCAATCACTTCATTTACCTCTTCATGAGGTTCTTTGGCTTTCTTGTAGCCTCTCTTTACCTCAGTATGAGGATTGTCTTACTGCCGGTTGCAGTTTCCTGCCAATGTTTGATTCGGTTAAGGTTTTATCGAGGTTGAATTCGATCCTTGTGTGGCATCTTAAAGGATTAGTTTTTGTTATCTCCATCGTTCCCGAGTATCAGATTTTATTGGACCTTCTTTGTCCTCTTATCTCCTTAATGGAGAGTAATTGTCTCATGTTTCCACCTTTCTTGTGTGGTTTTGATGTTGGGAGTTTTGTTTAAAATTTTACAGAGACTTTGGTTTCTGATCTTTTCAAAGGCTCAGCAAAATGGTATCTCGTTGCCTCTGCTATTGTGGTCTATCTGGCGATTGATAATTGTGCACTTGTTGTTGTCTTAATTGCGGACTTTAGTACATTTCATGTGCTCACTACTTTCCAAGGATGCGTTTCATCTTCTATTGCTATTGATGTTGAGATCAGAGGACGTCTTCTCACGTTTAGTTGTTTTAGTGGTATATGTATCCCCCATCTATCTCTTCTCTTTATTTTAAGTAGCTACTATGTTGGCCAGGTTGGCCGTTCATCTTGTTGTAAGCTCAATTAATCTTTTGTAAAGTAAGGTTTGACTAAAAAAAATTAAACTAGTATTAAAGAAGTTTCGATATTTGTTAAAAATACATCTTTGACTCGGTGTCTTTTTAGGTAACGGTAAAAAAATATAAGTCAAAGTCAAGAAATATTAATATAGGATTTCAATATTGTTTCGCCAATAAATAGTTGATATATATCAAGTTTATGACAAAACAAAAAAAAAAACCGTGTAAAGAAGAAAAGCAAACTTGTTTAAAATTAAATAGAAATCAAAGAATTCATACCAGTTCGTTAAACAAAGGTATTATACTAATTATATATTTATATGATTTTAGTTTATGACTAGTCATGATTTTGTATTGCCTTAGAATTCATACATTGATATTTAAAATTCTTCATCTATTATATTTTTTAAACAAAAAACTTAAAATACTCAATTTATTTATCTCTTCTTCTTAATTTCGTGTATTTTCTTCTTACTTATAATGGTAAATCTATAGGACGATAAAATAAAATAAAATATTGTATAAAAAATTTCAATACTTTAAATTAGTGAGAATTTAATAAGCTAATTATGCATATTGTAACCACTATAAAAAAAAAGCTATAATATTTTGAGATACAATAACATGCCAATAAAATCATTCACGATTTGATGATTTTTTCCATTAGGATACCATATTGTAAGTGGCGAACCGAGAGTAGTTTGGATAGGAGCTCATGGCGGGTAACCAAATCATGAATGCACAACCTGGGTTTTTAGGTATGATTGAGAAATTTTTGGACTCCAATTTAGTTTTCGATATTTTCAAGAACATTAATTCCCAATATGATTTATTTGTTTGTATAGCAATTGATGGAACCAATGGCAATTTGTACGAGCAATTATGGAAGTTATGTGCTGGATCTTTTTCTGATCTTCCAAAAATTGGAGAAAAAGTTTATTACTTTCCTCAAGGACACATAGAACAGGCTAGTTTTATCTATTTATTATTTTATATTTTTTCCAATGTTTTTTTCTAAAGGTTTTTTCTATAATTTAATGGCAATATCAGCTTGCGACATCGATAAATGATGACTTGTGTCAAATAAAGCCAATTTTTGACATTCCTTCAAAGATTCGATGCAATGTTATTAGTATTAAGCTTAAGGTATGTCTCTCTGGCATTTGATGTTTTAAAAAAAAAAATCACATGCTATATTAGCTTTTAGACTATAATAATATTGTTTTGGTATTTTTTAATGTATTATCTTAGGTGGAGACCAATACAAATGAAGTATATGCAGAAGTTTCTTTGTTACCAGATACATCTGTGAGTGGAATAATTTAAGATTTCATTTCTAACTTTATAGCAGCTCTTCATTTAATCTATTTTAAATATTGTTTTTGAATTTTTATTTTTTTTAGGAAACTGAAATACATATTCCTAGTTACAACAACAACATACAAAATGTTAACTATTTCACCAAGGTGTTAAGTGCATCTGATACCAGCATGCATGGTAGTCTTGGTTTGATAAAGAGACATGCAATCGAATGTCTTCCTCCACTGGTATTTACAATCATTTTATACATCAAATAAATTCACAGTCATCTCCAAATGTAAGATTTTAATTAAAAATTAATATTATTTTTTAGGATATGTCTCAGCCAACACCAAATCAAGATATAGTCGCTAAAGATCTTCATGGTCATGAATGGAAATTTAAACACATTTTTAGAGGTAACTATTTTTATTTTATTTCAAATTTTGTTAGTAATTACTAAAATTTATTTCTCTACAAAACATCAACTAGGTACACCAAAAAGGCATCTTTTCACATCTGGTTGGAGTGAATTCGCAACAAAAAAAGGATTGGTCGCTGGAGACTCTTTTATATTCATTCGGTATATATATTTTGATATTTACATCACTTTTATTTCTTGGATTTTGTAGTGTAACTAAATTTTAATTATAGAGGAGAGGATGGGGAATCACGAGTTGGAATCAGGAAAGCATCTTATAAGCACGAGAACATACCATCATCACTAATTTCAAAACAGAGTGTGCACCATGGTGTAATTACTACTGCATGGAATGCTATTGAAGCCAAATGTGTGTTCGTAGTGTTCTATAAACCAAGGCAAGGAAAAACACTTTGTTATTATACTTAAGCATTATAGGAATAGTTTATTCAACAATTATGTTTTTCTTTATTCTTGGTATGATGATTTTAGGCTGAGCCAATTCATCGTTAACTTTGAAAAAGTCGAAAATGCAATGAACAAGAAGCTTCATATAGGTTCGAGATTTACCATGAAATATGAAGGAGGTGAATTTAATGAAAAAAGGTAAAACATGAACACCCATTTCTTCTTTTTTCATAATATGTTTACTTACAATTTTTTTTCACTGCAAAAGATACTATGGGACAATAGTAGAAATGAGAGATTTCTCTATTCATTGGAAGGATTCAGATTGGCGAAGCCTACAAGTAAAATTATTACTACATCCATTTTTATTAAATCATTTTAAATATGTTTCTAAAAGGTAATAAGTAAGATCCACTGACTTTATTATTATAGGTGCAATGGGATAAAGCTACATCAACTGCATGTCCTGATAAAGTTTCTCCATGGGAGATTGAGCCTTTACTACCTTCATCGAACATTTTTGAGCCAACTTTTCTAAAAAGAAAACGTCAACGTGAAGTACATAAGCTTGGTAAGAAAACACGGTCTAATAAGTTAATGTTTCTTTGTGAATTAGTTCTCATTATGTTCTATTTATAGGTTCAAATATGTGGATTCCTACTTTGTCTCAAGGTCAAGAAATTGGACAATCAAGCATATCCAAACCAAACCACAAGGAACAAATGGATCTATCAATGAAACAAAATTCAACCGCCAATGCAACCGCTAGCTACAGATTGTTTGGAGCTGATCTAATGATTTCCACCGAAACAAAGGATCCGATGGGACAAACTGACTCATACCAAAAGTCAAAAATGTCCAAAATCTTTGAAGAAAATAATCTTGACCAAATTCAAACTCTGACATCACTAAAAGAAATTCAAGACAAGCAAATCAGTTCTGCTAGAAGTTGTACTAAGGTATGAAAGATCATCATTTTCCTAATTTTTACTTATTAGTTAATTCTCAAACTATTTGTATGTACAACTAGAATATTAGAAAATATTTTTTATTCAAAGATTATGTCATTTATAAGGTGAAACTGAAATTTTATATATGTTGCCCATAGTTTTTATTCTAATACGCTGGATATAATTTTAATAACAAAATTGCATATATTTTTTAAAAAAGGTTGAGATGACTATGTTTAGTTCACATGCTCTTGATATGTCTATTGACAGGTTCATATGCAAGGAGTTGCTATAGAAAAGACTGTGGATTTAACTGTTCTCGATGAATTCAATAAGTTAGTTGATGAACTAGAAAAGAAGTTTGATCTCAAAGGTAATCTGCATATGCGCAATCAATGGGAAATAATTTTTACAAATGATGAAGGAGATATGATGCTTGTTGAAGAAAGTTCGTGGCTGTAAGTTTCCTTATTTTTATTTTTATTTTTATTTTGGGAAAAATCTTAATGAGTATATTTTATTTTGTGTAGTGAGTTTCGCGACATGGTGAAAGACATATTCATATGTTTAAAAGAAGGTGCCAAAATGATGACACAAGAGAAAAAATCTCTCAAGGTGACTCAGCATTAACAATGACAATGTAATTTTTTCTTTCTTTTGGAGATTTTTCTTGTTTTGGAGTATTGTTTGTTGGAAAATTATGTCTAGAGAAATCTTAAGAGGAGGAAGATTTACATTGCTTTGGTATAATCTAAAGAGAGTTAAGACTATTGTGTTCAATTGTCTTTTTGTAATAAAGTACCCTTATGTTCAATGAATATTTAATTATGTGAGTTTAACCATTATAAATGGCTAAGTTGTAAAATCTAAGTTTTTTAAAAGTAGAACCGAAAAGATTCGATTTTTACATCACAAATTTCTTCTTTAAAATGGCAAACAAACCAAAATAATAAATCAATGTAGAAGCGGCATTAGTCTAACGTAGAATAAAAGCTTCATTTGTATTTCTACAAATGGAAGTTCGATACTCAGAGAATGCAATTTCTCGAGCATATTATAAGAAAATTTGTTCTTCGTGGTTTTGCGCTATGTTGCATGGAAATGGAATCCGATACGCGAAAGCAAAGCGTTTAGAAGCGAGGAAGCGAATTTTTTTAAAAGTTTTGAAAGCGTATGTATATTGTGTGTGTGTGTGTGTGTGTGTGTGTGTGTGTGTGTGTGTGTGTGTGTGTGTGTGTGTGTGTGTGTGTGTGTGTGTGTGTGTGTGTGTGTGTGTGTGTGAATGTGTGTGTGTGTGGGTGTTTGTGTGAAATATAAATAATAATATAGTACCAAATCATATTAAATATTGTTTAAGTAACACCATACATAAATATTATCAAACCATACATAAATATTATCAAGGGACTTAACTAAAGATAAAAGAAACATAATCCTCAAAATCAAATATTTAGGTCATTATCTTCATCCTCATTTTCATCAGCTCCATCAAACAAAACAACTTCCAACTCGGGTTCGTCGAGAGAAAGATCATGAAACTCAAGTCTCCCAAAATTGGTCTCATCCAAAGTATCAAATTGATCACTTCCAAGGTCCCATATATGATTAGGACATTGTTTGTAAGCAAGACTTCTTCAAATAGAAGACATAGATTAGTATATACAAATACCATATCTTTTGCTCTCTGTTAAGTAATCTTGTTTTTTGTTGCAGAATTTATGAACTTGTATATACTCTAATTCCTTTCACAATACGAGGATGAAAGAGATAGTCCAAACAACTTAAATGTTAAGATTTGAAGTTTTGGTGAAGAAGCTCCATGAACTGCCCACCACAAAGGTTCTAAAATGAACATATTATGCATTGAATCAACACTACCAAAATTTCTCAAGCATAAATAAAAATTAGAGTATTCAACATTAACCTCTCTTATTTCGTCTTGATCCATAAATATTCATGATACAACTTTTTCTTTCTCTAGTAATATCTAAATCTTGATGGGGAGTTTTCTTATAGTTCTCTTCAAATGGTCATTCCTAACTATAATATATGTACCCAACAAAATGTACAATATCAATATTAATGTTAGTTAAATACTAGTATGCAATTATTTGAAATAATATAAAAGACTTTTAACAAAATTATATTAATTTCAGCGTCTTAGGAAAAATGAATAGTTAATGACTAGATTATAATGCTTTTAATTCTCAGGCCCTTATATTAATTTATTGATTTTTGTAGTGTGTCTAAGAATCTGAGAATTAGAGTGGGTGTAGGTTTAGATACACCACTACTAGCATATAGCTATCATATAGCTATGGGTCACGTCACAAAAATCAAGGATCGTGTGGGAGTCGGAATTCGAACGATCAATTATTGTAGAGAAACTTTTAGAGAACATGTGATTCTATTGTAAACGACACGAAAAGAGATCTAGAGAATAGTTTTATTGATATGTTTGACAGATACAGAGGACAAAGTGTAAGATCCAAAGAAAATTCTAAGTATTTTTGTTTGGGGTTTTGGAATCCCTTGATCGTAGGAAGTACTTCGTTTTATATAGTTGCGGCAAGTCGGTTAGAAGATATTCGCCTATAAGATTTTCGGAGATCTTCATGTTATCGCATCTTCCAGAGATATTCAGATTTACTTTTTTGCTCGGATTTTCTCTTCTTGCTCGGATTTATCTTCTTATTTTCTTCTTCGAGATTATCTTTCCGTTTTTGTATTTATTTTTATGAGACTTAACTTTTATCTTCCGAATGTGCAGAAAAGGGACGATTCAAGTCCGTTCAACTATAAGTCTTCTTTTTACGGCCCAGAGTCTATATAATACAAAACTTGTGGGTTTGGCCCAACTTCGTATTCATATAGCTTATTCAGCGATTCTGTTAATGGCTAGTAGTGTGTAAGTTATCGTTATGAAGATGGGTTGTGGATAGTCGGAACTTCTGAGGGAATATGTTATGCATGGAAAATTCGAGCAGCTTGGCCTGCTTGTAATTTCCGAGCAACGGCCTGCTCGGATCTTCCGAGAAGCTCGTTTGAGCATGTGAGATTGCCCTTAGACTCTAATAAGTGATACGCCTGTATGTTTGATCTATCCGAGCAGTTTTGGTTGCTCGGAAGTTCGGCTAAATAGCTTTGTACGTTTTATACGAAACATTATTCATACAAAACATCGTCCATACGAAGCATTGTTTGTGTGGAAATTGACTATGTCTGATTGCTCAATCCATATTCGAATATTGATTTCATCGAAGGGGATTTCGACCCCAACATTAGCCCCCCCAGCTCGTCAGATTCGAATGTGATTATGGCAAGCTTTAAGTAGTTGAGCCAAAAAAAAATTGTTCAAAAGTTTTGGGCTAGACGTTCTTCTCTTTAATGACAGTAGTCGTCACGGAAGTTTGTCTGAATATTTTTGTCGTAGATCATGGAGGGTCAGCACGCGGAGAAAGAATGTTCACGTAAATGATGAGCATGATGTATCGACAAGAGATGAAAATGTTCCAAGGAGGATTCTTCATGATATCCAAACAGGACGAATCGAGCCGGCCATCACGTGTGTAGAAGCTTTCTCGCCGAGTTGAAAATGTGTCGGTCATCCAAGTGAAACATACACGCCGAGCGGGGCGTACACTACAAATATCAGTTTGCGGGATGATCATGCACGCTATTCAGCATTTATATCCGATCAGATGGATTAGTTTTGAACTGTTTTAAAACGTTTTCGACAAGCTAATATGTCAATGCTTTTCGTGCATATTGTACAAAAATCTAATTGCCTAGATGTGATGGAATGATCATGTTAGCATTATGATTTTGTTTTTCCAAGAGGAAATCTCCCATCGAAAGTTTTCGAAGCACTTGTGATGCTATCGAATCGTTTAGCCGTGAAATGCTCTTCTGGCATTTTTGATGAAGTTATGGTTCTGTCTAGCTGTAAGAAATTGTTTGGGTGAGGTTAACGTCGTTATCGATCAATTTAGATTTAAAAAGTTGTTTAGGCGCTTTTACTGAAAATTCGATGAATGTGAGATGAACACTTTGATGCAGAGATGCATTTGTAATCGAGTGTTAGTAATCATGTGAGGCGGGGTTCTCGGCTTTTTCTATGAAATAAAAAGATGGGTTGAGGCTTATTATGCTCTGCCTATCTATCGTAAGTCATTGAATTACTTCGTATTAAGTTCTAGTAGATGAGATGTTAAGCTGGTTTCCTATCAGAGAGTAGTCAAGCTAACTTCTTTTAAAAGGTTATATAGTAAGGAGTTGTCAAAGGTGCTCTTGTTTTTGAACTGTTTCGACGAAATTTCGTCGAGACGTTCTCGCCGGAAGTTGTCAAAAAAAAAATTTCTTCTGTGGAGACTGATCCTTGGATGTTCGAAATCCATTGTTGGCCTTTTGTCGCTGCTTCCGAATTCGAGTTAAGCAAACAGTCAAAAAAGTGCGTTGAACCGTGAACCGGTTGCATTTACAAATGTGATGAGCTTTGAGAAAGACATTGTGTCGAGTTTTCCGAGAAAGTCTACTCGGAATTTCTGAGCATGTTTGCTCGGATTTCGAGGCAAGATTTGGTTATGGCTTAGTTGGTCGAGCCTGCTAGAATGGTATGTACTTCCGAGCAGCCGAGCAGTCGTGTTGATGTTACGTCGATTAATGTGGAAAAGTCGAGCAGATTTCGTCGGAAGAAAATCTCCCTCATCGGCTTTGTATAAGCTGTCCGAGTTAGTTCTGTATTTCTCGAAATAGCTTTGTATAGTTTCCGAAGAGAAGTGTGATTTTGTCTTTGCGTTCGATTCGCGGTGCTTTGATCATAGTTTTTGGGATCACGATATGCACAGAAAGCATCGGCGTAGTAGCTTGTCGAGAACGCTTCTAAACAACTTAAACACTAAGACATATGATCGGATATAAAATCTAAGCGGAATAAACGATCATCCCGCAAACTGGTATTTGTGGTGTACGCCCCAACGGCATATGTTCTGCCTGGATGACCTAAGAATTTTTTGCTCAGCGAGAAAGCTTCTACACCCTTGATGACCGGCTCAATTCGTCCTGTTCGGAAACCAGTGAAAAATCCTGCTCATAACATTTTCATCTCATGTCGGTCCGTCTTGCTCATCATTCCCGCGATCGTTCTTGCTTGGCATGCTGACCCCCATGATCTACGATGAAGATATTCAGACAATCTTCCGTTGTGACTAAAACGATCAACAAGAATAAAAGCAACCATTTTTTCGCCTCGACTACTTGAAAACCTCGCCATCATCGTACTGAAGTCTAACAAACTGGGGGGTAACTGTTGGGGTCAAAATCCCCTCGACAAAAGCATTAGCCGAAAGCGTGATCAAGAAATTGGATACGGACTTTCACCACATTTGTATAAACAGAACTTCGTATGGTTAATGTTTAATACGGAACACTTTATTTTAATGAAGTTTCGTATAAATAACGTTTTATACAGATAATTTTTTATATGAAATGAATAAAATCACACAACCAAACGTCCAAACAAATCAACTGGTCAAACAGATCTCTCGACAGAACTTACGGATAGGCATAAACATCCGTCTGACCTAATTCCGAGATAAACCAGCTCGGAACCGTGCTAAACCAGCTCGAATTTTCCAAGATGAAATAGCTCGGATCTGAACATATCACTTCTTGTCTTTCCAGCACAATCCATTCCCATGGAAGTTCCGAGCTGTATGCATTCCTTGGAAACTTTCGAGTTGAACATACTTCTCAAAATTTCCAAACGGATATTCCGCTTAGATTAGACGCTCGAACAGTTGCCAATGTCTTCCTCTCTGGACGCGTCACTAGCCGCAACCCATCTTCGGAACAACAACTTACATGTTCCAAGCCATTAACAAGAATTTCTGAATAAAGTTATGCGAGATACGAATTTGGGCCTAACCCACAAGACTCATATTTCTGAGACTTTGGGTCGAATCAAGAAGTCTATGCTCAAACGGACTCGGATCGTCCGTTTGCGGCCCATTCGGTAAAATATGTTAAGCTAGGTGATAAACTAGATAAATGAAGGAAGGAGATATTTCCGGGCAGAAGAGGAAATTCCGAGCTAGAAAAGGAAATCTCAAAGGAAATGTAATACAGCAATAACAGGAAGATTTCTGGAAAATCTTGCGGACGAAGATCCTCTAAGCCGACTCGCCGCGATTATATAAGAAGACAGACTTCCAACGATTTAGGAATCTCGAAAAACCCTAGCATCTAGACTTAGAACTACAAATAGCTTGATCCCTTTCTTAGGGTACGTAGGCAGCCTTTCATAAGGTTCAGCTGTAACATCTTAAACAGTTATTCCTTGTACTTTGTTTCCGATTCGATCTACCAACAAAAATATCTTTCGGGTCTCTCTTGTCGTGTTGTTTACGTTGAAATTTTTGTTCCCTAAAAATTTTAGCTCTACAAATATCGATAGTGCGAGTTTCGACTCTCACAATACTTTGGTTAATGAGTGAGAGAAAAATTATTTGCCAACGCAAAGATGTGCTCTTTTGGACAAAAGAAGATAGGTTATATGGGTCACATTATCTCAGGAGCTAGTGTGGCTGCAGACCCAGAGAAAGTAGAGGTTATGTTGAAATGGCCAACTCCAAAGTCAGTAACGGAGTTACAGAGATTTCTCGGACTTACAGGATACTACAAGCGCTTTGTGAAGAAATATGGGCTGATTGATCGACCACTGACCTCGCATTTGAAGAAAGAAGGGTTTGTATGGTTGACAGAGGCAACAACCTCTTTCCAAGCACTAAAACTGGCAGTTATGAGTTTTCTAAAGTTAATTCTTCCGGACTTCACCAAGGCCTTCACCGTCCAATTGCCTTCCACATCCAAGCTTTTTCAGAGAAGGACCGAGTAAAATCAGTGTACGAGAGGGAATTGTTGGCCATTGTTAAGGTAGTAACTTAGTGGAAGCATTATCTGGCGGGACGTGAGTTTGTCACTAAAATTGATCAGAGGAGTTTGAGGCATCTTTTGGATCAGAAATCAGTGTCATCCGTTCAGCAGATGTGGGCAGCCAAACTGTTGGGGTTAAAATATTGGATTGAATACAAGCCTAGAGTGGAAAAAATGGTTGCAAACGCATTTTCAAAGAAACCCCCCTTACGACGATTCAAGGGTTGCGTACCAAAACTCGTTATACGCAAGTCGTCACCAAACACCCTTTCGGGGGCCCTACCACAGTTCTAATTCATATATATCCATCAAACACAATCAACGTTTTCGGTTTAAGCGATAACCTAGCATTCTACGTTCCACAATCAATCACGCGTATCTCTACTCTAGACTACCTAGGAAAGACAACATTAACGAATGACTATCGTCCGGAATTGGATGAAGCAAGAGAGATCACAACCAGTCCTCACCTTAGCCAAATAAGAGGTCAAAACGGTAATTTAGAAGCTCCATTAGCCCAAACGGACATCAGATCTGGAAAGAGGACGAGAAATTGAGTGAATTAGGCTTTCGTTTCGCTTAAATCGGACTTAAGATGAGATAGTTATGATCAATTGAAATTGACCATCCCAAACCACCTAATTCGACCTAACCGAACTAAACCGGAATTAGAATTGAAATTGAATTGAAAACCGGATCAAACCGAAATGAAATTGATTTGAACCGGGAATTGGGATTGAACCGAACCTAACCGAAATTGGAAATCAAACCGGATTGAAACGGGTCAACCGAACCGGTTAACGACCCGACCCGGTCAACCCGACCTGGTCAACCGAACCGACCCAACCCAGTCAACCGAGTCGACTCGGTCGCCGGCCGAGTTTACTCGGCAGCGGCTCCGGTGGTTGGCGACAGCAGAGCTCCGGCGGCTCCGGTCGGTGGCGGACGGAGGCGGCTCCGGTCGGCGGCGGACGGTGGCGGACGGCGGCGGCTCCTGGCAGCGGACAGCGGCGGCGCGTGAGAAACCGGCGATTTTTCCTCCTGCGATTGCAACCCCGTCCGGATAGCTATGGAGGTGCGGTTTGCGGCTACGACTTCATCTCGTCGAGAGGAACGCGATGGTGGTCTAGGATTTCCCAGATTCCTCACAGTCAGAAAGATACGGAGGTTTTAGGTCTCGGGTGAAAGGGAACAGATCTGAAAAAGGGCTTACCGGATTTCTTTCGACATAGAACGATGGAGGAGCTACAGATCTGGGCTTGGAAGGTGGTAGCACGACGGGACAGGGCAGCACTTCGCCGAGAGTCTCTTCTTCTGTTTTTCTCAAAGGGTGGAGGCTCTTTAAATAGGAAAAGGAGGAAGAAACCCTAGGGTTTTAGAAGACTAATGGGCTTGGGCTGGGCTTTTCTTCTTCTTTTCCAATAATTTTTAAAAGGTTAGATTTGGGCTATTACATATTCACTCTCTCTCTCTCTTAATCAGGTTTTTCTAGGATCCAATTCGTTTTGAGATTTCAAAATTCTCAAAATGGATTTGAGTTTATGATTCGAATCACCTCAAGTTAAAAACCGTATCGCGAATTCTCTGATTCTTATTATGTAGTTCAAGTCTGGAAGATGTAAAGATTGATTATGTGGCCAACAAATTGATGTAGATGCAACGGTAGTTCGAGTTGAAGTGACCGAGAGAATAAAGAAAAAGGTCGAAATTGTCCCTACAGTAACGCCGAATAAAGAAGCTCCTTGTTCAGGCAAAAGAGGCGGTGAAAAGTAGTCGGTGGATGGGAAACCTGTCGAAAAGAAACCCGCCGATGAAAGAAGAAAGGTGTAGGACAGAAAAAGCTCATCCGGCTCTACCAAAAGAGTTAATAATAGGAGCGAAAGTATTTAAGTTTCAGACCAATCAATACGAGGTAGTAATTTTGAATTAGTATTCAAATTTGTTCGATAGTGTAATTTCAATCGAAGCATTGTTTTTAGGGATTTTTAAATTGTTCTGAGTTTTTATTATGCAATGATATAAAGGGAATGAATGATCCACATTTGTTTGTTAATATACCTTATGTTTTATCTGGGGGGAAAAAACAGGATGCAATAGCGTGTGATGTTTTAACCCACAAAACATAAATGTGGAGTTTGATTCAATTGGAGGGTTAGAGACTTGAGACATAATCTGATATGCTCCTATGTCTCCATCAACAATCTGAAATGTCCCTATTATATTTTTAATGTCGAATTGACAATTTTACTTTTAATGAGTGGTTGTAAGGGTTAAATATAATTAAATTGGATAGTGGTTGTTGAAAAACACAGTAACTCAGTGGTGAAAGCTTCACACGCGTACATGTGTGCGACGTGCGCCAGAGTTCAAATCTCGTAGGCGTAGTAATACTTGGTATTATTGGGTATTACCAGGTATTACCCGGTAATACCCGGTTGGTAATACCCGGTAATACTGGTAATACCAGTACTACTACAAGTGGAGGTAATACTGGTAATACCGGGTAATACCTGATAATACTGGTAATATTGGTACTACTATAAGTGGAGGTAATACTGATAATACCGGGTATTACCGGATAATATTAGTTATACTGGGACAATTAGGGTGGGGATCTACATCAAATACATAAAATCAGTAAATTTTCATTTCAAAAAGTTAAAAAGTATTTTCGTCCTTTTATTAAAATGAGAGACATTACAAATTAGTGGGGGATATAGTGGATTAGTTTGTGACAGATAGGGGCATACGGGACAATGTTCCTAGAGACTTAGAGTCAGTCCAACAATCTTATATGAGCTTATGATTCTACCATTGAAAGGACCGGAGCTTTTTGCTTATGAAAAGTTGCTTGGACCTCAAAAAGGTGTTTTGCTGTATGGTCCTCCAGGAACTGGAACTGGGAAGACTATGCTTGCCAAAGCTATTGCGAAAAATCAGGAGCTGTTTTCATTAATGTGAAGGTTTCTAATCTGATGCGCAAGTGGTTGGTGTTGCACATAAGCTTGGTAGGTGCCAAATTTGCATTCTTAATGCATTTCGCTCTATTGGTATTGTTAAGCAATGATATGAGTTGCTCTGTTTATTAAGTGTCTGCTGTATTTAGTGACTGATGTTTTTTAAATCCTTCTTTGATGTGATGCAGACACAATGGTTCCGAAGACGAAACTACATTGCCAAGGTTGCGAACACAAAATCAAAAGAGTAGTCAACAAATTAAAGGTGGGAAACACTATGATCCTCTTAATCAAATCCATTTTGAAGCGTTTTTAGTATTTAATTAGGTCCAACTACCTACAACTAGCTTCTATATTTGTTTTTTTGTGAAAAAAAAATATCAAATGGTTAGCTAAGAAGTTGTTTCCCTAATCTATGGGCTTAATTATTCTATTAATAACTAAATCAGGAGCTGTTTATTATTTTGATGCACATAAGCTTGGTAGTTTATTATTTTGATGAATGTTTAATTACATGAGTTAGTTGAATCACCACTGAAAGCGCCAAGGACTTGGTGATAATAAAGGAGATCATTGACGTCAAACGAGTCACTCCTTAGCTCAACTCACCGTTTAGGTTTTTCCCGCTAAAGAAAAAAGAGAGGAGGGAGACACTGTGGCGGGGGCGGCCACGGATCCAGCTAAGGACAAAGGTGCTGGTGAAAAGAAATAGAACAAAGATGTCGGAGAAACAAAAGACAGCGATGGTAAAAAGAAGAAATTAATTGCTCCATCCGGAGGAGGAGAAGAAGCAGACGGTGGTGCTACGGTGGATGTGAAAAAATATGAGCATATCGGGTATGACTATCCACCTCAGCCTATGTATTACCACCCACCAGGAAAACAAGTGTACGATCAACAATACATGATGCAAGGTCTATTATCTCAAACGTATTTACAAGAACCGTATGCAAAGCGTATATGAATCAAGTATATAGTCAAAAACCCCACCACCACATTATATGATGAATCACCATGGGTATGCAGATCCTTATGCATATTGTAACATCCGTCTCCCGGCGAATCGGAGACGCGGCATTAGAACGCCCGTTGAACCGGATTCGGTCCAACCGGGATGCTAACTCAACTTGTCCCAGGACCTGGCGCTTTCTTCGTATTCAAACGCACCAATTATTCCACACGATAGATCAATCCCGCATCTGGACCTGCAAGAAAACGGGGACAGGAAAAGGGAAGAGGACTGAGTAATTGTTTCAAAACACAATTACCCAGTGAGAGCGGATTTAGGGAACCCGCGATCCCGGCTTACACTACACAACTACGAAACACAAGTCCTAAGCTAATAACACCTTGCAATCAGGCCCGAAGGCTTCACCACGCAATACTAACGTTCATTCGTGCTTTCGCACTCATGGACACCTTCCTTCAGCCCGTAGGCCCACATAATCCTTCGTAATCCTTCTTTACCTTTTCCGGCGACAGCTCCTCCGTTGAGCCGACTTCCTCAGATTGCTGGGATAGCACCTCATCCACCCGCCTCTTCGCCGACTCAACGGTTCTCCGAGCGATCGGATCCTGGATCTCGCCAGGAGTCTTGTTCTTATGGCCACCCTCGTCCGTCTCGCCGTTTCTGCCCAAAAGAATCTTGATTAGAAAAAGTATTAATTTATGGAAAAATATAAGTAAGGAAACTTACAAATTCAATTTTCCGCTGTACGGTGCTCTTTGTTCACACATTATGGGTCGCCATCCCGACACCGCCTCTTTGACTTTTAGGGTTTTGGGAGTTCGTCTAAGAGGTCGCTGTTGTAGCAGACAACGACCAATGACGGACCAGCCCCTTCCACACCTCGTCGTTCACTCCCTTCTAGACCTCTTTCGCCACCCACTTCTGTTTCCACTCGTTGATGACGTTCGACATTCGTCTAGTGTGATTTTTGCCTTCATGTGGAACTCCTTTTCCACAAGAACAGTATACTTCCTATCCCAAGTAATATCTTGCTAAAAAATTAACATTTGTTATTAACAATTAATAACATAATAATATGAAATATGTATCAAAGTTAACGAACGAAGATACGTACCGCGAACTAGTGGAGCCAGTTATGCCTATTGGATAAAGGCATATGCATGTAGGTCGGATTCCGATACTTAGCATGATATACATCATGCCCAAGATTCTCTTTGTGATCTTCGATTCCGTCATCGGAAACCTGATAACGCAAAAATTAATCGTTAAAAGTGTGTATAATAAATAATTATATGTTCAATTTGAAAATCTAGAAGTTAGAAGACCTACCAATAATTTCATGGGATGATCTCGTAGTTGGGATCGAGACTTTTGAGCAACTCTCATCCCGGTTGGTCGAGTAACGCCGCTATCTCATCTGCAATATATGGCAAAACATGTTTTGTCTCTGGCCCCTGAGACACCGAATGGCTCCCACTAGGAGCCTCCTGCCGAAGATGAGACTGGTTTTGCTGTCTTGGCAGTGACTGCCTCGGCTGAGCCGAGCGAGACCATCATGCTGCTCTTGGACGTTGCTGAGCTATCTCTAACTGATCATGTTCAAAGCCAAAGTACTGCTCAAAGTTTTCAAAATTTTCCCTACAAAAAAACGAATATAAAAGTTAACAATTCTATATAAAATTTATAAAAACTTTATTAAAAATTAATGTTTATAATGATTTTATAAAATTATTATATATTTCGAAAATATATTTAATAAATAGTTTTAAAAACTTTAAAAAATGGTAGTACACATAACAATCTGAAAATATAATTTATAAAATTACTAATATTATATAAAATCCTATATATATATATATATATATATTATTAAATTATTAAAAAACATTTTAAACCTTTTTAGTAATCAAAAACGTTTTAAAAATTCAAAACTAATATACAATTTTTAAAAAATATATTAAACGATTACAAAAAGTTTTAAGATTGTTTTTAAACCGTGAAAATGTTTTAAAATGTTTGGAAAATTGTTTAAACGATTAAAATTTTAAAACCGTTTTTAAAAAATTCACATGATATCGATAACCTAAATAACATCCTAAATCACTAAATTTCACCATAAACTACGTAGAACTATCTTTGGATCAACACAAGCATACTTGAACCGATAATATAACCACCTAAAAATGATTTAAACTGAAATTAATCGGTTAAAAGGAAAACTTACATGATTATAAAGCTAGTGATGCTCGTGTTGTTCGTATGAGGGCTAGATTTGGACCGAAATGGAAGAGAGAAGGTAGATCATGATTTAGGAGAGAGGGAGAAGTTACAGAGAAATAAGGAAGAAGAAGATGTTTTCGGTTCATTATTTCTCTATTACCGATGGAAAACTGATGGGTAATTCATTTACCGTCGGTTTTCCGTCGGAAATTAGGCGGTCCAATTATTTGGCCAAAATTTTTGGCCGTTTCTCGAAAAAATGGTAAAGAATATGCGGTCTGAAAATTGTCGGTTAATTCAATTTTCGTCGGCAATCCGTTGGTAATAAAAATAAGAAAAAACCAACAAACCCGGGTTTATTGAACGAGAACAAAGCTCTGAAACCATTTTGATATGTCGTATTCATCATTAGATTGTATACCTAAATATATTTGTATGTTAATATCTGTTAAAAATAAACGGATTAAAACATGTTACAGGTGTTACTCAAACCCGGGACATAAGGGAATTTGATTAAGGTCAGAAACCAATTTGCTATGTTGTTATATTCGTTAAGGTAATGAAAAAAAATGTTAATATGTTGATACAATTATTTGGTATTTAAAAAAAACATTCTTATTTAATTATTGAAAATTTAAAAACTTATTATTTAAAAAGATAACATTTTTTTCAAACAGTACAGACGGATCAGTTATAATTCGTCCCGAACCAATCCTTGACGTCCATCTCATCCAACAGATCGATCATGCGGTTCCATTCCCTCACTGGAATCCATGATGGTCTTGGGTATCCTCTTTCCCAGAGCAGCTTCATCTGCCGCATTTTGGTTTGGAAAACACGCCTAGCCGGTCGGTGGAATTCCCGCCAAACAGTGATGTCTGGGCTAAACTTAAAGTAGGCATGTGATTTGAAAACAAAATACATATTAGAAATTTTAATAGTTTAAAAAGACTATATGCATGTTGAAATTTTAACTTACCAGAAATCCTCGAACCATGCCACTTTAAGGTGGTCGGGAATATTGTAGTACGCGAGATAACTCCCGGACCAGTGATTCTTGATGATATCGCTGACGACAGACAGAATGACCGCGTTGTAACCAAACCAAATGGTCCGGTTTAGGTGGGACGGTTCAAGAATAGGAAGATGCTCCCAACCCGGTAGATTGATGTCCCGAATGAAGGAGTGGTTTTCCGGAAAAAATACACAGTCAATTTTTTTTGTTTTTTGTTTGAAGTGTTTATGTGTTTGTGTAGAAGATGAAAAACATTGTGACATCCGTACCCTATTTATACAAAATTTACCGATGAAAAATCCGACGGATATCCGCCGGTTCGTATAAAATTTCCGAAAAGACACTTACCAAAACATTTCATAGGGAAGAGACACAGTGTTATAGCTGTTTTGACCGTTTACTGAAATTTATCGACGGATTCCTAGGAAGTTTGTCAATGATCCGTTTTCATTTTTGAAACCCTAAACCATCGGTTTTCCATCAGAATTTTACGACGGTTATGCGATGGATTTCAGGTTGCCGTAGGGTTTTCGTCAAAATGTACGCCATTTTGTAGTCTTCCGTTGGGTTTCCGTCAGATTCTACTCCGTTTTTATTTACCGTCGGGGTTCTGTCTGTAAGTTTAATATGTTTTAAAAAAAATTGCCACAATTGAGAATCGAATGCGGGACGGAGTGTTTCATGGACATGATCCAAAACAAGTTAGCTGAATGTTACGTTACCGTTCTTTAATATGTAGAAATTGATATTTTGACATTATTATTTTTTTTTAAATTGCAATAAATGAAACAACTAGTTATAAAATTTGAACTAAAATAAATTATTTAATTTCATATTTAATCTGCATCGCTGAATGAGTCATGCTCGGTTAAAAATGAATCGGTGTCGTCGTCGAATTCACCCCTCTCTTCTTCTGAATCTGAATGAAGAACGACATCTCCAAATTGAGTAAAATCAACGACTAGATTAACTTTAAGGGTTATTCTACATGAGCTATATAACAACTTCCGCTTGCTTGCAATGGCTCTTGTTCTTCAACTCCGTAGACTCTTCCTCACGGATTTATTTTCGTAACTATGATCCATGAATTGTTCTTGTATGTTTTCCTAGGGTAAGGAATGTAACACGCCTTCATCAAATAGATTAATCATTTATATGCTATTCGAATAAATTCAAGTTTTAACATTAATTAATGAATACATGAAGTCGATCACTAACATGATCTGCTTGTGAAGCAATAATGAAAGGTCACATTGTCGAAGCTTCTTACTCGAATGGATAGACGTCACACCAAACTCATCGATGGTTACACCTTGCCCAAAAATGGGTTTATACCAATCACACAGAAAGACCACACATCACATGCCGAGTTTCCCTATGTACTTTACTTCTAGTATTTATTTTAGAACCCCATAGTACACAACTTCGACGGATGCAGATGCCACACCGTGATCGACGGTTTTCCTAGAAGAGCCTTATATATGTACCTTAAACGCGTATCCCCCTGTGCAATATATTGGATAAGAATTTGTGTTGTAGTGGAGGCGGTTGACTATGTCTATTAACCAGTCATCGGGTGTGCGACCGTTTTTTAGTTCGTTTTCAACATAAAAATATAACATGATGGAGTTAATAAAATTACCCAATTTCTCGGGGTTTAGTAAGATTTCAAAATCAAAATCTTACATAGAAATTTAACCAAACGCAGAAGTCTCTTTCTTTCCGATCTTCACGCTCATCCTCAATCAATTCTGGATGATGATGATGATGATGATGTTGGAGAGCTTCCATGTATAACCTACAAAAAAGTGAAAAATATCTCATTAAAACAATTATTATGATACTTATATCCCAAGTGCAATAACAAACACAAATTAAACTATATACCTCTCATACTAAAATACTTCCTCGCAGTTGGTCAGAATATACTTGTGCAGATGTGCATGCTCTTGGGTTATTAGTTGCCGCTTTCTTGATTTTTCGCGTAACCGCCCAACTTATTGGAAAATGTTGGGAACCGTTGATGGATAAATTTGCTCTCTCCCCTATCATCGTTTCTAGCTGGGCGCCAACTCTTTGTGCGTACTTGCGAAGGGAAGTAATAGCTAGCAAAGGTCGCAGTCTCTTCTTTGTTATATTAAGCCACAACATAACCCTCCACTTTAGCGGGGTTCTTCACCTTCTTCTTAAGGTGGAACACATAGCGTTCGAAAGGATACATCCACCGATATTGTACCAGACCAACAAGTCTAGATTCTCCAGGGAGATGAATGGGCAGATGCGACATAACATCAAAGAAAGACAGTGGAAATATCTTCTCTAGATTGCATAAGATCTTAGGAATATTTTACCCCAAATTTCTGATGCCATCAACAGTAAGTGACCTCGTGCATATACCCCTGAAAAAAGCTCCAAAGTGATTTCTTTGTGAACATCTTTGGGGAGGAGATGAGCAAATGCAAATTGTAGGAGTTGTTGCATCCCCACATGATAATCATGGCTCTTCATTCCGTAAACTTTTCTCGAACAGTTTCAACACAATTACGCAAGTTTGATGCGTAACCGTCAGATAATTTTACTCGTCGCATAATCTACTCAAAGAACTATTCCTTTGACTGCAGTCTATCCAATACGCTGGAATTGGAGGTTTCCCTTTCTTCTGAATATGAAGTTCATGCCGAACACAAATTTCTAGTAAATCAAGCCTAGACTTGACATTATATTTCGTCTTCCCTTGCACAATTAGAACAGTGTTCATGACGTTATCGAAGAAGTTTTTCTCAATGTGCATGACATCAAAATTATGCCTTAGTAGTTGGTCATCCCAAAATGATAAATCCCAGAAAATGCTTTTCTTGTCCCAGTTGTGGGATAAACCAGCTGCATATA
This sequence comes from Orychophragmus violaceus, assembly GCA_030180135.1. Lineage (NCBI taxonomy): Eukaryota > Viridiplantae > Streptophyta > Magnoliopsida > Brassicales > Brassicaceae > Orychophragmus > Orychophragmus violaceus. The sequence goes on along the minus strand of CM058235.1, from coordinate 38,576,830 downwards.
CATTCTCATGCCCAATTCCAGCACATTCACGAGTTCTTAGTGCACCAAAGCTTTCTAAGAGCCCCAATACCGCTGCCTTGGAGAATATGATCATTAAACACTTTTCTCTTCTTCGTAAAAAGTTTAGTGTTTATACGATATAGATGATCAAGCGGTAGAAATCTTCTATGACCGCACGATTTGCGTCCGTTCTTCAACTCGAATGCATCAGTCTTTTCCTGACAATACAGACATGCTAACCTCCATGGGTTGTCCATACGGATAACATATCATAAGCCAGAAAATCTCTAATGGTCCACATTAGTACATTCCTCATCAGGAATTTTCCTTGCAGAAGACATCATATGTTTCAACACCGAGCACCCATAACATTTGCAACTCATATATCAATGGCTGAAAGAATACGTCAAGTGATCTTCTTGGATGCTTTGGACCGGGAACGAGTACATCGAGTAAAAGAAACTCTCGACGCATACACATAAATTGCGGTAGGTTATAAGAAGTTAGAATCATTGGCAACAACGAATATTGTTTCCCATGCCTCCCAAATGGGTTTAAACCATCGGTGCATAATCTGAGGTACACTTTACGTGGCTCGTACGTAAAATCTGGATATACTCTCTGAAAATGTCGCCATGCTTCAGAAATTTAATGGATGTGCAATCTCTTGTCCTCTTCCATGCTCGGCATGCCATCTCATGTCCCCAGCAGTTCGTTCAGATTGGTATAATCGCTTCAACCTATCGGATAACGGCAAATACCACATTCGTTTGAACAGAACCTTAGCTCTTCACCTTGTATCTTGATAGTGCAGATTTCGACAAAATTTACATTCCAGACGGTCATTCTCTCGCCAATATATCATACAGTTGTCGATGCACACATTTATCATTTGATACGGTAATCCAAGCCGTTTAACAAGTTTCTCGACCTCGTTATATGAACAGGGCGCAAGATTGTCTTCAAAGAATATCTTTCACAAAATCACAAATCTCATCCACACATTCCTCCACCAAATTATAATCCGTCTTTATGCCCATTAATCTAGTAGCAGATGATAATTGCGAATGACCCTCTTTGCAACCGTCATAAAACGGCCGCTTCGTTGCATCTCTAATATATCAAAAAAATCTCTTGGCTTCTACATTAGGTTCCTCATCTAGCCTAGGAATTTATGTTCACCTACTTCATGAATTTTTTTCTCGATATGTATCATTAACCATTTGAACGGTACCTAAACCAAAATCTACATCCGCACTACAAGGTTCGCTATGACAAACATTAGGTTCCCACCTACTAGTACTACCATAAGGTTCTCCACTACTACTTGCATAATCAGATGTTTCTCCGTGAAGATACCAAATCTTATAACCCGCCATAAACCCAACTGAGTACAAGTGATGCCATACTTCGCCAATCGTAGGATTTCTAACATTTCGGCACTGAGTACATGGGTATTTTAACTACCGGTTTTCTATATATGTGGTTGATTGCAAGCTACCGTCATGAATTCCATAATACCAAATGCATATTCGGTGTGCACTAAGGTTGTCGCCTCATCAATCCTCGGTTTGTCCATCCACGATCTGTGATAATTAGAAGAAGACATTTTCTGTAATCAACATAATTAGAGTGAGAGAGAGAGTGTGTGTGTGTGTTGTGGAGGGATTGGTGTGGAGGAGAAGAGAGGAGCTGTTAGGTATTTGTAGGAAATTAAGCGACAGAAAACTGACGGATATAGCCGTTATCCGTCGGTTTCTTGTTGATCCAATGAATACCTTAACGACTATATTAACGTATCCATTAATGATTATTGAACCGACAACTGACATCGAGTTACCGTCGGAAATTTCCGATGAAATTTTCGTCGTAAGTAAAACCATCGGTAGAAAATTTATTGTAGTGTCCCTCTTCTGGTGGCAAATCTTAAAAAAAAACCAGAATCTAAGTTTCATAACTTTAAATATGGTTTTAGTATATTGCGATATATAATTAATCCTCAAGTTGATAATAGAAAATTAACGTACATTTATAACATTTATTTACTCCCTCGCATGTGAGTGCATGCTGATTCAGTGTCACCAACTGAAATTTTTTTTTTTTTTTTGTCAACAGAATTTATTTTTAAAACAGTGTAATTTTTTTTTTTTTAAATTAAACCGAACCGATCTTTAACCGGAGATCAAACCGGGTACAACCGAAAACAAAACCAGAGTAAAAAACCGAGAAGCCCTAATTAACCGGCCTGGAATCTTCAAAAAATCGAGCGAGGTAAAAACAAAGTCCGGCGCGCACACTCTAAGGTCGATGCCCGGGATCCGTCAACGTCTCCGGCGGATGCGAGTTGGTGAGATTCGCGGTGCCAAGCGAACCCTTCACGCTCGGACAGACACTAGTAAAAAAATTGCCTATAGCCACGTTTTTGTCACGATCCAATCGTGGCTGTTTTATAATTAGTCACGCTTTAGTCACGATTAGTCGCGTGACAAACAATCGTGGCTAAATCGTGTATAAAACGTGGCCATTAGTCACGTTTTAGTCACGTAACAAAACGTGACTACCTATAGCCACGTTTTGTCACGAAATAATCGTGACAAACGTATCCACGTTAGAAAACGTGACTAAATCGTGTCTTTTTAGTCACGATTTAGTCACGTTTTGTTCGTGGCTAGGATCAGTCGAATCAAATTATTGATGGCTTTAGTCAAATCAAACTTTTTTCAGAAATTCAGACCGTGTTTCAGGGCGAATATATTCGAATTATAAGCCACGATTTAAATCGTGGCTAAAATCATGTCTATATATAGCCACGTTTAGAATACCGTGTCTAAAACGTGGCTATTTTTATTAGCCACGACAAGAAACGTGTCTAAAACGTGGCTAATAATTTGTGTTATAAAAACAACCGAGCTCACTCTATGTTTTCATAACACAAAGAAGCGTGAACATTTTGAAATCGTTTCTATATCAAACACATCTTTCGTGTTTTTCTTTCTTTACACAAAATGTCCCACTATTTTCATTCAAGAACGTGGATGGATCGACATTATGATCCTGACACAAATTCTGCTTCGGAAGAGTTTTTGGGAGGGATTCAAGTATTTATTCAGTTTGCTTGTAATCAAGCATCGTACCATGAGCGAAACACACTATTGTGTCCTTGTTCCAGATGTAAAAACCGAAAACAGCGTGATGCAAGAACTGTTTTTAATCATCTAAAAAGAGTTGGGTTCAAGGAAAATTACTATGTTTGGTCAAGCCATGGCGAACATTATGCTGATGTTGGTGAATCTTCCGGAACAAGTCATTTCAATAGCGAAGAATCTACTTGGGAAGAACAAGCTACATATAACCAATTTCCCCCGGATACATACGAGAATTTGCCATACGCAAATATAGCAGCAGATGAAGAGCCAGCTCCAAATTTGATGGAAGCAACATATGAAGAGCCATATCATGACAGTGTTTTTCGAGCTTTTGAAGCCGCAAATCAACCTCTTTACGACGGATGCGTTGAAGGAATTTCTCAACTATATGTGGCTTCGCGTATGATGAAGGCGAAAACCGACTACAATCTGGCTGAGGCCTGTGTGGATGAGATGTCACAGACAATGAAAAATATTCTGCCGAAGCCAAATAAAGCACCAGCATCTTATTACGAGGCCAAGAAGCTGACAAAATCTCTCGGGCTTCCTGTTATTAAGATTGATGTCTGCGAGGACAATTGCATGCTCTTTTGGAAGGAAGATCAAGATCTCTTGGTGTGTCGGTTTTGTACGAAGTACCGATACTATCCGAACAATGGGACCGATACTTTCCGATTCCGATTCAGATGATGATTCCACTTAGTTTTATATTTTATGTATTTATGAAATTTGTATGAAAAATAATGTCTTTATGTAATATCTTTTTAATATATGTATTGTGAAATAATTATGTATTTGTCTATTTGAATGTTTTTTTAATTTAGTATAATTTAAATTATTTTCATGAGTAATTTTTTATTTTAATGTCCCAATTGTTTTTGGCTCCAAACCAATTAAATTTGGCTCCAAACCAAATTATTTTTGGCTCCAAACCAATTAATTTGGATCTAACCCAATTAATTCTCGGCCCACAATTCTGTCTAATGCTCCAAACACTTAAGAATTTTTCATTTCATCCTTTACGACTCTCTCTCTCTGTCTCTCTCTCTCTCTCTCTCTCTCTCTCTCTCTCTCTCTCTCTCTCTCTCTCTCTGTCTCTCTGTCTCTCTTCTCTTCGACGGTCTCGTCTCCTCTCGTCTCTTCGTCGGTATCCTCCGCCTCCGCCTCCGACCGCCGTCGTCACTATGGTAACGACCACAACCGCCTCCGATCGCTGTCGTCAACGACCGGACGATTTGAATATCCCAGGTCTGTTTCTTTCTCTAACAATTTGCGATTTTCTTATGGTTTGTTTCTTTCTTTATTATGTTCGATTGCATGTCTCAGGGTCTGGTGATTTAGGATTGTTAATTAAGGGTTTCGATTTTACGGATTTTGGGGGATTTTGTTCTCGTGGTTAAATTAGGGTTTCGATTTTGATTTCGGGGTTAAGTTAGGGTTTTGGTTTTGGGGATTTTGGGGTTTTTGATACCGGGGTTATAATAGGGTTTCGATTTTGGGAATTTTTGATTTCGGGGTTAAGTTAGGGTTTCGGTTTTGGGGATTTTGGGGTTTTTTTGTTAAAGTGTTCTAACTAGTGTTTTTGTCTTACCTTGGCAGAGATGCAACAAAGGAGGCGTGTTTCTTCAGCACATTCCATGCCTCCACGGTTACTGTCTTCATCTCGTTCCATACCCCCAGGAGCTCTACAACATTCAGCCGCAGCCTCTTCTGTTGCAAACAACTACACACGGCGTACTGAAGATGCTCTACTGCGTGCTCCAAGCAGAGAAAACCAGCCACGCCTCCATCCAAAGAAAATCAATGGAGCATTGTGGTAACCTATGTTGCTAGTTGCTAGTTGAGTTTGACTGATTCTGTGATTCTTTTAGGATTTATTGAGTTTGATCATGTTTAGGACTCTTTTATGTTGCTATGTTGCTAGTTGCTAGTTGAGTTTGACTGATTCTGTGATTCTTTTAGGATTTATTGAGTTTGATCATGTTTAGGACTCTTTTATGTTGCTATGTTGCTAGTTGTGCTCATATCTTGTCTAAAAATACTGTAATCATATATGTTTTTATCAAGGTTGATTATCTTGTCTGCTTAGCTTAGGACTCGGTTTGATTCTGTGTTTTGTTAGCACTGATTGCATACTCAAATATCGGGTCTGTATTTCTGTTTAGTTTAGGATTAGTTTGGGATATCTGTTGTGCTTTTATTATCTATATTGTATGTCTCATGCATTCTCTCATTGTGGTGCTTTGCTTAGGTTAGTATTTCTGCTTAGGATTAGTTTGGGATATTTGTTGTGCTTTGATTATCTATATTTGTTGGTTCAGGATTGGTTTCTGTTTGGTTTTGGTTTAGTCTAGGATATCTGTTGTACTTTGATTTGATTATCTTTATTGACTGTCTGATGCATTCTGTCATTGTTTTGGTTGTATTGTTTCAGGTTCGGTGTAGACCCATCTGTCCACTCATTTATCAGAACAACGTGGCAGGGATACTATATGGGACCTTGGTCCAGCTGGAAATTTGTTCCAGACGAGAGGCGTGATAAGTGGTGGCACACCTTCATCGTAATGTTTCTTTCCAACTCTTTCAATCTGTTATTGTGTCTTTTTATACTTATTTGCTGATACTGTATTTTTTATAATGAAGCAAAATTACTACTGGGAGGATAAGCATCATGATGAGGTCTACTTCAGATGGAAGCTTCACACGCAGACAACTATATGCCAGCGAATCAGCAAGAAGAAGAGGGAGGGAAAGAAACCAAAGTATATTAGCGATGTGGATTGGGCCTTCCTGCTAGAAAATTGGGGAACAGAGGCATCAGTGAAGAAGAGCAAGTCTGCTGCTAAATCTCGGATCTCTGCACCCACTGGCAAACAAATGCACAAGCATAGTGCAGGTCCTGTTAACTTTTCCCAGATCGAGCATGGTATGGTAAGTGATATGTTAAGAGTTTGGTTTATTTCTATACATTATATATAGACTGATATGATCTTACCCTTTACTGTGTAGATGGTCGAGTCTGGTTTGACTGAACCACCTCCTTACACAGAGCTTGTGAAGAAGACTAACAAACGAAAGGATGGGACCTTTGTTGATGAACGAGCCAAGGAGCTTGTCGAGGAAGTGGAGCAGGCTGTTGCTGAGATGATGGAAGATGATGGATCTCCCAATGGCATCAGCTAGACTGGATCAACAGGAACTACACATCGCATCTTACTGGACCAGGAGTATATCAAGGTAACTTCCTGAATCTATCTCAACTTGGTCTGTTTGGTTTTTTTACAACTATGTACTTGAAACTAGTGTATTTGTGATTGTTATATTGACTTGTTATTACCCTTTTCAGCGTGGTCAGTCCCCCAAGGGCCGAATTTATGGTATTGGGAGTGTTCAGTTAAGGGATTTTGATCCAACTGAGAATGTCCAAACTACTCTGAAGCGCAACCTCGACATGGAGATGCGCATATGCGGTTTGGAGGTGAGTACTGAAGCTATCAAAGGGGATATGGTAGAATTGAAGAAGGAACTCAAGGAAGGGATGACTGCAACAAACACTTCCCTGCAAATGATTCTTCAACATCTTGGTGTCAGTACTGCTCCTGCTCAAGCTTCTCCAGCTGCTGCTCTTGCTTCTCGATCTCCAGCTCAAGCTTCTCCTGCTCCAGCTCAAGCTTCTCCTGCTGCAGCTCAAGCTTCTCCTGCTGCTCAAGCTACTCCAACTGTTTCTCTTACTTCTCCTGATCATGCTCCACCGACCAATACTGGTAATTTCTCACATGAGAGTTTGAATAAAGCTCAGCAATCAGATTTGGATAGGTGGTGTAGGGAGCTTCTTTAGTCTATGTTAAATGTGTGAACCTTTTGAATGTTTGCTTGTCTGTGTAAGATTATGTAGTGTGGATTGTTGTTTGTGGTTTGTAATGGCAAAGACCTTTTTGGGAGAATCAACATTGAATCTTCAGAAGATTCAATGTTGTTTATAACGATTGTTTTTTTTTTTTTTAAAAATCAAATCAGCCATGTTTTATTAAGTGGCAAATAACGTGACAAATTAATCATATAGGTCACATAAAAATACGTGACTAAAACATGGTTATGCCACGAAATAACCGTGACATTATAGTGGCAAATTATAACCACGTAAATCAACGTGACAAATCGTGGCCAAAAATAAACACGAAACAAAACGTGACAAATTGTGGCTTTTTAGTCACGAAATGGACACGATTTTAAATAGTCACGATCCTATAGCCACGTTTTTTTTTCGTGGCTTTTCGTGACTATTGACCCCTATAGCCACGAAATATAGTCCATAGACACGAAAAAAACGTGGCTATAGGCAATTTTTTTACTAGTGAGGAGACCCGACCCCCGTCAAGGATCCGGAGCCGCCGACCCAGACCTCCTCTCACCTTCTCCCGTCGACGCGACTTCCTCCGAGACCCTTCGGACTCACCCGGTGGAACCGCTCCCAGCTAAGCTCCGATGGCGACTCTTCCTCCGCCTCCTCTTTCCGATTTGTAGATCTACCCACACCGATTGTCTCCGACTTCCTCCTCTTCCGTTCAAGAAAGATTCTCCGTGGAGCCCGGCATGCAACGAGGCACGACCCAGCCAAGCTCCGCCGCAGTCACTTCAGCGTGGCCACCGCCTCCGTGACTCTTCCTTGTGCTCCGCTCCCCTCCTGCTCCCCGCCGAGACCACAGACTTCAGATTTCCCCGATTCTTCCATCCCTGCACAGACACCGAGCTCCGCCGTCCTCGAACAGAGACAAGACCGTGACTAACGAGGAATCGCCGAGTCGAAGATTTCCGGGACCAGATCTCCAGATCGAGGAGTTTCCACACCTCGCGAAGCCGTCAGAAGAAGAAGCGAGACACTCTGGACAATTTTCCGGCTACCGCGGATGCGAATAAGCCCAAGAAAGAGGCAAATCGTGTTTTTACGGTTTATTTTTTAATTTAAATTGACTATCGTACTTGGGGACAATCTTCTCTTTTTGATTGGTGTAGCTTGGGGACAACAATAGATCTTTGAGAGAGTTTTCTGGTGGCGGGAAAGACCGACAATAGTGAAGATTTGGTGGAGCCATACTCTCTCCTTTCTTAGACGTTATCGATTCTGGATCATTGGTGGATTTCCTCCTCCTTTGTTATTTTCTGGATATGTTTCCTTGGCAACCACGTTTAGTGGCTCTAAAACAAAGCAATGGTGACTTGTTTAGTGGTCAATGTTTCCGTTCGTGGCAAGGGTCTTAAGCTGAGGCGAAGGCAACTCTTTGTTTTTCTTTGTTTAAGTTTCATGTTCCCGCTCTAATTTGGTTTTGTGGCACTAACTTGTAGTCAACAAATAGGAAACTTCTAAGTTTTTGGTTCAATTTACTTGTTTTTATTATTATTATTATTTTTAAAAAAAAATTAAGGTGTTAACAAAAAAAGTTGGGAAAAGACTTGTAATAATTGAGTATAGTTGATGATTTAAATATTATTGGAACAAAACAGTAGAATATTTGAAAAAAGAATTTGAGATGAAATCTTTTGAGAAAACAAAATTTTGTTTGGGACTACAAATTGAACATGTAAAGAAAAGATTAATACATCAAAAGACATACACATAAAATGTGCTCAAAAGGTTCTTTATAGACAAAGCACACCCCTTGAGTAGTCTAATGGTTGTAAGGTCACTTGATGTGCTAAAGGATCTAATATTCCGCCATCGGGAAAACATAGAAGAATTTCTTGGTCTTGAATTACCATACTTAAATGCAATAAGAACATTGATGTACCTTGCTAGTTACACAAGACTAAATATATCATTTGCAGTTAATTATTAGCAAGGTTTATCTTATGTCCAAGTGAAAGGCAATGGAATGGGATTAAGCATATACTTCATTATCTCCAAGGTACAAAAGACATGGATTTATTATTTTATAACTTATCCAAAGACGGCTTAATTTGTTTTGCAAATACATGATACTTAGCTGATTCCCATACTGCTAGATCGCAAAAAGAATATGTGTTCGTATGAGATGTACTACCATTTCTTGGTGCATCAAGTTTTTGGGACTGTTGTTGGGGAATCTACTTATTCTCATATGCCTAGTTTTAAAGATTAGTGATCTAACTCTAAGACTACCCTTTTTTGTTTTTTTTTTTGTTTTTCTTAGTTTCAAGACTAAAATATTTATCAACATCTATGGCTTGATCACGGTTATAACCAAGGCTATCACAACCCATTTCAGGTTCTCAGCTCATGCGACTCTCACACCTCACAAATATTGGATCGGAAACCGGCCCCGACGAACCTCCAAAGTAGTCCATCTCGTACCTAAACCTACAAAGTTTCTAAAAAGACTCCAACAAAACTCAATAAAAATATAATATATCAGTATGATATGCAATATAAGGCAAAACAAATAAGTTTGATTTGGAAAAGAGGCTAGATTATGTCTTAAATTTGGAAAAAGCGAGGAAAATGGGCTAGATTATATTCACAACTTTCATTATAAGGCACATCTCATGACAAGAGCACAAGGGCGGAAAAGTTGGCACTTAGTGCTTAGACTCTCCTAAGACAATGGTACATATGAATTCAGAATCACCGGCTTGGTTAACAGAACTATTTTACATTTTAAAACATGTGTTGAATATAAGAGCAAGAGAAGGGTAAATACAATCTATCTCAAAGCACACCAATCTCTTATGGATATTGCATAAACTTCATCATCTCTATATAGTCCGCCTTAAAATCATGACAATCCATCCTTTGGAAATGGATATTATCATATTCATTATAAATGCTTTCATTCTCAAGTAAAGAATAGAGAGACTTTTCCTTTGGCATTTTTTTAGACTAGACCGTTGTCTCACCGTTGGTCAAAGGCTGATCCCCCGAATTCTGAGGTGGGTATTACGTGTTTGTTTCTATCATAGCATAGTTAAATATATTTTTTAGAAACATAGTTAAACTAGTATGTAGCCGGGTTCGCCCTAAAGAACTCTCTCCCTGAAGCGCTTCCCGAGGCATCCGCAACCCTCGACTTGTGCCCTATGATCTCTCTTGTCCGCCGTCTTCCCTCCTACAGCTAGCGTCCGGGTTTCCTCGTCGAGCTCACCATTTCTCATCTTCTCCGCCGGCTCCAAAGCCCCCGATTCCTCCGAACCCTCCATCTTCGCCATTTTTGCTCACCTCTTCTCCGCCGCTCGTGCCCGCCTCCCCTCAATCGCTCATGCCTGCCTCCCTTCCACCGCCCGTGCTCACCTTCTCGCTCACACTCACATCCCCACCTTTCCTCAGCTTCACTTCGTTTGTCTGCTCGGATTCAGCTTGCCCTCCGACCATCGTGTTTGATCTTCTTCTCGGTGCTCCTTGTCGAGAGCTGCTCAGCCTCTACTCCTTCCACTTGGACTTGAAGTCATACTTGAGGGGGTTTAGAGAAATCTGAAAAAGTGAGACACAACGTAATACAGAATGTGACACAAGGGTATTCTTTTTCAATGACTGTTTATTGCAAAGCAAACAAAAGTTTCACCTTAACAACCTAGTCTCTCTCTTGCTTTTCGATCTATCAATGATCTCAAAGCCTTCTAGATTCACCCTTAACACCAAGTCTAATTCTCTCTTAAGAACTCTCAACTTTTGCTAAAAGCAATCTCTCTCTTTAAAAGCGCACCAAGTACAGATGCCCTAGATGATCTATTTATACTGATAGATCATCGTACAATTGCCTTATTTCTTTTGGCACATTTCCTAAACTCTCTTAGGCATATTTCCATTTCTCTTTATCTTGTTAAAAGCATATTTTCATCTTTAGGTTTGTCCTTGTTAGCTTCGTGTTCCTAGTACTTCCATCTTTCTTCGTTCCAGCTCACGCCTTTTATCATTGACTCAGTCACTGTTGCACACGCTGGTTGACTCAGCTCCTGTTGTAACTCATGTCGTAGCTCAGTGCTTCTTCAATCTCCCCCTTTTTAGCTTGTATGACTCTCAAGTACCTATTCTTAAGAAAACTTATACATGCATATAGCCGAAGCAGAAAAAATCTGAGTGAACAAGCATCATGAGCCAAAATATCATTTCTTAAATATCCATGAGTTCAAAAACAAACCAAGCAAACAAAAGTTCAACTAAAAAAAACATCCATCATCCAAATTGATTAGAACCACACGACAGAACAAGGACTCCCCCACAAACAGAAACTCCCCCAAAATCCATACTCCCCCATAATCCTAAGACTTTACTTAAGCATCACTTGAGGTAATCTCATCTGAGTCATCATCTCCTGTGGCAGCAGGAGACTCCTCTGACTCGTCAACCTCTTCAGTTTCTCCCCCTTCTTGAGATCATACAAGTTAAAAACTTATACATAAGCCTTTATCATTGAGAAGGACAAAGAAAACTTACCTTGAATTCTGTCTCGTAGATGGAAGACTACATCACTCAGGTTCTGAATTCCCTCAGCTATGTCCTTTAGTGCAGTTTGAACAGAGAGTTGATCTATTGAGGTTTTGATGGGCATTCTGACTGAACCAAGTTGCAGAATCTCCACAGGTTCCTCTTCTGTTGACACCGAGGCCTGTGATCTACCTCTTGATCGAGATGATGAGCCTACCTTGCGTTTACCAGCTGCAACTTCCTGTCTCTTTTTCTCAGCTTCTTTCTTAAGAAAGGCTTCACCACTGCGAGGATCCTTTTTGTATAGCACAGGACCAACAAGTTCTTCTCCATCAAAAGTGCGAGGTGAATGCTGTGATTCGAGAACTGCTGAGATGATTCTTGGGAAAATCAGCCAACGTCGATCATTCTGCGGATCAGTAGTAAAACTCATCACTTGTTTGTACACAAGTTTCCCAAAGTCAATTCGGATGCCATGAGCTATCTTGTAGATCAGCCTTGCCCTGTCTTCAGAGATATGGTTTTTGTGGGTAGATGGGAACCAGTTTGAAGCAGCTAATATGGTTAGTGCAGCATATTTTGGAGGAAGATCAACTGATTTCATCCCTGCCCATGTCTTCTTCTGACCTTGAGTGAGGTACTTAGCAATTGAATCAGCCGAGACTCCATCAATCTTTGCATCATTCTTGATCTCATCATTGCTTAAGGGCTCCATACTCAGACAGGCATTGATCTGAGCTGGTGAGAACTCATACATTCGCTTCCTCAAGAACACACGTACCCCATTATCAGTATCATCAGCAATGGGTTCTGGCAGATTAGTGTAGAATTCTTTCACAATTTCAGGAACAAAACTGACTAACCCATCAACAGAATTTCTCAGCATTCCTATGTTTATCAGACCAAGGTATCCCCACTTATCGGTTAAATCAAAATCTACTACCCTCTCAGCTAAAATTCCACGTTCCTTGAATAGAGCAAACCTTTCTTTGACTTCGCGAGATGGGAATCGTTTGGAGACAAAAGGTTTGACTCTGGTTTTTCCTGACCCACCAGTTGTGCTAGATGTTCCAGTCTTAGCAGCAGTGCTCTTTTTGGACTTCATCTGCACAGGTTTCTGTGATTCAAATCCTTCAACACGAGCCTTCTTAACATGCGGCATTGATCCCGTCTGCTTTCTAGCTTTCCTCTTCTTAGGTTTAGGAACTTCTTCAGGTTGAATGTTTGTCTCAGTTGGTTCAACTACATTCACTGGATCTACTACAATCATAGCTAATTCACCTAGACCATCGACTGCATCTTTCTCCTTTTCTCCTATTTCCTCCAGATTTCCTTGGTTATCTACACGAATAGAATCACCTTCCTTGTTACCTTCTTTTGGTGACTCTGTGGTTTTGATTTCTTCTGTTTCAGGATCAGACGGCTGTTTTGGAGGTTGTTCTTCTGGTATAGATCTACGACCTGATTCAGCTTCATCCTCTCCCTTCTCTTGTACTAGATCTTCATCAATTGGCTCCGTATTTGCTACCTCTTGAGCCGTGGCAAATGAATTCGTGCTGGTCTGGTGGTCTGCACCCAAGATCTGATCAGACGCAATATTAGGGTTTCTGGGTGGTGGTACCTCCTCATCAGAACTAGAATCATCAATTAATTGCGGCGGTTTCTGTTCCGGCGGTCCCTGAGCTGGGTGAGTTGAGCTAGCCCCCACTTTTCCTCTCCTGGTCGCATGCACCATGGTTGATTTTTTGATCGATTGAAGCCGAGAGAACTTTGGATTTTGGAAGAAAGAGCCAAGTTTCGTCGGATTATAAAAGCAGTGAATTTCCCTTTTTCCTTTCTCTCTCTTGAAGCAGAATCTGTGTCAGATATCCAGTTTACCTTTTTGCATGCGATTTTATTGGGCAAATATTTGAATTTTAAAATCCAAATCTCTTTTTCCCTTTTTGTGCCCAAAATCTCGGATATCGGTTCTGATTATTGTACCGACTTAGACCACACTTCTTGTTCCCTGTACCACTTGGTTAGTTCTCAACATGCATTATCATATTAGATCATCCACATTACATTCGATCACTTATGGGTATAAACTTGAAGATGAATTGACTACATTTCTACTGAAGCAACTGGCATTTTTAATCGAAAATAAATTGTACCTTTTTGTTCTATGTTGTGTGAGTCAGGAACTGACACCTCACATAACTCAGTCTTTACATCTTGCCCATATGATTCCTGCATTTGGCCATCATCCTCTTAGTGGCTAGCTTTCACACTCTTATGTCTTTATCTTGTCTCAATGTAGTTTTCAACCTTTATCCTTCGAGTGAGATTGCCATATATATATATATATATATATATATATATATATATATATATATATATATATATATATATATATATATATATATATATATATATATATATATATATATATATATTTTTTTCATTGAGTAACTGAGCCTTTTCTTGGAGTTGATTCCATCACTTGACATCTCAGGAGATCAACCTCTAGCTTTTTCTTTCTTTTTGGCTTTGTGAACCTCACTCGAGAAACCTGTACTTTATATGAGACAAGACGATGATAGGTCAAGAATTAATCCCTATACTAAACTGCAAGTGAACAGCAATGTCAAAGTAGTATATAGGGTTATAGAATCCACAGGGACACTTGGTCTCAAGAGAATCAAACCGTAGGGAATGAATACTAGAAATAAGCAATGTGATTGTATTGAAAACAGTGCAAGAAAGTAAATCAGTAGCAGAGATTATTGGTTGTGAAAGCAAGTAATTAAAAGCGTCAAACCTAGGGTATTCTCAGGAAATCAGACTAGCAGACAGTTCATTCAGCAAGGATCTAATTAAGCACAGTTCTAGAACTCAAAACACAGATATAGAATTAACCAAATTCCTTTGCGATAATTCTCTAAGTCTAAGTGCAGCAAACCAAACTTCCGTTTGCGAGAACTAACAGATTAAACTAGCAATAAGTCCAAGTTTGATATGTTCACAATTATCCTAAACCAAACTTCCGTTTGCGCAAAGTTTAATTGCCCAATTTAATTAATTCTGGTTCCTAAACCCCACTTCCGTGACGTATTTAGCAACCTAAGATCTAGATTCTAATTGATCAGGTTAGAACTAGCTTTAAGCACAATTAAATTGAAGAACAGATATAGTTTGAATCCTTAACTGAAATTGAACAAGTCTAGCAAGTTATGAAATCCTATGTGAGAAACCCTAAGCCTAACTAGGAATCTACTCAGACATAGATAATGAAAACATGATCATATGATAAGTAAATTGCATAAAAGAATAAGAGTAAAAGGGGTTCGAAATCTTCTCCAAATACAGATGATGAATCAGGTTCAGATCAGCCCCCAAAAGCTCTAAAAATCCTCTGCTCTTAATTATGAAAGCTAACTATAAAGCGTATGTCAAAACTTATAATAAAAACTCTAAAAACTCTATTATATAGGCATAATCTCGGATGGGGCTTCTGTGTAAATACTTGAACTATCTTGGGCTTCTTTGTAAATCTTCAATACTTGTCAAACCGACGTGTACGGCCCATCTCGCGACTGCATCGATCGATGCTTTGAGTGCAACGATCGACGCATGATCAATTATACGAACAGTGAGTTAAGCTCTCGGCCAAAACGTCCCAAAAGTCCCAAAATGCTCCAAATATCTCCAATTAGCTCCAATCCTGATTTAACCTGTAAAAGACTCTAAACAAAGACAAAAGACTCTAAAAACACAACTATATCATGGTATAAAGTGGGTAAAAACCATGATATATCAACTCCCCCACACTTAGCCTTTGCTTGCCCTCAAGCAAAACATAGAACTAAAACATGGTGAAGAGGTTTGAAAACTCTTCAGAAACTCATTTCATCTTAGAAGCTACAATACTCAGATTCCCCTTAGTAAACCACTGAAAGAATCAATCACAGGATATCAAGACCAACATGTACTTCCCCCGCACTTAGCAACTGTCCTAGGTAAACTCCACAATCACATTCAAGCATTCAAATTCTCCCTACTGACTTCTGCAAGTATTTAAGTGCGGTCTCACCTAAGGAGTATCGATCTAAAGGCACATGGATTCTTACCTAATCAGCTCTAGACCACCATACTATCTTTCTCTAGTCCCTTTCTTCTCTTTCCCTTCTTTAACAACTGATTTTTCCCACATTGGGTATCATTTTATTTTTTTTATCAGTGTTCTTCCCGTTATGGGGTGTACTTTGGACACATTCCATGGATCACATGAGAGAAAATAGTGTTTGCTACCATTCCCATGACCACTTCGGAGTTACTAACTCATCCTCAGTTTATTATCTTTTTTTTTTTTTACTTTATAGAAGGGGAGAAGGGGACTAAATAGGACAGGTTTACAGGCTGTGTCAGAACTAACAGGGAATCCGACATAAAGTATACCAAGCCCTTAGGTGAGAAAATCTAAGTCAGTATTAGGGGTGAAGTCAGTAAAGGATCCTCTGGTACCTGAAGTGATATGGGTGTTCCTAGTAGGTTGATCTGTGATGGGGTTTTCTAATAGTCAGAGATAGATCCTGCAACTTCATCCCAATGGTTACTTAAGTTCCTGCAAGTTTTGTAAATCTCCTCAGAAAATCATAGTTTCTTACTTAAACAATTTTGACTCAATAAAACAAAAAATTTTGAAAAACGGATTGACTCTTAAGAAAACAGAAAGATAAACGTCAGTAGCACCTCCCCCACACTTAAGACACACTGTCCCCAGTAGTGTCCAGCGAAGGATCGGTAAAAAGAAAATAAAAAAAAAAAAAAAAAAAATTGAAAAGGTGAGTTTATGTCTGTCGGGTTACCTCTGTCGCACAGCATCGATCGGTGCATTAGATGCATCGACCGTTACTTGGCGACTTTCGTGTATGGTCGATCGTTGCTCAGGACCGCAACGATCGCTGCAATGCGATTTCTTTCGTGTTGTGACGATCGATGCAGAAATGCATCGATCGCTGCACTGCGATTTAATCCGAGACCTGCAAACATGACTGCACCAGAAACAAAAACAAACGTAAAATCCTAACAAAAACACCAAAAATTAAAAAGAAAAACACTAGTACCTATCGGTGGGTTGCCTCCCACCCAGCGCTTGTTTAAGGTCAATAGCTTGACCGGACGCGCAAGATCTTTCAGGCTCCGGAAGATCCTGACAGAGACTTTTTCTGTCTCTGTTCAAGTCTCCTCATCCATGGCGGAGAATAGGCTGTTGCAGAATGCTTCAGTCCAAGAAAAGATGGAGTAAAATGCGCTCCAGGATCTATTATCACAGTCTCATTCAGCTGCTCATCATCTGCTTCCAAGATCTTGAAAGTCTGTCCATCTATCAGTGGCTTCCGCAGCTTCTCCATCTCATATCGCAGTGTCTCATCTCCCAGGTGGAGGTCTATTAGACTCTGTCTAACATCAATCACAGCTCCTGCTGTAGCCAAGAATGGTCTCCCAAGCAATAAAGCTTCATCCGGATCGCAGGCATATTTCAGCACAAGGAAGTCCGTTGGAACTAAGTAATTTCCAACTCTTACCGGAATATCAATAAGGATCCCTTCAGGAACTCGCATGGACTGATCAGCTAGGATAAGACGTGTCCTAGTAGGTATCAACTCGTTCTTCTCATTCTTCACAACTGTAACACCGCCCTTTTTTGGCACTACATGTACTGGACTCACCCAATCACTGTCAGAGATAGGATATATGATCCCAGCATCAAGGAGTTTCATAATCTCCTTCTTTACTACTTCTTGCAGATTAGGATTAAGTCTCCTCTGATGTTCGATCGATGTCTTGGACTCGTCCTCAAGATGTATCCGATGCATGCACAGCTCCGGTGAGATACCTGAAATATCATTAAGGGAATAGCCAAGAGCTTTGCGATGCTTGCGCAGCTTGCTTAGCAGTAAAGTGAGCTCTGCGTTGTTTAAACTAGCATTAACAATCACTGGATAAGTTGAATTCGGTCCAAGAAACGCGTACCTTAGCCCGGATGGAAGTTGTTTCAGATCTATTTTCGGAGCTTTTTCCTCTGTCCAGTCTAGGTCGTCGTGCAACGATCGTTGCTTAGTTGGTATCGATCGTTGCAGTCCCGCGTCAGATACTTCGACCTGCATTGCAACCTCGATAGAATCCATCAATCTTGTGTAGCACATTGCAGGCTCGTCCTGTAGGTATTCCAACTCCAAAATAGAACTCAGTAAGGCTCTTTCTAGTGGGTCCTCAGCATGTGATTGGTGGAAGTACTCTGCAGCCAAATCACCCAATGTGTCCACATAGAAGGTCTGCCCGTCTATGGTTGGTCTCTTTACCAGCTTGTTCATGTCAAAACTCATCTTCAGATCACCCACATTCAGCATTATCTTACCTCCTTGACAGTCAATCATCGCACCAGCTGTTGCTAAGAAAGACCTGCCTAGAATTAATGGGTCTTTTGGCTCCTGTCCATATTGTAGAACCACAAAGTCAGTTGGGATCACACACTTGCCAACTGTTATAGGCACATCCTCTATTACTCCTTCAGGAATCCTGACTGATCTGTCTGCCAAAACTAGCGATATCCTAGTTGGTATAAAGTCTGTCATCCCTAGTCTTTTAGCAACCGAGAGGGGCATTAGATTTACACTGGAGCCAAGATCACATAGGGACCTTTCGAACCTCTCCTTGTAGATAGCACAATCTAATACGAAGCTGCCTGGATCTTTCAATTTCTCTGGGATTCTACCTTGAACCACTGCACTACATACCTCATTGAGCATCATTATGCTTTCTTCATCAGACCATTTACCAGAAATTGCATCCTTAAGGCATCTCTTCATCATGGGAGAAGTTTCAATAGAATCCAACAAGGGTACTTCAACCTTTACCTTTTTTATGAACTCCTTCCATTTTGCATATTGCCGATCATTCCTAGCTTTTCTGGGGTTCTTGGGATAAGGTATCTTAGGCTTGTATACCCTTTCAGCCGCCGGTTTTGGGTTTTCAGCACCCGAACTTTCTGTAGTTACCTTGTGTCGATCGTTGCCTTTGTTGCACCGATCGATGCTAGGCGACTTCGTTACGATC
The DNA here is from genome assembly GCA_030180135.1 of Orychophragmus violaceus. Classification (NCBI taxonomy): domain Eukaryota; kingdom Viridiplantae; phylum Streptophyta; class Magnoliopsida; order Brassicales; family Brassicaceae; genus Orychophragmus; species Orychophragmus violaceus. The sequence continues at coordinate 38,558,191 of CM058235.1, read as the reverse complement.
TCCGGTTCCTTGGTTTCGCTTGGCAACGATCGTTGCTTGGATGCATCGATCGATGCGCGGCGAATATCGCGTATCTCGTCTTCCAACTCTTCAATTTCTACGAGTTCCTCAACACTTAACTGCTTTTTCTGGCCAGATGACAGCTCTTTACCACTTCTTAATGTCACGGCATTGCACTGGTATTTAGGATTGACATCAGTCCTTCCCGGGAGATATCCCTCTTCTCTCTGAGCATGCCCAGCAGTTCTTGCAACCCTTGCATCTAGCTCTTTTATGTGTGTGTTCAAACCTTCAAACTTCCCATTCAGCTCCCTGTAGATTGTATCCATCTTTGCGTCAGAATCTGCTGCGTATTTAGTTTGATTCTCCATCAGCTGTCTTAGCATCATCTCTATCTTACTATCAGGCTCACTGGCTTTCTTAAAACCACTCTGCTGAACTCCATTTGAAAATCTGTTTCCCTGTTGATTTCTAAATCTACTGCCTTGGAAACCAGAACCTCCCATGTAATTCACTTCTTCTTCCTGAGTGTCCTCCTCAGTCTGAATTACCTCTACATTTTGGGCAGAGTGGACAACTCTTTTACTTGTCAAGAGGTTGTAGACTGTGTCTAGCCTAGATCTAATCTCAGTCATGTTAGAATCCTCTATGCTTCCACCGGATTTCTTCCTCATCTCATCCATAGATTTGCAACTGTAGCTGCCAATCAGGTTCTCTATCAACTGCTTAGCTTGTGTAGGAGTCCTGGTGTTGAAGTTAGCATTGCTGGAATTATCCAGCGCAGTCTGATAAGGAAGATCTATTCCTCTGAAGAAAATACCAATCAGCTGTACTTCTGTGAATCCATGGTGTGGGCAATCACGCTGATATTGCTTAAATCTCATCCAGGCGGTTGTCAAAGGCTCCACAGCTCCTTGGGAAAAAGTGAGTATGTCCTGTCTGGACTGATCTGAGCGCGCAGCATCGTAGAAGTGGCGCAGGAACTCACTCTTTAAGGCTGCCCAAGTAGTATACTGACCAGGTGCCAGTTGTCTCAGCCATGCACTAGCGTCTCCAGCAAGACTGTGCGGAAATAGCTTAAGGAACAGATAATCCGGGCATACTCCTTCATACTTCATGCCAGTGACTATGTCCTCAAACTTGTCAATGTGATCCATAGGCTGCTCTGATTGAAGACCATGAAAAGCAATCTGCCTCATCAGTTGGTAGTAGATGGTCTTTACCTCAAAATCATTCCTCTCGAAGGCAGGAAGCACTAGAGCTGCTCGGTTTGCATGAAACTCATCGGGTCTATTGTAATCAGCTAGTGTCCTCTCATGAACTACCATCTCTCTACCTTGAGCTTGCCCTGGCGGTCGTAGCTCAGGTTCAGGGGGATCAGGGATGACATTCCCTTCAGCATCAACCCGATGCCCAGCAGCATTGTACGGGTTGTTATCTTGGTCCCTCAGGGTACCTTCAGCATCTGGTATCAAGATCAAACGTTCTCGAACCATTCTCTCTCTCTTTTCTCTTCTGATGGTCCTCTCTAGACGTCCAAGTTCCTCTAGGTTGAGATTAACTAAGCTCGAGTTCGGATTACTTCGAGTGTTCTGCGTTGGCATAAACTGTCTGTAATCGTCCAGCAACGATCGATGCTATCAGTGCAACGATCGATTCAATCTCAGAATCGCCTAGTGACGATCGATGCAAGGGTGCAACGATCGACGCAAGGCGAAATTCGTACCTGCGACAGAGAGAAACAGAGAAAAAGTTAGCAAAATAATAAAAAAAACGAAAAACAAAAACGAAAATCGAAAAATTTCTAGTAAAACCCTAAGTTCGGTCCTATCGAAAACTCAAAGAGTCCCCGGCAACGGCGCCAAAAACTTGATAGGTCAAGAATTAATCCCTATACTAAACTGCAAGTGAACAGCAATGTCAAAGTAGTATATAGGGTTATCGAATCCACAGGGACACTTGGTCTCAAGAGAATCAAACCGTAGGGAATGAATACTAGAAATAAGCAATGTGATTGTATTGAAAACAGTGCAAGAAAGTAAATCAGTAGCAGAGATTATTGGTTGTGAAAGCAAGTAATTAAAAGCGTCAAACCTAGGGTATTCTCAGGAAATCAGACTAGCAGACAGTTCATTCAGCAAGGATCTAATTAAGCACAGTTCTAGAACTCAAAACACAGATATAGAATTAACCAAATTCCTTTGCGATAATTCTCTAAGTCTAAGTGCAGCAAACCAAACTTCCGTTTGCGAGAACTAACAGATTAAACTAGCAATAAGTCCAAGTTTGATATGTTCACAATTATCCTAAACCAAACTTCCGTTTGCGCAAAGTTTAATTGCCCAATTTAATTAATTCTGGTTCCTAAACCCCACTTCCGTGACGTATTTAGCAACCTAAGATCTAGATTCTAATTGATCAGGTTAGAACTAGCTTTAAGCACAATTAAATTGAAGAACAGATATAGTTTGAATCCTTAACTGAAATTGAACAAGTCTAGCAAGTCATGAAATCCTATGTGAGAAACCCTAAGCCTAACTAGGAATCTACTCAGACATAGATAATGAAAACATGATCATATGATAAGTAAATTGCATAAAAGAATAAGAGTAAAAGGGGTTCGAAATCTTCTCCAAATACAGATGATGAATCAGGTTCAGATCAGCCCCCAAAAGCTCTAAAAATCCTCTGCTCTTAATTATGAAAGCCAACTATAAAGCGTATGTCAAAACTTATAATAAAAACTCTAAAAACTCTATTATATAGGCATAATCTCGGATGGGGCTTCTGTGTAAATACTTGAACTATCTTGGGCTTCTTTGTAAATCTTCAATACTTGTCAAACCGACGTGTACGGCCCATCTCGCGACTGCATCGATCGATGCTTTGAGTGCAACGATCGACGCATGATCAATTATACGAACAGTGAGTTAAGCTCTCGGCCAAAACGTCCCAAAAGTCCCAAAATGCTCCAAATATCTCCAATTAGCTCCAATCCTGATTTAACCTGTAAAAGACTCTAAACAAAGATAAAAGACTCTAAAAACACAACTATATCATGGTATAAAGTGGGTAAAAACCATGATATATCAGACGACACAACAGGCAGCTCTTTTCCACTAGACTTCTTGACTCCAAATCAAATCAGGACTTGAGGTACTTCATGAGTTAGTGCATGTGCCAGTCCTGTAGACTTTTACATCTCACAAACACCAATTGAGTTTCTCAAAGTAATAAATCGGTTAAAATCAAGTGGTTTTGTAAAGAAATCAGCCAGTTGCAAATCAGTAACTATGTATTCAACCACTACCTGTTTTTCCTCCACTAGCTCACGAATGAAGTGGTGTCTTATATCAATGTGCTTTGTTCGAGAGTGTTGAACCGGATTCTTTGAGATGCTTATAGCACTCTTGTTGTCACAGTGAACAAGGAGTGGTCCTGAGTCAATCCCATAGTCAGCTGACATCTGTTTCATCCAGAGAAGTTGAGCACAACAACTACCCATCGCAATATATTATGCTTCTGCAGTAGATAATGACACAGAGTTCTGCTTTTTGCTCATCCATGCTATTAGATTGTTTCCTAGAAAGAAACATCCTCCACTCGTGCTCTTCCTATCATCCAAGCTTCCTGCCCAATCTGCATCACAGTATCCAACCAGGTGTTTGTTGGATCCTTTTGAGTACCAAATCCCTAGGTTGATAGTTCCTTTGACATACTTGATAATTCGCTTTACTGCCTCAAGATGAGACTGCTTTGGTTTAGCTTGATATCGAGCACATATTCCCACGCTTAGACACAAATCCGGTCTACTAGCTGTAAGATATAATAAGCTTCCAATCATCCCTCTATAAAGCTTTATATCCACATCGGCTCCATTCTCATCTCTTGATAGCTTGGTTGTAGTACTCATTGGTGTTCTAGCTTCCTTACATTGGTCCAGCTTGAATCGACTCAACAAATTTTTGGCATATGTGCTTTGAGATATGAATATACCATCACTGTTCTGACTAACTTGCAGTCCCAGAAAATATTTCAATTCTCCTACCATACTCATTTCGAATTCCTGAGTCATGTCTTGTACAAACGTATCTACCAGCTTTTGGGATGTGCCTCCGAAGATTATGTCGTCCACATAGATCTGGACTATGATCATCTCTTTTGTTTGTTCCAGAACAAAAAGAGTTTTGTCTACACCCCCTCTTGCACATCCTTTCTCTATTAGAAAACTCGTAAGTCGCTCATACCATGCCATGGGAGCTTGCTTCAGACCGTATAATGCTTTCTTCAACTTGTACACATATTCAGGATTGTGTGCATCTTCGAATCCTTTTGGTTGTTCTACATAAACTTCTTCTTGGAGAACACCATTCAAGAAGGCACTCTTCACATCCATTTGATATACAGTGAAGTTCATGATGCACGCCATTCCAAGGAATAGTCTGATTGACTCAAGTCGTGCAACAGGAGCGAATGTTTCCTCAAAATCAACTCCTTCTATTTGAGAGTATCCCTGAGCCACAAGTCGTTCTTTGTTCCGTACAACTATTCCATTCTCATCAATCTTGTTTTTAAAGATCCACTTGGTTCCCACCACGTTTACTCCATCAGGTCGTGGTACAAGTTCCCATACATCATTACGCACAAACTGTTCTAGTTCTTCCCCCATTGCTTCAATCCAGAATTCGTCTCCCAAGGCTTGGATATGTGTTGTGGGTTCTATGACTGAGACAAAACAGGCGAATCGTACCATCTCTTTAAAGTCCAGATGAACTTTTCTTGTTATTCGTTCATCATTCACGTCTCCTAATACTTTTGAGATAGGATGATTTTTCTGAGTTCTGCTGAGCTTGATTTTCACCGGAGATCTTGTTTCTTTATATTGAGTAGTCTCTGAGGTTGTTACTTCATCCATCTTTTCTTCAGTCACAGATTTTTGATGCTCAACCGTTTCTGAGTCACTGTCTGATGAATCATCGGGGACCTTCATTTGACATAGATCATCAAATACAACATTCACTGACTCAACAATTGTTCTTGATCTTGTGTTATATACTCTGAACGCTGTGCTAGTTCCTGAATATCCCAAGAAGATGCCCTCGTCACTCCTTGAGTCAAACTTTCCAAGATGATCTTTGTCATTCAATACATAACACTTTCCTCCAAAGACATGAAAGTAGCTCAGATTGGGGGGGTTTTTCTTTCCACATCTCGTATGGTGTCATGGTTGTTCCTCTTCTGACATACACCCGATTAATGATGTAGCATGCGGTATTGATAGCTTCAGCCCAGAACCGTAGAGGTACACCATTGCCGTGAATCATGGCTCTGGCCATTTCTTGAAGAGTTCTGTTCTTCCTTTCAACTACCCCATTCTGTTGAGGCGTTCTTGGTGCTGAAAACTGATGAGCTATACCATGATCTTCGCATAATACTTTCATGGTTTCATTCTGAAATTCTCCTCCATGATCACTTCTAACCCTCTTAATTCTTCCTTGTTCATTGATCATTTGAAGTGCCCAGATTCTGAAGCTGTCAGCTGTATCTGATTTTTCTCGAATGAACCTTACCCATGTGTATCTAGTAAAGTCATCCACTAGAACAAACACATATCGTTTTCCAGCTATGCTTTCAACTTGCATTGGTCCCATCAGGTCCATATGCACTAGATCCAACTTGTTCTTGGTCTGAACATCTGGTACTTTCTTGTGTTGGACCTTAACCTGCTTGCCTTTGTTACATGCTTCACACACCGTCTTGCTCACCTCCTGGAGTTGAGGTATCCCTCGGACAATTTCATTCTTGACAAGAGTAGTCAAGTTTCTTTCATTCATGTGTCCAAGTCGTTGATGCCATAAATGAATGTCATTCTTGGCACTTAGACACTTCGCGCTAAGACATTTAGAGTTGTTTTCCCACATGTAACAGTTGTTGCCTGATCTTTTCCCTTGTAGGATGATATCTCCAGTGTCATTCAGAGCTTTGCAGTCATAGCTTGTGAAACACACCATCAATCCTTCGTCGCACAGCTGACTCACACTGATCAGGTTTGCCTTAAGACCTTTCACAAGAAAAACATTCATTAGTTTAGGTAAATCTGAGTCAAGTGTTTTACCTTTGCCTTGTATCGCCCCTTGTCCTCCATCACCAAATGTTACTTTTCCAGACTTGATCACCTTGATGTCTTTGAGATGACTTCTTGTCCCAGTCATATGTCTTGAGCATCCACTGTCAAAGTACCATTGATTTCCATCTTCTGATTTCTCAGTAACAAAAACCATACTGCAGTGTATCTCCTTCTGTGAAGTACCCCTTGTACTACTTCCTAGTTCATACAAGTCCGCCTTTTTCACCCAGATTTGATATATGTCCCTGTTCCAGTTGAATCTTCCTAGTTTCTTGAGCTGTCGAATCCTTTGTTGAAATCTGTAGCAGTATGCTTTGTAATGCCCTTCTTTTCCACTGTAGTAACAGTTTCTTGGTGATGAGTTATACACTGCTTGAGTTGGATTTGTCGGATTTGCACGTACAAATGTAGTTTTGCCCAATGTGGCTCCAGAGCGTCCTGTGTACCCAAGTCCAGACTTTGTGTATTTCGTTTTTCCATAGCTCAGAATTTGATCCAGTTGTTTTGTTCCGGCCAACATGTGTATTTTGCGATGTTGTTGATCTAACTCAGATTGTAGCTGTTTAGTTACCTCTTTTTCTTTCTTTAACATCTGCTCCAATTCGTCTGATTTCTTAGCCAGTGTCAATTTTTCTTTGATTAAATTGACACTTTCTTTGCTTAGCTTTCGTTCAGTTTCCAGCTCTTCTTGGAGTGACTTAATGTGCGCCTCAAGCCTCTGCTTCTCTTGGAGTAGTGCAATATTCTCTAGTCCAATTTTGATGAGAGTATCCCTTACCTCTTTATAGCTACTGACAAGATCCACTTCTGTTTCTGAATCTGAGTCAGATTCATTGTCTTCAAGTTCAGCAATTCCAAGGAATGCTACAAAGTTGTTGACTTCCTCTTCGTCACTTTCCTCATCTGATTCATCATGGTTTACTCCTATCATAGATTTCTCTTGTCTCCGTCTCTGATCATTTACACATTCCAGATGAGTGTGCCCAATTCCTTTGCATCCAAAGCATTTCATCTCACGTCTTCTGACAGTCGGGCATTCACTTTTGAAGTGTCCAAACCCCTTGCACTCATGACATTGCATCTCGGATTTCTTCATGGTTTTCTCTCCATCAGTTGATCTTTTAGTGCTTTTGTACGATCCTTGTCCTTGTTCTACCCTTCTTAGAGCACGATCAAATCTTCGTACAATGAGGCTTACAGGATCTTCTCCCTCGCTTTCTTGTTTTGACTTTGCTTGAGAAATTAGTGCAACGCCTTTGGGTTTCTTTGTACCATCCAATTCGAGCTCATGGACTTGTAACATACCAACCAGCTCATCAAAGCTCATACTCTCAGTGTTAGCTGATACACTTAGGGCTGCTTTGTATGGCATGTATTTGGGTGGAAGGCACCTTAGGAATTTCTTGACAAGTTTCTTATCTTTATACTTCTTACCAAGGAGTGATGCTTCCTGAGCTAATGAGCTGATTTTGGCACTGAAATCTGAAATCGTCTCATCATCTTCCATCTTTAAATCTTCAAACTTGGTTGCCAACAGATCTTTTCTTGAATTTTGCACTTTCTCTGTTCCTTCAAAGTGTATTTGAAGAATATCCCAAGCTTCTTTAGCCAATTCACATCCTTGGATTAATTCAAATTGTTTCTTAGCCACTCCGCAGTGAATTGCAGTTAGAGCTCTGGAGTTGAATTTTGATAGATTTAACTCGACTTCTGTCCATTGTTCCTCTGGTTTGGGTACCTCGGCTCCTGCTTCATTCTTCATTGTCGGAGCTGTCCACCCTGATTCAACTGCCTTCCATGCCAGCGGGTCGATACCTTTGATTTGTGATCTTGTTCTTGCTTTCCAAAAACCATAGTTTGTCGCATCCAGTATTACTCTAGAGCTATTGATTAGCTCATTGTAGTTCTCCATTTTTCCGCAGGATCTCACCTGTATTTATGAGCAACAAGTGTCTGCTCTGATACCAATTGAAAAAGTGAGACACAACGTAATACAGAATGTGACACAAGGGTATTCTTTTTCAATGACTGTTTATTGCAAAGCAAACAAAAGTTTCACCTTAACAACCTAGTCTCTCTCTTGCTTTTCGATCTATCAATGATCTCAAAGCCTTCTAGATTCACCCTTAACACCAAGTCTAATTCTCTCTTAAGAACTCTCAACTTTTGCTAAAAGCAATCTCTCTCTCTAAAAGCGCACCAAGCACAGATGCCCTAGATGATCTATTTATACTGATAGATCATCGTACAATTGCCTTATTTATTTTGGCACATTTCCTAAACTCTCTTAGGCATATTTCCATTTCTCTTTATCTTGTTAAAAGCATATTTTCCTAAAATCCTTTCGGTGCTAATCCTTTGAGTATCTTCACTGATCTTCATGTCCAGCTCAGCTACTCATCTTTAGGTTTGTCCTTGTTAGCTTCGTGTTCCTAGTACTTCCATCTTTCTTCGTTCCAGCTCACGCCTTTTATCGTTGACTCAGTCACTGTTGCACACGCTGGTTGACTCAGCTCCTGTTGTAACTCATGTCGTAGCTCAGTGCTTCTTCAAAATCTCCTCCTCCCTAATTTTGTTTCAGTCTCTCCCCCTTTCTCTCCTCCTCCATAGGATTTTTCTCCCTTCGATGCCGGAGCCGCCGAGCCTCCAGTCGGATCCTCCGTATCCGCCAAATCCACCTGACTGGAGCTTCCTTTTACCTCCATTTATTACCCTTCTGTGTGTTCTGTGTGCAGTGTTTTTGGGTCCGCCTTTATGCTCGCCCATAGCAGTTGGTCGGATCCAGTTTCTGCCTAGTCTTTCTTTGAAGTTTTTGTCCCTGCCTTTGCTCATTGAGTCAGTCGCGATAGGTGAGGTCTTTTGTACCCCTTGAATTTCTCTGATTTGATTGGCCTTAGCTTAGGATTTATGTCATATTGTTATAGTGTTCAATCACTTCATTTACCTCTTCATGAGGTTCTTTGGCTTTCTTGTAGCCTCTCTTTACCTCAGTATGAGGATTGTCTTACTGCCGGTTGCAGTTTCCTGCCAATGTTTGATTCGGTTAAGGTTTTATCGAGGTTGAATTCGATCCTTGTGTGGCATCTTAAAGGATTAGTTTTTGTTATCTCCATCGTTCCCGAGTATCAGATTTTATTGGACCTTCTTTGTCCTCTTATCTCCTTAATGGAGAGTAATTGTCTCATGTTTCCACCTTTCTTGTGTGGTTTTGATGTTGGGAGTTTTGTTTAAAATTTTACAGAGACTTTGGTTTCTGATCTTTTCAAAGGCTCAGCAAAATGGTATCTCGTTGCCTCTGCTATTGTGGTCTATCTGGCGATTGATAATTGTGCACTTGTTGTTGTCTTAATTGCGGACTTTAGTACATTTCATGTGCTCACTACTTTCCAAGGATGCGTTTCATCTTCTATTGCTATTGATGTTGAGATCAGAGGACGTCTTCTCACGTTTAGTTGTTTTAGTGGTATATGTATCCCCCATCTATCTCTTCTCTTTATTTTAAGTAGCTACTATGTTGGCCAGGTTGGCCGTTCATCTTGTTGTAAGCTCAATTAATCTTTTGTAAAGTAAGGTTTGACTAAGAAAAATTAAACTAGTATTAAAGAAGTTTCGATATTTGTTAAAAATACATCTTTGACTCGGTGTCTTTTTAGGTAACGGTAAAAAAATATAAGTCAAAGTCAAGAAATATTAATATAGGATTTCAATATTGTTTCGCCAATAAATAGTTGATATATATCAAGTTTATGACAAAACAAAAAAAAACCGTGTAAAGAAGAAAAGCAAACTTGTTTAAAATTAAATAGAAATCAAAGAATTCATACCAGTTCGTTAAACAAAGGTATTATACTAATTATATATTTATATGATTTTAGTTTATGACTAGTCATGATTTTGTATTGCCTTAGAATTCATACATTGATATTTAAAATTCTTCATCTATTATATTTTTTAAACAAAAAACTTAAAATACTCAATTTATTTATCTCTTCTTCTTAATTTCGTGTATTTTCTTCTTACTTATAATGGTAAATCTATAGGACAATAAAATAAAATAAAATATTGTATAAAAAATTTCAATACTTTAAATTAGTGAGAAATTAATAAGCTAATTATGCATATTGTAACCACTATAAAAAAAAAAAGCTATAATATTTTGAGATACAATAACATGCCAATAAAATCATTCACGATTTGATGATTTTTTTCCATTAGGATACCATATTGTAAGTGGCGAACCGAGAGTAGTTTGGATAGGAGCTCATGGCGGGTAACCAAATCATGAATGCACAACCTGGGTTTTTAGGTATGATTGAGAAATTTTTGGACTCCAATTTAGTTTTCGATATTTTCAAGAACATTAATTCCCAATATGAGTTATTTGTTTGTATAGCAATTGATGGAACCAATGGCAATTTGTACGAGCAATTATGGAAGTTATGTGCTGGATCTTTTTCTGATCTTCCAAAAATTGGAGAAAAAGTTTATTACTTTCCTCAAGGACACATAGAACAGGCTAGTTTTATCTATTTATTATTTTATATTTTTTCCAATGTTTTTTTCTAAAGATTTTTTCTATAATTTAATGGCAATATCAGCTTGCGACATCGATAAATGATGACTTGTGTCAAATAAAGCCAATTTTTGACATTCCTTCAAAGATTCGATGCAATGTTATTAGTATTAAGCTTAAGGTATGTCTCTCTGGCATTTGATGTTTTAAAAAAAAAAATCACATGCTATATTAGCTTTTAGACTATAATAATATTGTTTTGGTATTTTTTAATGTATTATCTTAGGTGGAGACCAATACAAATGAAGTATATGCAGAAGTTTCTTTGTTACGAGATACATCTGTGAGTGGAATAATTTAAGATTTCATTTCTAACTTTATAGCAGCTCTTCATTTAATCTATTTTAAATATTGTTTTTGAATTTTTATTTTTTTTAGGAAACTGAAATACATATTCCTAGTTACAACAACAACATACAAAATGTTAACTATTTCACCAAGGTGTTAAGTGCATCTGATACCAGCATGCATGGTAGTCTTGGTTTGATAAAGAGACATGCAATCGAATGTCTTCCTCCACTGGTATTTACAATCATTTTATACATCAAATAAATTCACAGTCATCTCCAAATGTAAGATTTTAATTAAAAATTAATATTATTTTTTAGGATATGTCTCAGCCAACACCAAATCAAGATATAGTCGCTAAAGATCTTCATGGTCATGAATGGAAATTTAAACACATTTTTAGAGGTAACTATTTTTATTTTATTTCAAATTTTGTTAGTAATTACTAAAATTTATTTCTCTACAAAACATCAACTAGGTACACCAAAAAGGCATCTTTTCACATCTGGTTGGAGTGAATTCGCAACAAAAAAAGGATTGGTCGCTGGAGACTCTTTTATATTCATTCGGTATATATATTTTGATATTTACATCACTTTTATTTCTTGGATTTTGTAGTGTAACTAAATTTTAATTATAGAGGAGAGGATGGGGAATCACGAGTTGGAATCAGGAAAGCATCTTATAAGCACGAGAACATACCATCATCACTAATTTCAAAACAGAGTGTGCACCATGGTGTAATTACTACTGCATGGAATGCTATTGAAGCCAAATGTGTGTTCGTAGTGTTCTATAAACCAAGGCAAGGAAAAACACTTTGTTATTATACTTAAGCATTATAGGAATAGTTTATTCAACAATTATGTTTTTCTTTATTCTTGGTATGATGATTTTAGGCTGAGCCAATTCATCGTTAACTTTGAAAAAGTCGAAAATGCAATGAACAAGAAGCTTCATGTAGGTTCGAGATTTACCATGAAATATGAAGGAGGTGAATTTAATGAAAAAAGGTAAAAACATGAACACCCATTTCTTCTTTTTCATAATATGTTTACTTACAATTTTTTTTCACTGCAAAAGATACTATGGGACAATAGTAGAAATGAGAGATTTCTCTATTCATTGGAAGGATTCAGATTGGCGAAGCCTACAAGTAAAATTATTACTATATCCATTTTTATTAAATCATTTTAAATATGTTTCTAAAAGGTAATAAGTAAGATCCACTGACTTTATTATTATAGGTGCAATGGGATAAAGCTACATCAACTGCATGTCCTGATAAAGTTTCTCCATGGGAGATTGAGCCTTTACTACCTTCATCGAACATTTTTGAGCCAACTTTTCTAAAAAGAAAACGTCAACGTGAAGTACATAAGCTTGGTAAGAAAACACGGTCTAATAAGTTAATGTTTCTTTGTGAATTAGTTCTCATTATGTTCTATTTATAGGTTCAAATATGTGGATTCCTACTTTGTCTCAAGGTCAAGAAATTGGACAATCAAGCATATCCAAACCAAACCACAAGGAACAAATGGATCTATCAATGAAACAAAATTCAACCGCCAATGCAACCGCTAGCTACAGATTGTTTGGAGCTGATCTAATGATTTCCACCGAAACAAAGGATCCGATGGGACAAACTGACTCATACCAAAAGTCAAAAATGTCCAAAATCTTTGAAGAAAATAATCTTGACCAAATTCAAACTCTGACATCACTAAAAGAAATTCAAGACAAGCAAATCAGTTCTGCTAGAAGTTGTACTAAGGTATGAAAGATCATCATTTTCCTAATTTTTACTTATTAGTTAATTCTCAAACTATTTGTATGTACAACTAGAATATTAGAAAATATTTTTTATTCAAAGATTATGTCATTTATAAGGTGAAACTGAAATTTTATATATGTTGCCCATAGTTTTTATTCTAATACGCTGGATATAATTTTAATAACAAAATTGCATATATTTTTTAAAAAAGGTTGAGATGACTATGTTTAGTTCACATGCTCTTGATATGTCTATTGACAGGTTCATATGCAAGGAGTTGCTATAGAAAAGACTGTGGATTTAACTGTTCTCGATGAATTCAATAAGTTAGTTGATGAACTAGAAAAGAAGTTTGATCTCAAAGGTAATCTGCATATGCGCAATCAATGGGAAATAATTTTTACAAATGATGAAGGAGATATGATGCTTGTTGAAGAAAGTTCGTGGCTGTAAGTTTCCTTATTTTTATTTTTATTTTTATTTTGGGAAAAATCTTAATGAGTATATTTTATTTTGTGTAGTGAGTTTCGCGACATGGTGAAAGACATATTCATATGTTTAAAAGAAGGTGCTCAAATGATGACACAAGAGAAAAAATCTCTCAAGGTGACTCAGCATTAACAATGACAATGTAATTTTTTCTTTCTTTTGGAGATTTTTCTTGTTTTGGAGTATTGTTTGTTGGAAAATTATGTCTAGAGAAATCTTAAGAGGAGGAAGATTTACATTGCTTTGGTATAATCTAAAGAGAGTTAAGACTATTGTGTTCAATTGTCTTTTTGTAATAAAGTACCCTTATGTTCAATGAATATTTAATTATGTGAGTTTAACCATTATAAATGGCTAAGTTGTAAAATCTAAGTTTTTTAAAAGTAGAACCGAAAAGATTCGATTTTTACATCACAAATTTCTTCTTTAAAATGGCAAGCAAACCAAAATAATAAATCAATGTAGAAGCGGCATTAGTCTAACGTAGAATAAAAGCTTCATTTGTATTTCTACAAATGGAAGTTCGATACTCAGAGAATGCAATTTCTCGAGCATATTATAAGAAAATTTGTTCTTCGTGGTTTTGCGCTATGTTGCATGGAAATGGAATCCGATACGCGAAAGCAAAGCGTTTAGAAGCGAGGAAGCGAATTTTTTTAAAAGTTTTGAAAGCGTATGTATATTGTGTGTGTGTGTGTGTGTGTGTGTGTGTGTGTGTGTGTGTGTGTGTGTGTGTGTGTGTGTGTGTGTGTGTGTGTGTGTGTGTGAATGTGTGTGTGTGTGTGTTTGTGTGAAATATAAATAATAATATAGTACCAAATCGTATTAAATATTGTTTAAGTAACACCATACATAAATATTATCAAACCATACATAAATATTATCAAGGGACTTAACTAAAGATAAAAGAAACATAATCCTCAAAATCAAATATTTAGGTCATTATCTTCATCCTCATTTTCATCAGCTCCATCAAACAAAACAACTTCCAACTCGGGTTCGTCGAGAGAAAGATCATGAAACTCAAGTCTCCCAAAATTGGTCTCATCCAAAGTATCAAATTGATCACTTCCAAGGTCCCATATATGATTAGGACATTGTTTGTAAGCAAGACTTCTTCAAATAGAAGACATAGATTAGTATATACAAATACCATATCTTTTGCTCTCTGTTAAGTAATCTTGTTTTTTGTTGCAGAATTTATGAACTTGTATATACTCTAATTCCTTTCACAATACGAGGATGAAAGAGATAGTCCAAACAACTTAAATGTTAAGATTTGAAGTTTTGGTGAAGAAGCTCCATGAACTGCCCACCACAAAGGTTCTAAAATGAACATATTATGCATTGAATCAACACTACCAAAATTTCTCAAGCATAAATAAAAATTAGAGTATTCAACATTAACCTCTCTTATTTCGTCTTGATCCATAAATATTCATGATACAACTTTTTCTTTCTCTAGTAATATCTAAATCTTGATGGGGAGTTTTCTTATAGTTCTCTTCAAATGGCCATTCCTAACTATAATATATGTACCCAACAAAATGTACAATGTCAATATTAATGTTAGTTAAATACTAGTATGCAATTATTTGAAATAATATAAAAGACTTTTAACAAAATTATATTAATTTCAGCGTCTTAGGAAAAATGAATAGTTAATGACTAGATTATAATGCTTTTAATTCTCAGGCCCTTATATTAATTTATTGATTTTTGTAGTGTGTCTAAGAATCTGAGAATTAGAGTGGGTGTAGGTTTAGATACACCACTACTAGCATATAGCTATCATATAGCTATGGGTCACGTCACAAAAATCAAGGATCGTGTGGGAGTCGGAATTCGAACGATCAATTATTGTAGAGAAACTTTTAGAGAACATGTGATTCTATTGTAAACGACACGAAAAGAGATCTAGAGAATAGTTTTATTGATATGTTTGACAGATACAGAGGACAAAGTGTAAGATCCAAAGAAAATTCTAAGTATTTTTGTTTGGGGTTTTGGAATCCCTTGATCGTAGGAAGTACTTCGTTTTATATAGTTGCGGCAAGTCGGTTAGAAGATATTCGCCTATAAGATTTTCGGAGATCTTCATGTTATCGCATCTTCCAGAGATATTCAGATTTACTTTTTTGCTCGGATTTTCTCTTCTTGCTCGGATTTATCTTCTTATTTTCTTCTTCGAGATTATCTTTCCGTTTTTGTATTTATTTTTATGAGACTTAACTTTTATCTTCCGAATGTGCAGAAAAGGGACGATTCAAGTCCGTTCAACTATAAGTCTTCTTTTTACGGCCCAGAGTCTATATAATACAAAACTTGTGGGTTTGGCCCAACTTCGTATTCATATAGCTTATTCAGCGATTCTGTTAATGGCTAGTAGTGTGTAAGTTATCGTTATGAAGATGGGTTGTGGATAGTCGGAACTTCTGAGGGAATATGTTATGCATGGAAAATTCGAGCAGCTTGGCCTGCTTGTAATTTCCGAGCAACGGCCTGCTCGGATCTTCCGAGAAGCTCGTTTGAGCATGTGAGATTGCCCTTAGACTCTAATAAGTGATACGCCTGTATGTTTGATCTATCCGAGCAGTTTTGGTTGCTCGGAAGTTCGGCTAAATAGCTTTGTACGTTTTATACGAAACATTATTCATACAAAACATCGTCCATACGAAGCATTGTTTGTGTGGAAATTGACTATGTCTGATTGCTCAATCCATATTCGAATATTGATTTCATCGAAGGGGATTTCGACCCCAACATTAGCCCCCCCAGCTCGTCAGATTCGAATGTGATTATGGCAAGCTTTAAGTAGTTGATCCAAAAAAAAATTGTTCAAAAGTTTTGGGCTAGACGTTCTTCTCTTTAATGACAGTAGTCGTCACGGAAGTTTGTCTGAATATTTTTGTCGTAGATCATGGAGGGTCAGCACGCGGAGAAAGAATGTTCACGGAAATGATGAGCATGATGTATCGACAAGAGATGAAAATGTTCCAAGGAGGATTCTTCATGATATCCAAACAGGACGAATCGAGCCGGCCATCACGTGTGTAGAAGCTTTCTCGCCGAGTTGAAAATGTGTCGGTCATCCAAGTGAAACATACACGCCGAGCGGGGCGTACACTACAAATATCAGTTTGCGGGATGATCATGCACGCTATTCAGCATTTATATCCGATCAGATGGATTAGTTTTGAACTGTTTTAAAACGTTTTCGACAAGCTAATATGTCAATGCTTTTCGTGCATATTGTACAAAAATCTAATTGCCTAGATGTGATGGAATGATCATGTTAGCATTATGATTTTGTTTTTCCAAGAGGAAATCTCCCATCGAAAGTTTTCGAAGCACTTGTGATGCTATCGAATCGTTTAGCCGTGAAATGCTCTTCTGGCATTTTTGATGAAGTTATGGTTCTGTCTAGCTGTAAGAAATTGTTTAGGTGAGGTTAACGTCGTTATCGATCAATTTAGATTTAAAAAGTTGTTTAGGCGCTTTTACTGAAAATTCGATGAATGTGAGATGAACACTTTGATGCAGAGATGCATTTGTAATCGAGTGTTAGTAATCATGTGAGGCGGGGTTCTCGGCTTTTTCTATGAAATAAAAAGATGGGTTGAGGCTTATTATGCTCTGCCTATCTATCGTAAGTCATTGAATTACTTCGTATTAAGTTCTAGTAGATGAGATGTTAAGCTGGTTTCCTATCAGAGAGTAGTCAAGCTAACTTCTTTTAAAAGGTTATATAGTAAGGAGTTGTCAAAGGTGCTCTTGTTTTTGAACTGTTTCGACGAAATTTCGTCGAGACGTTCTCGCCGGAAGTTGTCAAAAAAAAAATTTCTTCTGTGGAGACTGATCCTTGGATGTTCGAAATCCATTGTTGGCCTTTTGTCGCTGCTTCCGAATTCGAGTTAAGCAAACAGTCAAAAAAGTGCGTTGAACCGTGAACCGGTTGCATTTACAAATGTGATGAGCTTTGAGAAAGACATTGTGTCGAGTTTTCCGAGAAAGTCTACTCGGAATTTCTGAGCATGTTTGCTCGGATTTCGAGGCAAGATTTGGTTATGGCTTAGTTGGTCGAGCCTGCTAGAATGGTATGTACTTCCGAGCAGCCGAGCAGTCGTGTTGATGTTACGTCGATTAATGTGGAAAAGTCGAGCAGATTTCGTCGGAAGAAAATCTCCCTCATCGGCTTTGTATAAGCTGTCCGAGTTAGTTCTGTATTTCTCGAAATAGCTTTGTATAGTTTCCGAATAGAAGTGTGATTTTGTCTTTGCGTTCGATTCGCGGTGCTTTGATCATAGTTTTTGGGATCACGATATGCACAGAAAGCATCGGCGTAGTAGCTTGTCGAGAACGCTTCTAAACAACTTAAACACTAAGACATATGATCGGATATAAAATCTAAGCGGAATAAACGATCATCCCGCAAACTGGTATTTGTGGTGTACGCCCCAACGGCATATGTTCTGCCTGGATGACCTAAGAATTTTCTGCTCAGCGAGAAAGCTTCTACACCCTTGATGACCGGCTCAATTCGTCCTGTTCGGAAACCAGTGAAAAATCCTGCTCATAACATTTTCATCTCATGTCGGTCCGTCTTGCTCATCATTCCCGCGATCGTTCTTGCTTGGCATGCTGACCCCCATGATCTACGATGAAGATATTCAGACAATCTTCCGTTGTGACTAAAACGATCAACAAGAATAAAAGCAGCCATTTTTTCGCCTCGACTACTTGAAAACCTCGCCATCATCGTACTGAAGTCTAACAAACTGGGGGGTAACTGTTGGGGTCAAAATCCCCTCGACAAAAGCATTAGCCGAAAGCGTGATCAAGAAATTGGATACGGACTTTCACCACATTTGTATAAACAGAACTTCGTATGGTTAATGTTTAATACGGAACACTTTATTTTAATGAAGTTTCGTATAAATAACGTTTTATACAGATAATTTTTTATATGAAATGAATAAAATCACACAACCAAACGTCCAAACAAATCAACTGGTCAAACAGATCTCTCGACAGAACTTACGGATAGGCATAAACATCCGTCTGACCTAATTCCGAGATAAACCAGCTCGGAACCGTGCTAAACCAGCTCGAATTTTCCAAGATGAAATAGCTCGGATCTGAACATATCACTTCTTGTCTTTCCAGCACAATCCATTCCCATGGAAGTTCCGAGCTGTATGCATTCCTTGGAAACTTTCGAGTTGAACATACTTCTCAAAATTTCCAAACGGATATTCCGCTTAGATTAGACGCTCGAACAGTTGCCAATGTCTTCCTCTCTGGACGCGTCACTAGCCGCAACCCATCTTCGGAACAACAACTTACATGTTCCAAGCCATTAACAAGAATTTCTGAATAAAGTTATGCGAGATACGAATTTGGGCCTAACCCACAAGACTCATATTTCTGAGACTTTGGGTCGAATCAAGAAGTCTATGCTCAAACGGACTCGGATCGTCCGTTTGCGGCCCATTCGGTAAAATATGTTAAGCTAGGTGATAAACTAGATAAATGAAGGAAGGAGATATTTCCGGGCAGAAGAGGAAATTCCGAGCTAGAAAAGGAAATCTCAAAGGAAATGTAATACAGCAATAACAGGAAGATTTCTGGAAAATCTTGCGGACGAAGATCCTCTAAGCCGACTCGCCGCGATTATATAAGAAGACAGACTTCCAACGATTTAGGAATCTCGAAAAAACCTAGCATCTAGACTTAGAACTACAAATAGCTTGATCCCTTTCTTAGGGTACGTAGGCAGCCTTTCATAAGGTTCAGCTGTAACATCTTAAACAGTTATTCCTTGTACTTTGTTTCCGATTCGATCTACCAACAAAAATATCTTTCGGGTCTCTCTTGTCGTGTTGTTTACGTTGAAATTTTTGTTCCCTAAAAATTTTAGCTCTACAAATATCGATAGTGCGAGTTTCGACTCTCACAATACTTTGGTTAATGAGTGAGAGAAAAATTATTTGCCAACGCAAAGATGTGCTCTTTTGGACAAAAGAAGATAGGTTATATGGGTCACATTATCTCAGGAGCTAGTGTGGCTGCAGACCCAGAGAAAGTAGAGGTTATGTTGAAATGGCCAACTCCAAAGTCAGTAACGGAGTTACAGAGATTTCTCGGACTTACAGGATACTACAAGCGCTTTGTGAAGAAATATGGGCTGATTGATCGACCACTGACCTCGCATTTGAAGAAAGAAGGGTTTGTATGGTTGACAGAGGCAACAACCTCTTTCCAAGCACTAAAACTGGCAGTTATGAGTTTTCTAAAGTTAATTCTTCCGGACTTCACCAAGGCCTTCACCGTCCAATTGCCTTCCACATCCAAGCTTTTTCAGAGAAGGACCGAGTAAAATCAGTGTACGAGAGGGAATTGTTGGCCATTGTTAAGGTAGTAACTTAGTGGAAGCATTATCTGGCGGGACGTGAGTTTGTCACTAAAATTGATCAGAGGAGTTTGAGGCATCTTTTGGATCAGAAATCAGTGTCATCCGTTCAGCAGATGTGGGCAGCCAAACTGTTGGGGTTAAAATATTGGATTGAATACAAGCCTAGAGTGGAAAAAATGGTTGCAAACGCATTTTCAAAGAAACCCCCCTTACGACGATTCAAGGGTTGCGTACCAAAACTCGTTATACGCAAGTCGTCACCAAACACCCTTTCGGGGGCCCTACCACAGTTCTAATTCATATATATCCATCAAACACAATCAACGTTTTCGGTTTAAGCGATAACCTAGCATTCTACATTCCACAATCAATCACGCGTATCTCTACTCTAGACTACCTAGGAAAGACAACATTAACGAATGACTATCGTCCGGAATTGGATGAAGCAAGAGAGATCACAACCAGTCCTCACCTTAGCCAAATAAGAGGTCAAAACGGTAATTTAGAAGCTCCATTAGCCCAAACGGACATCAGATCTGGAAAGAGGACGAGAAATTGAGTGAATTAGGCTTTCGTTTCGCTTAAATCGGACTTAGGATGAGATAGTTATGATCAATTGAAATTGACCATCCCAAACCACCTAATTCGACCTAACCGAACTAAACCGGAATTAGAATTGAAATTGAATTGAAAACCGGATCAAACCGAAATGAAATTGATTTGAACCGGGAATTGGGATTGAACCGAACCTAACCGAAATTGGAAATCAAACCGGATTGAAACGGGTCAACCGAACCGGTTAACGACCCGACCCGGTCAACCCGACCTGGTCAACCGAACCGACCCAACCCAGTCAACCAAGTCGACTCGGTCGCCGGCCGAGTTTACTCGGCAGCGGCTCCGGTGGTTGGCGACAGCAGAGCTCCGGCGGCTCCGGTCGGTGGCGGACGGAGGCGGCTCCGGTCGGCGGCGGACGGTGGCGGACGGCGGCGGCTCCTGGCGGCGGACAGCGGCGGCGCGTGAGAAACCGGCGATTTTTCCTCCTGCGATTTCAACCCCGTCCGGATAGCTATGGAGGTGCGGTTTGCGGCTACGACTTCATCTCGTCGAGAGGAACGCGATGGTGGTCTAGGATTTCCCAGATTCCTCACAGTCAGAAAGATACGGAGGTTTTAGGTCTCGGGTGAAAGGGAACAGATCTGAAAAAGGGCTTACCGGATTTCTTTCGACATAGAACGATGGAGGAGCTACAGATCTGGGCTTGGAAGGTGGTAGCACGACGGGACAGGGCAGCACTTCGCCGAGAGTCTCTTCTTCTGTTTTTCTCAAAGGGTGGAGGCTCTTTAAATAGGAAAAGGAGGAAGAAACCCTAGGGTTTTAGAAGACTAATGGGCGTGGGCTGGGCTTTTCTTCTTCTTTTCCAATAATTTTTAAAAGGTTAGATTTGGGCTATTACATATTCACTCTCTCTCTCTCTCTTAATCAGGTTTTTCTAGGATCCAATTCGTTTTGAGATTTCAAAATTCTCAAAATGGATTTGAGTTTATGATTCGAATCACCTCAAGTTAAAAACCGTATCGCGAATTCTCTGATTCTTATTATGTAGTTCAAGTCTGGAAGATGTAAAGATTGATTATGTGGCCAACAAATTGATGTAGATGCAACGGTAGTTCGAGTTGAAGTGACCGAGAGAATAAAGAAAAAGGTCGAAATTGTCCCTACAGTAACGCCGAATAAAGAAGCTCCTTGTTCAGGCAAAAGAGGCGGTGAAAAGTAGTCGGTGGATGGGAAACCTGTCGAAAAGAAACCCGCCGATGAAAGAAGAAAGGCGTAGGACAGAAAAAGCTCATCCTGCTCTACCAAAAGAGTTAATAATAGGAGCGAAAGTATTTAAGTTTCAGACCAATCAATACGAGGTAGTAATTTTGAATTAGTATTCAAATTTGTTCGATAGTGTAATTTCAATCGAAGCATTGTTTTTAGGGATTTTTAAATTGTTCTGAGTTTTTATTATGCAATGATATAAAGGGAATGAATGATCCACATTTGTTTGTTAATATACCTTATGTTTTATCTGGGGGGAAAAAACAGGATGCAATAGCGTGTGATGTTTTAACCCACAAAACATAAATGTGGAGTTTGATTCAATTGGAGGGTTAGAGACTTGAGACATAATCTGATATGCTCCTATATCTCCATCAACAATCTGAAATGTCCCTATTATATTTTTAATGTCGAATTGACAATTTTACTTTTAATGAGTGGTTGTAAGGGTTAAATATAATTAAATTGGATAGTGGTTGTTGAAAAACACAGTAACTCAGTGGTGAAAGCTTCACACGCGTACATGTGTGCGACGTGCGCCAGAGTTCAAATCTCGTAGGCGTAGTAATACTTGGTATTATTGGGTATTACCAGGTATTACCCGGTAATACCCGGTTGGTAATACCCGGTAATACTGGTAATACCAGTACTACTACAAGTGGAGGTAATACTGGTAATACCGGGTAATACCTGATAATACTGGTAATATTGGTACTACTATAAGTGGAGATAATACTGGTAATACCGGGTATTACCGGATAATATTAGTAATACTGGGACAATTAGGGTGGGGATCTACATCAAATACATAAAATCAGTAAATTTTCATTTCAAAAAGTTAAAAAATATTTTCGTCCTTTTATTAAAATGAGAGACATTACAGATTAGTGGGGGATATAGTGGATTAGTTTGTGACAGATAGGGGCATACGGGACAATGTTCCTAGAGACTTAGAGTCAGTCCAACAATCTTATATGAGCTTATGATTCTACCATTGAAAGGACCGGAGCTTTTTGCTTATGAAAAGTTGCTTGGACCTCAAAAAGGTGTTTTGCTGTATGGTCCTCCAGGAACTGGAACTGGGAAGACTATGCTTGCCAAAGCTATTGCGAAAAATCAGGAGCTGTTTTCATTAATGTGAAGGTTTCTAATCTGATGCGCAAGTGGTTGGTGTTGCACATAAGCTTGGTAGGT
Source organism: Orychophragmus violaceus (assembly GCA_030180135.1). Lineage (NCBI taxonomy): Eukaryota > Viridiplantae > Streptophyta > Magnoliopsida > Brassicales > Brassicaceae > Orychophragmus > Orychophragmus violaceus. The sequence goes on along the minus strand of CM058235.1, from coordinate 38,535,507 downwards.
GCCAAATTTGCATTCTTAATGCATTTCGCTCTATTGGTATTGTTAAGCAATGATATGAGTTGCTCTGTTTATTAAGTGTCTGCTGTATTTAGTGACTGATGTTTTTTAAATCCTTCTTTGATGTGATGCAGAGACAATGGTTCCGAAGACGAAACTACATTGCCAAGGTTGCGAACACAAAATCAAAAGAGTAGTCAACAAATTAAAGGTGGGAAACACTATGATCCTCTTAATCAAATCCATTTTGAAGCGTTTTTAGTATTTAATTAGGTCCAACTACCTACAACTAGCTTCTATATTTGTTTTTTTGTGAAAAAAAAATATCAAATGGTTAGCTAAGAAGTTGTTTCCCTAATCTATGGGCTTAATTATTCTATTAATAACTAAATCAGGAGCTGTTTATTATTTTGATGCACATAAGCTTGGTAGTTTATTATTTTGATGAATGTTTAATTACATGAGTTAGTTGAATCACCACTGAAAGCGCCAAGGACTTGGTGATAATAAAGGAGATCATTGACGTCAAACGAGTCACTCCTTAGCTCAACTCACCGTTTAGGTTTTTCCCGCTAAAGAAAAAAGAGAGGAGGGAGACACTGTGGCGGGGGCGGCCACGGATCCAGCTAAGGACAAAGGTGCTGGTGAAAAGAAATAGAACAAAGATGTCGGAGAAACAAAAGACAGCGATGGTAAAAAGAAGAAATAAATTGCTCCATCCGGAGGAGGAGAAGAAGCAGACGGTGGTGCTACGGTGGATGTGAAAAAATATGAGCATATCGGGTATGACTATCCACCTCAGCCTATGTATTACCACCCACCAGGAAAACAAGTGTACGATCAACAATACATGATGCAAGGTCTATTATCTCAAACGTATTTACAAGAACCGTATGCAAAGCGTATATGAATCAAGTATATAGTCAAAAACCCCACCACCACCTTATATGATGAATCACCATGGGTATGCAGATCCTTATGCATATTGTAACATCCGTCTCCCGGCGAATCGGAGACGGGGCATTAGAACGCCCGTTGAACCGGATTCGGTCCAACCGGGATGCTAACTCAACTTGTCCCAGGACCTGGCGCTTTCTTCGTATTCAAACGCACCAATTATTCCACACGATAGATCAATCCCGCATCCGGACCTGCAAGAAAACGGGGACAGGAAAAGGGAAGAGGACTGAGTAATTGTTTCAAAACACAATTACCCAGTGAGAGCGGATTTAGGGAACCCGCGATCCCGGCTTACACTACACAACTACGAAACACAAGTCCTAAGCTAATAACACCTTGCAATCAGGCCCGAAGGCTTCACCACGCAATACTAACGTTCATTCGTGCTTTCGCACTCATGGACACCTTCCTTCAGCCCGTAGGCCCACATAATCCTTCATAATCCTTCTTTACCTTTCTTGGGAGGGGGGGCTCGTCAAACCCCCTACGACGCCTTCTCAAGGGACATGCACCACGTATGCATCCCGCCACACAACACCCTTTCGGGGGCCCTACCACAGTACTAAATCATACACATCCATCACGCACAATTAATATTTTCAGTGATAACCTAGTAGTTCTACGTTCCACAATCACATCACATCAATGCTTTACTATCCCTACACTACCTAGCAAATATGGCATTAACAGAGGACTATCGTCCGGATTTGAGATAGAGCAAGGGAGATCACCAACGGTCCTCACCTTGGCCAAAGAAGGGAAATGTCGTAATTTAGGAACTTCATTAGCCTGACCGGACATTAGATCTGGAAGGAGGATGACAAATCGAGTGAGATGGGCTTTTGTTTCCTTCGAATCGGACTTAGGACTGGCAAGTTATGGCCAATCAAAGTTTGGTTGACTGAAAGTCAACGGTCAGGTCAAAGTCAACCTAGACCCAGACTCAAACCCAGAATGAACCAGGCCCAAATCCATAACCGGCCCAAATTCTAAACCAGATCATAACCACCTAACCCAGTGAAATTGAATTAAACCAAAAAATTAATTGAACCAGAAGGAATTGAATTGAACCGTCAAACCGATAGGAAATTGATTTAAACCGGGAATTGCAATTGAACCGGACCAACCCAGCTAACCGGACCGGTCAGTCAACGGTGGCGCTCCGGTTGTCAACGGTGGCAGATGCTGGTGCTCCGGCGGTGCTCCGGCTCCGGCGGCGGCAGCGTGTGGCTCTCCGGCGGCGGCGCGTGGGCTCCACCACGTGGCTCCTCTGGCGCGTGTGGATCTCACGCGCCCGGCACTCCTCCGGCATGTGCGGCGGCTCGTGGGGCTTCGGTTGGCGGCTCCGGCTTCGTCTCGTCAAGGCGGTCACGATGGTGGGTTCGGTTTCTCGGGATTCATGGTATTTTGGGAGTTACAAAAGAATAAAACGTTTTGGGGTTTGAAAACACAGATCCGGAATTCCGAGAGTTACCTGATGAGAGAGGGGAGAAGGAAAACGTAAATAGGGCTTTTGGATGCTTCGAACAGCTTGCGATCTCGACAGGGCTTCGCCGGGAAAAAGAGAGAATGAGTTTCAGAGAGAGAATGAGGCTGATATTTATAGGAGGAGGCCTAGGAGTTTAGAGAAAAGGCAATTGGGCTTGGGCTTCCTCCTTTTTTCTAAAAAAAAATTTCCTGGACGGGCCAGGGCCATTACAAATTCTCTCCCCCCCACCTTGAAAAGAATTCCTCCCGAATTCTAAGGCGTGCGGTTTTCCGACCACTTCGGAACTCAAGGGCACTGTTCTGCTCAGGGTGTAGAGACTGGTACTACGGAAGGTATGTTCGGAAAGGCACGATATAATGAAAGAATGAATATAAATAAGGAATAGGGCTACATAGTTTTAAATAATATAAGAAGAACCGACTACGCAAAAACAGCTGAAAACTCAAACGAAAGAAAACCCCAATATCTAGAAAGAATAACTACACCCTACTCCTAGCAAATCCCCAAGCCCCCCGACTCTAGCCACTCGGTGATCCTGGAGTCTGGTACTCGAGATCCATGTCCCCTCGATATAGTTGGTCGTAATCTCACCCGTACTCCTCTGGGGTCAGAATCCGGCTATGAATATGAGATGGTGATCACTGGTGGTGCCACCTCCTGCTCTTGCATCTGTGCAGCCTGCTGCTGCTGTCTCTGCTCCTGCTCCCAAGCGGCCTGCTGCTCATCCAATCTCTCTTGTACCCGCTCTCGGGTAGCCCGCTGCTCATCCAACCAGGCATAGTCCCTGGCCTCTTGCTGCCGCCTTATCCTCTGCTCGTGGTCCCAAGCCTTCTGCTGTTCCGCCATCACTTGCCGCCTGGTCGCCTCATTCCTCTGGCTCCTTTCCCTCTCTTGATGTCTGTAGGCCATGTCCCTCTGATTTCTCTCCACAGCCTCTGCATAACGAGCAGCCATCACTACCGAACCGTACTCTCCGTTCTCTCCACCATCCGTCATCCCCTGTCGAATCTCTGGTAACAATCCATCCATGAGCATGGTCATAATGTGCATCGGCGATCGAGGGTAAGTACATCCTGATCTCCAGATGAACAAGTCCAGATACTCCTCCACACTCATCCCAACCATCTGGAATTGTCGGAGAACATCCCAAGGAAGCTCCTGCGCCTGGGGCCTCGCTGTCGACGCTCCCGGTGTGTCATCCTCTTGCGGAATTGTCTCGGTCCAAACTCTGGATAAGTCGGGTCACGCTGGGCTGAGGGTCTCACAGTCATGAAACACACATGGGTTGGCAGATTGGGATGACTCTCCTCCACTGCAGGCTCCTTCCCTGGCCTCCTAACACTGGGTGCACCCGCAGACGTCGACGGAGCCGCTACGGGTGTCTTCCGGGGTCGACCTCTACCCCTCGCTAGCCTTGAAACTGACTCAACTGGAACTGATGGAAACACGGATGGCGGGGCGGCGCCGGGGGTCACAATTGGCATCCTGATCGTGAGGCGTCTCCTCTGTCACGGCGAAACACTACTACTGGTCACAGCACGGGTGCGTATAACACTGGTGGGGCTAAGGGCGTACTCGGACCCAGAACCAGAGCTCGAATCGGTGGACATCCTGCATAAAAAGAAGCTAAGTGAGGTCAGAACAGGAGATAATCAATGATTAATTAGTGTTTGAATAGTTTTTCGCAACGTAACCATTTTGTAAAAATTTCGCAAACGTTTTGAAAAGATTTGAAAACATGGGTTTTGGGGTAAACAACGAAAGCTGATATCCCAGGATGGGATTGGGAGATCTTTACCTAGACTTTGATACCAAATTGTAACACCCGTCTCCCGGCAAACCGGAGACGCGGCATTAGGACGCCCGTTGAACTGGATTCGGTCCAACCGGGATGCCAACTCAACTTGTCCCAAGACTCGGTGCTTCCTTCGTATTCAAACGCGCCAATTATTCCACACGATAGATCAATCCTGCATCCGTACCTGCAAGAAAACGGGGACAGGGAAAGGGAAGAGGACTGAGTAATTGTTTCAAAACACAATTACCCAGTGAGGGCGGATTTAGGGAACCCGCGATCCCGGCTTACACTACACAACTACGAAACACAAGTCCTAAGCTAATAACACCTTGCAATCAGGCCTGTAGGCTTCTCCAGGCAATACTAACGTCCACTCGTGCTTTCGCACTCATGGACACCTTCCTTCAGCCCGTAGGCCCACACAATCCTTCTTTATCCTTCTTGGGGGCTCGTCAAACCCCCTCTGACGCCTTCTTAAGGGACACGCACCACGTACGCATCCCGCCACACAACACCCTTTCGGGGGCCCTACCACAGTACTAAATTATACACATCCATCACGCACAATCAACGTTTTTAGATTAAGTGATAGCCTAGCAGTTCTTCGTTCCACAATCAATCACATCAGCGCTTTACTATCCCTACACTACCTAGGAAAGATGGCATTAACAGAGGAATATCGTCCAGAATTGAGATAGAGCAAGGGAGATCACCAACGGTCCGCACTTTGGCCAAAGAAGGGCAATTTCGTAATTTAAGAACTTCATTATCCCGAACGGACATCAGATCTGGAAAGAGAACGATAAATCGAGTGAGATGGGCTTTTGTTTCGTTCGAATCGGACTTAGGACTGGTAAGTTTTGGCCAATCAAAGTTTGGTTGACTGAAAGTCCGGCGACGGCAGCGGACTTAGGACTGGAACAACCAGACCCAATTCGCCACTGCCCTCTGCTCCACAGCGACAAAGCCCCGATGATCTCGCTGAAATCCGTTCGATGTTAAGCCTATTGGTAAACCGAACGAGAAACAACGAGGCAAGCGCACGGGCCCAGAAGATTGTGAACCGCTCTCTGGCCGCGCAGCTCGATGAATAGGAAAGGCGCATTAACGCCCGTCGTGAAGAGCTCTCTAGCCAAAACCAGGGGGTAGATCAACACACGATCCACGAACCCCTATAAGTCCCCCACCGTGTACACGCTTGGACTTCTCCCAGGTGGTAAATCCACCGGGAACGTCGGGGAATTTTGCCAGTACGTCGAATAGCGGCTTTCGCCCTATAATGACGCCCATCGCGACTCCGACCCCATTCGGTTCAAATTCGACGATCACAGATCCAACCGGATCGGGAAGTCGACCATTACCCGGGCCACCATGTTTCCCGAGTAGTTCGAATATCCGGCCGAGGCAACTAGGAGGCTCTGCTTTCGCCTCGAGCTCAGGACCTGTTAACGGGTCAAATACGGTACAGTTCCGAACGCCGCAGGTCGACCAGATGGGATCGTTTCCAGTAATCGATCTTCTCGACCCCGCTTTCCCTGGACAAACTTCCAATCAAGCACAAGACCAGTTCGCGCCTACGACAGGCGATGACCACGATATGCTTAGACAGTATATTGAACAAGCTAAGGCTCAGTTCGTCAGTCTGAGCTCCAAAGTTCACATGGCGACAAACGCGGTGCCCGACATCGATCGAGTGATCGAAGAAACGCGACAAACGCCGTTCACAGACCGGATCGCCTTCCCAAGGATCCGAGAAATCAAGAAAACTAAATTTCCGGAATTCTCTGGGAAGTTGGACCCCAAAGCCCATATCAGGGCATTCTGACTAGCGATGGCAAGGGTATAACTTACCGACGAGGAGAGAGAGCCGGCTTTCTGCAGGCTCTTCGCCGAAAACCTATCGGGTTCCGCCCTAGAATGGTTTGCCGGACTGGAAGAAAGGTCCATCGACAACTTCACCATGTTCATGATGGCTTTCCTCAAACAATACTCCGTCTTTATCGAGGAAAAGACTACTGAGGCAGCTCTATTTGGCGTCTCCCAAAAACCCGACGAATCGCTTTGCTCGTACATCGACCGATTTAAGGAAATAAAATCCAAAATCGCAAACCCACGAGACGAAGTAGCTATAGAAGCACTATGACGTGGACTATGGTATTCAACCAGATTCCGCGAGGAAATAAAAGTCCGCGAACCTCAAACACTCGATGACGCCCTTCATCGCGCATCGGCCTTCGCTCGCCTCGAGGACGAAACCACGACCCTCAGAGAAAAGCATCGAAAAGAAAAGAACCCTTCGAGCTCGCAGAACTCAAACTCGAAAAAGGATTCCCGTAAATCAGGAAACGTCAATACGGTCGAGATCCCGAAGAGCTCGAAGAAATTCGAGTTCGACAAGTAAAAATTCTGTGAATTTCACAACAAAAGAGGACACCCGACTGAAGATTGCTATACTCGAGCTAAAGCCGAGGCTCAAAAGCGAGAGTCCGAAAGCAAACAAGACTCCGAAGTCGAGGAGGAAACTCCATCCGACAAAAAGGAAAGTAAACAGACCAAAGAGTCGAACACCAAGAGGCCTTCTCAGAATAAACGAGAACGGACAAAGGAGCCGGAATCTCTCGAAACACTCCCTCAGGGGTCGCGGAAGCGAGTCGAGTTTATTCTCGGCAAGCTCAGCCTGAGCGGCACCCCGGAAGGTTTAGTGTTATCTCCACCTCCGGCTCCCGTTAAGAGTTTACGCTCATGAATCAACCTCCCTCGTCTCTGCAGGGGGGATGTACGGGCCATACCCCCTAAACGAATCGACTTCATCTTCGGTGACTCAAAGCTCTGCCGAGACTCGGTCAATTCAATCAAAGCTCTTCAAAGAAGAGTCGAGACCGACAAAGGGGGGAAAATCCCAATGATAGGTCCAGACCACGAGATCACTTTCCACGAGAGCGAGACAAGCAATCTCGACAAACCACACGAAGACGCTCTCCTCGTTTGTCTAGTAGTGGGAGATGTCGAACTCTCAAGAATAATGATCGACACAGGAAGTTCGGTGGATGTCCTCTTTTACGACGCGTTCAAAAAGATGGACTTCAACAACTCCGAGATCGTGGAAGAAAAGACACCACTAGTAGGGTTCGCTGGCGAAACAACGTACTCGATGGGCTCTGTCTTCGCCCCGGTGATAGCTGGAGGAGTCCGAAGAATGACAGAGTTCGTCATAGTGGATCGGCCAGCTCCCTATAACGCTATTCTAGGTCGACCATGGATATACGACATGAAAGCGGTACCATCGACCTACCATCAATGCGTAAAATTCCCAACTCCTAAAGGGGTAAAACCGTGTACAGAAGTCAAAAGATTTCCCGCCATTGCTACATGAATGGATACAAGCAGATTGAGAAATCCCCTGCGTAGCAATTACAGAAAGAGGACGAGCTCGCCACCATGCAGACCAAAAGGTCGAATGACCCGAGTCAAATAGGGCCTCCAAAGGACCTCGCGACCCAAGTTTGCATAGACGATGCTCATCCCGAAAGACTCGTTGGCATTGGAATCGACCTATCAGAGCCAGTCAAAAACGAACTGGTCTCTTTCCTTAAACAAAACGTCGACTCCTTTTCCTGGTCTTCAGCAGACATGAGAGGGATCAACATTGATGTTACCAGCCACGAGCTGAATGTCGAACCAACCTACAAACCGGTGAGACAGAAACGTCGAAAACTAGGTCCGGAACGAGCTCAGAGAGGTCAAATACCCCGACTGGCTTGCGAACCTTGTAGTGGTTAAGAAAAAGAATGGGAAGTGGAGAGTCTGTGTAGATTTCACGGATCTCAACAAAGCATGTCCGAAGGACAGCTTCCCACTCCCACACATCGACCGGTTAGTCGAAGCCACCGCCGGACACCAGCTACTATCCTTCATGGACGCTTTCTCGGGGTACAATCAAATATTAATGAACCCCGAGGACCAAGAAAAGACTTCGTTCACAACTGATCGAGGCACGTACTGCTACAAAGTCATGCCCTTCGGACTAAAAACGCAGGAGCGACTTACCAACGCCTCGTCAACAAGATGTTTTCAGGACTCCTAGGCAAAACTATGGAAGTCTACATCGACGATATGCTGGTCAAATCTTCCAGGTATGAGGATCTCATCCCACAACTAAAAGAATGTTTTATCATTCTCAATAAATACGGGATGAAACTCAACCCAGCAAAGTGTACCTTCGGGGTCTTCTCAGGAGAATTCCTAGGTTACCACGTAACCGAAAGAGGGATCGAAGCGAACCCCAAACAGATCGCAACGTTCGTAGAGATGAAATCTTCCAGAACAACGCGAGAAGTTCAGCGCCTGACTGGTAAAATAGTTGCTCTGAACCGTTTCATCTCGAGGTCGACTGATAAATGTCTTCCCTTCTATCACTTGCTCAAAGCGAACAAGAATTTCCTCTGTTACGAAAAGTGCGAAGAAGCGTTCACCCAGCTTAAAACTGTTGGAATCCCTAGGATCCAGGGTCTAGGTGATTGAATCTAAGAACTGACCTCGTGATTTACCTGGAGATTGGCAGCGGAAATTGGAGCAGGTAAACGAGATCTAGAGCGCCTCAATCGCTGCGCCTCTATCGTAGTCCACACGCACACAAGCTGGAATCCGCTGGGATGCTAGTACCGGTGATCGGATCTCCTGGGATTCTCTGCGTGTTTCTCGAGGAAGAGGGTCTGTTTTCTGTCAAGAAAAACTGTCTGCGACGGGTCTCTTTTTAGGTCGTGTAACCTGGCCTCTATAAATATGCCCATGGTGTACAAACCGTAACATCAGTTACGGTATCGACCTTGTGTCGATCGTTGCACCTAATGGTAACGATCGACACACCTCTTGCATCGATCGACGCACCAATGGCATCGATCGACATACCTCTTAACACACGAATTCAATGTGTATCCAATACACATTGATTGGACCATATGCCAATGATCAATTCCCTACAGAAGCGTATCCAACTTGCTTAGGTGTGTGACCCTTTAGGTTCACACGATACTAGAAATGAGTTACAACTCATTTATCATAAGCGGTTTCTAGCAAAACTTTATGATTACCCAGTATCACATGAATTGTCCGATCTCGACAATACAACTATCTTCAGAACATAATCCTAACAATCTCCCACTTGTACTGGAATCATTTATTCCCATAATCCCATTGTCGCTATATCTCGATATGGCATAAGGCAAGAAACTGTGTCATCCTTATTATAGCCAATATCATGTTCATCGAACTTCTGATCTATACTGATAAAACAAACGACTGACAATCACCTCGTTTGAGCACGGCCATGCATTTTCTCAGTATCAAATCTTCGATGGGCCCTGAGATATTTATCTCCTTTTATATAGGAGGGACAAATCCCATCTTGTTCCATCCCTGTTTCTACACACACTTCATGATACGCCTAAGCAATGTCTTTATAGCCGCCAGTTACGGAACGACGTTTGACAAGGTCAAAGCGCACCAATTCATATGCTAGAAAGCATGATGAACTCAGGTCAAAGGACTATACTCTATACTCGTAATGAGAAACTCTCATGACACAGATATAACTATCCTGTAGAGTTCTCATTAGCGGGTCATGTCCGATCATTTGTTCACCAACATATATCTATGTGACTGACTGTGATACTCATATCATTGACTCCATGAAACTTAGTCAACAGGCACCTCACAAGCTAGTCTATCGCGGTTGTCAGTGTCCCACTTTGACAATCTTGACTAGGGACTATCATAATTTATGTCATCTTTTACTTATAGGGTTTCATGATCAAGTCCTCAACTTGATGACCTATATGATGACCATAAAGTACTTTGGGACCATTACCTAATTATCCAATAATCAAATAATACTGATGTCAGTTTATCACAAACATGACTACATAATGTCTATCTGAACATCATAACTAACATAACTCCCACTAGAATCTAGACCACGTCTTCAGATATCTAGTACCTACAGCAACAGCATGAAGCTCATGCTTAGGTTGTGAGAGATGCTGCGGCGTTCTTGCTTGGAGCCATTCCAACAAACCACACCGCTATTCTTTAATAAGCACTATTTTGCGGTCCACTTCTTGGAAAACTTTCCAACAGATAGCGCCGCTACACAGACAAAGAGACATAACCAGGTCGGAACCGGGAATCATCTTTGTCCGTCTTACTACTTATAACAGATTCATCACTTCCTCAGTTGTACAAGAACATATCCTTAGTGTTCCTCAAACACTTGGGGATATTCCTTACAACTGTCCAGTTACTTTACCGGAATGTATTGGTATCTTCTCGTCATGCTATATGCGTAAGCTGCATATAGACGAGCGCAAGATATGACATTCATGATGGATTTTATTGCAAAATCAAAAAGGAATCACACTCATAGATTCTAGCTCAGCCAGTGTCCGAGACACTTCATCTTGCTAAGATCGATACTAGCTCAGCCAGTGTCAAAGACACTCCATCTTGCTAAGATTATTGCCATAAGACCTTTGGTATGAAGCTATTCTTGGAATCATGCATATTGGATCTGTCCAATACCTTATAATCATAAGGATTCTGACCCGATCCAATTAGCTCTTCTGATTCATCTCAATGGATCCATATTCCAAGAACTTTCGCGGCTTCTCCCATGTCTATTGTTGAATTTGACTTCCGACCCAAATCTTGACAAGACTTTAGCGTCGAACGTCGTTTATGAGATTAAGTGTGTTATAAACATACAGTCTTTGAGAATTGCAACTACGCTCCCACTAGTTTACTTGTAAACGCACGGTTTCTATTCGTTCCTGATCGAGTCAAAGCCTTTGACTGTTTTAATAGAACATAGATTTCAACTCCAAGATGTTTGCTTTAATCTATAAATAGATCGGTGAAGTTAACATGCATACCTAGCAGATTTTCGGAGTTGGGGCTCACCATCGCTTCTTTGAATTTCGCATGCTCGTCACTATTCAATGATCATCAGATCACGGCAATCAGTCATGAAGAATCACTCTCGGTTTAGTGACGGATCCATCAGGATCAGCGAGATTCCGGCTCCACAGGTGTGGATCCTACAGCACTTTGTAGATCCAACCGCTGCTTTCCCTTAACAGGTTGAACAGCCTCCTGTGTTGCTCGAATTTCTTCGAGCTGTACTTTTACTCCCACTGTTCTTCTTGAAAAACAGAGTTCCGAACAACAAAACTTTGTTCTCGGATTGGTTGCAAAAGTAATAAGCCTCGGTTTCCCTAGGACAACCGGCGAAGCAGCCTTTATTAGATTTGGGTTCAAGTTTTTTTGTTGACAACTGCCTTACACAAACCTTGCAATCCCAATTAATCAGTAAAACATACTTGGAAATCACCCAGTCCACATCCAATGTGGTGTCTTTAAACTGATTCTGATAGAAACATAATTTGCGTAAGCATATTCATTTTAGAGTGTATTTTAAAAGATTATGGAAGATTCTTGTGACTCATCATCAATCGGAGCATATCTAATAAGATCCGATTCTTTCTGTTAGATGATCACCCAATTCTTGACTCAAGTATTTTCTTCCGCGATTCAATCGAGGATCTCAACATTTCTGTCAAATCGTATCTACACTTCATCTTGGAACTCCTCAAGGGATTCCTGTTCGAGACTCATCAAACGAACACAGTCATACTTTATTGATGCCATCAATAAGGTAATGAAGTACAGAAGATTTCCTTTGGCACTAATGCTCATCGGGCCGCATACATTAGTACGTTTAAGGCCCAATGAGCCTCTGGCCCGTTTCCTTTAGCTCTGCTAAAAGCACCTAAGTCATTTGGTCCAGTGAACAGAATTCATATCTCAAATGATTTATAATCAAATGAGTCCAAAACTATGGAACTTCTGAATCCGCTTCACTCTATGTGGTTAAATGACTATGCCAAAGAAAAGTCGAGTTCGAGTCATCAGACTCAAACCATTATTATTTGTGTTATATTCAAAATTACGCTGGTTTAAGATATAAAACCCATTCCAAACGGGGTGCTACCATATGATATTTCATTGAGATCTAAAGAACAAAACTTGTCTTTTATCAAAATGAAAAACATCCAAATTCTTTACAAGAAAATGAAAGACATTTCTGCACAAGGCAGATACATAGTCGTAATTACTTAATTTCTAAAACCAAGTATGAAGGGCTCCTACAAGTGGAGAATCTCTACGGTTCATGCAGCAACCATTGCTTCATACCAGACACGCAGTTCCACTTGCCCTTTCTTCAACGTTCTACTGTCGCTTAGGTCCTGCATATTTCAAAAATATCAGTACCACAACTAGTATCTAATACTTATGTAGAACTTGAATTAATAACACAATACCTGAAGAAGAAGTACCATACATCTCCTTCATCTCTTGTGAATCTTCCAAGAATTTAATGCAATCTCTCTTCCAATGCCCTGACTCATCGCAGTAGAAGCATTTTCTAACACCATATGGGCCTGACTTGGGCTTAAAAGGTGACACAGGCTTATCCTGATTTTAAATCTGGACGGCCCTGCCTCTATCCTTGCCAACACAAGATTTCTCAAATCTTTTACCCTTCTTGATGTCTTGCTCTGCTGTTTTGAGCATGCCATGCAGCTCAGTCAACGTCTTCGTCAAGCCTTTCTTGATATAGTTCTTAATGAACTTATCATAGCTTGACGGCAGTGACTGCAGAATGATGTCAGTGGCCAACTCTGAGCTGACAGGACATTCCAGTTTCCCCAGGTTATCAATTTAACCCATCATGTTAATGACATGAGGACTTACTGGAGCATCCTCTGGTAGCTCGCACCCAGTGAGAGACTTCACCATCTAGAATCTCTCAACTCGTGCCAGATCCTGAAACTTCAGTTTCAGGTTGGTGATCATCTCTATTGGCGACTCCATGTTCTCGTATTGACTCTTCAAGTCCGAGTTCATGGTAGCCAACATCAGATCACACACATCTACCACATCAATATAATGCTTATTCCAAGCATCATATACTGCATTCGAGCGATTGGTCCCAAGCCTTTCTGGAAGAGCTTTCTCAAGGACATAGTCCTTACTCTCCTGCTTGAGGATTAATCTCAAATTGCGATACCAATCCAGGAAATTTGACCCATTTAACTTGTCCTTCTCAAGGACGGGTCGTAACGAGAAGGTAGTTTTAGACATAGGCTGAAAATTTTAATCAAAGAAAATTTTAGTTATGATTTCAGGAAATGAGGAATCTTATCCAATAAGAAAACTCGCATTATATTCAAACAACGTTTCCTCTATGAATATAATAATCCAAGATCCATACATCACTAAAATCTGAGTGGACGACTCGTCATTATCCAGAGTTTAGTAATCTAGGTAAGCAAATCATTGTCGATTGTACTCAGTACAACTCTTGGTCGCAGATGAGACAATCCATGTCTCATCCACTCTGATGTCTCTGGGCCCAGAACTTCTGATAGCCCAGTCAAGTAAAACAATCTCTTCTGTCTTGTGATCATTGACAGTCGCACTGCAAGTCTATCAATGATCATCTGCCTTACTCATGTTGCAGTGGATACCAAGGACTCCAAGACTATCCAACAAACGACACGAGTCTTGACAGTAGACAAGATTGGGCAAGACATCAAGATCACTTGATATTTAGTTGAGGAAATGGAACTTTTAAAAGATTAGTAACTCAATCTCTTAGGTCATGCAATAGTTGATGTCAAGCACTGCAAGACCATCAACGCTACTACCTGCCTTACTCATGTAATTGTGGACACCAAGCTCTTGGCAAGACTATCCAACAACGAAACGAGTCTTGACAGTTGACCATATTGAATAACTAAGCTTCGGTCTAACACACATCCAATGTGTATTAAATAGGTTTAGAATATTTTTAATTTTTAATTTCAATTAAGTTTTACTTGTTCTAATTTAAGTGGGTTAGGTCATTTGGTTCGGTTTTTCAATCATCTGGTTCAAAAACCAAACGATTACGGTTCGCATCGTCACCACGCGCATCGACTGACACACTTGGTCGACATTTGATATGCAACCTTTACCAACCCTATAACCGGTCTTAGACCAATTGCGATAACCGGTCCAATCTAATTGAACCGACTTATCCAATCAAACTGATCTTAACTAATCAAATCGGTTTATTCCAATTTAGATAACTAATTCAATCCAATTGAATCAATTCATCCAATTTAAACCGATCTGACCTACCTTAACCAAGCATGATAACCAATTCAATCCAATTGAACCGATTAACCAATCGCAAGGACTGTGTCGACCGACACTAAACCTGTGTCGATCGATACAGTTGGGTATCAGGGTATTTTAATCGAATTAAACCGACATAACCATGCGAGATAAATCTAATTGAACCGATCTATCCTTTCGCACAGCCTGTGTCGATCGATGCACCCACTGTGTCGATCGACACAGTGTGATTTCTAAATCGAAACCCATTCTTTAATTAGGCGAATTCGCGGTGCATCGATCGACACAACTTGTGTCGATCGACGCTATGCGAAAACACAATTGCTTTTGCATTTTCGCGCTGAATCGATCGACACACCCAGTGCATCGATTGATGCTGTGCGAAAACCCAGTAACCGTTTTGCCGTTTTCGCGCTGCATCGATCGACACACCCAGTGCATCGATCGATGCTGTGCAAAAACACAGTTCTTCGTTTTCGATATTAACAAATCCGAGATTCTTATTAACAAAACGAATCCTAGCTAGCATCAAATCAATCAAAAAGTCATTAAATCAAATTCTAGGCTACTGATTCAATCTATTAAACCCTATGGCTCTGATACCACTGTTGGAATCCCTAGGATCCAGGGTCTAGGTGATTGAATCTAAGAACTGACCTTGTGTTTTACCTGGAGATTGGCAGCGGAAATTGGAGCAGGTAAACGAGATCTAGAGCGCCTCAATCGCTGCGCCTCTATCGTAGTCCACACGCACACAAGCTGGAATCCGCCGGGATGCTAGTACCGGTGATCAGATCTCCTGGGATTCTCTGCGTGTTTCTCGAGGAAGAGGGTCCGTTTTCTGTCAAGAAAAACTGTCTGCGACGGGTCTCTTTTTAGGTCGTGTAACCTGCCCCTATAAATATGCCCATGGTGTACAAACTGTAACATCAGTTACGGTATCGACCTTGTGTCGATCGTTGCACCTAATGGTAACGATCGACACACCTCTTGCATCGATCGACGCACCAATGGCATCGATCGACATACCTCTTAACACACAAATTCAATGTGTATCCAATACACATTGATTGGACCATATGCCAATGATCAATTCCCTAAAGAAGCGTATGCAACTTGCTTAGGTGTGTGACCCTTTAGGTTCACACGATACTAGAAATGAGTTACAACTCATTTGTCATAAGCGGTTTCTAGCAAAACATTATGATTACCCAGTATCACATGAATTGTCCGATCTCGACAATACAACTATCTTCAGAATAAGTACAATGTGATTTCAGGATATAATCCTAACAAAAACTTACCTAAGCGAACCACCTATACTGGCGAAACCAGTAGAAGGGGAACCCCTCTACCTCTACCTAGCTGTTTCCACGGCAGCAGGAAGTGGAGTCCTGGTTCGCGAAGAACAGAACGAACAACGGCCGGTGTATTACATCAGTAAGACCTTAATCGACGCTGAAACCAGATACCCCGCCATGGAAAACTCGCCTTAGCGCTAGTAACATCAGCTCGGAAACTCCGACCATACTTTCAATCGCACTCGATCATAGGTAATGACCTCTCAGCCACTAAGAACCATCCTTCACAGTCCAAGCCAGTCCGGTCGACTGGTCAAATGGGCTATCGAACTTAGCGAGTATGACATAGAATATAAAGCTCGGATGTGCCTAAAAGCACAAGTACTGGCATATTTCATAATCGAGCTCCCACCGACCGTTGAACTTGACCCGACCTCCGCCATAAAATGGAAACTCTACGTTGATAGAGCTTCCTCAAGGCAAGGATCTGGAGTCGGAGTAAAATTGGTCTCCCCACCGGCGAAGTCTTGGAACAGTCTTTCAGACTGGGCTTCGCCGCATCAAATAACGAAGAAAAATATGAAGCGTTGATAGCCGTGCTCAGACTAGCAATAGCAATAGGAGCCCGAGAAGTAGACGCGTTCAGCGATTCCCAATTGGTCACGAGCCAATATCATGGCGACTACGAGGCCAAGGACGAGCGCATGGAAGCATACCTACAGGTAGTCCTTACGCTCGCCAAACAGATCGAATTCTTTGATCTAACACGGATCCCGCGGGGGGAAAACACCGCAGCCGATGCCCTAGCCGCATTAGCATCGACATCAGATCCTAACCTTAAAAGGATCATACCAGTCGAGGGGATCGAGAAACCAAGCATTGACATAGCCCTAAAAGCTCTGTCCTTGAAAGAGGACAAGCCTGCCATAAAGGACGATGTCGAGCACGAAGAATGTCTCGGCGACACCAGTCGCGACATCATCAAAATTGATGATGATCCTGATCCGAGAAATGCCGTGTACGTCGTGAACGTCCCTGATGGACCAATCCAAGCCGCATCCACCAGTCAAGGATCCGAGCCTGACAATGACGAAGATTGGAGAACTCCGATCATTCGATACATTACAAATGGCGAAGTTCCCGACGACAAATGGGAGGCACGGAAACTCAAGACACAAAGTGCAAGGTACTGCGTCACACAAGGAGAGCTCTTTAAAAGGAGTCTCTCCGGACCTTACCTCAAATGCCTCGACAAAAGGCAAGCCCTAGCCGTGATCACGCAGGCCCACGACGGATCCTGCGGAAGCCATTCCGGAGGACGAGCCCTGGCCGTACGAATTAAAAGGCAAGGCTATTTTTGGCCAACAATGGCCACCAAATGCGAGTCCTTCTCCAACAAATGCGACAAGTGCCAAAAGCATGCCCCGATTATCCACCAAGCATCAGAGAAACTCTCCTCTATCTCATCGCCATACCCATTCATACGATGGGGAATGGACATCGTGGGGCCCCTAGTCGCATCCGGCAAAAAGAAAGCCACACACTTATTGGTAATGACAGACTACTTCACCGAATGGATTGAAGCAGAGTCGTACCAAAAGGTCAAAGACGTTCACGTTAAGGAGTTCGTCTGGCGAAACATCGTTTGCCGGCACGGACTACCCCACAAGATCGTCACTGATAACGCTTCCCAGTTCATATCAAACGCCTTCAAGGAGTTCTGCAGAACATGGAACATAAAGCTGACTTACTCGACGCCACGCTATCCCCAAGGGAATGGGCTGGCGGAAGCGGCTAACAAGGCAATCATGAATAGCCTCAAGAAAAGACTCAATGAGTGCAAAACGAGCTGGAGCGACGAGCTCCCAGCCGTACTCTGGGCCTACCGGACTATCCCCCGCAAATCCACCGGCGAGACTCCCTTCTCGCTGGCTTACGGGATCGAGGCGGTAGTACCAGCCGAAATCCTTGTGTCAAGCATCCGCAAAGAAGAATGCCCACGACAAGAGGAACTCAATAACAAGATGATAACTGACGAGCTCGATATCGTCGACGAAAGGAGGAACCTCGCACTAGCTCGAATCCAGAACTACCAACAAGCCGCAGCTCGTTACTACGATTCCAAGATCAAAACTCGAAGGTTTCAAGTAGGAGAGCTCGTCTTACGGAAAGTGTTCGACCATAAAAAGGAAGAACACGCTGGAAAGTTAGGAGCAAAGTGGGAAGGTCCTTACCAGGTCACCGACGTTGTAAAGGACGGGGTCTACCGACTCAAGTCGGTGGAAACCCAGAAACCTGAACTACGACCTTGGAACATCATCAACCTCAAAAGGTACTTCCACTAGGAGTACGACAACATAATCGAACTACGAAATGGCTTGATCCCCTTAAAAGGGTACGTAGGCAGCTCGACTTCGAGCGCAGCCACCCCCCAAACACAAAGCTCTTACCGAGCTCAACAACTTCTGACGAAGTCATACTAGCTTATCTTTGAGAAATCAAAATAAGTCTCTCAATCCAATGTCTCTTTATGTCGTAAAAGTTAGAGTCGTTGCGAAATACCTCACCATTACATTCTCAAAAAGTGATATGAAATTATCTCTCCAAGAAGCAATGTGATATGAAATTATCTCTTCAAAAGCTAAAGTGATATGAAATTATCTCTTCGAAAACAAACGATATTAATTTATCCTTTCCGAGCGACCTGAAATGGCCTCCCCCAAAATCAAGAGATATGAAATTATCTCTTCCAAATAGAGGTGATATGAGATTATCCCCCCCCCCCCAAATATCAAAAGATATGAAATTATCTCTTCCAAAATCAAGTGATATGAAATTATCCCTTCCGAGAGATTCCAGACGACCTCTCCAAAAATCGAGTGGTATGAAATTACCTCTCCAAAAAAAATAAAGCGATATGAAATTATCCCTCCATAAACAAGCGATATGAAATTATCCCTTCCGAGAGACCTCAAACGGCCTCCCCAAAAACTAAGTGATATGAAATTATCCCTTCAAACAAAGCGACCTAAAAGAGTCCTTCCAAATCGAACGAACTGAAATGATCGTCCCAAAGTAAGAGATCCATAATGACCTTTCCAAAACCTATAATTCTTCTAAACCTTATACGGATTAAAAGAATTGGGGGGTTACCCCCTCCCTTCAAGCAAAAAACAACGAGGTCGAGACAGTTATTCAAGCAAACGACCTTTGTAAGTCCACTTCGATTCGTCCTTATATTTCAGTAATTTTGAAAACATCCAGCGTTAAGCTCGAATCCTACACTACGAAAGAGTGGTACCTCGCGTATAATCGACCTGAAAGTTCACAAAGTGGACTCCCTAAGGTAATTCGAGACAAGTTATTTGTCGACCCCCTCCGAAGAGGTTCAAATTGCCATAACGGCCAAAGTCTATGCTAAGACATGAAAGATCCGAAAGCAATTCATAAAAGAAAAGAAGGACACGATGTCCTCGAGTTCGAACAAAAGCCCACTAAGGGCAACACAAAAAATAAGAAAAAAGCCCCCATGGGCAACAAAAGTCTGAGGAAGAATTAAAAGCCCTCTAGGGCAGCAACGGATAAAAAAAAGGGGACTAGAATTGCTCGGAAGGAGAGGAAGCTTCGTCTTGATTCTCCATCTGATCATCAGTCGCCCTGTCCTCCTCGAGTCGACCCTCGACCTCATCGCTAACCCGTGAGCTGACTCCGGTCGGAAGGTTCGATCCATACTGATCAAGACGAGCGGCCGCCTGGTCTAGAGGGCGCGCCAAGATCACAGAATCGTCCGACATCACCGACAAATTAAGCTTGCTGATACTGAAGTCCGACACCGCTGCGGCATTCATCTCCTCCGTGGCCAATCTTTTCTTCTCAGCCAAGTCCATCACCTCCTTGGTCAGATCCAGTTCGCCAGAAGCGAACTCGGCGATAAGCGCGATATTGGCCAAAGCCTCCTGAAGCCTCATCTCGGCGCTCATGGCGACCTTCCTTTGGCTCTCCTTCGCCGCGATTCCCTCGAGAATCTTGAGGTATTCACCGTTTAGCCCTTTCCTCGCCTCATGGGCCGCCACCTTGACGTCAAACTCTCGGTCGGCGAGAGCTTTGTCCAGATCGGCCTAACATTGCGCAGCCCGCACATCCGCAACCCGACCTGCCTCAATGGCGGTTCTACTCGCCTCCTCCGCGACCGAAACCTGAGCCAAGGCACCTTGCAACTGCGTATCCAGGTCGCCCGCCTTCTTCCGTAGCTCCTCCTCCCAAGCCAAGGCCCCCTGCAACTGCGCTCTCATGTCGCTAACCGTCTTCTCGACGGTATCGAGCTCACTCGCTTGGGGTATCTCTCGCAGCTCGCGCTCGGCCCTAGCCGCAAACCTGTTCGCAGCCTCCAAGGCCTACGAGAAAAACGAGAATTAAGCATGAAACATATCAAAAAGCGAAGGAAGGAAATCGTTACCTTCCCAAAAGCCGCCATCATCCTGGTATAAGCTTGACCGAGAGCCATATCCCCGACAGCCGAAAGCTTAACACCTGCGGGCTTAAAATGCCTCAGCAGATAGGCAACACCCTTCGGGTCATCCGCAATCGGACATTCCTTATGGTGCCTGAAGCGCCAGTTGAAAGACCCGGAGGACCCGGAAGAAGCAGGTCTCACCTCAACACTCTGGTTCGATCTCCTCGAGCTCACCTCCGCGTCAGTTCTTTAACGCTTCGCCGCCGGAGGAGGAGGACCGCCCCGGCTCCAGCCGTTTGATCCCCTCGAACCATTCGACCGGGAGTTGCGCAAAGCAGGCTCTCCAGACGGGACCTGAACTGGTTCCTGACCGGCCGAAAGAGGAGGTAAATTCTCCCCCCCCCCCACGTTTGCCTCTCCAGACCATGTGACCACGACGAGAGAAACCTGAACAGGGTTAGGAGGAGGGATTGAAGGAGGAGGATGAGGCCCCTCGCCCATGGCAAAAAGAAGGGCGTTGCTCAAGTCGCCGGCCTTCATTTTCTTCGCCAGATCAATGGGATCCTTCCCGTTCTGACGACTGCTAGATCTTCGCGGCATCTTTTCAAAAGAAGGGGTGCTTGCGGTAGAACTGTCGTCCGAAACAGGTCGATCTGCAGACAAAACAGACTCGAGTCAGCCCGGCAAACGAAAGGCATATGGCGTGAAAATCCTCGTACGGATTAACCCGAATACTTACTCTCTCCAGCTCGCTCGATAATCTGAAGCGGAGCCTGAATGGTTCGAATCGAAGTGGGCTGACAAGGGAAGCGTGATCCGTCTCGCGAAAGACGAGGTTGGTATGAAGGAGGTTGTCGGGCCGCAGGACCTAAGGCAGCTCGAATTCGCTGGTCCGTAAAGTTAGACTAGCGTATATCTCCTCTCCGAAGGCGAGCTATCAAACTCGATGTATTTGGGTTCAAAGATAGTGACTCAGGAGCCTCTGCAAAGAAACCTAAAAGGTTATCAGCAAACAGCTCGATGTCAATGAAGGACACCGTAACTACCAGAGAAACTAGTAAACCATATAAGCTAACCAACGCTAGCTGCCCATCTTGTCGGGATAACCGAATAATCGAAATCCTTGACCGAGTGATGATTGATCCGGAAGTAAAAGTATTTACTCTTCCACACATCCCTCGTCGGGATCTCATCAAGGATTTTCCCATGGCGAGGAGAGAGGTAGTAAGTCCCGGGAAAACGAGTGTTATGTTTTACCAAGCAAACCCTCATCAACTCCTCGACCCCGAAGTCGATGCCCTCCTCGGCGGCTCTGACCCCGAGCCCGATGACATACCGAACAAAATTCGGAGTCATCTGGTGAAAGGCCAGCCGGAGCTGAGCCAAAACCCATGAGATAATGCGAGGGATTGGAAAAAACAATCTGCATTTATCGAAATAGGTATAAGAGGCACATCAATGACCCTCGACGACAGTTTCTGGGGACATTCCCGGTGATGGGATAAGTATCTCCACCTCCGGCGGAATCCGGCACTTCACCCGCAACTTCCGTATTTGGTCGACAGTCAAACTGGACGGTGGATGAGGACCAACCGGTCCCGCCGCCACAGTTGAACTTGCCCTGACCGTACCCTTTCGAACCATGATAGTTCGGTGTATCGGAAATTTCTTTTGAGAAAAGAAGAAAGACGAAATCTCTAGAGGAGAAAGTCTCGGAATAACGGCAAAAGGAATAAGAGCGAGAGGCAAAAAAAAAGGGGATATAATGAGGGAGAAGAAGTTACCTTGACGATTTGTAGTGCGAGCAGTAATGGGAATCATGCTGGGTAACTTCCCCTTTTAAACTATCTCGTGCTCGAGATCCGTGGGATCTTTCGCATCCCATAATCCCAACCGCTCAATTTGAAATTTGTAAATAATTACGAAAAAGATTGAGACAGTTGGGATCTTTCAGTTTCCTGCGGTCTCGACCGTCGATATAAGAACTAAATGCAGGAGCGAATGGTTAAACGATTGAGTCACATCCGCCGTGGTAACGGACGCGCCACGAACAGGCTGATCCAACCCACGCGCTCAATCTTGGCCACCCGATTAAAACAAAATCTGCGGACGAGGCGAAAACAATCATTAGGGCTTCCCTAATGCCTAAGACACGTGCGCGTCTTCCCGAGAACGTCCACCGCCCAATAACCTCGACTTCTCGAAATCAATGGGCTGGGGGGCTATTGTTAGTACTGGATTCCCCTCTAGGAAATCCGGCCCATTAACAAATAAGACAAAGGCCCATATTCATGAGCCCGTTCCAGAATCATAGACAAAGAGACGAGTCGATTCTTTTTCTGGGCCCGAACGAATGACGTCTTAACAAAGTCCAAGCAACGCCGAAGTGGGAGGAGATCGAGCTCGAGCTCGACAGAGACGACGTGGAGATAGAGTGACTCGGTCGCCAGTTCAACTGATCCGCGAGAATCTCGGGGATCGTTACGAAGGAGAGGCCGAAATATCGGAACAGAAAGATCAAAGTCGAGACTATTTAAAGAGGAAGTGGCGATCCATTCAAGACATTCCAACCCTAACTTAGAACACTTCGACTAGATAGCTCGATCATCATACTTTGTACTCTCTTTTCGATTGTGTTTGTTCTATCTCGACGATCAATCTCAATAAAGTCTTTGATTCATAGGAAACTATACCATTTCTATATCCTAAAGTCCAAATCCACGAATACAAATTCTTAGTGTGAATCCCGGATCTCACAGAGGCCTAAGGTTTTAGAGAAAAGGCAATTGGGCCTGGGCTTCCTCCTCTTTTCAAAAAAAAAATTCCTGAACGGGCCAGGGCTATTAAACATATGCTTGCTCCTGAGATGTTTAGTGATGAGAATCCAAATGGTTGTTTTGTTACGTGAGCGACATGAGAGATGAGGAGATCGTAATAACTAAGGTAGATATACAAAATTGAAATACGAAGGAAACTTCCAAGTCCATTATTCTAAACTAGCGATATTGGCCGGTTAGAACTTGTTTTTTTAGAGGTGTGGGTTGGGAGACGATGTCAAAGATTGCATCTTTTTAAATGTTTCACACTCTTTTTAGTTCTCCTGAATCTCTCTCTTATCCAATAAGATGATCGTAGTTTCTGAATTTGTATATGTTCTTGCCATTAGTTGAGAAATCGAAATATAGATATTCGGTCTCCATTTATGTTGATCCAAAGTTTTTTAACAATGAATGAAATTGAAGGGATATCTGAACATTGTGAAGTGAAATGTAGGATAAACCAATGAATTTAATGATGATTTTGGATGATTTACGATCTGTTTTCCAAATGTTTAGTTTGATCAAACCACAAAAGACAAAGCCCTGTGAGAAGTGAGCCAAGGTTAAATGGTTAATAAAGTTGTATTCTTTTTCTAGTTTGAAGTATATAACTTTTATTTCTGGCGCTTTTCCAAGGGCCGTTCAACGCCTATTTGGAAAATCGCGCCCTCTGCACTGCCTAACTCGATAACTGCACCACCACTGCAACGCCAGTCTCGAAGTTTAAACCACCACCACATCTGTTTTCCGGTGAAGATTTTTTTCTTGTTTTACGGCTTCTTTCTGGTGATGTTTGTTTTCCTCGGTGTACTTTTTCATGCGTATAGAGAATACATCCGGTTGGAAGTAATGAAGCTCATGTCTTCTCCGCTTATCTATGTAACCGGACATCGATCCTCTGCTCTTTGTGTCAGTGCTTCCGCCTGAGATTGCTCGCTTGCTTTGGGTCGCTATAACCTTGTATTGTGACTTACAGTTTGAGGATCCTTGTTCCCGTCACATTCCCTCAGGTTGAGTTCTGGTAACGTAACTCTCGGAATTCGCCTTTCTCTGCCTTCGGCAACTATCTTGCCGACTCTCTGAAGATGTCTCATCATTATTCTCGTCATGAAAAATAAAAATGAACAGCCTGACAGCAGGGACCAGCTCAGGGATCTCCAGTTTGCATACTGAAAGCCGACAACTCCAAACTTATTGAAGACAATAGACTCACCATCATTGGTCGAGTAACTAACCTAGTTATTCATAAGCCTAGAGCTGTCATCAACTTCTTTCTCCAATATTGGAATACTTCTGGCCGAGTTACTATGGTGGCTTGGATCCGACAAGTTTCAGTTTCATTTTGAAACAGAGGAGGATCTTCTTCTGTTTCTCGCCAAATCTCCCTTCTATTACAAGAAATAAATGCTTATTATGCAGTGTTGGGAACATGTGGTCTCAACCAAATTCCCTGATATCATCACCTTTTGGATCAAAATCCATGGCATCCCACTGCATTTCTGGACTAACCAAACCATTGAGACAATTGGGAAAGAGCTCTGACATGTCTCGGACAAAAAATTAATGAAGCGAAATATCAGAGTCGGCATTAATGCTCTTCAACCTCTGGAAATGAGCATGGACGTTCGTCTACCTTCAGGTGAAATCACTAAGGTGGAATTGGAGTACAGCAAGATAGAGAAACATAGTTTCTCGTGTTTCTCTGTTTTTCACGAGGCAAAAGATTGCCCTACAAGACCTCCAAGAGACTCTAACCCGACCTAACGGGCTCCTGGTATAAGTCATTTCAAAGCTTTTGATCGTATTGAGGCAGGCAAAAGAAGATATGATGAAAAACGTGGATATAAAGGTCGTGAAAATCGTCATACTGACCAACGTGAAGTACGCTGTGATGATCTACGTCGTGATGATCTCTGCATTCCTTTCACTTCAGGGTATGGGAAGATCCATGGCTATCCTTGGATTCACCTTCATCACCGATGGGACCTCCACCTTTTCACCCCACACCATTATGAGTTAGTGACCTTCTATGCCCTCTCACCAATGAGTGGCATTTAGATATGATTCAACACCACCTACCCCGGTATGAGGCTTCCATTCTCAGACTGGTGACTAGCACTGTACTCTCCCAAGACTCTTTAGTTTGGCTGCCGGAGAAGTCGGGCATTTAATTTACTCGACAAAACAGGGTATGGACTTGGAGTTACTACTCTATCACTGTCTCCCTGTATCTCTTTCCCTTGGCTAACACATCTTTGGAATTATAAGACATCTCCCAAGCTAAAGGACTTTATTTGGTAAGTAATCAATAAGGCTATACCGGTTATCGAGAGGTTTGGATCCTTTCGCGTGTTAGGCTTGTGGTGAAGTAGAGGATGATCTACATGTTTTCATCCACTGCCCCAAGGAAAATAAAGTCTGGAACTTATTGTTGTTTGCAAACCTACAGCATCTGTCGACGACATCTGTTGCGACCTTCATCCAAAGCTGCTCTGGTCTGATTAATCTTCCCCCTTTGGGAGTCTCCTGCTGTGATGCCCCGTATCAAAAATACGGTCAACGGGCAGCAGAAAGTCAACCAGGGGCAAAATTGTCATTTTACCAAAGTCAGGGGTAAAATGGTAATTTTGCCAAAGTTCGAGACGGAAGTCGAGACGGGCCAAATATTCTTATGTTTTAACATAAAGAATGTTTAGAAGATCAGAATTGGAAGAAACGGAGCAGAAATGTGTTCTACGGCTTGTCGGGAATGGAAACCGACAAACCCGAAGAACTTCAAAAATTCATATCCGGAGCTACGTAAGCCCGAACGGAGTGATTCAAAATGCTAAATTCATAAAATAGCATGGAGAATCTTATTATCGAGGTTTGGGGATTTATGGAATCGTCCAGAAGGGTTCTAAAATATTAAACCCGAAAAACTGTCAAACCGAGCAATGGAAGAAAGGGAGATTAGTGGCTTATTAATGATGATTAAGCTGAGTTTTTGGACAAGAAAATCACCCAGAGAGACAGGTGTTCACTCCCCAGGCCGCCACCTCCCCAACTTGTGCATGCATGCATGAGAATTCTTTGAATCCAACTACATGCAAATGACCATCAAATCCATTCATTGCATCTAACCAACTCTCCCTAATCTCTCTAACTCTCTCTGTTGACTCTCTCTCTCCCTCTCTCCAGATTCATCAACCCAAACCCAGAAACTCATCCCAAAGCCTTGAATCTTCAACCAAACTCAAGAACCCTAGAACATTCTTCATAACTTTCTCCACAAGAAAACCCATAACTCTTCCATCTTAAACCCAAATCCTGATCTGCAAAGCCTGTAGCTTCACCTCAGCCTCCTCTATCTTTTCCAGCCAGCCGCCACCATTGTTACCGCCATAGTTCACCGAAAACCGGCCAAGAAGCAGTCGCCGGTTAGGTTTTGTGGGATCTCTTCTTTGCTTCATCAGTTTTGGTTATTTTGAGGTTGTAAATGAGTAGATCTGGTGATTCTGAGCAGATTGATAGGTGGTTCACCGTTGGAAGTCGCCGTAAAAGGAGTCTCCGCCGCCGCTGTGGTCAACGCCGGAGCTCCGCCGCCGCCGTGGTCAACGCCGGAGCTCCGCCGCCGGTGAAGCTTCTCCGCCACCAAAAGTCAGCCGGTTTTTCAATGGGTTTAGTGGTACAGTCTGTTTGAAATTTGGAGAAGGTTTGAGGTTGATTAAACCGGGTCAAAGTGAGTTGAACCGGTCAACGGTTCAATCTCAAACCGGTTTAATCAAACCGGTTTATTTTGGGGAAAATTGGATCGGTTTATTTCAGTGGTTCATTGGTTCAGTGGGTCAGTGATTCAGGTGTTCGAGATTCAGAGTTTGAGGTTCAGAAGTTCGGGTTTCGTATCGGGTATCTCGGGAATTCACATTCACTTCGAGATTGTCGTTCCGCGACTATTTTGTGAGTCGGCTCGAAAACTCGTATATTCATTTAGACCGGGAAATACTAAACCGTAGTATTAGGTTGCATACCCGTTATTTAAAATGAATAGAATTAATAAATAATCGAGCGATTAATGATGAATTGAATAGGACCGAATTAACCATTCTAGGGTTTAAAGAATTAAATGAATAACCGATTGTGTGTCGTTAGGTTGTTAGCAGAAGATTGATTGGTGCATTCATATAGACCGTTGAATAGGACTGTTTATGCATATATATATATATATAAGTATAAGAACGATAATTAATGAATCTATATACGGGAATTAAGACAACAATAAAATATGAGTTAAACCTAAACGGGCTTATAGAATATAATAACGGGATTGGGTTTAGGTAATAGCGGGTTTGGGTAATAAATCAATAAGTTATTAATGAGATGTCGGGGAGTTAGTAAATTTACTAACTCTAAACTGACAGATCGAGAATGTTGTTAAAAGATACATAGGATGGTTAATAAAGAAGTGGCGTGTGTTGAGAGCCATCTACGGGTTAGCAATCCACTAACCCAAGGTAGCGGACGAGAATGGAGTAAAAGACTTAGAAACCCTAATAGGCCTGCTTGTGGTGATTGTGTGATTGATTGTGATTGCTTGGTTGATTTTTATGATTGTGTTGTGTTGAGCTTTGCGTGCAGGCTTGTTAGACTGCTCGGTGTTGGGCCAAGCAGTTGTTGTGGACACTTACTCCGGTCTCGAGACCGGGTAAGTTAGTGGTGCTGACTAGGTATCTTACCTAGTCAGAGCGGTGAGTTGGGTAGTGTAGTGGCTTGCAAAATGGTTGGGATTATTATGGCTGTTATTGATTGCGTGATCTGTGTTAGAGTCCCAGCGAGTCTGCGTGTTTACTTTTCTGCACTAGGACTCTAAGGTGCGTTAGAATCCGCAAGCCTATGTTTCTTTTACGTTCCGGTACTTCCGACCCGATTGGATCCTCGGATTTTACCTAACCGAATCACGGTGATTCTGGTTATGGTGTTAACCTATCGGGTGACGCCGGTAGGTGTGTGATTTGGAGAATACGGGGTCATGTCCTAGGGCCGAATCACATGGAAACTCAGGTTACATGGGGTAACAAGAGTCACCGCGTATCGATGGACGGAGAACGGTGTCCTATACGTGGGTCTTTGTGTGCACGTATAGGAGTCGAGGGTTAGTTGCCATATAGGTGACGATGTAAACCCGTGGAAGTTACCGAGATCGTAGGGCCCAGTATTGTTTGTTATTCCTTTTGTTGCGCGATAGATAGATCGAGTCCAATCGAGGACATGTGCCGCAGTGCCTTCGATTTCCCTAATCCTCTTTATCTTGGCTTGGTTGTGTGTGTTTGGGTTTATCACGACGTGGTAGTGCGTGATCGACCGTTTACTTCCTGCTGATTGTTATTTTGGGTTTTGGGGCGGGAATCTGTAGTTTTAGATAGATTAGAAGCCTTAAGGGGGAGCCAATTCACTGGGTGATCTTAGATCGTTCATTAGACTCTTTTGTGTTTTTCATGTTTAGCAGCGACGGACGCGGGAGGTCCTCGGTGTAGCTTCGGGTTGCTTGTGACGGGTTTTGATTCGGGATTTTGGGATGTTTTTATTTCGGTTCGGGAGCTGCGCTATTTTGTGTTTTTGATTGTTTATGTGTTTATATTGATGATTGTTTGTAAACCCGTTAAACGTTGTATTCAACGTTTGATTACTTGAAAATGAAATTGTTTCCCTGATATGAGGTTCAAGTCCGAACCGACACAACTCGTTGAAGTAGTGCAAGTAGTACTGCTTGCGCTACGGATATGAGGATAGCGGAGTCGAATATGGATCGGTGCGAGCCTTTTGTCTCAAACCAAACTAACTTTGGCTTCGTCCTGTGGCGAACTTTTCCCGTTCGACTTGCTCGCGGTCATGTTCTTGTTTGATTGTTGACCGGTCAGCTCGGCGGTCAGCGGAGAATGGGAAAGGGGCGTTACAGAAATGGCGGTATCAGAGCATGGTTCTGCATGGGTTCCTAAACATTTCATTTATGAGTGTTTTCCGTGTTTTATCGAGTCAAATGTGTCACACAAGCATATATTAGGAAACTGAGCCGCGTTCGTTAAACCCAGGGTTGGGATGGGAAAGTAGAAATTTTTGAATTATTCGTACTAACTTGTTTTGTGTTTTGATTGCAGTCATATAGCAGTGTGTCCCGGGCAGAGTGGAGGGGGTGTGTGTGTGCGCATTGAGCAGTTCAGCGGATCAGTATGAGTCAGGAGGGATCATCCGGTTCAGAGCAGGGTCAGTTGGTTCAGTTTCGGGGATACCCAGCTTCGCCAGGTCACTCACGGGGATCTCGTACGGCGGATCAGCCGCCAGTTCCGTTGCGACAGATGCAGGGTGCTAGAGCAGCACAGGTAGATTGGTCGCCCCTTCCAGACCCTTTACCTCCAGCGATGATAGATGATGCAGGCAGCCGAGACCCTTACGCAGACATGGTGGGCTACTTAGGAGGAGCGGACGCAGAGTTACAGTTACCACCACAGTGGCCCGAGCCAGTTGGACCACAGATACTTGCAGCCTCAGATGCACCACCGATGTATCAGGCACCGCTTCTTCCGGCACCCGAGTTTCCCCCGCCGCTTCGTGTGGAGGACTATCTGATGAGCCCGCTACCATTTGGTTTTGATTTGGATATGAAGCCTGTAGACCCGGAGCAGCGTCAGCAGTGAGAGAAGCAGGTGGATGAGCAGGTAGCGATACTTCAGGATGTGTTGGAGCAGCAGGTTGGGCCCCATCATCAGTTAGACCCACGACTAGGATCACCTCGTACGCCGTTGGATATGGCCATGTCACCGGCATCTACTGAGTCAGAGTTCGATTCAGTTTCGCCACCAGCTGAGGCGATAGAGACACCACCAGCAGTATCTGAGGGGAGAGCATGCAGCGGATGTGGAGTATACAATTTCCATTTGCATTGGTGTCCCCGAGCATTAGACCCGCGCCTTCGAGAGCCGTACCGTCCTGTACTCGGACCCGACTGTTGTCCGTTATGTGGTTAGGAGGACCATGGAGCGATGACTTGCCCGACCGCCAGAGCAGGATTGTGTATGCCCGATGGAGAGCCGTATCGAGTATCAGTACCCGAGGATTATGGAGCCAGACCGAGCCGCAGATACCCCGAGCCCAGTCAGCCACCAGTTATTCCGATGCCAGCCGTTCCGTCACCTCGACCCGACCCAGTGAGGACTTGTCAGTTATGCAGAGGTCAGGGACCTCTTGCACCGGATTGTTTCATGGATCCCCCGTCAGCGCCGACCGAGCCGACTTCTCCCTGCCAGTTGTGTGGAGGTTATGATCACCAGGCATCCGCATGTTACCGTGGACCGCACTCAGCAGTTACTCCGGTTTATCAGGTTTGTGGCCACGCAGGTCACAACGCATATCTTTGTCCGATCACCGAGCCCCAGCATGTCGGAGTGCCATCTCGAGAGGCACACCCACCACACCCTCCCGGCGCACCTGCCAGCGGATACTTCAGTGAGCCGTTTTGCCAGTGGTGTTGGGCATTTCGGTCTTGCTGGAGGCGTTAGGTTAGGATAGGTGTAGTTAGGCCAGGTAATTTGGGGGCACTAACTCTATTTTTGTCTTGTAGATAGATCGGCGGATAGGCGACTTTGCGTGTCGTCTTTGACTTTATGATGTACAGCGGCGTCGTATGGGTTTTTGGATATGATGACGGCTTTATGTAGGGACTCTGATCGTAACCATGTACTAAAAACTTTATGATGTATGATATATCGTTTTATGCATGCGGTGGATGCATAGTGTTCAGCTGATCGTTTTGAGTAGCATAGTAACTATTTGCATGATTGAGATGGTTCGAAAAGCAAATGGTTTACTGTGTGAAACTAAATGATGAGCGGAACTGACGACCGTTCATCATGACCTGAACCCGGACTGACGACGCATCCTACCAATCATTAGATTGCGTGATTTTGTGGGTGGTAATTGCTTGTTTCATTTCTTGCTTGATTGATTGATTGATTGTTTTGTTGTGCAGTAGATTGCATAGTGTTAGAGTGCGTGGTTTTGATAGATTGATCGTTTTGGGTCTTAGCGACCGTTAGATTGGTGGTAGTTCAAAAGTTTGGGTAGAGATTGATAGCTTTTCTTCGGTTTTGTTAGAAAGGTAAAGTGTTGATTTTGTTTTAATTTTATTTCAAGTTTTGAGCTGACTTGCGAACGGTTGAGTTCAACCGTCGATTCACGAGAGAACGGACTTATAGTGTATTGTAATTTAATCACGAGTGACTGTCGGGTACGTGATTAAATAACCATACTTCAATGGGAAGGTGATATCGGGGGTAGATCGGGATGAAACTAACTGTTCCGTGAGTTGTTGGAATTGAATGTAGGGCGGAGTGACGACGCGATGTGAATCCGAGACCGAACCCGAACCCGAAAGTAAGAGGAAGTGTCAAGACGTCAGAAGACAAGAAGACCGAACCGTAAAGCAGTAGTCGACATTGTCAGTGGGAATCGAATCAGCTTACCGAGCGACCGTCAGAAAGAGTTGAGAAGTAAGATGAGTTGGCAAAGAGATTTGGGAAAGAAGAATCAGTGATGTTGTTGGGATCATTCAGGCGGAAGCAGATGATCAGATTTTTGAGGAGTGTCCCAGGAAGCAAGAAGGAAGTCACAATCAGAAGGACGCGGAGTTCGAGGCAAAGTGGGGAAGCCGAAGTGAGAATCAGAGCAGAGGAGGCAACCAGATTTAAGTTGAGGATCGAGACCGATGAAGTCAGTTAAGATTGGAGCGGATCAGGGTACACCAGATTAAGATGTCAGATTGGAATAGTGTTGGGGTCAGTGGTATGCAGCGGTGGTCGGGAATAGAAGCGTCGGAGTGAAGTAGTGAAGCAACTTGCAGGATTCGGAACCGATTTGAAGTCTGTTAGTGACGGAGAATTCGGAGACCGAATTCCTGTAAGTGGGGAAGAATGTGATACCCCGTATCAAAAATACGGTGTACGGGCAGCAGAAAGTCAACCAGGGGCAAAATTGTCATTTTACCAAAGTTCGAGACGGAAGTCGAGACGGGCCAAATATTCTTATTTTTTAACACAAAGAATGTTTAGAAGATCAGAATTGGAAGAAACAGGGCAGAAATGTGTTCTACGACTTGTCGGGAATGGAAACCGACAAACCCGAAGAAACTACAAAAATTCATATCCGGAGCTACGTAAGCCCGAACGGAGTGATTCAAAATGCTAAATTCATAAAATAGCATGGAGAATCTTATTATGGAGGTTTGTGGATTTATGGGATCGTCCAGAAGGGTTCTAAAATATTAAACCCGAAAAACCGTCAAACCGAGCAATGGAAGAAAGGGAGATTAATGGCTGATTAATGATGATTAAGCTGAGTTTTTGAACAAAACAATCACCGAGAGAGACAGTTGTTCACTCCCCAGGCCGCCACCTCTCCAAATTGTGCATGCATGCATGAGAATTCTTTGAATCCAACTACATGCAAATGGCCATCAAATCCATTCATTGCATCTAACCAACTCTCCCTAATCTCTCTAACTCTCTCTCTGTCGACTCTCTCTCCCTCTCTCCAGATTCATCAACCCAAACCCAGAAACTCATCCCAAAGCCTTGAATCTTCAACCAAACTCAAGAACCCTATAACATTCTTCATAACTTTCTCCACAAGAAAACCCATAACTCTTCCATCTTAAACCCAAATCCTGATCTGCAAAGCCCTATAGCTTCACCTCAGCCTCCTCTATCTTTTCCAGCCAGCCGCCGCCGTTGTTACCGCCGGAGTTTGCCGGTTAGTTTTTGTGGGATCTCTTCTTTGCTTCATCAGTTTTGGTTATTTTGAGATTGTAAATGAGTAGATCTGGTGATTCTGAGCAGATTGATAGGTGGTTCGCCGTTGGAAGTCGCCGGAAAAGGAGTCTCCGCCGCCGGTCAACGCCGCCACCGCCGTGGTCAACGCCGGAGCTCCGCCGCCGCCGTGGTCAACGCCGGAGCTCCGCCGCCGGTGAAGCTTCTCCGCCGCCAAAAGTCAGCCGGTTCTTCAAGGGGTTTAGTGGTACAGTCTGTTTGAAATTTGGAGATGGTTTGAGGTTGATTAAACCGGGTCAAAGTGAGTTGAACCGTTCAACGGTTCAATCTCAAACCGGTTTAATCAAACCGGTTTATTTTGGGGAAAATTGGATAGGTTTATTTCAGTGGTTCATTGGTTCAGTGGTTCAGTGATTCAGGTGTTCGGGATTCGGAGTTCGAGGTTCGAAAGTTCGGGTTTCGTATCGGGTGTCTCGGGAATTCACATTCACTTCGAGATTGTCGTTCCACGACTATTTTGTGAGTCGGATCGAAGACTCGTAGATTCATTTAGACCGGGAAATACTAAACCGTAGTATTAGGTTGCATACCAGTTATTTAAAATGAATAGTAATTAATAAATAATCTAGCGATTAATGATGAACTGAATAGGACCGAATTAACCATTCTAGGGTTTAAAGAATTAAATGAATAACCGGTTGTGTGCCGTTAGGTTGTTAGCAAAAGATTGATTGTTGCATTCATATAGACCGTTGAATAGGACCGTATATGCATATATAAAAGTATAAGAACGATAATTAATGAATCTATATACGGGAATTAAGACGATAATAAAATATGAGTTAAACCTAAATGGGCTTATAGAATATAATAACGGGATTGGGTTTAGGTAATAGCGGGTTTGGGTAATAAATCAATAAGTTATTAATGAGATGTCGGGGAGTTAGTAAATTTACTAACTCTAAACCGACAGATCGAGAATATTGTTAAAATATACATAGGATGGTTAATAAAGAAGTGGCGTGTGTTGAGAGCCGTCTACGGGTTAGCAATTCGCTAACCCAAGGTAGCGGACGAGATTGGAGTAAAAGACTTAGAAACCCTAATAGGCCTGCTTGTGGTGATTGTGTGATTGATTGTGATTTCTTGGTTGATTGTTATGATTGTGCTGTGTTGAGCTTTGCGTGCAGGCTTGTTAGACTCCTCGGTGTTGGGCCGAGTAGTTGTTGTGGACACTTACTCCGGTCTCGGGACCGGGTAAGTTAGTGATGTTGACTAGTCAGAGGGGTGAGTTGGGTAGTGTAGTGGCTTGCGGAATGGTTGGGATTATTATTGTTGTTATTGATTGCGTGATCTGTGTTAGAGTCCCAGCGAGTCTGCGTGTTTACTTTTCTGCACTAGGACTCTAGGGTGTGTTAGAATCCGCAAGCCTAGGTTTCTTTTACGTTCTGGTACTTCCAACCCGATTGGATCTTCGGGTTTTACCTAACCGAATCACGTTGATTCTGGTTATGGTGTTAACCTATTGGGTGACGCCGGTAGGTGTGTGATTCGGAGAATATGTGGTCATGTCCTAGGGCCGAATCACATGGAAACTCAGGTTACCGGGGGTAACAGGAGTCACCGTGTATCGATGGACGGAGAACGGTGTCCTATACGTGGGTCCTTGTGTGCACGTATAGGAGTCGAGGGTTAGTTGCCATATAGGTGACGATGTAAACCCGTGGAAGTTACCGAGATCGTAGGGCCCAATATTGTTTGTTATTCCTTTTGTTGCGCGATAGATAGATCGAGTCCAATCGAGGACATGTGCCGCAGTGCCTTCGATTTCCCTAATCCTCTTTATCTTGGCTTGATTGTGTGTGTTTGGGTTTATCACGACGTGGTAGTGCGTGATCGACCGTTTACTTCCTGCTGATTGTTATTTTGGGTTTTGGGGCGGGAATCTGTAGTTTTAGATAGATTAGAAGCCTTTATAGGGGAGCCGATTCACTGGGTGATCTTAGATTGCTCATTAGACTCTTTTGTGTTTTTCAGGTTTAGCAACGACGGACGCGGGAGGTCCTCGGTGTAGCTTCGGGTTTCTTGTGACGGGTTTTGATTCGGGATTTTTGGATGTTTTTATTTCGGTTCGGCAGCTGCGCTATTTTGTGTTTTTGATTGTTTATGTGTTTATATTGATGATTGTTTGTAAACCCGTTAAACGTTGTATTCAACGTTTGATTACTTGAAAATGAAATTGTTTTCCTGATATGAGGTTCAAGTCCGAACCGACACAACTCATTGAAGTAGTGCAAGTAGTACTGCTTGCGCTACGGATATGAGGATAGCGGAGTCGAAGATGAATCGGTGCGAGCCTTTTGTCTCAAACCGAACTAACTTTGGCTTCGTCCTGTGGCGAACTTTTCCCGTTCGACTTGCTCGGGTTCGATCGGTCATGTTCTTATTTGATTGTTGACCGGTCAGCTCGGCGGTCAGCGGAGAATGGGAAAGGGGCGTTACACCTGCCCACTTTGGCCCTGGGTACTTTAGAGGTTATGGAAAGCTCGTCACTGAGGAGGACATCGAGCCACCAATCAAAACCATTCAATCGCCTTATGTGCCAAGTCGACCAGTGACCAGGAACTGGAGCAAAGGCATAGAGAAAAAGTTCAACATCTTCCTGGAACAGCTAGAACATGAAGGACTGATCTCACTTGATCAGTTTGAAGCCATCCGCATTACTCCATCCGAGAGCTCCCAACTGATGCCATATTTAAGCAAGTCTCCATAACGACTCAGGACGACCCAGGAGATGAGCCACCCACCAATTTAATCTCTATGAGTATAGTATCTATGCCACCAAAGAAATCCCGGAGATCAAGTATGACACTCGAACAGTGAAGACATGTCTGGTGGACCATCTCATAACCGATAAAGTCAAATGGGCCCTATTCTTCCCCAAAGATAAAGTCCACCTAAGCACATGTTCTATAGCCCAAGAAGGTTCCTAAGAAGACTCTGAAGCAGCTAAAGGATCTCAAGAACTTAAATAATCAAGCTTGAATAACAAGAGATCAAACTTGCCTTATTTAGCACCCTAGATACTCTCTCTTTGATTTGATTGTTTTGCTTTGATTTTGTTACGTTTTTCCTTGTTTTCTTTGCAGGATTTATGTGTTTTTCCATAAAATAAGTCATGAACATGGCTCTATAATGCCTTGAGATGTAATCCCTTTTTCACCTTTTAATCAAAAAAATATTGTTTTTGTGCTAAAACAAAAACTCTCTCTTCTCTTTAAGTTTGTGAGTATTCCAAATTGCTAGAGTGTTCCTAGAAGTATCTATAGGCTTTCACACCAATAGTGGTTCTACTCGATCCATCCTTGACCATCCGTCCTATTCGAGCTAAGTTGGAGAAGTCCTTAGACTAGCCAACGGCTCAAACCCTTATTTAGCTCAAGACTTTTAGCCAAGCTCATATCATTTTGGTATCAGAGCTTTAAAAAATTTGGATCAAACAAGGTTGTTTGATTGATTTACTTTTATTGCTTAGTTCTTACTAGTTTTCTATATTTTTGTTCTTCATAGTTTTGCTATATCGTTGTTCTTGCAATTTGTTTTCTTTTTTATAAAAAAAAAACCATAAAAAATATTTTCATAAAATTGTGTTCCAGTAGTGTTCTATCTTTTCATATTTTTTATTTCAATAAAATCTCTAAAAAAAATAGAGAAGAAAATAGTATGGTTGTCTTTGTATCTGATAGCCTTTACTGGCAAGGTCGCAGCCAGCTACGTTTTCTTCAAGTATTGATCAATTTCTTCAACCTATCTTTTTTGTACTAACATTATAACATATATTTGTTTTTCTCCAGAAAAACTAGAAGAAAACCGAATCCAAAAAAAGCATTTCATTGAATTGTGCACTTTCTTTAATCGGTCGCATCCAAATAAGGACGTTTTTGAAAACTTGATTGTCTATTGCCTTTTCTCTTTTCTCTTCAATTTTCACGACATTCTTACAGGCTTTGTAAGATTTTGAATGAAGAACATCAACAAGAACCCAAACCAAACTACTTATAGCTCACATTGGCCACCAAACGCGTTCACCGGACCTTACCGCTGGAAAAACCCGACTAGTCACTATCCGTTTGGGCCAATTTGTTTTTTTCTCCTTTAGAACTCTTCTTTTCTGATTTTTTTTTTTTTTTTTGAGTTTCTAGTAGGTTAATGAACTTATTAGAATCCTAGGATTGAATCTCTTAGGTTTTGCTTACATAGAAATTGTTGTATGAAAAACAAAAAAATTGTTGTATGATTCGTAGTGAAACTTGCTTGAGATTTGATATCTATTGTTAAAAAGAAATTTGATACTCTTTCTTTGATTTGTGTCAGGAACCATTGGTGAGAATCCTGGTGAGGAAAACACAGCTATGATGCAAATGCTTCAAGCCATACAACAAAAACTCCAAACCATGGTTCAACGGTTAAATCGAGTGGAGCAACCTCGAGTAAACAACAACTAAAGACAAGAGCATGGTCGTAGGCAAGTAGATGGTCAAAATACTGATGTGAGTGATGAAGAACCACAGCCTAATGAACGTAGAAGAAGGATAGCTCCAAGGAATCAAGATTTATAGGAAGACGAAGAAGAAGAATAAGAAGACCATATGAGGTATAAGCCCACAAACATGAAGCTCAAGGCTCCTACCTTTTCTAAAAGAGTAGATCCTGGAGCTTATCTAGTGTGGGAGCAGAAGATGGAGCATATTTTTGCCTACTACAAGTACACCAAGCAAAGGAGGCTAGCCTTAGCCTTAGCTCAACTCACTGATCACGCCTTATTTTTGTGGGATTGTGAGGTGAGTGATAGGAGAAGAACTGGTACTCCTCAAATGACCACATGGAGAGAGATGAAGAAAAGATATGCTCCCACTTACTATTATCGAGATATTTAAAGGAAGTTCCGGAATTTTTCTCAAGTAACAAGGAGTGTGGAAGAATATTTTGAAGAGTTTGAGCACTTAAGGAACTGATTAGAACTTGAAGATGATGTTGAGACAATCATGGCTTAGTTCCTTGATGGGTTACAAGAACGTATTTGTCGCAAAGTAGAAAGGTTTCCTTACCATGATTTGAAGGATATTCTACATAATGCCATACAAGCAGAACAACATATCAAGATAAAGACATATGGCAGGCCTAGAAACACTCAAGTTTGGGATCAATGACGTGCCAAGACACAAGTCCAATCAACTTATCAAAACAAGCCTTTGAATAAAGGCAAAACCATAGCTATCGACAATCGGTTTAAGTCTAAAGCAAGTGAGCCTAACTTTGATGATATACTCATTTATAGTCCTACATTTGACGAGCACTTAGTTCATTTAGAAAATGTCATTAAAACACTTCAAAAGGAAGGGCTTTATGCTAACCTTAAGAAGTGCACTTTTTGCACTAATGAACTTATCTTTTTAGGCTTTATAGTGAGTTCACAGAGACTGAGAGTGGACCAAGAGAAATTAAAATCCATACAAAAATGGCCAACTCCAACCAACACTAGCTAAGTTAGAAGGTTCCATGGATTGGCTAGCTTTTATAGGAGATTTGTGAAGGATTTCAGCAATCTTTCTGCACCACTTACTGTTGTGATCAAAAAGGACGAGGGGTTCAAGTGGGAAGAAGCTCGGGAGTAGGCCTTTAAATCCCTTAAGGATCGGTTATCAAATGCCCTTTTTGGCTTTACCTGATTTTAAAAAAACTTTTCAGATTGAGTGTGATGCATCAGGTTTAGGTATTGGGGTTGTGCTTACTCAAGGAGGCAAACCAATAGCTTATTTGAGTGAGAAACTCAGTGGTTCAACCCTCAATTATCCCACGTATGACAAGGAGTTGTATGCCTTAGTTCGCGCAATGGAGACTTGGCAACACTATCTACTTGCTAAGGAGTGTGTGATCCACACGGATCATGAAACCTTGAAGTATCTAAGAGGTTAAACTAACCTAAAGAGAAGGCATACTAAGTGTCTTGAGTTCATAGAAACATTCTCTTATGTCATTAAATACAAGAAGGGAAAACACAATGTTGTAGTCGATGCACTCTCATGGAGACATACCCTTATTTCTACAATGGATGCTAAGGTTTTTGTTTTGAATTAATTATACCATTCTATGAATCTGATCCTGACTTTTTAAAGAGATATAAGAGTCCAGGGAAGGGAGCCCACACATCTTTATACATCCACAATGGCTATCTCTTCAAGGACAAACGGTTATGCATTCCACAATGCTCTTTAAGGGATCTTATAGTTCGAGAGGCTCACGGAGGAGGATTGATGGGTCACTTTAAGACTTTGGGAATGATTAAAGAACATTTCTTTTGGCCTCACCTCAAGAAATCAGTTGAGACTTTCATTTCAAGATGTATCACTTGCCAGAAATCCAAGTCTAGAGTCAAGCCCCACAGGTTGTATCTTCCGTTACCAATTCCTACTTCTCATTGGGTTGATATTTCCATGGATTTCGTGCTAGGTTTATCCAAGATTAATCACAAGGATTCAATATTTGTGGTAGTAGCTCGCTTTTCCATGATGGCTCACTTTATACCTTGTGCTAAGACCAGTGATGCAACTCAAACCGCGGATCTCTTTTTTGAAGAAGTTGTTAGATTGCATGGAGTGCCAAGGATTATTGTCTCGGATATGGACACCAAGTTTCTAAGTCATTTTTGGAGGACCTTATCGAAGAAACTAGGCACTAAACTACTATTCTAAACCACGTGCCATCCACAAACTAATGGTCAAACCGAAGTGATCAACCGCACTCTTGGAACACTTCTAAGAGCAACAATAGGGAGAAACCTTAAAACTTGGCTTGAGATCTTACCCTTTGTTGAATTTTCTTACAATAAAGATATCCATAGTGCGACACTAGTGTCTCCTTTTCAGGTGGTTTATGGGTTCAATCCCAACACTCGTTCGGATCTTGTACCACTTCCACAAAAAGACTTCTTGGATTTAGATGGAGAGAAAAAGGCTGATCAAATAAAGAAGCTCTACTTGAAAGTTAAGGAGAAGCTTGAGAAGACAAATGAGCAATGAGTTAGATCAGCCAACAAAGGCAGGACACAAGTTACTTTTGAAGTTGGAGAATGGGTGTGGCTGCACATGAGACCGGAGAGGTTTCCCAACCAAAGGAACTCCAAGCTTTCACAACGTGGATATGGACCATTCAAGATTTTTGAGAAAATAAATGACAATGCCTACAAGTTGGATCTTCCAGGTGAGTTTCAAGTATCTAATACCTTCAATGTCTACGACTTAGCTCATTTTGATTCAGTAAGTGAAGATTTGGGGTCAAAACCTCATGAAGAGGGAGGGAGTGATGAGGACATCGAGTCACCAAGCCAAACCATTCAAGCTCCTTATATGCCAAGTGGACTAGTGACCAAGAGCAGGAGCAAAGGCACAGAGAAAAATTTCAACATCTTCCTGGAACAACTGGAACATGAAGGACTGATCCCACTTGATCAATTTGAAGCCATCCGCATAACTCCATCCGAGAGCTCCCAACTGAATGCCATATTTAAGCAAGTCTCCATAACGACTCAGGACGACCCAAGAGATAATCCACCCACCAAATTGAATCTCTATGAGTCTAGTATCCAAGCCACCAAAGAAATCCCGGAGATCAATTATAAAACTCCATATACAAGCCGAACGATGAAGACATGTCCAGTGCCTAAGAAGACTCTAAGGCAGCTAAAAAATCTCAAGAACTTAAAGAATCAAGGTTGAATAACAAGAGATCAAACTTGCCTTATTTAGCCCCCTAGATACTCTCTCTTTGATTTGATTGTTTTGCTTTGATTTTGCTACATTTTTCCTTGTTTTCTTTGCAGGATTTATGTGTGTTTTCCATAGAATAAGTCATGAACCTGGTTATATAATGCATTGAGATGTAATCCCTTTTTCACCTTTTGATCAATAAAATATTGTTTTTTTTTGCTAAAACAAAAACTCTCTCTTCTCTTTCAATTTGTGAGTGTACGAAATTGCTAGAGTGTTCCTAGAAGTATCTATAGACTTTCACACCTATAGTGTTCTACTCGATCCATCCTTCATCATTCATCCTATCTGAGCTAAGTTGGAGAAGTCCTTAGACTAGCCAACGGCTCAACCTTATTTGGCTCAAGATTTTTAGCCAAACTCATATCAGTAACAGTATGGCTTTTGATGACAGACATGAAGCAGCCTCTGTTACCAAATCAATCAAAGATTCCCTTAAATGGCAAAGAGCTCAGCCTTGTTCTAACTCGCCCAACAGTAAACTACGATCTCACATCCCTCTCACTGCCTGACGAGAAGTTTTATGCTTTAACGTTTATGGAGCATGGTACTCTATTTCTGGGAATTGTGGTTTTGGTGTGATTTTTTCATGTCTGGACTATGGTGCTTTTCTTCCTCCTCCGGCAAGTTATTTTCGACCTCATGTGGCATCCGCTCTTATTGCGGAAGCACTGGCAATCTAGAAGGCTGTAATGTTAGCCGCTGCAGAAAATGTTCGGTGTCTCACCGTCCTATTGGATAGTCAAACTCTCATTAAGATCCTTCGGGCGAGAGAAAGTCGATCGGAGCTCTTTGGAATCTTGTTCGATATCTATCATTTCAGTGACTTCTTCACTTCTTTCTCCTTTCATTTTGTTTCTCGTAACAACAATGTTGATGCGGACCGCTTAGCTAAGGCCGCACTTGTACCTGCAAACCTTTCCTCCTCTTTTGGAACTTAGAACCTTTTATTTATAAAATTTCGGTTTGATAAAAAAAAGTTAAATGGTTAATAGTTATGGGACCTATAAGAAACACTAGAAACTTGGCAACTATCAACACTACACTATTATGGGAGATACAAGACTGAAGCAACAAATTTGGAAAACCAATACAACTCCAAAGTTACAACACTTCCTTTGGAGAATAAGTTCAGAATGTTTAACAACAAGGAAATCATGAAACATAGGCACATTTCACGCCATTCTACATGTATATGGTGCTGCCAAAGTGAACAAACAATGAATCATATGTTTTTATAGTGTCATTTTGCTTAGTGTATCTGGCATGGTATAGGATATCCAACACAAATTCTCTTCGACTCTACAACATCAGTAGAAGATAAAGTGGCTTATCTCATCAGCAACAACAATGGAATACCAGCATTAAAACAACAAACCACTCTCTGGGCTCTGTGGAGAATATTGAAAAGTCAAAACCTTCTTATGTACCAACAACGTCAAACACAGTGGCAAATGGTAATTACTCTTGCTCAAAAGGATGCTAAAGAATGGATCGATGCACAAGAACTTATCAATCAGCAGGAAGAACAACGAAATAACAATACCCAATGACGACCAAGTGGCCATAATACATGGCAACGACTATCACCTGGCTGGTGGAAATGCAACTATGATGGCTACAACATCTAAACCGCTCTCAAACAGGATGGATACTATGCACTGAAGAAGCTACTTTTCAAGGAGCAAGACAGTTAATAATTGACATATCAACTAATGCACTAGAAAGTGAATGTCAAGCCCTATTGATTGCTATGCAAGCATGCTGGATTAGAGGAATTCGCAGAATAATCTTTGAAGGAGACTGCCAACAACTACTTAACATCATCCATCAAAAGATTACAAACTTTGGAGTTCACAACTATATACAATAAATAAGGCATTGGATGAAGAAATTTGACAAAGTGGAGTTTACTTGGATTCCAAGACAACAAAATGAATCTTCCCATATAGTTGCAACACAAACCATTCCACATAATTTTTCTTCACACTATTATCATTTTGTTCCCAACATAATATCACATTTTGTATCTCAAAAATATTATGATCCATATATATAAAAATAGTTCAGAGAAAAAAAAATTACCATGACTTTAAGACAATAATGATATAACACATGGTACAAAACTGATAGCAACAATATACTAATTATTTCAAATAGAAAACCACGTTCATTAGTATATTGTTGCTATTTGTTTGTACCATGTGTTATATCTTTTTTTCACTGAACGTTGATTTTATATATATATGAATCAAAATATTCATGGGAAACAGATGAAGGTATTATATTAGGATTATGAGCTTGAATCGTTTGGCATATCTTCTGTTGCAAGTAGATGTGCCGATACGTTTTGTTGTCGTGGAGTCCAAGTAAACTTGATTGCTTTAAATCTTTCCTTCCAAGTTCTGATTTCTTGAATATAGTTGTGGACATTGAATATCTTGGTCTTATTATTGATCAGATGAACTAGTTGTTGACTATCTCCTTCAAAGATTACTTGTTGTATTCTCCGGGTCCAACAAGCATGCATTGCACATAATAGTGCTTGACATTCACTTTCCAACGCATTACTTGTTCTCTCGAATTTTGTCTGCCCAGATCCTCTAAAAATCGCCTCCTCATTACGTATTATCCACCCAATCTGAGATCTTTGTTGTTGCTAAACAAAAGATCCGTCATAGTTACATTTCCACTAATTTGTTGGTGGTCGTTTCCAATTTTATGAGATCCTTGCGTTTTGATGCGCGTCTCTGTTCCGAGAGTCACTGTGTGAATTGATAAAAGTATGAGCATCAAGCCATTCCGTAGCATCTTGTTGTGACATAGATAGAGCCGTTTGCCATTGTATCTGATGTTGTTGATACATAAGTGGATTCCTGCATTTCCAGATCCTCCATAGAGTCCATAGTGATGTTTGTTGTATGAGGGGAGAGATTCCATTGCTGTCAAGAATATACTTCAGCTTCCCATATATTGGATATGTGTGATCAAAAAGAACTGTTTTTGGATAACCAATGCCACGCCAAAGTGATTGAGCAAAAGGGCATTCAAAGAATAGATGATTCAATGATTCCTCTTGCTGACAGCATCTTATGCATGTTAAGTCTCGAGTTAAATGCCTTTTTCAAGATTTCTCCTGCAGCTAAACATTCTGAACTTATTCTCCATAGAAAGTGTTGCAGTTTTGGAGCAGTCTTTGTTTCCCAGATCTGTTGTTTAAGACCCTGATATCCTTTTGGAGGTTGTATTGCTTGATCTTCGGGTGTATGAGATGCTAGCCAGTAGCCAGATTTTACAGTATAGTCTCCACTCTTGTTGTAATGCCATCCGAGTATGTCCTTACAGTTTGGAAATAATTTGATGGACATTATCTTGTCGGCATCTTAGCTATAACATTATTTCGAATTATATCTTCATTCCATCCATTTCCAGCAAAGTTAATCCATTCACTGACTTGCTAAAAGTGTTGTATTGGTTGTAATGGTCTCGGAGGTCTTGGTTGCACATCTGATAACCAGAGATCAGCCCACGTATTAATAGAACTCCCATTCCCCACTGAGAATCTTACTCCTTTAGCTATCAGCTTTTCGCCATGTAGCAGGGATTTCCAGATGTATGAGCTTCTTTTCTTTTCTGTAGCAGTGAGTATATTTCCTTCGTGAAAGTATAACCTTTTAAAAATTTGTGACATTAAGCATCCTGGATTATGAAGTATTCTCCATATCTGTTTTCCCAGTAGGGCAGTGTTGAATTTTTCTAATTCTTGGAATTCAATTCCCCCATCCTTTTGGGTATACTAACTCTATTCCAAGCAT
The DNA here is from genome assembly GCA_030180135.1 of Orychophragmus violaceus. NCBI lineage: Eukaryota > Viridiplantae > Streptophyta > Magnoliopsida > Brassicales > Brassicaceae > Orychophragmus > Orychophragmus violaceus. Next base: position 38,491,016 of record CM058235.1, on the reverse strand, counting down.
ACCAATGCATCCCTTTCTTATCATCTCCAGTTCCCCACCAGAATCTTGCTAAGATCATGTTGATTTCTTCACAAATACTCTTTGGTAGCTTAAAGATATTCATAGAGTAGATTGGCATAGTAAGAGCAATGGATTTCAGTAATACCTCTTTACCCTATGAAGACAAATACTTTTTGCTCCATTCTTGTGTTCTTTCCTTAACCCTTTCAATTATATATTGAAACATTTCTGTTTTTTCCATCCAAACTGTTCTGGAATACCTAAGTACTTGCCACCCCCAACTTCATTATGAATTCCTAACAAATGTATGAGTTGTGTTTTGGTCTGAGGAGAGACATGCTGGATTTATTGAGACTGATGGCCTGTCCAGATACTGATTCATATAATTTCAGTAACCTCTTTAGTGCTGCTCCAGATTTCTTGTTTGCCAAGGTGAAAAATATGGAATCATCTGCAAATAGTAGATGATTGACTGTTGGACTGTGTATGCCAAATTTAATTCCTTGGATCTTCCTTTCTTGGCTCGATTTCTGCATCATATGGAATAGAACTTCAACACATAGAATGAATAGATAGGGGGACAAAGGGTCCCCCTGTCTTATTCCTCTTGCTGGTTGGATTAACCCTCTCGGTGTTCCATTGATCAAGACAGAATAGCTGACTGATGAGATGCACTTCATGATCCATTGTATCCACTGAGTGTCAAATCCCATGTATCTCATTGTGGTTTCCAAGAACCTCCATTCAAGACGATCATAGGCCTTAGTGATATCCGTTTTCACAGCCATGTACGATTTGGATTTTCTCTTACGGACCTTGAGCGAATGGTACACTTCGTGAGCAATAATTATATTGTCGGTGATCATGCGCCCAGGGATAAATGATGCTTGGTGCTCAGAATTGATTCTAGATAGATGACGCTTCAGTCGATGGACCTGTATTTTGGAAATTACTTTATAGCTTACATTGCATAATGAAATGGGACGGAAGTGTGACATGGATTGTTGTGGAGTAACTTTCGGTATAAGGCATATGTTGGTGTGATTGAGTCGCTGGTCCAACCTTCCTCCCTGAAAGAATTGTTGGACTTCCCGAATTAGAGCCTTATTCATATTTGTCCAGAACTTTTGATAAAAAGCTCGTGAAAATCCATCAGGTCCCGGGGCTTTGTGAGAGACGATTGAGAAGACATCCTCTTTAATCTCGTCCATTGTTACTTCATGTTTCAAATCGATGTTGATAGCTTATGTTACTCGTCTTTCGAAACCTTCAAACACTTTGGTTTAGTTCTCATCTTCGGTTTCTTGTGAAGTGAAAAGCTCTGGAAATAGGTCTCGGCTATTGTTACGGAAATTCGACCTAGTCAATATTACGGGCTACGATCTGAGATGTCCGAACAACAAGGTATAATACAAATATAAAGTGAGGTCGAAATGATTCTTTATTGATCTTAAGGCCGGAGCCGAGCTATGATCATGATGGTACAAGGTGTGAGTCCGTCGAATGACGTGCTCACTAAGCAATGCTTGAGGTCGAAGCTTTATAGAAGTAGCTCGGCCTCTCGCAAGTTACATCTGTCTAAATGAAGAGTGAAGGGTCCTATTTATAGCACTTGGATGCTGACTTCTCTTTGGGTTGTTGACTCCTTTGCGGGCTTATCTTCTTGGGCCGACATCAAACATAAATGATTTAAACAAGATTTCCAATGGGCTTTAATTGAGTGCTAAAACCATATCCAACAATTAGTCCCCCCCCCCCCCAGTTCGTCGGGCTGTGATGTTGAGGTCGACGGATTTCTCTGAGGATTTAAGTCAAGCGGAAATCTTGTTGGAGTCGTTTCTTATTGGTCTCATAAGCTCTTTTCTCTTGGTTTCCTCTGTGGTCTTTAAGGAAACGAAAGGGCGCGAACCGCTCCTGTCGCGATTTTGTGTTCCGTAAGGAAAATTGCGCCTTTCTTCTTACGAGGCTTCGTCTTTTCGGATTCCGCCTCTTCTTCCAAGTAGTTATCATTCTTTCGCAGTCTTTGCTCAGTCCTTATTCTTGCTCTTTTCTCGGTGATTGTACCTCAATCGTCTTTAGTTCTGAAATTATGCGGGTAGATTCTAACGAGCATTCTTCTACTGGTAGCGATGATTCTAGGTTTTCCGAGTCTTTCGAAGATAGTCATGTTGAATATAGGCCGATTGAGGTTGATGAAGAGTTTTTGATGTCTCGATCCGGGAAAAAACCTCGCCGGTTTGGTGGTGGTCGTGTTGCGATGGATTCGCCTCAGGGTCGCATCCTTGCTGATGAAAGGGGGCAACTTTCTGGTGATGGTGGCGGGACGAGCCACCGAGAAAATGATGTTAGGGTTGGTGGTTCGGAAGATCGTTCAGGAATCATCGCGGCCGTCCCTGGTTATCGCTCTTTCTAAGCAAGCGAGAGAGGTGAAGGTTGTTATTCCCAGGGTGATTCGTTCGTCTGTTTGCGAGCAGGCGGACCTGGATGGTGTTTGTGGACGATGTTCTTGTGTTTCCGGTCTCAAGCTTCGATTGCCGTCTTTACACGAGCGTCCCTGGGATGCTCCTCCTAGTTGGGTTTGTTTATACGAGTGCTGGTTTACTGAGTGTTACTTACTTTTCCCTCTTCCTAGAGTCTTGGTTGAGTATTGCGAGGCCAGGGAGATGGCCCTTTCTCAGCTTTGTCCGTCCGCTATTCGCAATATATTGGGTGTTCTGGTCATGGCGGCTGATAGCGAGGTTGAGATGTCTACTCGGTTTTTTGAAGAGCTGACGTCGATCTCGGTTAACCAGGGGACCTCTGATACTTTTTATGTGAGATTCAGGCCTGGTCGTTGCTTGAGGGTAGTGTCCGATCCTCCGGATAAGACTTATGACTGGCAAGATGGCTATTTCTTTGCGCATGTTAACGACGCGCTGACTTTTGATATGAGCAGTTTCCGACCAGCTTGGAACTATAATCCTGGTAGTTTTCCTTATTCTATGTTTGTTTGTTGACATCATTGGCTTTATGGTCGTATTTTCTTTTCTTTTTTTTGCAGTTCGCTCTACTTCGGGTCGGTGGTCCGCGGCGTTTTCAAGGGACTTGGATAAGTTAAGAGCTCACGGTGGTGTGAACTGGCCTTCATCGAAAGACGAAAGGGCCAGGAGACTTTTTGATCAAAGGGTGATTGTCTAGGGAAGGTTGATTCGGGTATGTGTACTCTTCTCCTCTCCCCCCCCCCTTTTTTTTGAAAAAGGGGAAAATATGTGATGCTGATATGTTCTCTCCGTTGTGTTGGTAGTTTGCGAGATGGATCCTGTTTTGGAGAGCGATCCGCCATCTCCCCGGCTGTCCAGGAAGAGGCCAAGGATGTCTGAAGTACCTGCGGCGGTAATAAATTCGCCGGTGGTTACGATTGACGATGTCTCTGACGTTCGTGAAGATAGGACTGGTCAATTGCAAGAGACGCCAGAGGATGGCGCGAATCGGGGTGTTTCGCCTGGAGAGGCGGGAATCGGGTCCTGATGGTGGTGTCGAGCCTTCTGGGGCGGTTCGACATTCTTGGTCGTATGTTCACAAGGGTAAGACACCTTTAATAAATGATATGTTGTCGTGTGCTAATCTTGTTCAGAGGCTCACGGACGGTCCGGTCAAGGATCTGATGCTTATTTCGGATATGCACAAACCGCGTCTACATGAGGAGTTGAGTCATCATCTGGTTAAGGTATGCGCTACCTTTAATCAACTTCGGGACTCTTATGAATTCGAGAGGCGTCAGGCTAAGTCGACGGAGGGTATCCTTAAGGAACAAATTGATGCGCCACGGCGTTCTGCTCGTGAGTTGAAGCGGTTTTGTAAGGAGCTTGATGAGGCGAAGGGGGCCTCTGCTGCTTTGTCTTTGGAGAAGGAAAAGGTTGCGGGATTAGAGAAGCGCTTGGCCGAGCTTGAGGATGAGAAACATAGTCTTTTGTCTGAGGCTGACTCTCTTAAGTCGAAAGTTGATTCCCTTACTGCTGAGTGTGACGGACTTCGAGAGTCCTTTGATGAGCCCCTTCGGTATGAGCGGGAGTCCGCGTATAAGAAAGCTTCCGAGCGTCTGGAAAAGCTGAATGTGGAGAGGGAACAGGGGGATCGTTACATTCTCAAGCTCTTGGAGTTTAACCGAGTTACGGGCGTTCTTAGCGCATATTTTTTGTTCGCGGACGGTGGTGTCCCGATTCCTCCTGCGTTGATCGCTAAATTTGAAGAGGATAAGTTTCGCTTGGAACAGGAAGTCAAAGAGTTGCGACCTGACCCCTTAGATTATGGTGTCTTTTTCATGCCGCCGCAGCGGGGTGATGTTGAGTGCGAGGTTACTTATGGCGTACCCGACCTTTCATCTTGAATCCCTTGCTATGAGAGTCAGATCGCTTGTTTTCCTTCCTCTCCCCATTTTCTTTCTTACTTTTGTGAACGTTTGTATGATCAGAGCCTTCATTTGTAATTATACGTGTATGTTGCTCGCTTTCTTCTTCTGTTTTATTTTCGTTGTTCTTGTTTGTTGGTGCGAGTTGACTCTACCTCGTTTTGTAACCGTTAGAATTTCTCAGACGTTTTTGGTTGACGTTTCATTTTGAGTTTCGAGGCTTGGTCCACGTGTTATTATTGCTTTCCGAAGAAGTTACTTCTGCATGTTTATGGAAAGGTGGACCGCCGTTTTCGCATTGAAGGCGTGCATCGGTAATTGACGCGTTGTATTAAATGCGTTATTGTTGCACTTGTTGCCCTTGGTGGTTATAAATACTCCCTCTTTCCTTCCGATTTTTCATATCTTGTTATTCGTCGCTTTCTCCTTTTCTTTCTTACTGAGTATGGTTCAGTCCTTTTCTTTTGTCTTGATTGTAGAGTTTGGTCCCAGCGTGTTGTGCCAGCAAGGCCGCTCTGCCAATGGGTTTCTCGTTTTTGCTTATCGTTGGCCGACTTCGTCCACCAGAATTTACGTTTTTCTGGTTGCCGAGCGGGCTCGTGTTTTTCCTGCGAAACGGGGGCTTGTCGACATGTGAAAATATACTGATAGCCGCCCTTGCTTGTTGCTTTTGCAAACGTAAGGGTGACGCACGGTCCTTCCTGTTGGGTGGATCCGATGCGTTGCTGATTTTAGTAACGTGCCGAGGGTTGTCTTGTATTGAACTTGTCTCTTTTAACGTAAGTGTGTTGCCTGCCCGTTATGATGTGTTGTTCACTGTTCTTTGCTTTACATTGATTTGTTCTTCCCTACTTTGTTTTGCAGGGCAGCGGGCTCGATATCAAGTTGGCTCATTCTCTGCTAGATAAGGGGAAGATTCCTTTGGGAAGAGCGGCTAATGTCAGAATGGCCAAGGGAACCGTGAGGTCGGGCTTCGGGGTCAGGCTAACCTTTTTGGTGTGCTGAGGTTGGCTGCCCGGGCCTTCTTGCCCCACGATGATCCTCCTCGGTTTGGTTTCGTCGTTGTAAACTGTTGGGCCTCTGCCTTTGAGGTTGTACCGGGTGCAGATGACGAAATCGTCTTTCAAGAAAGGAGTTCGGCTCCTTACTGGACGAGGTCGGGCGTATCGCACGAGCTCCAGTTCGGAAGAAATCGTCTTTCAAGAAATTAGAATTGTTTTGTGATAATTTTGTTGTATGTTTCTTTTGTAATTTTGAAGAGAATGAAATAAAAGAAAGAAGAGTTTTATCTTTTTCTCCTTCCTTGTCTTTTATCGTGTTATTTGTTGTTTGCAAGTCGTTTCTCGGCTTTAGGGCGAGATCAAATTTTAGGTGCGAGTACGTGCTCGGCTTATCCTGTTTTTGATTTTCTCGAATCAAAACAAAGCTCGCCCCTTTATATACAGAAGTTGGCGAGTGCGAGCTTGGGCTCGGCTTACCTCGTCATCTGCTAGGTTATCTAGGTGCAAGTACGTGCTCGGTTTATCCTATGGAGCCCTTGAACATAGTTATGTGGAGGAGGTCCGGCTTATGCAACTTTTTCTAAGGACTCGTGCGGGTCTGGCCCCGGCTTACATGTCGTTAAAACGACGACGTGACGCAATGTCACTGTGCATGGGCCACGTGTTTATTGGATTGATCATTTGGCCAGAATGTCGATTGTTAGTTGTTAAGCGGCTAAGTTATATGAAAGTGCACAAAGATACTCTTAAAATTTTTGAAAAACATAGGGGGTGGTTGCACCTTACATAGGTTGCCTACGTACTCCTCGAAGGGAAATCAAGCCAAGCGTAGTTCCCTTTTTTTTTACATACTTTGAGCCGTAGCTCTTTTACTAGCATATATATCTAGATATGGGCTGAGTAGAATTAGGACGTTTTACTTGTGGGTGTGGTGCTCGTCATGCCTTTGTCGAGGTGCAAATTTTATCTTTCTTCGCCTGGGTGCGAGGTGGCGATAGCTTGTTCGGATATGAAGCATAATGCTTGTCGCACTCTGCGCTCCACAGTAAAGCAATACCTTGGGATCCTCTGGCTGCCGCGTAGTGTGAAGGTTCCTCCCGGTGTTGGGAATTTTATGTATTGGTGGTATGTAGAAGGTACTGCTTTCATAGCGTGGATCCAAGGGGTTCCCAAGATAACGTTGTAGATTGCGGGTCGGTCTATGACGACGAATTTTACAAACTTGGTCAGACGTCCGACGTGCACTGGTAGCTTGATGGTCCCGATCATCATGGTCGTGTCTCCGGCGAATCCAGTGAGGGGTTTCTCCTAACGCTTCATCCTGTAATCGCAAAGTTCCATCCTTTATAGAGTCTCTTCGAATATGAGGTCGACAGAGCTTCATGTGTCGATTAGAACCTTGGTGACTTCACAGTCGCCAATTTGGAGTTCAACGACGAGCGGGTCGTTGTGCGGCTTGTCGAGGCCCTCTTCGTCCTCCGTGCTGAAGGTGATCTCAGTTCCTGGTTTCAGCTCTTCGGGGACGTTCCTACTCCATCGCTGGTGTGCGTCGGCTTTTTGGCTATAGGTCGTTATCGACCTTATCGAGTCGTTGCAGGTGGGAAGTCCCCCCATGATCATGTTGATCCGCTTCCTAGGAGTCGGTGTATCCTCTTCCTCGTCGTCGCGGGCTCGTTTTGGCAGTTATGTGTCAACGTCGCTCTGCTCCGTTTTCAGCTGGCTTATTTGCCTTGCCTTTTCCTCCTGGATTAGCTTGAACCATTCTCCTTCGTTCTTGGGTTGTCGCGTGTTTTTCAATTTCCGGGGGGTGCCGACGGGGGGTTGCGGTTGGTTATGTTTGTTACCCCTTTTTGATATTCGCTGAAATTCCGCAGTTTTGTGTCTGGACTCCGGAGCGCTGGTGGAAGTTACAGAAAGTTTTTTCCTGGTCGTCGGACCGTACGTATTTGTACCATGGTCGACCTTGTTGGTGGCTCGCTTGATTGCGTCCTTGTTGTTGGAATGTTTGTTGACTTGTCTGCTACTGCTGCTCACCAACATAGCAAGTTGTGGCTTTCCTCCCCTTGTCGTCGGGATTATCAGGGGCTGTATCTTTGCCTTTCTTGCCTGAGGCGAATTTCTTGGCGAGTAGATCCTTCTCTTCTTCTATCTAAACGAAGACGACCGCTTGATGGAGGGCGTCCTCGAGGGTCTGTGGCTTGTTTATGGCTAGTTCGTCACGAAAAGGCTAGTTCCTCGAGGGTCAGAGCCATTTCTTTCATAACTCAAATAATTGTCAACGACTGAGATGTCTCAACATTTTCCTTAATAACGGCCCAATGCAAAGGAATGCAAGCTGGCCAGCAAAGTGATTAGTGTAAGAGTTCTGGGTTTTAAAATTGAAGTAAAATATACATCAGAGTATCAATATTCTACATGTTTTGCAAGTCAAAAACAGTCTGGAATACTATAATAAAACCTTTATATAGAAATTTATCAGCACTCAATGACTGGAGTTCAGAAATTCTTTTCCATTTTTGCATGCATCTTTACACATCAAAGGTAGAAAAATGTTCACTCATCTAATATCAGTGTAAGCAGAAGAAACACAGGAAGATATTAATCAGTGATCACATATTTACCACTTGGATTCAACAACAGAAAAAAATCTAGAGCAGACAAATGGATACAGTTTACAGAAAGTGAATGCATGTGTTGTCTTGTCTATTTTGGCATGTATCTCGAAAGAGAAGTAGCCGGACTGGCTCTGTGAATCCATTGTAAGAAGCCTTGAGTCATACCAGCAAGGAAAAAAATACCAGTTCACTTGTTGTTGTTCTCAATTTGTCATTGATAAGTAACAGAGTACCAGTGCAACTAAACAATGATCAAACATACTCAAAATACAAAAAAAAATGATATGTTAGGTCTTTGTCATGTTATCTTCCTGGATGTCAAATATCAACAGACTCGCACAAGATATGGCAGCCGTAAAATAAGTTCCTAATGTTTGTGTTGGAAAGTTATGAAAACATCGTGCCAATTAAAAGTTTATGCATTTCCAAATCAATTGACCAGTATTATATATCCATTTAATGTCATACCAATGCAGAGGGCTCCTTCCTTTGTTATCTAGGGCATTATAGTCAACTACATAGTCGACAATAAGGTGATTCAAGAAGGTTTTATGTCCATATTGAGAAGCAACATGCACTGCTTATGACAAATTTTGAGGCTACACACATTAGTTTTTAGCTTCCACTGAGGACTGATATAGAAACTCAAGAAGGAAAAGAAAAGAATATTTACCCTATAACCAACTATTCATATCAGCTGCTTCAATTCGAGCTCCATTTTGCAGCAGGTCTACAACATCAATGGAGCCCACAACATCAATGGAGCCCTTTACTGCTGCCCAATGCAATGGTGTCTGATGTATATTATATGCAGCATTAACATAACCACCGTTCTGCATATATCACAAATAGAATCGATTACTCCAACTATACAATCTAGCACGAATAATTCAACGATTTGATGAAATTTAGAGAACAATTGAGAAATTTAACTAAAGGCTACAAAAGATGATCAAATCTGAGGAAAATGGTCTCTAAACACAAACAGACGCATTAGTGTGCGTACCTCGATGATGTATTGAGAAACGTAGGGGGAATTGTTTAGCGCAGTCCATTGGAGAGCGTAGTAGCCGTTAGCATAAAGAAGGGAAACAGAAGAACCACTATGTTCGACGAATTTCTTAAGCTGGTGGAGAAGAAACTGTGAATACCCTGAAGTTCCATTAACATCCTTTAACTGTTTCATTGCAACCATAGTTCCATCGCATAGCTTTCCTCTGTAGACATTACCAAATCCTCCAGCGGCGAGAATGTTCTTTTAACTGAAACCATTTGTAGTTGCATGGACTTCTTAGTTTCCCAAGTCCTTGTAGCCCTTCCTCTTGCTTGTCTGCTAAAAAGCAAAACTTTTAAAATCTTTACGATACAAAATTGCACAAAGCACAAAGCTCAAATCAACGAACTGTTTAGTTAAGGATCAGTAGCCTTATTTGGTTCTTTCGGTACCGACAAAAAGACCCAGAGCAGCGATTATTAAAACAACAAAGACAAGGCTTAAACCGAGTGCTTTCGCCAGCCTATTAGACATGCGTCTTAGGTAGCTTAAGGAGGAAAAATTTAATGCAAGGAGAATTTTACCCGGCGAGGAACTCAAATAAGCAGAAAGAAGACTTGGATTGATAGATCCAGAACAAATCTCAGGTGGGCTGCTTCTACATATCAGAGGATTCCCAGCAACACTACAATTCAAGAACAAAGCAAAAGGAGAGGAATTATTCCTAAATAATATAAGGAATTTGTGAAATCACCGTGCATCTTAATATATACAGTTGAAAGGCGTGGCTGGGAATTTAGGAACAGGGCCACTGAAATTGTTTGTAAGCCAAGTCCCTAAATTTCATTCACAAAAAAAATAATTCAGACAAAGCCAAATACATGTAAAATAAGTAAATAGAATCCAGATACGTTGAAGAGGTGGCCTTCGTGAAGTTGACTGCTTTGGCGGCTGGGAGCAACCATGGATGAGAGAATTCTGAAGACCAAATGGAATTAAGATATGAGAGGCGTCTGAACAGGTTTTGTAGTTGATGTGCAAGATAAGTAGAAATCTAAGGCTTAGATAAAACCCTGGATGAAGAAGTCGAGACGTTAGCAAGGAGATGGAAGAGAAATAAGAAGAAGACAACGATTTGATTGGGTTGTTGTTAAGATGAATCACTATGTCAATGAGGCTCCTATTGAATTAGAGAGAGAGGGGAGAAGTCAGAGACACAATGATAATGTGGGCTTATTTTTAGTGGGTTTTGTTTTGAGAATGGACTGAAGATGAAATAAAGACCCGTTCGTTTTTTTCTTTTAAATAGGACACGTGTCACAAAGATAGAGAGTTTGGTTTCTTATTATATATAAGATTCTTTTAAAGTCATGCTAAAATTTTTTTGGCATAATCCAACCCTGCGCGTGCGCAAAATTGCCAAAAATTCGTCAGAAATCATTAATTGGGCTCAATTGGGCTATAGATACTGGATTTATTATTTACAGTAATGGTCTTTCTCAAAAAAGTCCAGTCTGTTAACGCTCCGAACTCAGAAACCCTAATATATAAACAACAAAAGCACTACCGTACTCAATCTTTCTCAGTCATCTTTCGTCTCTAGCCTACTCGCCGATTGTTACTCCGTCTCGGTTGATAACATCATGGTTACTCTCCCCTCCTTCTCTCTGCCTTGCAATTGTTTGTGTATCTAATTTGGAATTTTCCTTGTGTTTCAGGCGCCAAAGAAGGATAAGGTTCCACCGCCGTCATCGAAGCCGGCCAAATCCGGAGGTGGAAAACAGAAGAAGAAGGTTCGTTTCGTCGATTATCCGTTATTTCATCGTTAATGTAGTATACTTGTATACATACATTTAAGGTAGATTGTATGATCAACAAAGTGTTCCATTTCTCTGTCTTATGCCTAGAGTTTTGCAGAATTTGGTTTAGGGTTTATTATCTTACTGTTCTAATTTCGTCTTCTGAGTGAAGATCTAAGTAGATTTTGGGTATGTGCTTAATATTATTCTAGAAACTTTAGTCTTATGTATGAATGTTGACATTAATATGCGAATGTATCTCGAAAGGTACTTGATTATTCAGCTTTTGTTATGTAAAACATTTTCATGTGAAAAGCTTTGTCTTTTGTGGCTTAAGTGTTATTTTCTTCCTGTGTATGTTTGGTTAAACAAAAAAAACAGAAGTGGAGCAAGGGAAAGCAAAAGGAGAAGGTGAACAACATGGTGCTGTTCGACCAGGCTACGTATGACAAGCTTCTCACTGAAGCACCCAAGTTCAAGCTCATCACCCCTTCCATTCTCTCTGACCGTATGAGGGTATATACCTCGCTCTACTTCCTGTTTCCTTGATTTACCATTTCAGAATTACAGTTCTATTCACTGGCAGTGATTGAATGTTACGTATAAGCTCCAGGAATCTGGTAGTTTGTATTTCTACTTAATCAAGTAGTGAATATTGTTTGGTGCTAGTAATATGATTTTCGTTTCATGCAATTGTACAGAAAGAGAAAATGTCTGAATCTGTGTGCTTCCACATAGTTTCAAAATGTTGTAGCATTCACTCTCGTTCTTTGTCTAAAATTTCAGAATCTTATGTTTTACATTTCTGTTTCTCCTTGAAAAATACAGATAAACGGGTCTCTAGCAAGGAAGGCCATTAGGGAGCTAATGGCGAAAGGTGTGATCAGGATGGTCGCTGTTCACTCGAGCCAGCAGATCTACACTCGTGCTACCAACACCTAAACAGATTGACTTTTGTCAATGGTTTGGTTCTCAATTCTCATATCGGTTTTTTGCCTTTTACATTAATCATCAGAGCTCTCATAGTTCTTTCATTTTTGGTATTTATTTACTACTTTTGTACTCGAGAAACTCTTTAGAATTTGGAATCAATTTCTATTTTTGCTCTTTCAATAGTTATCCAAATTTCCCCCAGTTATCCAACTCGGTTTTTGGGTTTTTATCATTATTTATGTGTCAAAATGGGAGCGCTATGTAATGTTTGTTATTAGTGCATTTTGGACCGTCCATATTCAATGCATTGCATTATGGACGGTCGTAGACAGATTCATTTATAAAATGAAAATAAATTCTAATATTAAGATTTTATCCTTTTAAAAAAGTCAAAAGGGAGATTTCCAAGTTAAAAAAGACTTGGAATGGATGGTTGGACCAAAAACGGTTTGCCAAAGCGAAGAAAGATTCAAATGTAAGCACAGTATTGTTGTTTGCATGTCGCAGCTATAAGCGACTTGCAACCACCAAATGTCTCAGTTTCTTGCGCGTTTGTTAGTTGCTGCTATCAATCACATGATCAAAACTAAATCGCTAAATACAGTTTAGGACTAAATTTTTATATCACAAATAACAGCGACAGAAAACTAACAAAAATCTGTCATAGTCGCAACTTGCAAGTAGCAGGTCGTTGCGATGTGAAAACAACAGGGCCTGAGTCGAAGAAACCAACAAAGAAGTTCTGAAACAGAAATGTTGACAGACATTAATATCTTGTGTATGGTTCATTTGGATTTTTAATAATTATGGAGTTTGTTTGTTGGCAAAAAATAATAGGCACTTTTGAGTCATTACAAATCAAATGGTTTTTATGACAATTGTTCGGTCGTAAAATTCCTGTAATTCATCCAATAAAAAAGAATACATGTATATTAACTATCAATCAAAAACATCACTACAATGGTTCCAAAAGAGGTCACTATCTCCCACATGACAACACATGAAAAGCAGTTTCAGATATTTATTGTATCCTTCCTTAACACCCTCCCAGTCGTCCAAATTTATTAATGTCAGTTTGTGCAACGTCTTATATAAAATCATATCCAAATCTTAATGAATAGACTGCCGCCGTTCATGCCTATGATAGTTTCAAAGATTTAATATACTTTTGTTTCAGAAATATTTATCTTTAATTCTAGTTGCACATAAAATGATATATGCTTTCACAATTCATCTTCAGATATCGAATAAATTTATGGCTATAAAAACGGACATGTCCAAAACATTTGACAGAGTGAAATGGTCTTACCTAAAAGAATTTTTTCCAACACTAGAATTTTATCATCATTGAGATGAAGGGATTGTGTGTTGTATTTCCTTTGTTACATTTTTAGTTTTGATCAACAACCGACTGTTCGAAATAATCACTTGTGGAAGAGGATTGCGACATAACAATCATTTATCGCCTATGCACGAAAGGATTAACACACCTCCTTAATGCTGCTGAACATGAAAGAAAGATTCAGAGTATCCAATTCTCAGAGGAAGGATCATCTATTCACTATATGCTATTCACGACGGCTTATTTGTTTGCAAAGCTAATGAGGACTAATGCAAACCGATTATGTCCATTCTTACTAGATCTGAGGAAGATCCATGTCAATCTATTAACATAAACAATCCTACCATCACTTTTGGTGCAAATGTGGATGAAGATACAGTTGGGAATGTCCTGAAATCTGTTGTACTTACTCTGATAGAAAGTCGTATTGTCGAGATGAGACAATCATATGACACTAGGCAGTCATAACGCTTTGCTAGAAGCCACTTATGATCAATGGGTTAAGAACTCATTGCTAGTGTTATATGATCCTACAGGGTCACACACCTAAGCCAACTGGACATTGTATGTGAGGTTGATCATTAATGTAATGATCGGGTTAATGCATATTTGATATGCATTCAATACCAACTTTTCTGGGCAGTGTCGATCGACGCACTAAGTGTGTCGGTCGACACAGATCGGCAGTGTCGATCGACACACAGAGTGTGTCGGTCGACACAACTCGCGGATTACCAAATTAAATCGGTTTAATCGCTGGTTAATTCCGTCATGGTTTAAGTCGACATATATAAGATATATGGTCGACCTAAACTCGGGTTAAACTGAATACACAGCCACCAGAACTAGAAAAGAAACCTTACAAGAGATTAGATCTCTGATAGGCACTAGCATCCCTCCTGTTCAGTTTGTGTGCGTGTGGATACCAGTAGAGGCACAGCGTTTGAGGTGCTTCGTGATCTCGATTATCTGCTAAAACTTCCGCTGCAAATCACCAGGTAAATCTGAGATCCCATAGATTCAATTATATGAACCTTAGATCCTAGGCTCGGAATTCAGACTAGGGTTGCTAATCCTGATTAGAACTGCTAGAAATTCCTTCAGTGGTATCAGAGCTTTAGGGTTCCTTTGAATCTGTAGCATGTTGATTAGATTGGTTGAATCTGGATCTCTGTATGATTGATACAAGCATGCTAAAACTCGTTTTGATCAAAGTAACCTAGTTTAGGGTTTTGTTCGAAAAACGTTTTAGGGTTTTTTCGCATGGTGTCGATCGATGCCAATCCGGCATCGATCGACACAGGGCGAAAACCCGAATAAAATTTAGGGTTTTTCGCATGGTGTCGATCGATGCCAATCCGGCGTCGATCGACACAGGGCAAAAACCCGAATAAAACTTATGTTTCGCCTAGTGTCGATCGACACAAGAGTTGTGTCGGTCGACACAAACCTCGCGAGATTGATGAATCGGTTCAATTGGATTGGACCGGTTATCGAGCTTGGTTAATGATGGTTAAACGCTAAGAATGGTTTATTGCGATTGGGTTGGTATCGACCGATACTAATGTAGCATCGATCGACACTGACCGGTACTCAAAACCGGATCAATTGGATTGATCGGTTATCGCAGATTGGTTTTGGTTAATCAGCATCGATCGACACTAAATTAGTGTCGGTCGACACAAGATTCGATGGTTTAGGTTATGGAACCTGAAACCACAGAACCAAACCAAGACAAATCATTTAATTAGAAGAATTAAAACATAATAAAACTGAACGTTTTAAATAGTTCTGTTCTTCAATCAAATATCAAGTGATACTTGATGTCTTTCTAATCTTGTCAACTGTCAAGACCCATTTAATTGTGCGATAGACTTGCAGTGCAAGATGTCCACAATTTCATGAGTAAGACAGAGGTAATCGTGTTGATGGATATGCAGTGCAAGACATCGACAATTACATGACTGAAGAGATTGGTTTACTTGACTGGGCCATCAAAATCGTTTTGGGCTCAGAGACATCAGGTGGATTGGGCATGAGATGTCAATCCACAACCAAGAGTTATATTGGATATAACTAGCAAAGTTGTTGCTTACCTAGATAGCTAAATTAGGGTGATAGCCAGTGGCTCACTCAAGTTTAGTGAAATATGGGTCTTGGATCATTATATTCATCTGAGGAAACAATGTTTGAATATAATGCGAGTTTTCTTAAAAGTTAAGACTTCTCATTTCTTGAACATCATAACTAAACCTTTTACCTTTCATTGTTCTCAGCTATGACTAACACTCATAATAACTCTTTCTCCCTGCGATCCGTCCTTGAGAAGGACAAGTTAAATGGATCGAATTTTCTCGAATGGTATCGGAACTTGAGAATTGTTCTCAAGCAGGAGAAAAGGGACTATGTCCTGGAAACTGTTCTCCCTGAAAAACCGAGAGCCAATGCTCCACATGCAGAAAGGAGTGCTTGGGATAAGCACTCTAATGATGTGGTCGATGTGAATTGTCTCATGTTGGCTACCATGAACTCGGATTTGCAAAAGCAATACGAGAACGTGGAGTCGCCAGTGGAGATGATCACTAGCCTGAAAAGTATGTTTCAGGAGCAAGCACGAACTGAGAGGTACAGACGGTTAAATCTCTCATTGAATGCAAGCTACCAAAGGACGGTCCATTCAGTCCTCATGTCATTAAGATGATGGGTTATATTGATAACATGGGGAAGCTGGATTGTCCCATTAGCCAAGAGTTGGCTACTGACATCATTCTGCAGTCACTGTCGTCAAGCTATGATCAGTTTGTTATGAACTATAACATGAACAACTTGACGAAGACGTTGACTGAACTGCATGGCATGCTCAAGACAGCTGAGCCTAACATCAAGAAGGGCACTCCAAATGTACTTATGGTACAAGGAGGTAAGAAGTTTAAGAAACTTGGCAAAGGTAAGGGAAAGAGCAAGGCCGTCCAAGTTGAGAACCAGGACGCGCCTGCGCCACCCCCTAAGCCCAAGCGTGGCCCATCTGTGACCGATAAGTGCCATTACTGTAAAGAGCCTGGACATTGGAAGAGAAACTGCAACAAATTCTTGGAAGAGAAGAAGAAGAAGAAGACTTTCGAGACTTCATCTTCATGTATTTATGTTATAGAAGTAAATGTTACTACTTCTGGTTCTACTTCTTGGGTATTGGATACCGGCTGTGGTGCTCATATTTGTACAAATATGCAGGGCCTAAGCAACAGTAGGAAGTTGGAAAAGGGACAAGTGGACCTACGCGTGGAGAATGGAGCAAGAGTTGCTGCATATGCCGTAGGAACATATAACTTGTCTTTACCTTCTGGTTTGGTTTTAAAGCTTAATAATTGCTACTATGTACCTGCTATAAGCAGAAATATTATTTCTATTCCTGTTTTGGATGTGGAAGGATATCAGTTTTCAATTAAGAATAAATGTTGTTCTTTTGATTACAATGATATATTTTATGGTAGCAGCCCATTAGAGAATGGGCTTTATGTTTTAAACCAAAGCACACCAATCTATAACATTAACACCAAGAGATTCAAATCAAATGACACGAATCAGAATTTTCTATGGCATTGTCGTTTGGGCCACATAAACGAGAAACGGATTCAAAAGCTCCATAGTGATGGGCTTTTGGGCTCATTTGATTATGAATCATGTGAGAAATGTGAATCTTGTTTACTGGGCAAAATGGCAAAGGCCCCTTTCAACAAACAAAATGAAAGGGTCAGTGACCTATTGGGCCTTATACATACGGATGTATGCGGCCCAATGAGCACAAGTGTCAGAGGAAATTTTCGATACTTCATTACCTTCACTGATGATTTCAGCAGGTATGGCTATGTCTATTTAATGAGACACAAGTCGGAATCTTTTGAAAAGTTCAAAGAGTTCCAAAATGAAGTACAGAATAAACTTGGGAAAAATATTAAGGCTCTTCGATCAGATCGTGGAGGAGAATACTTAAGCCAAGAATTCAGTGATCATTTGAGAGATTGTGGAATTGTTTCACAACTCACTCCTCCTGGAACACCACAATGGAATGGGGTGTCTGAGAGGAGGAATCGGACTTTATTGGATATGGTTCGATCAATGATGAGTCTCTCAACTCTTCCATTATCCTTTTGGGGATACGCTCTAGAAACGTCTGCATTTACACTTAATAGGGTTCCGTCAAAATCAGTTGCAAAGACACCACATGAGATGTGGACTGGAAATGTTACAAGTGTGTCTTTCCTGAAGATTTGGGGTTGTGAAGCTTATGTTAAGAGATTATTTACAGATAAGCTCGAACCCAAATCTGATAAATGCTACTTCGTTGGTTATCCTAAGGAAACCAAGGCATACTACTTTTACAACCAATCCGAGAACAAAGTGTTTGTTGCTCGGAACTGCGTCTTTCTTGAGAGAGAGTTTCTTTCCAAGAGAAACAGTGGGAGTAAAGTACAACTCGAAGAAGTTCGAGAACCGCAGGAAAATGCTCAACCTGTAGAGGAAGAGCAACAGTTGGATCTACAAAGAGTTGTAGAAACCGCGCCTGTGGAGCCTGAAATTCGCCGATCCGAAAGGATCCGTCACGAACCCGAGAGATATGGATTTCTCGTAACCAATTGTCATGATTTGTTGATCATTGACAGTGACGAGCCATCGAATTTTGAAGAAGCGATGATGAGCCCTGACTCCGAAAAGTGGCTGAAAGCCGCTGAATCCGAAATGGGATCCATGTCACAGAACCAAGTATGGACTTTGGTTGATTTACCCGATGGTGCAAGACCCATTGAGTGTAAATGGATTTTCAAGAAGAAAATTGATGTGGATGGAAATATTCAGATATATAAAGAAAGTCTAGTGGCAAAAGGTTTCAAACAAATTCATGGTATTGACTATGAAGAAACCTATTCACCTGTCGCCATGCTTAAATCCATTCGGATTCTCCTAGCAACAGCTGCTCATTATGATTATGAGATCTGGCAGATGGACGTAAAAACAGCTTTCCTTAATGGAATTCTGGAAGAGGATGTGTACATGACACAGCCCGAAGGTTTCATTGATCCTAATGCTGCTAGGAAAGTATGCAAGCTTCATCGATCCATTTATGGATTGAAGCAAGCATCTCGGAGTTGGAATCTTCGTTTTGATGAAGCAGTCAAAAAGTTTGATTTCATCAGGAACGAAGAAGAACCATGTGTTTACAAGAAGACTAGTGGGAGCGCAGTTGCATTTCTCGTGTTGTATGTAGATGACATACTTCTTCTCGGAAATGACGTTCCGTTGTTACAGTCTGTTAAGACTTGGCTCGGAAGTTGTTTTTCAATGAAAGACATGGGAGAAGCCGCGTATATTCTTGGAATAAGAATCTATAGAGATAGATTAAACAAGTTGATTGGACTGTGTCAAGACACTTATATCGATAAAGTCTTACACAGGTTCAGAATGCAAGATTCCAAGAAGGGCTTCATACCAATGTCTTATGGCATAAGTCTCAGCAAGAAGCAGTGTCCTGAGACACCTGCTGAGCGAGAACGCATGAGTCGGATTCCCTATGCCTCGGCGTTGGGATCCATCATGTATGCCATGCTCTGTACTCGTCCAGATGTTGCTTGTGCTTTAAGCATGACGAGTAGATACCAATCGGATCCAGGTGAAAGTCACTGGACAGCAGTCAAGAATATTCTGAAGTATTTGAGAAATACTAAGGATAAATTCTTGGTGTATGGAGGAAGTGATGAGCTGGTAGTAAGTGGTTACACAGACGCAAGTTTTCAGACAGACAAAGATGATTTCCGATCGCAATCTGGTTACATCTTCTGCCTGAATGGAGGTGCAGTCAGCTGGAAGAGTTCCAAGAAGGACACTGTAACAGATTCTACAACTGAAGCTGAGTACCTCGCTGCTTCTGAAGCGGCAAAGGAGGTTGTTTGGATCAAGAAGTTCATCACTGAACTTGGTATGATTCCTAGTATTTCTGAGCCAGTGGCTTTGTATTGTGACAACAATGGAGCCATTGCGCAAGCAAAGGAACCTAGATCACACCAGAAATCCAAACACATAGAAAGGAGATATCACCTTATCCGTGATATTGTGAATAGAGGAGATGTGAAGATCAGCAGAGTCCCGACGGATGAGAATGTTGCTGATCCACTGACCAAGCCCCTCCCAAGGCCTAAGCATGAGTTTCACACTGCTGCTGTAGGCATTAGATTTCTTAAGATGTGATCTTGTTTTCAGTGGGAGTTATATTTGGTTTTTAGTTATGACATGATGTTCGTAAAACATAATTTGGTTATGTCATTTTAATGAAATTGTTTCAGCATTATTTAATTGTGTTATTAAATAATTGTCCCAAAGTAATTTATGACATTTTATAGGTCATCAAGTATGTGACTTGATCATGAAACCCTATAAGCAATAAATGATATAAATTATAAATGGTCCCTGGTCGAGGTTGTTAAAATGGGACATTAACAACCACGTGAGACTAGTATGTGAGGTGACTGATGACTATGTTTCATGGAGTCATTAATAAGTGTATTAAAGTCAATCACATAGATATGTGTTAGAGAACACATGATCGTGTTGGAATTGTGTCCAGTAATCTCGGTACTGTCTCTAGAAAGTAAGAGTATGTCGAGATCAGACATAAGTCATATAATACTGGGGATCATGATGGCTTGCTAGAGTCCGCTCATGATCTATAAGTCTTGGACTTATTGCCTTTATTATATGATCCCATATGGGTCACACGCCTAAGCTAACAGGAAAATGTGTAGGAACGGCTTAGCAGAAGTACGACAAAAGTGCTAGGCATTTGTCGTACTAAGAGAGAAAGATTAATGGGTCTGATTAAATGGGATTTAATCAGATTGGGCCCAAAAGCCCAAAAGGGAAAGAGAAGGCTTTTAATGACTAAAAGCCAAGTCTTTTCTCCCCAACCCTAATCCCAAGCCGCGGCTACTCCTCTCTCTCTGCGCCTCTGTTCTTCGTGGTCTAGCAGCCATTTCCTTGTGAAGCGTGTGTGAACCTTTGGAGGATTCATCCCTCGGTGCATCTATCTGATCTCTGACCTGTTCTAAACCTTCCGCTGCAACAAACAGGTAAAAGGTGAGATCATGTTATGATTCTAAATAAGAACACCTAGATCTGATGCATGTTTAGGTTGATATCAATATGAGAATTGAATTAGGATCAACTGAACTATCCAACAGTGGTATCAGAGCCATTGGTTCTTAGGTTTCTTGTTTTAGATTCATGTTTAGGTTGTTTAATCTGTTTAGAATTGTTTTTGAATCAATTACTGATAAGATAAAACAGTTAAGAAACTGAATTAAATCCTAAACACACAAACAGAAATCACAAACCGAGCTATATGACTCGGGTTTGTTGATTGGCCGAGAGTATGGCCGGTTGGGTCGGATCGTTGGATCGATCGCGTCACGACCGCGGCTCGTCCCGATCGTAAGACGGATCGCATCCCGATCACGATCGTCCCGTTCCGCCTCTCTCACGTCCCGATCGTCTCCATGTTTGCTCGATCGCGTGAGGCTTCATGCCGTCCGGATCGTGGCTCGCTCGTGGACGACTCGGCCAGCACCATCCCGAACGTCCCGATGAACCGTCCCGATCATGCCAAGCGTATCGATCTCGGATCGTGGCGCACGGCTTGCGGCTGGACGATCATTGCTTGATCCGAAAGCTAGGGTTGTTTGATCACGGTTCAATCGGTTCGGTTCGGTTAATGGTTCGGTTTAAAATTTTAATTAAAATTGATTCGTTCTGGTTTAATAAACAGTTTTAATAATTTTATTAAATCTGGTTAAACCGGAATAAGAAATCCAATGTCGAAAGAAATATTGGATTTAGTGCCTAAACCAGGAATTTCTAATTTGATTTGGTTGGACCAAATAAATTGAGAAATTCCGGTTTAGTAAATAACCGGTTGACAATTGTGGTCATCGTAGTAATTAAAACTTGGTTAGACCAGTTTTAATGAACCAGACCGGTTATGTCAATTAATTGGACAATTGGGTCATGTCTTGGACATGGACCAATTCTTGGGCCTCGGGCCAAGAAGTTAAAACAATTGGGCCAGTTAATTGAGTCTTTCTTCAGAATAATTTAAAATCTATTTTATAAAATTATAAAGTCGTTTTTAAATTAAAGTTTCCGAAATTTTGAAATTAGAAAGTTTCTTAAAATAGAATTTTCTGAATTTGCGGGTTTTGGATTTTAAAGAAATTTCTAAAGTTAGAAAGTTTCCGGTTTTAGAAAGTTTCCAATTTTAGAAAGTTTCCAAAAATAGTAGGTTTCCATAAATAGAAAGTTTCCCGAAATAGTAATCTTCTATTTTGGGAATGTTTTTTTTTTAATAAACCTACGAACCTCAAATAATATCAAGCGTTGGATGTCTTGTCCAGGCTATGTCAGCTGTCAAAGCCCATTCAATTGCATTCATGGCCTTACAGTGTGAGGATGTCTGTTTTTGCGTGGGTAAGACGGTTTGTGATTCATAAATGTCATTGGGAGTCCCAGACATTAATGATTACATGACTGTATAGTCCGGTTTTCTTGACTAGGCCATCGGGAGTCCCGGGCCTTGAGACATCAGAGTGGATTGGGCCTCGGGCCCAGATTCACAACCAAGAGTTATATCACGGATATAATTAGCCGATATAGGGCTTACCGATATAAGCTAAGGTTGGGTGACGGCCAGTGGCCCACTTTAATCTTAGTTATATGTGGATCTTGGAATCATTATATTCTATTGAGGGTAACTTAGGTTATTGAATATAATGCGTGATTAATCATATTAATTTTAATACGAGATTAGTCATTTTGAACATAATAACTAATAACCTTTTTATTTATATATTTCAGTTATGACTAGCACAAACAATCAAAACACTTTCTCGATCCGGTCTGTCCTTAAGATGGACAAGCTGAACGGATCAAATTTCTTGACTTGGTCGCGGAACCTGAGGCTAGTCCTCAGACAGGAGAGAAAGGACTATGTTCTTGAGAGAGCTCTCCCCGTGAGAATCGGGTCCAATGCTTCTCATGCAGTATATGATGCTTGGAATAAGCATTATAATGATGCGGTAGATGTGCGTGGTCTGATATTGGCTACAATGGACTCAGACTTGCGGAAGCAATATGAGAACATGGAGTCGCCAATAGAGATGATCAGCAGCCTGAAATTAAAATTTCAGGAGCAGATAAGAGTGGAGAGATACCAGTTGGTTAAATCTCTCACTAGCTGCAAGCTACCAAATGATCATCCAGTAAGTCCTCATGTCAGTAAAATGATGGGTTACATTGATAACCTGAGGAAACTGGATAATCCAGTTAGCCAAGAGATGGCAACTGAAATCATTCTGCAGTCACTGCCGTCAAGCTATGATAAGTTCAGAAAGAACTATATCAAGAAAGGCTTAACGAAGACGCTGACTGAACTGCATGATATGCTCAAGACAGTTGAGCCAAACGTGAAGAGTACCCTGTACAATCTCATGAATGAGAAGGGTAGGTTTACTAAACCTAATGCTGACAAGGGTGAAGACAAAGTTGTCCAGATTTTGAATCATGGCAAGCGTGTGTCTTCTGAGCCCGAGTCAGATACCTCTTACGTTGGTAAGTGCTGCTACTGTAAGGAGACAGGGCATTGGAAGAGAGATTGCATTAAATTCATGGAAGATGATGAGGAGTTAAAGTCGATGTATGCGACTACTTCCTAAGGTATTCATGTTATTACTTCAAGTTCTACCTTAAAGGTATTGGATACTGGTTGTGGCACTGATATTTGTGATAATATGCAGAGCTTAAGCAACAGTAGAACGTTGAAGGAAGGGCAAGTGAAACTACATGTCTGGAAGGAGCTTGGGATGCTGCCTCAGTCGTAGGGTTTTTCACTTATAGATCCCTTTGAGGCTTGGTTTTGTATTAAGTAATTGCTACAATGTACCTGCTTTAAGCAGAGTAGTCTTTCATTTTCTTGTAAGAATTTGAATGTTTTTCATTTTGATAAAAGACAAGTTTTGTTCTTTTGATCTTAATGAAATATTAATTGTAGCACCCTATTCATGGAATGGGTTTTATATCTTAAACTAAAGAGTGCCTAAATGTAACATAAATACCGAATTGGTTTAAATCTGATGAATTAAACCTGATTTTTCTTGGCATAAAGTCTTGGTCACATAGAGTAAGTCGGATTCAGAAATCCCATAGTCATGGACGTTTGGGCTCATTTGATAAAATATCTTATGAGACTTGAATTCTGTTTACTAGACCAAAAGGTAAAGGGCCTATCTTAGCCGAGCTAGAGAAAAGCCCAAAGTCTTATTGGACCTGGAACATACTCATGTATGTGGCCCAATGAGCAGTAATGCCAGAGAAAATCTCCTGTACTTCATTGTCTCTACTGATTACTTCAGTGAGTGTGACTGTGTTCATTTGATGAGACACAAGTCGGAATTCTTTGACATGGTCAAAAGAGTTCCAGAATGAAGTATAGGATCTGAATGACAAAAGTATTAAGACTCTGGATTAAATCACGAGTGAGAATACTTAAGTCATTGATTGTGTGATCATCTTAATGAGTGTGAAATCGTTTTACAGCCCATTTCTCCTGAAAACCTGAAGGTGTTTCTGTGAGAAAGAATCAGATCTTATTAGAAATGATTAAAGATGAGTCACACGAAACTTCCATGATATTATTTAAGAATAACGCTCTAAAATATCTAAGTTTACGCTGAAATAGTTCCACAAATATCGGTTGAAAGACACCACGTTAATGTGGATTGGAATCGATCCAAATTTGTCTTTACTGAGTATTTGTACTTGTGCTACTTCGCTGGTTGTCCTAGAGAAACTAAGGCTTGTTACTTTTACGTCCAATCTGTTTTCTAAGAAGGGAAGTTATTTTCCAAGAAGAACAGTGGGAGTAAAAAGTATTTTACGACCATTCTGTTTTCTAAGAAAGGAAGTTACTTTCCAAAGAAGAACAGTGGGAGTAAAAGTACAACTCGAAGAAATTCGAGAAATACAGGAGGCTGCTTAACCTATTGAGGGAGAGCAGCGGAAGGATTTACAGATTTCTGTAGAATCTACACCTGTGGAGCCTGAAGTTCGCAGATATGAATCAGTTACTAATCCGAGAGTGATTTCTCGGAATTAGTTGAACCTGATAATCATTGAAAGTTCGCATGATCTGATGATCATTGAAAGCGATGAATCTGCGAAATTCAAAGAAGCGAAAGTGAGCCCGGACTCCGAAAAATTACATTTTATGTAAGTTAGCTTCATCGATCCATTCATGGATGGAAGCAAACATATCGGAGTTGGAATCTTCGTTCTGTTGAAGTAGTCAAGGTTTTGACTTGAACAGGAACGAAGCGGAACTATGTGTTTACTAATAGATAAGTGGGAGCGATATTGCATTTCTCATAGTGTATGTCGATGACATACTGATTCTCAGATATAACGTCCCAATGCTGCAGTCGGTAAAGGACTGGCTTGGGAGTTGGTTTTGTGAAAGACATGGGTATAGCCACGAAAGTCTTGGATTTTGGATTTAAAATCAGAGATCCAAAAGAGCTGGTAGGACAAAGTCAGGATTCTTAAAATTGACAAAGTCCTACACATTTTGAGCAATCCAAGAAGGGTTTTATGCCAATGTCACATGGCATTAAGTTAAGCAAGATACAGTATCCTACGATAACTGCTGAGCTTAAATGCATGGATGAGATTCCATATGCGTCGGCAATTGGATCTATCATGTATGCCATGAAACATACTTGTTTGATGTTGCTTTAATGTTAAGCAAGACAAATAAAGACCAGTCAAATCCAGCAAAGAATCAAGTTTCCTAAAGTATGTCCTAAAGTATTTGAGGAATACTAAGGATAAGTTCTTGATTTACGGAGAAAGTGATGTGCTACAAGTCAGCAGAGTCTGAAAGGCAAGTTTCCAACAGACAAAGATGATTTCCGGTCACAGTCCGGTTATATCTTGTGTCTGTCTGGCGGTGCAAGGCACTGTTGCTGACTCCATGACTTAAACTGAACATTTCGCAGCTTGGAAAGCGGCGAAAGAGGTTGTATGGAAAGAAGAGTTCGTCAATGAACTTGATGTGATTCCCAGCATAGATGAGACTAGCTGCACATCAGAGGTCCAAACACCTTAAGATAAATGACAGAGATGTTAAGTAGATCAGCAAGTTTCAACAAATGAGAACGTTGCTAATCTATTAACGAAGCCACTCCTTAGCCCTAAGCACGAGTCACGGACTGTAGCTGTAGGATAAGTGAAGTTAAGATGTAGTCTTAATTTCAGTGGGAGTTAGTAAAGGGCTTTATTTAGTTATTGATATGTTCTTGTAAAACATTTGAGATGTTTGATAATGAAATTATTATTTCAAGATTATTTTAACTGTGATGAAATAATCGTTCCAAAATGATATGAACCATTTTATAGGTCATCGAAGTAAATGACTTGATCTTGAGTCATCAAAGTCATTTAGCTTGATCATGAGACCCTATATTTGATAGATGTTTTATATCATCCTGTCCCTAGTCAAAGGTTGTTGAAATTGGAACACCAACAACCGTGTGAGACTGGATTGGTACGTGACTTA
Organism: Orychophragmus violaceus; assembly: GCA_030180135.1. Lineage (NCBI taxonomy): Eukaryota > Viridiplantae > Streptophyta > Magnoliopsida > Brassicales > Brassicaceae > Orychophragmus > Orychophragmus violaceus. Next base: position 38,465,293 of record CM058235.1, on the reverse strand, counting down.
TGACAAAGTCTCAGTGTGTCATAGATGCTCGGCATCAAAGTCAGTACATAGGTGTATGTTGGGGAACATACGACCGGACAAGACCCGCTTATAAGAACTCTTCAGGATATTTATATCTGTGTCATAAGAGATTCTTACTACGACTATAGAGTATAGTCCTTAGACCTGAGTTCGCATGCATGTGACTGCACATGAACTGATGCACTTTGATCATTGTCTAACGCTATCGTTCTGCGATAGCTATAAGGATCTTGTTTGGGTACATCATGAAATGAATAGTTTACAGTGATGGAACAAGATGGAATTTGTCCCTCCAATATAAATGGAGTGAATATCTCTAGGCCAATCGGAGATTTGAATACTGGAAAACGCATGGCCATGCTCAAACGGACTTTCCCGAGTCGTTTGGATTGTCAGTATCAAATCAGAGTCCGATGAACAAGATTAGGCTTTATAAGGATGACACCAATCTTGCCTTATGACTAATCGAGATATTGTGACAAAAGGATTATGAATACAGAGATTCCAGTACAAGTGGGAGATTGTTGGAATTGTGTCCAGTAATCTCGGTACTGTCTCTAGAAAGTAAGAGTATGTCGAGATCAGACATAAGTCATATAATACTGGGGATCATGATGGCTTGCTAGAGTCCGCTCATGATCTATAAGTCTTGGACTTATTGCCTTTATTATATGATCCCATATGGGTCACACGCCTAAGCTAACAGGAAAATGTGTAGGAACGGCTTAGCAGAAGTACGACAAAAGTGCTAGGCATTTGTCGTACTAAGAGAGAAAGATTAATGGGTCTGATTAAATGGGATTTAATCAGATTGGGCCCAAAAGCCCAAAAGGGAAAGAGAAGGCTTTTAATGACTAAAAGCCAAGTCTTTTCTCCCCAACCCTAATCCCAAGCCGCGGCTACTCCTCTCTCTCTGCGCCTCTGTTCTTCGTGGTCTAGCAGCCATTTCCTTGTGAAGCGTGTGTGAACCTTTGGAGGATTCATCCCTCGGTGCATCTATCTGATCTCTGACCTGTTCTAAACCTTCCGCTGCAACAAACAGGTAAAAGGTGAGATCATGTTATGATTCTAAATAAGAACACCTAGATCTGATGCATGTTTAGGTTGATATCAATATGAGAATTGAATTAGGATCAACTGAACTATCCAACAGATCGGACTTGACCCGTTAATGAGAACTCTACAAGATGTTATATGAGTGTCATAAGAGCTTCTCATAACGACTAAAGAGTATAGTCCTTTGACCTGAGTTCATCATGTTCTCTTACATATGGATTGGTCCGTCTTAACTTTGTCAAACGTCAACCGTAACTGGTGATCATAAAGACACTGATTAGGCGTATCATGAAATATGAAAGAGACATGGATGGAACAAGATGGGATTTGTACCTCCTATATAACAGGAGTTAAATATCTCTGGGACTATCGAAGATTTGATACTGGAAATGCGTGGCCGCGCTCAAACGAGGTGATTGTCAGTCGTTTGTTTTATCAGTAAAAATTGGGATTCGATAAACGTGATCTAGCTCAATAAGGATGACACAGTTCTTGCCTTATACTAGATTGAGATATAGCTACAAAGAGATTAAAGGAATAGATGATTCCAGTACAAGTGGGAGATTGTTGGGAATGTCCTGAAATCTGTTGTACTTACTCTGATAGAAAGTCGTATTGTCGAGATGAGACAATCATATGACACTAGGCAGTCATAACGCTTTGCTAGAAGCCACTTATGATCAATGGGTTAAGAACTCATTGCTAGTGTTATATGATCCTACAGGGTCACACACCTAAGCAAACTGGACATTGTATGTGAGGTTGATCATTAATGTAATGATCGGGTGAATGCATATTTGATATGCATTCAATACCAACTTTTCTGGGCAGTGTCGATCGACGCACTAAGTGTGTCAGTCGACACAGATCGGCAGTGTCGATCGACACATAGAGTGTGTCGGTCGACACAACTCGCGGATTACCAAATTAAATCGGTTTAATCGCTGGTTAATTCCGTCATGGTTTAAGTCGACATATATAAGATATATGGTCGACCTAAACTCGGGTTAAACTGAATACACAGCCACCAGAACTAGAAAAGAAACCTTACAAGAGATTAGATCTCTGATAGGCACTAGCATCCCTCCTGTTCAGTTTGTGTGCGTGTGGATACCAGTAGAGGCACATCGTTTGAGGTGCTTCGTGATCTCGATTATCTGCTAAAACTTCCGCTGCAAATCACCAGGTAAATCTGAGATCCCATAGATTCAATTATATGAACCTTAGATCCTAGGCTCGGAATTCAGACTAGGGTTGCTAATCCTGATTAGAACTGCTAGAAATTCCTTCAGATACCTGAAACATATCCAAATAATTCATATGTATTATTTATGAACGGTTCATATCTAGGACTATATGAATGTTTTAGCGGGTCAAAAAAGAAATTATTAGTTTTCATCCAAGATAAGCCAAATCTCTTCTATTGGGTTGGTTCACTAGATCCCTTTCTATGAGAGCCAAGGAGATTCTTCTTAAAGAAGTAGTGATGGCTCTACATGTATATGTTATGTCATGTTTCAGATTGCCAGTTACTACTTGTGCTAAGATGACGGTGTGATGTCAGATTTTTTGGTGGAATGTTTATAACACAAAAGGAAAATCCATAGCTAAGTTGGGATAAGCTCTATCTCTCTGAAGACCTAGGTGGACTCGGATTTAAAGATATTCAAAACTTCAACCAAGCGCTTCTAGCAAAACAAACATGTAGGCTCCTTAAATATTATTCAAACCTCTTTTCCAGATTTTACAGAGTATATATTTTCAACAAGATGAGTTTCTTCATACCACCCTCGGTTCTCGTACATCCTTCGCTTGGAGAAACATCTCCTTTGGATGGGAGGTTCTGTTAAAGGTCTCAAGATAGCATTTGGTAATGGGAACTCTTTGAGAGTTTGGATGGATCCATGGATTTCTCAAGGGACAATCAAAGTTCCTTTAATGAAGAATCCGATCATTAGTATTGACATGAAGGTATGGAATCTAATTGACTATCCAAATTGTTTACAGAGTGTAAGTTAATTATATGAAATTTTCTTCATGGCTAACATCTCAAACATTTTGGCTCAAACTTCGTTAACAGATCATGACCACTTCTGGCGTTGGATGCATAAAAAGATTGGAGAATATTCAATATGTTCTAGGTATTGGCTTACATTTTAAGAAAACAAAGTTGATTCCATTAAGCAAGCTTCTGTTCAGACATCACCTAACCAACTCAAACAACATGTTTGATTACTAAAATGCCATCCGAAGATCAAAACTTTCTTATGGCGAGCTCTTAGTGGTGCTCTTCCAGTTGGTGAACTGCTAACAAGAAGAGGCATGAAGGTGTACTCTCGTTTCCAGATTTTTGGAATGGAAGGTGAAACTATTAATCATGTGCTATTTACATATTTTGTTGCAGACAAACTTGGGCATTGGTTAACTTTACAAGTCCAAATGGATGTTTTGAAGGAGATTCGGCTTATGCCAACTTTCAAGCATTACTTTCAACTCAGTCCATGAATTATATGAAAATGAGCAACAAGTGAAGATTCCCTTGAATATTTTGGTTCATTTGAAAACACAGAAACATGCTTTAGTTCGCAGGGGAAAGATTGGAGACTCTAATTCTGGTTGAGAAGATCAATGATGAAACATACATTTATTTCATAGCTCAATTCCTTTATTCTGTGAATCAAGAATCTCCTTGGCACCGTATCTACCATGTACACAAATGGAAAGAACCAGCCCCTCCTTGGTTGAAATGTAATATTGTATATTTCTAGTAAAAATTCAGAGGATTATGATGTTTTGCTTGGTGTTATAAAGACTCTTCTAGCTTAGTTGAAAATGAAATTGATATTATAGGTAGTGGAAAGTATGTCCAGTCATCGGATTTCACACATTATTCTTGATTCTGGGGCAAAGGACTTGGTCGATGCTATCAATAAACCAAAATCATAGCCTGCATTTTTGTACATACGCTCAAAGATTAAACATCGGTTAAATACTTTCCCCATCTGGAAATTTGAGTCTGAATAGAAAACACCAATAAAGGAGCGACTCTCATTACTCAAAGCATTACTAAATTGAATTTAGTTCAGTCCTATGTAGATGAAGGTTATACTTAATAGTTAAAAGACTACTTTGATGGTGAGAGAAGCAACCCCTAATCGGTTTCTACTAGACTGCATCTTCTATAACTTTTTTGTTTGTTGATGTTTATAGATTGGTTTAAGCTTTGATAAGATGACTTGTTAAGGCCTTCTGTAATGTGCTTTACCCTATGGTTGTAAAGAATCTTGGATGTCATAGCTTAAACTTCCTAGCTTTGGTTGGTTGATAATATATTCATCAAGATGATAAGACAAAAAACTACTAGTATACAAAAAAAAAAACATGAAGAAGAACATTATTTACTAAGTTTGTGACAATAATATTCTTATATCATAATTGGAGACAAACTAGTTAATGTGTACATGTGTGAATTGTACATGGAACATGAGTGAGCCATTGACCAATTTTAGTGTGCATCGATTAATAATACTAGGTATGCGTTCGCGCTACGCAGCGGGTTATTTTTTCAAAATATTTCTTTTTGTGTGTGTTTTTTCTTGATAAAGATGTACAAATGTTGTAATGTGGCACTCTAAGATTTACCAGTAAATTATTAGTCTAGTAGGAACAGAAGAAGCTAAAAGAAATTTCGAAAACCATGTTTTACTTATAAGAAGACAAGTTACAAGAAAACCATACTCTGTTTCCTTACCAATCTTTTGTTTATAAGCAAAACCATGGTAAAGCTGAGGCAGACCTTATCAGTGTCACGCTGAAGCGATGAGGTTTGGAGGGATGTCTTTACCTACATTCATTTTGATAGAAAGGAAATATCCATTACATTTAAACTCAACAGACGATGTCGCAAAATGTTATCCCATTTATTCACTCTAAGAAGACTTACGAGTTGTGTTCCCTTTTGAAGGTAAGGTTGCACAACAAGAACACCCAATGGTGTTGTAACTGTTTCGTTTTCTGACGCAACAATCTGCTCATAGAAAGATTTTATTTTTTCATTTCATAAAGAGTTATTAGAATACAAAAGTAAAATTTAATAGACGCTAAAAAAATGACTACTCACCTTTGCACAGTCACCAAACCAACGCATGATGGCGCATGCAGCTTCAAACAATTCATCTATAGCAGTCAATGTTACCTGCCAAAACATGACAAAACCAAAAGATTATCCCCAAACATCATTTTTACTTTTGATTATAATTTCCAAAGTAAATGAGAACTGGACATGGTTGATTAATTTTCTTGCAAGCAATGCATCTGGATAAGTTTCAGGATCTCTGTCTGCATCTCGGCTCGTAATATCAAGAACCATGTAGCGCAAAGCCATATGAAATTTTGAGTGCACATTTTAAAATTGTCATCTTTAAGCAGTAGATGCAGAGCTTACCTGGTAGCTATTCCTGAATAAATATATGTCGGCTTCTCACTTGAAATTAAATTAATAACTTATGCTCCTAATTGATAATCATTTTTTTACAAACCAAAATCAGGAAAAGAAGGACGACAAGCGGCCAGAGAAAAAACGAACAACATGAAAAATAAAAACAAGAGAATTACTGTGTCTCTCCCAAGCGCGGCATAATGTTGTAAACCATAGCATGAACCATCCTGGCCAGAACCAAAGTGAAAGAAAGGAACATCTTTTCAGGCACATGCAAATTGAAAGAGAAACTATAAGGTAAAGTCATTAAAATTTTCAATCCCGAAGGAGGAGATGTCAATGTGGTAATTTCTGCAAGAAAGTACCTGATGTATAGGAATATGTGAGAGAACCGTCTCCGGGGATGGACTTCTGAGAGCTTCAGTGAGATTTATGCATACAACCAAGTACTGAAATGGGAATTCAGCTTGCAGCCACCATCTGCTTCCTTCAAGAGAATACAAGTTTTAACTATCTCATGAACTTCGATAAGTAGTTATCAACCGAGCAATAAATACATCCAAAATCCAGAAACAACTAAAACTGATTTAGCCAAAAACAATGCGCGGAACTTAGAGCGAAACACATACCACATATAAACCGTTGAATAATTGCTTTACTCAATTGACACAGATAATGAAAACTCACAAAATCATTCCGAGGAAGAGGTTATTATTACCGATATCCAATATCAACACCAGGAGCGACCGAAGGCGGAGTTGGAGATGCGGGCAGCCTCAGTTTTCTGTTTGATCTAGTCAAACCCAGCCTTTCAAACAGAAAAATATGGGTAGTTACTGCCGATCTAGGAGACGGTAAGTGGATTCGAAGACGTCAATTAAAAAGGTCTGATCTTTTTCGATCAATATGACACTTGCTCTCTTTTTCCATTTTTCTTCTTTCTTCGCGTTTATAATGCTGAGAAAAATCAGGGAAGTTAATATTGCTATCTTAGCCTATTACTAAACCTAATAACATGGAGTCAAACAGAAATCAAAGGATACATCGTTATTTAAGTTTCACATCTCCAAGTTAAAACACATTAACTGTACAGGAAACAAAAGGAACATCTGGAACAACATCCAATAAGTAACACTTAAACCAACGCAAGAGACTTCACTCAGTTATTCTTATCCTCCTATTTTTGTATGTAGTGCAAGCTTCATCAACGCCCATACAAATCAACTATTCCATATACGCCACTAAATATACCAGGAATCTATAATCCATGAAAATCTGCTTGACTGAATTCAATTGCAGAAATGCCTTGCTTATGCCGTGGTTGAACCACAGTGGTTCATGTCATAACAAACATGACCATTAATTTATTCCTAATCACCACACGAAGAAAGCTATTGAGAAACTCTTATTGGTAAAGCTTATGGCCGATGAAATGCATCATCTACTGAAAATTCCAAAACCGTGAGGTTCTACACTAAACAGTCACAAGATATCAATGCTCAATAATAAAAAGTAACGAATAAAGTAGGCTCTAAAAAGCATAATCAGAAATCTAACTATCCATTATCTATCGGCTAAACCATTGTTCAATACATACTGGGAACATAACAGAAGCTAAAAACTCCTCTGCTTAGAAAGGCTCTAAAAAGCATAATCAGAAATCTAACTATCCATTATCTATCGGCTAAACCATTGTTCAATACATACTGGGAACATAACAGAAGCTAAAAACTCCTCTGCTTAGAAAGTTAGACCATTGCAGAAACTAAAGCAGCCAATGAAACGGAAATACAAAAAAAAAATTAAAATTTATTTCATAATTGCACTATTGTTTACTTCAGAATTGAGAAAACTAATGAAAATGTGTGAGGGGGAAAGAAAACTTACATAGGTATTTAGCTGCCTGATGAAGTTGGATAACTTATTGTGCTTGAAGTTCTTGGGAAGAAGATCTCGTGCGAACAGTGGTGGATCCCATACGATAAAACTGTTGCTATTAGTACTCCATGACACAATCGAATCGGTAGCGGAATCATATACCATGTCATACGTCTTGCTCAGAAACGGAGGAGGGGTGTTTGCACTCAGAACCGCCACAGGCTGTTGGTGAGGAGGAGGAGGAGGAGGCTGAATCTCTGTTGATTCCATGATTACAGATCCCCCTTCCCCTCCTCCGTCGCTACTGCTTCTATTACCACCATCCACTCAAATTTTTTGTAGTCAACAATGGGAATTGAAGAAACTTAGGGTTTTATAAATTGATAGGGTTCCCGAGAAGTCGATTAGCATGCCTGATCTGGATTTGTTGAAGTCAATTCAAGAGGCGTAAAGAAATTTTGTGGATTTGGATTTGTTTTCATTAAGACATGTAGGATCTGGTGTGTTAAAATGTTTTAATTTCATTGGTTTGAGATTTTATTCATGAGGACAGGTGTCAACACCTCATGCAATACGGGTGCTGAGGTGTCAACACCTGGAGATGCAATTCACTCATTATAGTATTAATTTTCTAATCATCCTATATAAATAAATGTACAATTTTAGGATCATTTTTAACGACTATAACATATAGTTTGGTTTGTGTTAATGTTATTGATGTGTCATTAACTATCTTGATTTAAATCTGCATGTTGTATGATATTGATAAGAAGAAGAATAAGTTTTATCAGTTAATAAGTTTTTTCTTTACTTTTGTAAATATTACATCTAATAACATTAAAAATTATTAACATCATAAAAACTTTCAGTATTATTTTTTGTGCAATTTTTGTAAAAACCGATCGCGACTGAACTAAAAAAATTATTAGATCATGGGTCAATATGATCTGATGGAGTCCAACCGAATTTTATGACAACTATAATATGTTATTAATTTAAAAATATCAAATAAAATGTTTTAATAATTGCAAAGTTTGAAAAAAATATAATATTAATTAAAAACTTCTAAAAATTTATAGTTTTGGAAAGGGAAGGATCTCAATCCGGTTCTTAAGGCTTTGAATGGTAGCGGCGGATTAGTTCGAAAGCGGTGAATACCACTTTTATTTACCTTTTTTTGAACAGAAACATTTCATTCAAACTTAAACTCATCTTTGGGTCTCTTCCCTTACAACATCAACCAAAATAATACGGTTAAGTGCCATTTTAGCCAGATTATCAGCCTCCCTATTGTTTCTTCTTGGTGTAAATGAAAAGCAGATGAACTCAAAGTCCCTCGACAGTAGCTCTATGTCTTTCATCACTCGTACGTCTCCATTGGGTAGTCTTTATTGGATAGAGCGCGGATCAGATTAAGAGAATCCAAAAATACCATCCCCTTGTTCCGATTGATCGCTCTTAGGTGTTTCAAAGCTTCCAAGCAAGCCATAGATTCGGCCATCAAACTCGACCTTACAATTTTTCTTCTTGTTTCTCTAGTAGTTAAAGTTTCTCCCTCTCAGTTTTTTACTGTGCAACCTAGTCCAGCTCTTTTCAAGAAAGATTCCCAAGCTGCGTCTGTGTAGACCAGTGTCGTCGCTTCACCTCTCTCGTCTGTGTCCCGTACCAACTTTACTCTCATCTCCTCTGCTTCCAGCTCCTCAAACATCTCCGCTTCTTGTGCATGCGTCCATTCTCTCGCTTCCACTATTGCTGTCAAGCACACATCCCTCGCTTCCTTGGATCGCCCCTCAAAAACCATAGTATTTCTACTCGTCCATATATTCCAGCAAACAAATCTAAAGAGAGTCTCCATTGATCCATGTCGGTGGTAAGACCTTCAGTTTCTTATCTCTCTTTAAAGTTTCCTCCATTGTAGTCCAGTTTTTTGTATCTTGCTCTCCTACGAAAGGAGCAGATTTCCAAACTTCAGCAGCAAAGGAACAATGAAAGAGAGAGTGCTCTGTCGTTTCCCTTTCACCACATCTCACGCAGCTGTAGTCCTCTATTACTGCTCTTCTAGCCAGGTTAACTCCCACGAGTAAATCTCTTTTCATCGATTACCATAGCATCATTTGAATCTTCAGGGCATATCGATTTTTCCAAATGTTCTGAATCCAGTCAAAACTTTGATTATGGCATGCTGGTTTCGTCACTGTTTCCTCTTCCTTAATCGCCTGATAATATCCCTTTTTAGTTGAAAACCTGCCACACTCGCCATAATTCCACAGCAATTTATCTCTTGCTCCAAATTTGCTCGGTTGTAGGCGGAGAATCTCGTCCATTCTCTCCGGGAACAAGGTATGGACCTTAGTTTTGTCCCAGTCCGTCGTGCCTGCAATAAACAATTTGGACACAATCCAGTCTTGTGTTTCTTCAGCTTCAGGGCTCATAAGGATTTCTGGATTCTCCATTGAAATCCAGGGGTCTTTCCAGATTTTTGCCTCTTCACCATTGCCTATTACAAAGCTGAGGCCCTTTTTGATTAAATCTCTCTCCATCAAAATCCCTCTCCATCCATGAGAGCAGTTCGAGATTGGTTCCACTTCCATGAATTTCTCGTTCTTGCAGTATCTGCTTAACAGGATTCTCGCCATTAAACTTTGTGGATTCTCTAGTATCCTCAAATTAATCTTTGCCAATATAGCATCATTGAAAGCTTCTACATCCCGGAATCCTAGCCCTCCTTCTCTCTTGGACTTTGTCATTTTGTCCCACGCAACCCAACACATGCTTCTCTTCTCCGGATTAGAGTCCCACCAAAATCTAGTTAAAGCGGATTGGATTCTCTTACACAAGCTTTTAGGTATCTTGAAGCTTGCTAGCATGTAAGTGGGGAGGGCCATTAAGACAGCTTTGAGGAGGACCAGTTTCCCGACACTAGATAGTCTTCTTGTTGACAAACTCACAGCTCTTTGCTTGATTCTATCCACTATGAAAGTGAATAAATCTTTCTTTTTCCTCCCAAATAATTATGGTAATCCCAAGTATTTACTGGCACCTTCTTCTTTCCCTATCTCCAAAAATCATTTCACTCTCAATCTGACCTCCATGGGGGTTTTAAATGAGAAGGTAAATGCCGACTTGGATCTATTAATTGTCTACCCCGACGCTTTCTCATATTCAGACAAAATTCTCCTCAGGTGAAGGCAGCTCTTATCATCCGTCTTAGTAAAAAATATCGTATCGTCTGCGAAGAGAATATGATTAACTCTCGGTCCTCCTCACGCCACTTGAATTCCAACCAACTCTCCATTCCGTTGAGCCCTTGCGCACAGCCCAGAAAGTACTTCACTACACAGGATGAAGATAAATGGCGAGAGGGGGTCTCCTTGTTGTAATTCACGTTGCGGTACTACTCTCCCCTTTGTTTCACCATTTATTAGAACCGAGAAAGTCACGGTGGTAACACATTGCATGATCCATCCAATGAATCTCTTATGGAACCCAAATTCTGTTAGAGCCGTCTCAATAAATCCTCATTCCATTCGATCATAAGCTTTGCTCATATCGTTTTTAACAACCATCGAGCACTTCTTGACAGCATTAGATCTCTTTAGGTAATGATGCATCTCGTGCGTGATTAAGACATTATCTGTGATCGCTCTTCCCGGTACAAAAGCCGATTGGTTCTTCGAAATCACCACATTCATTATCTTCCATCCTCTTCGTCAGAATTTTAGAGAAAGCTTTGTAATAGACATTACATAAAGCTAGCGGTCTGAAATCCTTTATCTCCTTTGGACTCTTGCTCTTAGGTTTCAATCTAAGATGAGAGTGGTTGATTTCGTGAGGGAGCTCCCCTGTTCTGAAAAATCCTTGCATCTCACCTATGATCTCTTTTTTAATCACTTCCCAATTAGTGTGGTAGAAGCTTGCTGAGAAACCATCGGGTTCGGGGGCTTTATCAGCATGTATAAACAGAAAAGCCTCCTTAATCTCGTTTTCAGTCGGATCCTTTATCAACTCTGAGTTCATGTCATCCGTGACTTTCCGACTTATGTTTCGCTTAACTGTTTTCAGAGGATCATTATTCCCTGCCATGAAGAGATGCTTGAAATACTCTTTGATTGCTTTCGAGATCTCCTCCTATTCGTAAACCACTTCCCCGTCTTCCCTTTCCAGCACTGAAATTATGTTAATCACTCTTCTTCCTTGGGTGATTGCGTGAAAGTACGAGGAGTTTTATCTCCTAGCTTGAGCCAAATTTTCCTGCTTCGTTGCCGCCAATACTCGTCCTCTGCTTTATATGGTGCATTGAGTTCCTCATTTATTTTATCCACCTTTCCTTCTTCACTCAAGGGGTCAGCCATAGCTCTATCCAGCTTCTCTTTCTTTTTTGTGATCAGTTTCTGAACTCCGGGAACGATTCTTCCGACGGCTTCTTTCCTCCCTCCTTTTCCTCTTCTGAAATTATATCGTTAAAATTGCATGTGTGAAACCAAGGTAGGTCCCTAGCCCCATTTGTTTCAACGATCTTCTGCCAAACTAGTTTCCTTTTTGCCCTATCCGGATCTCCATAGACAAACGAAGCAAAAAGGATTCTTTTCGAAAAGTAATTTTTGTGTCATTACAGTTGTTACATTTCTCCAGGATTTCAATTTCTACACTCTCATCCCACAACAAGGCTAATCCTCCTCCTCTTGGACTATGAGGTGAGACCAAGTACATAGATGAGTAATCAAGATCTTGTAGTGCATTAACTACGACATCATCATGGTTTTTGGTCTCCATGAGGAACAAAATCTCAGGTTTCAGTTTCTTCCACATCTCTTTTAATCGACGGATTGTATTGGGGTTCCCCAGCCCACAATATTTCCAACTCAGAATGGCTAAGGAACTGGTTTTTGGACGGACCGAAAATCCGCCATGTTTCGCATCTTCTCTGTTCTGTTTGCTTCATCAATGTCTTGTCGTATTTGGTCTCTCTGAGTGCGGCGTCCTTGGGCCAGGGTATGCTCAATTTGTTGTTGGTCGTATTTACCTTCAACAATACCTTCTTTGGCATCCCCGACCTGTCGTAGTCCTCTTCTTCTTGGCGGTACTTGGTTCGGGTACAATAGTCTTCTACTCGCACTTCCTCCTATCACATTTCTGGGACTAACATGCCTGATTCTCCTTAGGTTGGATAGTCCTTTACGTCTTTGATTACATATGTTAGAAGGTCCTCATGCTTCCCAACTCATGTGGGGAGTGCTTTTCGTTAGTCTAATCTCTCCCATTCCTTAGTCATTTTGAGCGTTTATCTCTGCTCTTTGCGTCTTCGCCAAATTTCTTGCATTCTCCAGAATGGAGCCAGGCGTCTGCTCCATCAAGTGTTGTTCTTCATTCTCATGAATTCTTTGGAGCCTAGCTTCCCTTTCTTTGGGGTTTGGGTGATTGGGGGTACATGCAAAACGCATCTCTGAGCTTCTTCATGACTTCCTTTCTCGACGGGATGATAATCAAGTTTCTGTTCATCTCTAAGAGAGATTGGTTTGCACCCACCACTCTCCTTTCTCTCGATGTTACTTTTTGTTCCTCAAGAACTTCCTGGTTTTGATTTTCCTATTGGTTCAGTCCTAAGTTTACCGGTGTTCTATCCAACCAGCCTCTCTTCTAAGCGTTCAAAGGGTTGCTCTCCATTATAGCCAAAGGTTGTTCATTCCTCCTTAATTCAGTCTTCTTTTCCTTTGTGCCCCCTTAATAGTTCTCCTCTCTATGCTCCCTTGGCAGTCTCCGGTAGTAGTCTGATCCCATATGTTCCACTCTCTCATTTCTAGTGCTTTTGATTCTCCATTCAGTACGTGAAGCTCCACCATTAGCTCTTGAGTCGGTCTTACATTTCTTGCCACTTCACTTATCTCCATGCCTTTCACATTCTCAGCTTCATAAATTCTATTGATTGCTCATCTATCTTCCTCTTTCAGGAAATCTCTTCCTCTAGGGTCATGCTTCCTATAAAATCCACGATTCCTCTCCTGATAATCCTCCTTATGTCCCAAGTTTCTTGAGTATGGTTTACTAAGCGAGTTCTCTCCTCGTAAAGGGAGTCTGTCCGAGAGGTTCCTTCTTCTCGCATCTGGTTCATCTGCTACACAATGGTCTCTCACTCTACTCTTCATTGAGTTACGAGGTGATTCTACCCTTCAAGGGCTACGAGATCTCAATCTCTCGTTTCTTTGTCTTCTTCCTTCCCTTTTAAACCTATGTTCTGTTCTGCTATTGCTTCTCTCTGTGATGGGATGAGTCTCTTCCGGGAACTCAGCAGCTTCATGAGTGAGTCTGAGGCACACTGTGCAGAACTTCTCTAGTCGCTCATAATCCAAGTTGACTAGCATTTCTTCACCACTGGCAAACTCAATAACCGACGCTTTTACAATCGGTTTCAGTCCATCTATGGTAACTCTTACTCTGACCATTGAAGGAGTGATTTCTCCTCCTTCTAGTCTGCCCATTTTCCGGCCTATTTTGTCCACGAGTTCCTTCTGCCAGAAGTGTAAAGGGAGTCCTTTAATCCTCACCCAGAATGGTATCAACTTCGGGAAAGTCGACGATATGACTGGTTCCCACTTCTCCAGAATCGCCATCCAGTGCTCGAACTGGTATGGGCGTTTCTCTAGCACCTTGTTCATGTCCTCTTCACGCACAAAGCAGAACTGGAAGCAATCATTTCCAAGATCCGAGCCTACCACTCTTCCTCTGATATTCCATCTCCTTGTGAAGTAAGGTATGAGGTTCCATACCTTCTGTACCTTCAGATTTGTGAGTCTTCCCATAAGGGCCAGCTCGTTGTCTTGAATCAGTGAAGTTGTGTCCAGGCCTGGAGCTCTTACCCTCACTTTTCTTTTAGTTTCCATATTCCCTTCCAAGCATTTGCCTTTTTCCTCGTATGTTAGTCTCCTCGCCATCGTAAATCTCTTGCAAATCTTCCAGTTAAAATCTTCTTCAAGCTTTAGTTTCCTCTTCACTCCTTCTTCTTCTCTCAAACGCTGGTACAATCTTCAGGTAAGCTTCTTCGTTGTTCGTCTGAAGAGTAGTGGTCGGCGTCGCTTGTGGTCCTTTACCGCGTTAAGGACCACCGCCAGTGAGCGCCGGTGAAGCGAGGGACCGCCCGAGCCTCAAAACTTTCATTTTTCGTTAATGGAAAAGTAGGTAGTGATTTAAGAATTTTTTGGATAAAAATTTGCTCTTAACTCAGAAAGGAAATTAATTGCTGGGTAAAAGATTGTAACGGCTATTCTCGATTCTCGTGTTTGGGAGAAAGTCGTCGTTAGTTTAAAATAGTGCGGACAGAAAAAATAATAAACAGTGCGTTGCAGATTAAGTGTGGACCAGTTTTATGAAAATGTAGTCGGTAGCAAATTATTATCCATCCTAAAAATGAAATGATTTGGTACGCATTTAAATTAGTCCACTGTGACGCAGTTACCATACGAACCCTTGATCGATTTAACTGCTTGTGAATTTTAAATCTATTTAATCTGGAAAAGCTTTCGATTCATGATCCGGTCTGGCTGCCGGTCCGGTCCAGAAAACACTGTCTTGTGAGTGCTATCTATGACCACAACGTGTGTAAATGAATATGGAGCGAGGCCCACTAGTTCAAACGTGATGTTCCATGTGTCCTTAGAGCAGTAGAGCGAGAGCAGGGGAGAAACCAGAGCCGTCCATTTGAAAAACATAATAATATTTTAGATATTTTTACCAATGTTGTAGTGCTTTCAGTAAGAGCACCTCCATTGGTGAGACAAGGTGAGTCTCTTAGCCCAAAAAAATATTAAAATAATGTGGGTCTCATGTGGGGCCCACATTTTTTTAAGAAACCTTCCTTGCTCGGTCTCGCCACGTGTCGAGCTACGGTTGGTCACTTTTTTTTTTTTTTTTTCGCCTTCAAAAAAAAAAAAATAATAATAATAATAAAATACATTTAAGAGACCCACCCACAGTCCGCCAATGTGGGTGCTCTAAGTCTGTATTTGAATAGAACAATCTGTTTATAAATATAGAAGTTTAACCAGAACATAATAAAAATAAAATAAAGCTTACTTTCTCGTGGGGGTGATCACAGGACAAAACGCAGAAAAAGTAACAGGTTTCTCCGTCAACCACGCACTTCACTGATTCAGACTTCTTTCTTCGATTTCAAACGCAATATCATAAAAAGAGTTTTAACTTTTCTGGTGAGTTGATAATGTTTTTTGTGTTCGTGTTCATCACAATGTGTTTAAATTTCTATTCTTTTTGTTTCTTATGTTTGATTTTGTTCTGGAGCTGGGTTTCTTAGATCTTCTATGTTGTTAAAAAAAGTTCCGTTCTTTCAAGCTTTCGCATTGCCATGATCGATTTTGCTTTCTCGAGGTTTAGTTTTTAACCACTTCTTTCTCACTCAAAATCACTCTTTTGCCACCGGAAAATCATCTTCTTTTAGATCGAAAACTATAGTCTATGAAATTAGTGTTTGATCTTTGGAACTGGATGAAGCTTATTATGATTCAAACTTCTTCCTTCTACTTGTGTCTTTTGTATATAAAATTCAGTTTGTTTCTTTCCAACTCAATGGAGATTGGAGTATCTTCAAACTTCAAGAGTTTTGTGCTTTGAGACGATGAAATTTTGAGCAATTCCGGGGATATGTGTTTGTGAATCATCTCGGTTTTGTAGAAAGTTCGTAGCTTTCGAGGATTTATCTATTTTGGTACTCTCAGGAGATTTCTTTTTAACTTTTACAGAATTTCTCTGGTCGGTTTCACTTTAACACTTTGCTTAGATTTGAACAAATTGGTCTGCATTATTCTATTACTATTTTGATTATATATTAATATGTCATAGAAACTGAACGCTTTGTGTGTCATTCACTTTACTTGAACCTATTATTATTCTTCTGACCCTAAATCCGTCTCTGCTATTAACTTTCCGAGGTTTCTATTGTTTCTTGCAGCTAAAAAGATGGATTCTTCTTACTGCTTTGCCTTGGGGAAAAGCAGTTCTGTCTTGTCAAAACTCAGTTTCAAGAACTTAGACAACAGATTTTGGGGTGAGAAGATCACCAACAATGGTTTCTTTAAACGTTCTGGTTCAGATTTGGACTCCAAGAAGTTTGGGAATCGAAAGCTCAAGCATGGTGTTGTTTATGCTGTTGCCACTTCAAAGAATCCCAACGAAGCTATGGTATGTTGATTACATATCACTCTTTTTCTCTGTGAAACTCCAGAGGACTTAGTTCGAATCCTTTCATGTGCTGTGAAACTCCAGAGGACTTAGTTCTGTTTGCTGCTTTTGTTTTGTCAGACAGTAAAGCCTTCCATGTTTGAGAGAAAAAAGGCAGACCCGAAAAACGTGGCTGCAATCATTCTAGGAGGAGGCAATGGAGCTCAACTCTTCCCTCTTACAAAGAGAGCCGCCACACCAGCTGTAAGTATTTGTAGATAACATTCATGGAGATTAGGACCTCAATGTTTTGTGTAATCTCAATAATATGCAGGTTCCTGTGGGTGGATGCTACAGGCTGATCGATATACCGATGAGTAACTGCATTAACAGCTGCATAAACAAGATCTTCGTGCTGACACAATTTAACTCGGCTTCCCTCAACCGACATTTAGCACGTACTTATTTTGGGAATGGCATTAACTTTGGAGGTGGCTTCGTAGAGGTATAAACACTAACAACAAGAAAATTCATGTTTCTTGATTTTTTTTTTTTTTTTGGACTAATAAAACAAAAGTAAATTCATATTTGAACAGGTTCTTGCTGCTACACAAACACCAGGGGAAGCTGGGAAGAAGTGGTTTCAAGGAACAGCGGATGCTGTCAGAAAATTTCTGTGGGTGTTTGAGGTATGAACTTATGACCACTTTTACTGCTTTATCAGTATCGATGTATGTTACTTTGTGATCTTTGAAATGGTCTAAAAACGGTTGATTTCTTGAATAGGATGCCAAGAACAGGAACATTGAAAACATACTTATTTTGTCTGGAGATCATCTCTATAGAATGAACTACATGGACTTTGTTCAGGTATTATCTAAATCTAAAACAGTTCTGTTCATCATCATCTTAACACCTCTTTATCGTTTTGCTAACTCGAAGTGTTGTAACAGTCTCATGTGGATAGTAACGCGGAAATTACTCTTTCATGCTCACCAGTCAGCGAAAGGTTAGTATCTTGAATTTCCTTCCACACCATTTATATGTGTAATATTTGTTCTTAAAATCAGCCATTTGTGAATTCTTTAGCCGTGCATCAAACTTTGGACTAGTGAAGATTGATCGAGGTGGGCGTGTAACCCAATTCTCCGAGAAACCAACGGGAATTTATCTGAAATCAATGGTATGGTTTTTGTCTAATCTCAAAACAGATTAAGAGTCACAAAGCATTTCAAAAACGTAAAACTTTTCTGTTGTTTTTGACAGCAAACCGACACAACAATGCTTGGACTGTCTCATCAAGAAGCAAAAGATTCTCCATACATTGCATCAATGGGAGTTTATTGTTTCAAAACCGAAGCTTTGCTGAACCTTTTGACACAACGGTATCCGACTTCCAATGACTTTGGATCTGAAATTATTCCTGCAGCCATAAGAGATCATGATGTTCAAGTAAGATTGACATTATTCTTCTTCTTTGTTATGCGTTGAGGACAATGGATAATCAAACAATTTTGCATTTTTTTCATGGTCAGGGATACATATTCCGAGATTACTGGGAAGATATTGGAACTATAAAGACATTCTATGAGGCTAACTTAGCTCTGGTTGAGGAGGTTAGTATCTCAGAAATACACTTCAATCTTTAACCTTATTTTTGAGTCTTTTGGATCCATTTCTCAACCTTTTGGTCTTCTTTTGCAGAGACCAAAGTTTGAGTTCTATGATCCAGACACTCCCTTCTACACTTCTCCCCGGTTCCTCCCACCAACCAAAGCTGAGAAATGCCGTGTATGTTTAGTCAAATCCCTTTTTATTTATGGTTGTTTCTTTGGTTCTGATTTGCTAATTTTGTATGGTTCCTTTTGTGATGATTATGTAGATGGTAGATTCGATAATCTCACACGGATGTTTCCTCCGAGAATGCAGCGTCCAACGCTCCATCATTGGAGAACGGTCACGTCTAGACTATGGAGTTGAGCTTCAGGTGGATCTTCAACCTCTTCGGTTTGACTAAAACATTCGAATGTTGTTTCTGATCAAACAGAGTCTTGTCTTTATTTTTTCAGGATACTTTGATGTTGGGTGCAGATTATTACCAAACAGAATCTGAGATTGCATCTCTATTAGCACAAGGAAAGGTTCCAATTGGTATTGGTAAAGACACAAAGATCAGGTAAGAGCAATGCAAACAAAAACCTCTTCGGTTTTTTCTCTGAAGTGAAAAGTATTTCTGGTGATTTTATAGGAAATGCATCATTGACAAGAATGCCAAGATCGGTAAAAACGTGATCATCATGAACAAAGGCGTAAGCTTTCCCTGAAATTTCTTCTCCATCAGGTTTACAAGAAAGATCAAAACGTTAAAGACATTTTTTTGTCAATGTTTTCAGGATGTTCAAGAAGCAGATAGGCCAGAGGAAGGATTCTACATTCGATCTGGAATCACTGTGGTAGTTGAAAAGGCGACAATTGAAGACGGTACTGTTATATGAATGGAGCTCGAACGAACGTTGCTATCTTTGAAATGCCAAATCAACAATCTAGCCGGAGACTATATCTTTTTGGCCGGGAGAGAAAGCTTGGATCTTTGTATGTAAAATTAGAAAAGCTCAAGTTTAAATTATCTTTTTTTATCATATAAGAGAGAGATATTTAGAACAATAAGAACAGAGTGAGGCCTATCAGCCTTTCACTTTTTGTATTCTGAACCTTTTGATGATCCTCTTTATATTCTTAAGAAAAATAAGCATTTAATTTCACATCGAATTCACAAAATTTAAATTCAAACAAGTGAATTTGACAATTGCGTGAATTTAGTGATCAGAAATCCGTTCAAAATAACAAGGTTTAGTGTTTAATGTTTATATTCATGTTGTAGACTGTCAAATATGTTGCACAAAAAAAAAGACTGTCAAATATATGATGTAAAGTTGGTGAAACATCAACCCGTGAATCAGTCAGTTTTGAAGTGTTAAGAAATCTGTCAGCTATGAGACAGAATCATCCAAAAAAGAAGCTTCGGGTTACACTGAACCAAAAAAAGTATTTGGGGCTTTTTCGTAATTTGTAAACCCACGAGGACATTAATTTAAAAAACGAAAATAAAATAAAATTGGGAAGAAAAAAAGGAAAGGAATTCGGATATTCTTGGGTGTTCCCATTGTTGCTGCGTAGCGAGATCTGGTTGCCTTGTGTCTCGTCGAGGTCTCTCTTTTGGGTCTCCGTTCGTTATTCAGCTTCCGTAAGTTGTTTCAATCTCAGCTTCTCTAGTATTCATTGATCTTCAATTTTTCTTCTTCCGATTGATTCTCTCCTCGCACTCCTACTCGTCGACTTTAGTGCTGCTTTTGTACGAATTTATGATTACATGGAAAACGATTCAGCTCCGATTTCAGATCTGACTTTCGCGATTTGTTGAAATCAATTTGGTCGGTAACAAAATCCGTGAGATGGAGAATCATTTTCATAAGCTGTTTGTTTTTAGGGTTTTTTCAGATTCTTTAGTGAGATTTTTGAGCTAAGAGATGATTAATGGCTTTATCTTGATTCTTTCTGTAAAACACGTTGAGAAATCGATGCTAGGGTCCTAAGTTATCTTCCTTCTTTTCTATGAGATTTTTTTATTCCTTGTTCAGAACTTCTGGATCTTGTGGGTAAGAGTTTTGACTAGATCTTCATTTCGTGAAAAAATGTTAAGGGGTCATGTTCGGGGGACCCTTCTTATAATGTACATACACAAGTTGAAGCTGATTATGTAATAAACTATGGTAAAACTTCAAACTTCCGGACAGTGCTTCAAGGGTCTCTTGCATTCGAAGAAAATAAGCTATTCACTGCTCTGTTATCAGCTGAATTATGTTTAGATGCTAAAGCTAGATGTCATTGATTGTCTAAAGATGTAATGTTATTACAGCATTTTTTTTTTTGTTATTGTATGAATTAGGCCTGACTATATTATTCATCTCTAGGTTTCAAGAATCGCAATGGACGGAAGCGGTGGCGACAGTGATTCCATGGCCACACCTGTACAAAAGCGGGCTCATGAGGCATGGAGGATTTACAAATATTATCTGGACAAGACTACACCTCATTCTACCTATAGGTGGATTGGAACGCTTCTTGTCTTTCTCATCTACTGTTTGAGGGTTTACTCTATTCATGGATTCTACATCATCTCCTATGGTCTTGGCATCTACCTCCTGAATCTGCTTATTGGCTTCTTGTCACCTCTTGTTGATCCTGAGCTCGAGGCCTCTGATGGAGCTACTCTGCCTACTCGAGGTTCTGATGAGTTCAAGCCATTTATCCGCCGACTGCCGGAGTTTAAATTCTGGTATCCTATTACCTGTTTCCTAGCTGCTTAATGCTATCAGTTCCGATATTGGATTATATCTTGAATGTTTTATTAGCATTCAGGTGGTGGTTCACCATATGCCATCTTCATTGGCTTCTGTCTTTTATTTTTGGGTGACAATGCGATTGAATCTGGTTCAGGTATTCCATGACTAAGGCATTCTGCATAGCATTTCTCATGACGTTCTTCTCGGTCTTTGATGTCCCCGTCTTCTGGCCTATACTGCTTTGCTACTGGGTGGTTCTCTTTGTCCTTACCATGAGACGCCAAATCTCCCACATGGTCAAGCACAAGTACATTCCTTTCAGCATCGGAAAACAGGCAATTCTTTCAAAACTTTGTTTTTTTTCTTCCTTTTCCGAAACCCATTTTAGTCATTAGAATCTTTGTACTTTTATGAGTCTGTTGATTCCTGCACACATGTCTACAATGTCATTCACATACATAGTTACGGATTTGAGGTTAAAGTTGCTAACGTATCTCACCGTTTGAACTGTGTGGCAGAAATATAGTGGCCGGAGATCGGCTGCGAGCAGGGGTGCCTCTCGTGCTGATTGATTCAGATGGTTAGCCACATTTTCTTTAAAAAGATGGGGTTTAAACCATTGTGCAATGTTTTGTAGTGATGAATTTTAATCACAATTCCTAGTATTACTATCAAAAGGGTGATTAGTTAAATTCGTTTTATGTTGCAGGAAAATTGTTCTTTGCTAGTTCGCTTTAATCCCGAAGTACCTCTTCTGTAAATATGAATCATTTCTATTTCAAAACAAATTCATTTCTTTGTTTTTCTTTGGGTCGTGAAGTTTCATTTGTTGTTATCGATTTTTAATTCGAAGCTCCCATTTGTTGGACGTGTTTTGAATAATTATACAATCAATATACACACATTACACATATTAATTACAATCAATGTCCATAAAGGATTTATACAAGAAATAAAGAATAATATATTAATCAAGTGATGGAACCAATTATTAGTTAGTTTATACTATTTGGGTTTGATTTGGGAGCATTCTTGAAATGAGAAGGCGCAGGCCGGAGCCAGTCTTTGCCACCGATAAAGTCCTTGCTCAAGAAGACCGTAGCTTCGTCGTCGGATAATTGTTTCGACCATTTTACCCTTTGCTTCCTGTCTGCTCCGGGACCGTAGCATTTGTATTCACCATAATATACAGTACTGCACAAATATTAAGGACAAAAATTAGTATACAATATTAGTCAAAATATTTCAATCAAAAAACACAAAAAGGAGTTAAAAAGTTTCAAATGAGTTTTACTTTTCTTTGCTCGAGTCTCCCCATTCGTTCCATCCTTGAGGTGCAACCACATCTGAGAAGAAGGAATACGCAAAGACAACCCTCGAATAAGCTCCCCATGGTCTTCCCAAAAATGTAGAACCCGAACCGGTTAACTTGCATCCCAAGAATGTAAACCCTGATTTTTCCGTCGCTGACGATCTCATTTGCGCCGTTAGCGACCCATTGTTTGGTGACAATGAGTGTAGATGACACCTCTACAAATTAGACACCCCCTCCCCCCCCCCCCCCCCCCCCCCCCCCCCCCCCCACACACCAAAAAAGTAAATTAAACTTTGAAATTTTGTCTAATTGCTACGTTAGATAGTAATGTACTCTATTCAGCTAAAATGTTTTCTGCTTTTCGATCATTTGAGTATACTTTTAGTTTCATGATTTATTTAACATATATCAGTTAAACTTACGGATTATTATGTGCTAGAAAATACAATAGTTGACTGTTTCTATCAATCTAACTAGTTGATCATCTTTGTAACACCCGTCTCCCGGCATAACCGGAGATGCGGCATTAGGACGCCCGTTGAACCGAAGATGGTCCAACCGGGACGCCAACTCAACTTGTCCCAGGACCCGGCGCTTCCTTCTTATTCAAATCCACCAATCACGTCACAACGATCGATCAATCCTGCATCCGAACCTGCGAGGAAAAAAGAAGGGAAAAGGAAAAGGAGGCCTGAGTAATTGTTTCAAACACAATCACCCAGCGAGGACGGACTTAAGGAGTCCGCGATCCCGCTTACACTACACAACTACGCATCACAAGTCCTAAGCTAATATCACCTTGCAAACAGGCCCGAAGGCTTTCACCACGCAAACTACATCCACTCGCGCTTTCGCACTCGCGAACCCCTACTCTAGCCCGAAGGCTCACACAACCGGCCCACCCAGTATCACTTCCACGTCGGCCCGAAGGCACGGTAAACTTGGGGAGGCTCGCCAAGACCTCCCTTCCGACGATACAAGGGTCGCGTACCAAAACTCGTTATATGCGAGCCACCAAGAAACACCCTTTCGGGGGACCTATCACAGTTTTATACAATCATATCCATCACGCACAATCAACGTTTTCAGGCTCAGCGATAACCTAGCATTTTACGTTCTTTCAATCAATCACCGGTATCTCTAGCCTAGACTACCTAGGAAAGACGACATTAACAAGGGACTATCGTCCGGAATTGAGATAGAGCAAGGGAGATAACCAACGGTCCTCACCTTAGCCAAAGAAGAGGGCAAAACGGTAATTTAGAAGCTTCTTCTGCCCGAACGGACATCAGATCTGGAAAGAGGACGAGAAATCGAGTGAGATAGGCTTTTGAATCGCTTAAATCGGGCTTAGGATGAGCTAGATATGATCGATTGAAAATACCCAGCTCAAACCAGCTTAACCGAACTAAACCGGAAATCAGAATTGAAATCAGAATCGAAATTGGAAATTGAACCGGTTAACCTAAACCGGACCGGTCAACGGTCAACCCGACCCGGTCAACCGACCCGACCCGGTCAACCGAGTTGACTCGGTCGCCGGCCGAGTTGACTCGGCGGCGGTCCGGCGGTGGCTCCGGTGGTCGGCGGCAGCGGAGCTTCGGCGGCGAGCGGCCGCTCCGAGCGGCGGAGGACGGCAGCGACGGCGGCGGCGCGTAGCTCCGGCGGCGGCGGCGCGTGTATCGGCGCGTGGAGAACCGGCGAATCTTCTCTCTGCGATTACGGGCGCGTCCGGAGGCTGATGGAGGCAAGGTCGGTGGCTACGGCTTCGTCTCGACGAGAGGAACGCGATGGTGGTCTCGGAATTCCCAGATTCCTCACGGTTAGAAAGATATGGAGGTTTTAGATCTCGGGTTGGAAGAAATCAGATCTAAAAAAAGGCTTACCGGATCTCTTTCGACACCAAACGATGGAGGAGCCCTAGATCTACTCTCTGGAGGCTTTGGCTGCGACGGTAATGGAGCAGAGCTTCGCCGAAAGCTCTCTTCTTCATAGTTTCTCAATGGAGGAGGCACCTATTTATAATGAAGAGACTAGGGTTTTCATGAAGGAATTGGGCTTTTGGGCTTGACTAATGGGCTTTCCTCTTCTTTTCTCAAAATTTTTAATTGGGCCAGTTTGGGTATGTTACAATTCTCCCCCCCCTTGAAAAGAATTCGTCCCGAATTCCGTGGCGGGAGTCCTCCACTGCAACTCCTTACCAACCACACTCCGCAAACTTCGCTGACCCAAAAATGACTCGATTGCTTACTTGCTTGAATCCTGCAGACTGCTCCTCCCCCCCCTTATTTCCAACCAAGCTCTGAAGTGTCCTTCTCCTTGGTGCCGATCCTACAGTAGCTCCCAGAATGCGATACAAACGCCACATGTTACCGCCCATGTCCATTAGGGTCGGTCTCTAACGTTTAGAAACAACACTCATACCTCGAGTGGTTCTAAGTCTTGAATTCGATGCCCCGCTTCCAATCCCATTCTCCTCAACGGTTTCCATTACCGTGCCACAGTACATCATCCACTTCCAAATGGATTCTCTATGACGGTTTTCCATTACCGTGCACTATGGCGTTGACTGTCGCCCGAGCAGACATCCTTGCTAACCCCTGTGACCGATGCAGCTAACCATGTCCATTTTGGCTACCTGACTGATGGGGAACGACCCATCACGCTTCCGCTGCGCACTCTGATTTCCAAACCAGCCTCCAATATGACCTCCAGCCCAAGGTTTCCTACCTTGTGATCCAGATATAGTGCTTTCCAAACTCCATCCTTTGGGTTTCCTTCCCCATTACACTTGCCCTCCTTTGATGTTCCTTGCAGCTTCTTGCCAATCCTCCATAGTGTTTTTCCTAACACTCTCCCATTGGATTTCCATTTCCAATGGCCAGCTTTGTCCACTTGAGCTTGCAATTGCAGAAGTCCGGCTTGCCAGGCAATTCCAAATGCCACAACGCCACTTTCCAAAACGCTTCTGCGATCTTCTTTCCGTCTTGCGGAACTCCATTAGCTGCTCCAGTAATCCATAAGAACTCCATGCATACCGTTTCCTTTCCGGTCCCACCGTTGAATCTCGAGCCTGTCGTACCATGAAGATCTTCTTCAGCTTCCAGCTTGGTCAAACTTCAACGAGCCCCATAACTCATTGAAGTTGATGTCACAAACCGATTACAAGATTCCCTACCTGGAACAGATTTGGATAGCCTCCTGCTGCTCCTTGTGATCCCAGCAACTCAGACAACTCTTGACGCTAAATCCTGTCGAAACACCGCCACTTCCAAATGGCCTTCTTGCAACCCGGTCTTTCCATCGACCTCTTGCAGCTCCTGTGGCACTTCTTGCAATCCGGTCTTTCCATTGACCTCTTGCAGCTCATGTAGCACTCCTTGCAATCCGGTATTTCCATCGACCTCTTGCAGCTCATGTAGCACTTCTTGCAATCCGGTCTTTCCATTGACCTCTTGCAGCTCATGTAGCACTCCTTGCAATCCGATCTTTCCATTGACCTCTTGCAGCTCCTGTAGCACTCCTCTAGCACTCCTTGCAGCTATTCCAACGTCTCTCGCAACTCTTCTAGCACTTCCTGCAACTCTTGAAACTCCCTGCTACACTCCCGCTGTAGTCTCTCCGGTGAATGCCTCCACATACTAATCGCTCTCGCACGCTTGGTTGAACAATACTCTGAACAGACGATGACCCCAACACACACCTCAATAGTACCGACTGCCATGAAGGTGCATACCACAACACACATCCCAACATACACCTCAACGGCACACATCACGACATACGTCTCGGCACACATCTAGCGGGCAGTAGCACAACTGAGGTTTGAAGACACTGACTCCAACCTGCACGGATAAATTCTATCTAGACTAGGACCGGCGTGGAGAACAATCTATGATATAGTTGGTGCTTGAAAAAGCTTTCGCAATGTAACCATTTCTTAAAAGTTTCGCAAACGATTTTGAAAAGATTTGAAAACACGGTTTTAAGAAAACAACGAAAGCTGATCTCCCAGGACAGGACTGGGAGACCTTTAACCTAGGCTCTGATACCAAATTGTAACACCCGTCTCCCGGCATAACCGGAGACGCGGCATTAGGACGCCCGTTGAACCGAAGATGGTCCAACCGGGACGCCAACTCAACTTGTCCCACGACCCGGCGCTTCCTTCTTATTCAAATCCACCAATCACGTCACAACGATCGATCAATCCTGCATCCGGACCTGCGAGGGAAAAAGAAGGGAAAAGGAAAAGAGGCATGAGTAATTGTTTCAAACACAATCACCCAGTGAGGACGGACTTAAGGAGTCCGCGATCCCGCTTACACTACACAACTACGCATCACAAGTCCTAAGCTAATATCACCTTGCAAACAGGCCCGAAGGCTTTCACCACGCAAACTACATCCACTCGCGCTTTCGCACTCGCGAACCCCTACTCTAGCCCGAAGGCTCACACAACCGGCCCACCCGGTATCACTTCCACGTCGGCCCGAAGGCACGGTAAACTTGGGGAGGCTCGCCAAGACCTCCCTTCCGAAGATACAAGGGTCGCGTACCAAAACTCGTTATATGCGAGCCGCCAAGAAACACCCTTTCGGGGGACCTATCACAGTTCTATACAATCATATCCATCACGCACAATCAACGTTTTCAGGCTCAGCGATAACCTAGCATTTTACGTTCTTTCAATCAATCACCGGTATCTCTAGCCTAGACTACCTAGGAAAGACGACATTAACAAGGGACTATCGTCCGGAATTGAGATAGAGCAAGGGAGATAACCAACGGTCCTCACCTTAGCCAAAGAAGAGGGCAAAACGGTAATTTAGAAGCTTCTTCAGCCCGAACGGATATTAGATCTGGAAAGAGGACGAGAAATCGAGTGAGATAGGCTTTTGAATCGCTTAAATCGGGCTTAGGATGAGCTAGATATGATCGATTGAAAATACCCAGCTCAAACCATCTTAACCGACCTAAACCGGAAATCAGAATTGAAATCAGAATCGAAATTGGAAATTGAACCGGTTAACCTAAACCGGACCGGTCAACGATCAACGGTCAACCCGACCCGGTCAACGGACCCAAACCGGTCAACCCGACCTGGTCAACCGACCCGACCCGGTCAACCGAGTTGACTCGGTCGCCGGCCGAGTTGACTCGGCGGCGGTCCGGCGGTGGCTCCGGTGGTCGGCGGCGGCGGAGCTTCGGCGGCGGGCGGCGGCTCCGAGCGGCGGCGGACGGCGGAGACGGCAGCGGCTCCCGGCGGATGGCGGCGGCGCGTAGCTCCGGCGGCGGCGGCGCGTGCATCGGCGCGTGGAGAACCGGCAAATCTTCTCTCTGCGATTACGGGCGCGTCCGGAGGCTGATGGAGGCAAGGTCGGTGGCTAAGGCTTCGTCTCGACGAGAGGAACGTGATGGTGGTCTCAGAATTCCCAGATTCCTCACGGTTAGAAAGATATGGAGGTTTTAGATCTTGGGTTGGAAGAAATCAGATCTAAAAAAAGGCTTACCGGATCTCTTGCGACACCAAACGATAGAGGAGCCCTAGATCTACTCTCTGGAGGCTTTGGCTGCGACGGTAATGGAGCAGGGCTTCGCCGAAAGCTCTCTTCTTCATAGTTTCTCAATGGAGGAGACACCTATTTATAATGAAGAGACTAGGGTTTTCATGAAGGAATTTGGCTTTTGGGCTTGACTAATGGGCTTTCCTCTTCTTTTCTCAAAATTTTTAATTGGGCCAGTTTGGGTATGTTTTGATAAATAATAAAAACTAACGGAATTAAAGTTTAGAAGCAAGTATAGAAAAAAGTTAATTAAACTATGATATATATATTTAAATGAAATATATGTAAAACAAGTTACCTCATAAAGAGAAGATGCGCTACCACAGATGAAATCGGTGGCTCCTTCAATATAGCAGTTGTTGAAGTAATGGTTTCCATTGTCGTCGAGAAGAGTGTCTTGGTATGACGTTATCACACAACCGTAGAACGCTGCATTATCCGCTGCCACTCTCAGCGCAACCGCCTGTCCAGCTGTTCCAAACTTATTCTACTTACAACAAAACAAACCACATCGATAAAGATCAGTCTTCTGTAATTTTCGAATATTTATTTGCGTTTACATTTTGTGTTATCATAATTCTACGATCTGAGGTAGACTTTTTATTCAACGTAAGCCCCAAATACATATAAGAATATATAAAACATCAAATCTACGATCTTAAATCCAAAACACTATCGTCTAACAAAAATGATATAGTCGTTCATTCTTAATTTTATGATATTTGGGTACTCTATACTGAAATTGGATCTTTAGTATATGCACATATATACGATGTAAATGATGAAGATTGACCTGAATAGTGAGAAATCGGCATACGAAATCGGAGGCGAAGACTGTGAGAGTGGGTGATTCCAAAATGTCACCACCATCGCTCCATATGAGAATTGTGTTGGAGGCTTGTGTCCCACTCAATGTTATGTAGGGTTTATCCGCAGGAATCACCACCTTTTCTCTGTTTTATGTATATTAAAATTTTTAGTTTATTTGTCACGAAATCTGATTAAGCATATATATAGAACTAGTCATACTAAACTCTGTTGCAAAACTGAATTCACAAATAAAAATAGTAGGTCGAAATCTAGTACCAAAAAGCTACTGATAGGAAAGGCAAACCTATCAACAAATTAATTATAATAGATAAAACAAATAGTGAAAATAATGTAAACCCTAAAGAAATTCCTATAGTGTAAAATCATAATCTCTAAAAACTATACCTAAACGATATAGTTTGTGTATATATATAAGGAAACTGTTGTGATCGTACCGGTAAACTCCAGGTTTAACCCAAATGAAATAAAGTTGAGAGTTGTTTAGATTGGGAGGGATTGATTCAACTGCTTCTTGAATCTTATTGAAATCACCTTTGCCTGATTGATCAACCCTTATTAGAATTGCAGTCGAAAAATCAATTGAAGGAGAAGAAGAAGCCATGGACGAAGATGGGATTAAAGAGAAAATGAATATATTAATGATAGTGATATGATAATAAGTAGCAATGTAATGTTTAGACTTCGTTTTATAAAGACCCATATCGGCCATAGACCATGTGAGGTTTCACGTCTTGGCGATTGTGCAGAGAATAAGAAAAACAAAACCAAAATAGAAATCCAGAATATAAATTGATAAATGGATTGATTATAAGCAAGAGTGTGAGAACTAAGATATATAAAAGTTTCGTTTATACATAAAGAGATTTTCATATATATACCAGTGGGTTGACTAAAAGTGGGATGACGTGGTGGGAGTTGGTCAGCGGCCGATTTCTTGTGATCGAAGTTGAAAGATTGTATATTCGCCTCCATAAGATTTGTATATGTAAGATTCAAAGTTTAAACTCTAAGATACAAAGACTATAATCATTTTCCGTTGAGTTTCAAGACGTTCGTCGGAATATTCGTATGTTGGATAAGATGTAATCTTCGCTGTGAACAATATAACAAAATGTATTAATTATGGTGTATTTATTTGTCAAAATCAGAACCGATTTAAATGAGGAATGTATGTCCACAGTGTTGGGCCTTTTCAAGCCCATGTCCAACTCTCTCTTATTAGTATGATATTGTCCACTTTGGGCCGAAGAGAAAGCCCGCATAGATTTGTTTTGGTTTCCTTCCCAAAAGGCCTCATACTAATCAGAGTTGGACATTGCTTATATATTAGACACTCTTTGTCTAAACTTCCGATGTGGGACTTTGTTTGTTAAGCCATCTTATCTCAACCACCTTGTTAGAGATATCTTGGGCTTTAAGCTTATGAAGCTTATCCACATTCTCCCCCATAAGCTTCAACCACATCATGCTCACAATCACCTTCTCGTGATCCAGGACCGGAACCTAGGGAGCTCTGATACCAATTGTTGGGCTTTCTAAGCCCATGTCCAACTCTCTTATTAGTATGATATTGTCCGCTTTGGGCCCAAGAGGCAAAGCCCGCACGGATTTACTTTTGGGCTCCTCCCAAAAGGCCTCATACTAATCAGAGTTGGACATCACTTATATATTAGACACTCTTTGTCTAAACTTCCAATGTGGGACTTTGTTTACTTTAATCCCAACAAACCTCCCCTCAAACCAAGGACCACATAAATCGTTATCCTTCTCTCCTGCGAATCCTTTGCACCCTTCTTGTACCGCCGTAATCACTAACGGAACCCGCCGCCTGACCCTCTGGGCTTGTCAGGAAGACTTTCGACACAAGGCCCTGGCATTCCTTATTCGCGAGGTCACCTTGAGGATTCCTTCCCACAAGGAACTTGCAGCCCAACCCAATTCCAAATATGAAAAAGGATATATCTAAATAAAGGGAAGTTTATTTAGAGATAGGGATTAAGGAAAAAGGAAATCCCATTAGAAACAGGAAATAGGGAGTAGACCTAATTCCTATATAAACAAGAGGTTATGGAGAGATGTTCCATAAGACTCAAGAGAGAGAGATAATAGAATCTATGAGGAGATGTCTCATATAACCGAGATTGAGAGATTTAGTTTTTGTGTAAGTTTTCTAAGTCAATAAGAAGAGCAGTTCTTATATTCGATCTCTGTTTTACTTTATTTGGTATCAGAGCGTTTTCGATCCAAGGGAAACCTCGCTAAAGCCTAGGATAATCAATCGAGGAGGATTTGATTCATCTTGGTGAACACAACAAAGGAGTTGTTGTGTAACACAACAGAGGAGTTGTTGTGTAGAGAGCTTTCGAAATTATCTTAAGAAGAAGACGATCTCGAAGGAAGCCAGAGGAAGATTCGCACGTGATCGAGGAGAGAGATCGTGAACTAGTTATTCGTTCATCTTGAGGAGGAAGCTCAACCATGGCGAATGATGGAGAAGCACGGGCGAGAGGCGCGGAAGCTCCGATCAAGAAGGACCTTCAATGTCCGATGCTCACGTCGACCAATTACACAGTTTGGGCGATAAGGATGAAAGTGATATTGCGTGTCCATCAAGTCTGGGAAACGATCGAGCCAGGATCCACAGATTTGAAGAAGAACGACATCGCAATAGCCTTACTATTTCAATCGATTCCAGAGGCGTTGATCCTGCAAGTAGGAGAACAGGATACATCGAAGAAGGTCTGGGATGCGATCAAATCTCGTCACTTGGGAGCTGACCGTGTGCGAGAAGCAAGGCTCCAAACCCTAATGGCAGAATTCGAAAAATTGAAGATGGGTGATGACGAAACAATAGATGACTTTGCTGGAAAGATATCTGGACTAGCCTCAAAGTCGGCATCACTAGGAACCATAATCGAAGAGCCAAAGGTTGTGAAGAAATTCTTAAGCGGACTCCCTACGGAAAAGTACATTCAGATTGTGGCATCCTTGGAACAAGTGTTGGACCTAAACACAACAGGTTTTGAAGACATTGTGGGGAGACTAAAAGCTTATGAAGAACGAGTCAAGGTTAGTAAGAAAGAACCCGAGCAAGAGAAGCTCATGTACGCGAGCAATAACAAGACAAACCGAGAAGGATCCGGTTCCGGTTATGAGGGGAGATCAGCTAACAACGGAGATAGCAACTCAGGCGGACAAAGTAGAGGAGGCTATAGAGGCAGGGGACGTGGTAGGTCTAATGGTCAATACCGTGAAAAGGAGAAAGAAAATAATCAAGATAAATCTAAGAGGGATCTCTCTCATATACGATGCTGGAGATGTGATAAATATGGACACTACGTGAATCATTGTCCATCAAGACCGCAAGAAGACGAGGCAAACCTTGCAGATACGCAGGAAGCAGATGCGTTATATTTACACGAGGTGGTGTTTCTGAATGAAGACAAAGTGTTCCCAAGAAAACTCGATGCCAACAAAGGAGACAATGATGTTTGGTATCTAGACAATGGAGCTAGCAATCATATGACTGGGAACAGAACCTTCTTCTCGAGTTTAGATGAAACTGTCAAGGGAAAGGTGAGATTTGGAGACGGTTCACATGTGGACATAGTGGGAAAAGGTTCGATTGTCTTCATAAGCAAGACTGGAGAAAAGAAGGCGCTTAAAGACATCTACCATATACCCGATTTGAAGCACAATATCATAAGTCTTGGGCAAGTAACAGAGAATGGGTGTGAAGTGAATATGAAAGGTGACATATTGGTACTGAAAGACTCACACGGGAGATTACTTGTACAAGTCACAAGATCTCCAAATCGCTTGTACAAAACGCCAATAAAGATATATGCACCCAAGTGTTTTCATATCCAGAGTGAAGATCCCACATGGCCTTGGCATGCACGGCCATGTCATGTAAGCTTTGGTGTGATGAAGACCATGGTTGACAAAGAGATGGTAATTGGTATGCCGTGCGTAACACAAGAGAAAGATGTGTGTAGCACATGTCAAGTTGGGAAGCAAGTAAGAGGTTCGTTCCCGAGTCAAGCCAGTTTTTGTGCCACTCGGACGTTGGAGCTGGTTCATGGAGACTTGTGTGGACTAATATCACCTCCAACATCCTCAAATAACAAGTATGTCTTTGTGCTAATTGATGATTTCTCAAGGTATATGTGGACGATGCTACTCAAAGAGAAAAGTGAAGCATTTGAGCGGTTTAAAGGTTTTAAGGCATATGTTGAGAATCAAGCTAAGACAGAGATGAAGACGTTTCGTACAGAACTTGACGCAGACGGAGCTGAAGATGATCATCGAAACAATGATGTTCATAGCGATCAAGAGGGTGAC
This sequence comes from Orychophragmus violaceus, assembly GCA_030180135.1. Lineage (NCBI taxonomy): Eukaryota > Viridiplantae > Streptophyta > Magnoliopsida > Brassicales > Brassicaceae > Orychophragmus > Orychophragmus violaceus. The sequence continues at coordinate 38,432,332 of CM058235.1, read as the reverse complement.
GACGAGGAAGTAGAGTCGAACCCTGAGGAGGAGATCGAGAATCAGGGTCCACCTCCACAAAATACTCAGCAAGTCACGACGAGATCAGGTCGGACTGTTCCTCAACCGCAACACTTCAATGATTACGTGTTGTTTGCGGAATACAATGAAGAGTTGTTGCTATTCATGATCAATGGTGAAACAGAAAATTATCTTGAAGCAGCAACAATGAAGGAATGGATAAATGCCATGATAGCTGAGATAGAGTCTATCGTGAAGAACAAAACGTGGGAACTAAGAGAGTTGTTGAGAGAAATCTTAGGCAAAGAAGACGGGAAGGTCACGCTAAGGATAGACAACAAATCAGCCATTGCCCTCACTAAGAACCCGGTGTTTCACGGGAGGAGCGAGCACGTTCCAGGATTGGAGCAGAAGGCAGATATCCTAACGAAGCCGCTAGGCAAGATCAAGTTCAGAGAAATGAGGAGCTTGATTGGTGTACAAGAAATCAACATTCCCAAGATTCATGTTGGAATTAAGGGGGAAAATGTTGGATAATTCCAAATATGAAAAAGGATATATCTAAATAAAGGGAAGTTTATTTAGAGATAGGGATTAAGGAAAAAGGAAATCCCATTAGAAACAGGAAATATGGAGTAGACCTAATTCCTATATAAACAAGAGGTTATGGAGAGATGTTCCATAAGACTCAAGAGAGAGAGATAATAGAATCTATGAGGAGATGTCTCATATAACCGAGATTGAGAGATTTAGTTTTTGTGTAAGTTTTCTAAGTCAATAAGAAGAGCAGTTCTTATATTCGATCTCTGTTTTACTTTACACAGTGGATGACCTGAAATTTTTCCAACTCCAAAATTGTTTATTAAAGCTAGCAAATGTCTCATACTGATAGTTTATATTGAAATCCTTTAGTATATAAACGATTATACGTATCTTTGGTTTAAAAGATTTGAGTAAACACTTATGTATATTGAAAAGTGATCGAAGGTCCATTAATAGTTCTTTCTTTGCCCAAATTTATTTAAAAGTTTACACGCCTCTTGATTTCTCTATGAGGGTAAGAACAAAACATGTCTAATCCCTCACATATATTTTTTTTTTTTGTTGGGTTGTGTTGGAGGTTTGTTGGTTTCTATTCCATATGCTACAGAATAATCGATGTGTTGTTGTATCTTAAAAATCCGATTGCATCAAAACCATTAAAAGTAAAGAAATAGTATTTCTCCTCCATAAACAATATTTTCATATGATTTTTTATTCTATGTGTTATCATTATATAAAGCAATGACTCAGTTTTTCATATCATAGAAACTGGAGTTCTACAAATATATCTACATCCATAAATAATTTTACGTCTGGATAATTTTTTTGTAACTAACAAAATTTTCGCAGAGGACCTAACAAATTGCTCAGCAATGACAATCATGAGTAAAATAATAAAAATAACAATAATAATAATGCAAAACGAAAGAGTAGTGATTTACACTCCAGAGTAGTTTGAGGTTTGAAGTAACAAAAAATGTTACTTCAAAACTATTTGTCACTTTTTACACTGTTTGAAAATTTAAACCCAAAATTGTCCTTTAGTTATGTTTTATTCGGTTGGTTACATACCATGTTATTTAGGTAGTCTGGTTAGATTGTATAACATTTCAGCCGTTCCTGTGTGTGTCACTTTTTTTTTTTTTTTTGTCAACCAAATTCATTCATGGGCCAGGGTCTTAAATGCAAATGGGCCAAGTACAAATTACAATGGGATGAAGACAGAAACAGACAGAAGCAGGCCCAAATGGCCAAAGATAAGATCCGAGCAGACACGTGGCAGTTCGAGCGGCCATCCGAACATGCAAGCATCACACGTGTTTCCGTCGCGAAGCACCGCTGGGAGAAGCCTGTCAAATGCGGAGGAGAGCGAAACGGGACTCGCCGGACCTAACACTGCAACTGCTGTGGACCATCCGTCGATCGAAGCTTCCAAAAGCCATCATCAAGCCACCTGCAAAAGGAGAACACCGTTACTACCAATCAGCCGGAAATCACCCCGAGCCCAGGAGGCGCCGCCGTTGAAGAGTCTAAAAGGCTCGTCGGTTGCTACTATACGCTTTTCCTCAAAAGCAGTAGCTCGACAACGATATTAATCCTGAAGAGAGAGGGATCGACAACCCGATTGAAGAACAAAACAGAGATTGATGATGAACGGATAGAGGGGAAGCTGGATCAGTTCGCCGAAGCGAGAGAAACCGGTAAAGCCCGGTGAAATCCGATAGATCGGAAGAGGAACAGCCAGCCATAGCAACGATTTGGGACTTATTTCGATCGAACTGACAGTATAAACAAACGAGAAAACAAACAAAAGAGTCGCATGAAGGAGGCTCGACAAGGAACCCATCGGAGAGCGACCCAAAACGATGGGGAAAAAAGATTCCTCGATCTGAAGGATGGGGAAGAGAGAAGACGGAAGAATCAGAAAAAAACCCCACTCCGAGAGAGATCAACCTTATGAAAGATCGGCGATGAACTCCTCGGAGAGAAAGTCTCTCTCTAGACGAAAGAGAGAGGTTCCCAATTGTCCCTGTGTGTGTCACTTTTGATCATGTGGATATGGATAACTAAACTTACTAAAGAGAAGAGGGAAATTTTGAGCGACGTCTGATTAATAAGAGGACAGACGATCGTGTGGTTAAGGTGTAATGAAATTAGTCTCTCTCTCTCTCTCTCTCTCTCTCTCTCTCTCTCTCTCTCTCTCTCTCTCTCTCTCTCTCTCTCTCTCTCTCTCTCTCTCTCTCTCTCTCTCTCTCTCTCTCTCTCTCTCTCTCTCTCTCTCTCTCTCTCGGATGAGTTGTGGTTAGCGGTGAAATGGATGTGAAGAAGTAGACCACATTATCTATTGGACTTAAAATCCTCTTCCACGAAATCAATAGTTGAAAATGGATTGAGTAATCGGAAATAGCCGTTTTCTGCATGAGAAATATTTCGTATAAGGAATATTTCCTATAAATAGCTTTTCGTACGAAACATACGAGACCACATAGTCGAACTTCCGAACAATCAGATTGGTCGGATAGATCGTACAAACATGCATATCACTCGAGAGAATCTACAGACAAGTTCAGACATTCAAATAACCTGCTCGGAATCCGAGCAGTCGAGCAGACAAGTTCAGACATTCAAATAACCTACTTCTAGTTGTATTATCTCACCTAGTTTCGCCAATTCAATATATGTATTTTCAAGAAGTTTTGGTCATAAAGTTTTGTTTAGAATTTTCATAGGATCATTTTGAAGATCAAAGATCTTATCTAGTTTTTAGATTGATGACTTAGAGGTTCTCCCAAGATGCATAAATTTCTATCAAATGCTTTCAGTTATACTTTTAGGATACCACAAATACTTTCTTCTAGTTGTAAAATACCTCACCTAGTTTTGCCAATCCAACACATGTATTTTTCAAGAAGTGTTGGTTATCAAGTTTGGTTTAGAATTATCGTAGGACCTATTCGAAGAACAAATTTCCTTTCTAGTCTTCAAGATTGTTGAATAAGTGGTTCTCACAAGGAAAACAAAATTGTATCAAATGCATCTCATTCTACCTTTAGGAACCAATAAATACTTATTTCTAGTTGTATTACCTTACTTTGTTTCGCCAATCCAATACATGTATGTTTCAAGAATTTTAAATTATAAATTTTTGTTTAGAATTCTCATAGGACCTATTCGTAGATCCAAGATCTTTTCTAGTCATTAGATTGATGACTTAGCGGTGTTACCAAGGAACATAAATTTGTATCAAATACTTTCATTTGTACCTTCAGGAGTCCGCAATTACTTACTTCTAAGTGTGTTAGCTAACCTAGTTTCGCCAATATAATACATTTGTGTTTCAAGAAGTGTGGGTTATAAAGTTTTGTTTAGAATTCTCAGAAGACCTATTCGAAGATCAGTGTTCATTTCTAGTCTTTTAGATATTTCACTTAGTGGTGCTCTCAAGGAACATAAAATTGTATCAAATGCTTCACATTCTACCTTTAAGAGCCCAAAAATATTTACTTCTAGTTGTATTACGTCACATAGTTTTGCCACTCTGTGACATGTGTGTTTTAAGAAGTTTTTGTTAAAAAATTTTGTTTAGAATTCTAAGAGGACCTTTTCGAAGATGATTGTTCCCTTATAGTTTTTTAGATATTTTACTCGGTGGTTCTTCTAAGGAACATAAAATTGTATCAGACGCTTCTCATTCTACCATAAGGAGCCCAAAAATACTTACTTCTAGCTGTATTACCTCACCCAGTTCATAACTGTACATTTGAGATCGACGATAGCCTCTAGGCCCGTTCGGTCATAAGCCGACCAAAAGCCCAAGTGACACGAAACATGAAGCGATCGAGCTCGAGCTCGATAAAGGACGATGTCGAGTAAGAAAGACCCAATCATTGTTAGCTGAGGCGACCTCCGCAAATCCAGGAGATCGTTACCATCGCGAGGCCGGAAGATCGGAACGGGGAGATTGAGGTTCAAAGGCTATTTAAAGAATAAGTGGAGATTCATTCACGCCATTCCAACCCTAATCAAGAACACTTCGACTAGATATCACGATAATCAGATCTGAAAACGGTTTTCCGGGATTACCTTAAACTATAAACAATGAAGAACTATCAGATCTGACTTCTGGAGGATGTGGCTTCGACGGGAAAGGAGCAGGGCTTCGCCGGGAATCTCTTTTCTGATTTTTCCTTTTGGTGGCTACTCCTTAAATAGGAGAATGGGGAGGGGAACCCTATGGTTTTAGAAGGACTAATGGCCTTGGGCTGGGCTTTTCTTCTTCTTTTATAAAAATTTGAAACGGGCCGGGCCAGGGCCATTACAAATTCTCCCCCTTAAAAGAATTCGTCCCGAATTCTGTGGCGAGGGATCTCCACTGCAACTCCTTACCAGCAGCACTCCACAAATTTTGCTGAAGCGAAACTGAACTTGATCGCTTGCCCGCTTGAAAAGATCTTGTCCTTGAATCCTGGAGACTGCTTCTCCCCCCCCCCCCTTATTTCCAACCACGCTTTAAAGTGTCATTCTCCTTGGTACCAATCCATTAGAAGCTCCCAGAATGAAACGCAAACGCCTCATGCTACCGCCCATGTCCATTAGGGTCGATTTCCAACAGTTAGAAACGACACTCATCCCTCGAGTGGTTCTAAGACTTGAACGAGATGCTCCTCTTCAAACCAGTTCTCCTCAACGGTTTCCATTACCGTGCCATAGTGCATCATCCACTTCCAAATGGGTTCTCTTTGACGGTTTTCCATTACCGTGCACTATGGTGTTGACTGACGCACAAACCATCATCCTTGCCTTTCCTTGGTGAAGGATGAGGTTAACCATGTCCATTATGGTTACCTGACTTGTGGGGAACGATCCACTATGCTTCCGCTGCGCACTCTGATTTCCAAACCAGCTTCCAATCCGACTTGTAGGGAAACGACCTACCACGCTTCCACTGCGCACTCTGATTTCCACACTGACTCCAATCTGACTTTCAGCTCAAGTTTTCCTACCTTGTGATCCAGTTGTAGTCATTTCCAAACACCATCCTTTGGGTTTCCTTCCCCATTAAGCTTGCCCTCCTTCGCTATTCCTTGCAGCTTCTTGCCAATCCTCCATAGTGTTTTCCTAACACTCTTCCGTTGGATTTCCATTTCCAATAACCAGCTTTGTCCACTTGAGCTTGCAATTACCGAAGTCCGGCTTGCCAGGCAATTCCAAATGCCACAACGCCACTTCCCAAAATGCTTCTGCGATCTTCTTTCCATCTTGAGGAACTCCATTAGCTGTTCCAGTAATCCACAAAGAACTCCAGGGCAGACCGTTTCCCTTCCGGTTCTACCGTTGAATCTTGAGCCCGCCATACCACAAATATCTTTTCCAGCTTCCAACTTGGTGATACTTCAAATGAGCGGTCCATAATTCATCGAAGTTGATGTCGCAAATCTGATTCTAAGATTCCATACTTAGAAGAGATTTGGATAGCCTCCCGCTGCTCCTTGTGATCCAAGCAACTCCTGACGCTTAATCCAGTCAGAACACCGCCACTTCCAAATAGCCTCCTTGCAATCCGGTCTTTCCATCGACCTCTTGCAGCTCTTGTAGCACTCAATTATATGTGACAAGTATAATTGTAAGGACTAAATTGAAATCAAAATATAGTTTTGAATAATAAAACCTCAAATTTTAACAATTTTTAAAGATTGCTAAAGACGCCCTAAATAACACAATAAAACATTTTAATGTAAATATTCATTAATACCATTGGACTTTATTTACTAAAGTCTATAACTACATTGACAAAAAAGAGTCTATTTTATCCTTTCTCTATTATTTACTCTCTTTCGCTCTCTCCTCATTTATCATTACTCTTTTTCTCTCATCCGTCTCATCTCTCTTATTCTCCTGGGTTTTGAAAAATATGAAATATTTTTGCACTATAAATTATAAATTTTCTCTATAATATGATATTTGTCTTTATAAATATATTTTGTAATGCCGTCAAAAAAAATATATATATATATATTTGTAACTTTTAGATCAAATCTTGTATACGTTAAAAAATTATGACATAAAAGATACATATAATTCAGATACGTTGGATAAATACATAGTGCATGTATATGTAGAAAACATATTTAAGATATTTACCTCATTTTTACCGAGTTAGTATTTATATTAGATATTATATTATGAAATGAACATTTACGGGTAACATATACAACACTGCATTAACAAATTATGGTGTACAATTTTATTGGATCAATGTTAGTTTAAGATAGTCTTCCGATTAATGTTTATCGATACAAATATATTGATTGTACATGTTACCATGGATATCTACATTTTATTGATGCTGATAAATGAATCTTTTGAACATAATGTTTAAATATGTCTACCATATATTGTTATTTTATAAATTTTAGTGGACAAAGTATAATAAACAAGTTTTCACATTATTATTTCTCTTTTAACCACGTTCGCAAAATAATATACAGAGTGTATCTACAACAAATGGGACCCACATCAGACATATGGGACCCACACGAAGACTTACGCAACCGAAATAATTAAAGTCGAAGATTCTTTCGAAAGTGTCGGCACCACTCAGAGATCGACATGTAGCAAGAAGACAAAAACGAGTGTCGGCACCAGTCAGCGGACGACACGTGTCAAGGCATAATACGCAAAATCAGCTATAAATACAACTCTCTACCAAGGCAGAAGGCACGAGCAATTTCAGACTCACACTCACCTTCTCACTCTAAAACTCTCTCCAACTTCTCTCTAAGATTTCAAAGTTTTCAAGTTTTAATTTAAAAAAACCTTATTTTGTAATAATTCTGTAATCTTTGTATTTCAATAATTTGTTGTAAAATTAAGTTTTATAAACAATCCGCAATCTTTATTTTACAAGTTTTCATATTGTAATATAATCAAATTTTGAAATATAAAATATACAATTAAAAAAATCAAAAAAAAAAAAAAATCAATGGTTTAGTATTATCATCAAAGAAAATGTCCTTATTCCAAACTAAAATACGATTCTTAGGCCATAATATATATCGAAGAACGATTACGCCTATTTCAAGATCGATTGAATTTGCAGATAAATTCCCTGATGAACTAAAAGAAAAATCTCAACTTCAACGATTCTTAGGATGTCTAAATTATGTTTCAGATTTCCTACCCAACCTTAGGAAAACAATTCAACCACTATTTCAAAGACTTCAAAAAACCCCTAAAACTTGGACTAGCCAACATACCCATTTAGTCCAATTAGTTAAGCAAAAGGTAAAAACCTTACCTTGTTTGTCCATACCAAATCCTGAAGCTTATATGATCGTAGAAACAGATGCTTCGGAAATAGATTATGGTGGAATACTTAAACAAAAACTCCCACAGTCAAACCATTAGTCTATAGTTAGATTTCATTCAGGAGTGTGGTTAGGACCGCAGAAAAATTATTCGACTGTCAAAAAAGAAGTTCTTTCAATCGTTAATTGCATTTCTAAATTTCAAGATGATTTAGTTAACAAAACGTTTTTACTACGTGTTGACTGCAAGTCAGCAAAAGAAATTTTACAAAAAGATGTTAAGAATTTAGTTTCGTTGCCCGTTGGCAAGCTATTCCGTCCGTCTTCGATTTTGATATTCAATATATTAAGGAGAGAATAATTCTTTACCCGATTTTCTAACCATAGAATACTTACAGGGCAAGACCCAATATATTCAACAACCTATTCAAGATGTGTGACCGAAGAGTAAGAAACCAATGACAGCATCAGACTATATCAAGAATCAACCCCATCTCCAGGGAAAACCTCTACTTAATCAAAATCCTTTCTCAGCCCTCGCTGAGTTCCCTCATCTATCATATTCAAAAGCGGTTGCAACTGACAAAGGTCAACCGTAAAACACTACCCAAACCCCTACTCAAAAAACCACCTATTTCCTTAAAACACAAAAACAACACCTCTTAACCACCCAATTCACCAAACCAACCACCCTTAAGCAACTCCAAACATTTACCAGCAGATTCTTTTACGAAGATAGCCTTTACCCAACATATAATCCTATCAAAAACCGCACCTTCTACGAGTATATTCTAGTAGACTCTAAATCTGTAGAAGTTACTCATTACCCTGACAAAAATAATCCAAACCTTATTTCGTACTCAACATGTAAAATATTACGTGTTTACACTATCCAAGAACTCGGTTTTATCCATCATCATACTACCAAACACTTTTCTTCACCAGGCTATCATCTTCCAGTTTATACCTATGTTGACTACCAAAATGCTTTTTTCGCCTACTTTACCTATGCCCCTATGACCATTCCTGGTTCCTCTCCTTCGACCATAAATGTCCCCATACAGTACCCATATGGTTTTACGAATGGTGGCACTGGTTTGGTCCTCTCGACCAAATCTATCCCGAACCTATTCTAAAAACATCTTATCCCTACTACAAAAAATACACAACCAAACAATCAGCTGAGATCTTATCCAAAATCACCTTTCACATAGACATGGGAATTCCCTGGATCTGCTCATGGCATTTCAGCCTCACACCCATCCTACCCGATATGCCATACTCTTTAATCAGAGAGTTTCGAGTCAAATGGTGGGATAAATACACCATTGAAAGATGCTCCTTAACCAATATCCAAAAATTATTCCAGCTAAACCGGCAACTTGAAACATTTGTCCACTGGGTATCCAAATCCATACCTCTTCTTACCCCTAGTCAACTCAAGCAGCAAATCAATAATGTTTCAGCTACTCAAGAACCAAACACTACAGCAACTCCCAAAAGGCAGGCGAGTCCTACTCACTCGACGAGCTCATCGAGTTCGAAAAAGTCCTCTAAAAAGGATAAACTCAGACAAATTCTTGCCGCTCTTAGTCAAGAAATGGAATCATCATCATCTGACGAGGAAGTTATGAAAGAAGACGATCCTTTCGGAGGTCCCCTCGGCCATGATCCTTTTGAATAACAATTTTTTTTAAAAAAAAGTAATAATAATGTATATATTTTTACTTTAAAATAATAATAATAATAATAATGTATATATTATTTACTTGTTTAGATATTGTATGCAATAATTGACTTTATTTAAAAATGTGTACAAATGTTTTATGTGTTGATCTATTGATGTTGAATATACTAATACATCATCAATGTAAACAATAGTAAAGTCGGAGTAATTGTTGAATATATCGTTCATTATATGTTAGAATTCTGATGGTGCATTTTTAATCCAAAAGGCATTACATTCCATTCGTAATGTCCAAATGGTACCGTAAATGCGGTTTTGTATTTATCTTTTTCTGCTATCTGGATTTGCCAAAATCCACTCTTCATATCGAATTTTGAATAGATTTTTGCATTATAAAGTCTTTTTAATAAATCTCTTTTGTTAGGTATTGGGTATCTAATCCATTGTAGTACACTATTTAGTGGTTTATAATTAATTACTAGTTGTGGTACTCCACGTTCTTTTTCTGCTTGGTTATTTACATAAAAGGCCGAACAACTCCAAGGGGATTTGGATGGCCTGATTAATTTTTTGTTTAATAATTCCTTGATTTCTTGTTTGCAGTGTTCTAATAATTCTTTACTCATTTGTATAGGTCGTGCTTTAGTTGGGATATTTTTCTCATTAAATTCTTTTGTATACGGGAGTTCAACCGTATGTTGTTTTCTTTCCCAGAAAGCGTTTGGTAATTCTGAGCATACTTGTTTTAACATATCGTTTTCTACAAATTTTATTTTATTTATTATGTATGGTGTTTTGAGTTGTTCTTCTATTTTTTATGTGATATTTCATCTTGTAAGTATAGAATATGATTTCTTTTTCTGTTTATCAGATTAATTGTTTTTTGAATAGTATTTTGTTGTAAATAAAGAATTTCTTTTGTCTTCATAGGTGATAAGAAATTAAAGAATAATTTTTCCCCTACAATCTTGGTAGATAAACCGGTTTCTCGTACTTTAAATGGATATAATTGTGTAAAAAATGGAGTTCCTAATATTACTTCTTGTGTAAGATCTTTTACTAAGATAAATTCGTTTTTGAAACAATAGCATTGATTACATATTTTAGCACATGGTAATTTATATTTTACTTTTAAATTACTACCGTTAGCACCACTTAATCTTTCTGTGATTTTTTCATAGTATTTTGTTGGTATTATACCTTCACGGATACATTTATAATCTGCTCCGGTGTCCATTAATGCGATTACATTAATTTTGAAATCATGTTTTATATGTAGAGTAATATCTGTATACCATTTTTGGTAACTAATTTTATTAATGTTTTGAATATAATCTTCATTTTCTTGGGATATTTCATTACTTTCTAGTTTTGGATTACTAGATGATGCTTGAGAATTATTTGTTGTTTCTACTAATGATAATCTTGCATCTATTTGTAAGTGTTTCAGTTCTTGTTGATTTATTGCTAATTGTAATTCTTTAATTTGGGTTTTCAATTGTTTAACCTCATTTTGTAGTTCACCGGTGGTGACTTGCTTAAATAAACTTTGAGTAGGATATTTTTCAAATATTTTATTCAGGCTAAATGGTTGTGGCGTGGATAGTTGATTGTCTTGACTTATTATATCTTTTAGTCGTATTAAATATGTCTTTTTTATTTATGGATTATCAATTTTATCAATTATATCTAATAGAAATGGTTTGTCGCTATTTTTAGTTATTACATTTATTTCCTTACAATTGCATAGGTTATCGGACAATTCTAGTGATTCAGATTCAGAGTCACTTGAATTTCCTATTTCATTTATTGAATAATCACTATTTGTTTCCTCAAATGTTTCCGATTCTGATATTAATAACTTGATTAGTTTTTCTTGAATATCTGGTTGATCTTGAAATATTTCATTTATTTTCTTTTTCATTTTACAGTCAGTGTACTTATGTCCTGGTCGTTTGCAATTCCAACAAACTATCTTTTGTTTGTTTGCTGGTTTGTTTTTTGAGTAATATTGATTGTTTGATTTTCTTTTGAACGTTTTGTCTTTTTGATAATGTTTTCGACCTCTAAATTCTCTTTGTCTACTCTTTAATCGCTTAACTCTTGATGGTAGGTTAAGCATCTCATAGCCATATTGTTTACAGAATGATCCCATAGTGGTTTTAAATTTAAACCTATCATTTCGTTTTTTATCTTTTTGTTCTTGGCATATTGATATTCCTTCCTTTTTAACGAATGCAAATAATTGACCGTATGTAATTGTATTCCAAGGGACAGGTTGTCCTCCAGAATATTCTTTTAGTTTGTTGATTACTCTTTCTGCGAAGAAAGATGGTAATCCGGAGATAAACCGTTCTTTCCAGAAAGGTTGATTACAATCATTTCTTTGGAAAATATTGGTTATAAAAATATCTTTATACCATTTAAAATCTCCTAATGTTGGGCATCTAAGGTTTGTTAATACTATCTTTTTGCTTTCTAATTCTTCTGCTGGGTTACCGATAAAGTGCATAGTTAAGGTATGGATTAATACTTCTACAGCGTTTTGATGTTCTACTTCATTGATAAAACCATCTTCATCTTCTACTCTTCTTATTTCTATATGATTAAGTATTGAGTCTTGTGTAATTGTATCTAATGAATTATCCCACCAATATTTTAGTGCTCCATTGAATCATGTTACTGTCATAACACATGATTGTTTATCGGTAGAACCTCTAACTTTATATGCTATAGCGGTCATTCCCATTTCTTGTAGTAGGTTCATTATTTGATATTCTGATTTTCCATCAATATTCCATTCGTATATAAATTCTCCAGTATATACGTTAGTAGAATATTTATGGTGTTCTTCAAATAATAAATCGGGTGGAGTATGTCTTGGATAATAAGGTTTATTAGATTTCATCACTCTTTTATGTTTTATTCGGTTAATTTCTAGATCATCGCTTTCTAATTCAGTTGATGTTTGAATAGATTCATTATCATCCTCATCTATAATATTAATTCCTTTCCATTTATCTAGTTTGTCTAATCTAGTTGCTATTGATTTTAAAATTTCATTTTCAGGTAATTTAACTTGCCTTGTTATTGGTTTAAAAATTGGTGCGGTTACTGAGGAGAATGGATGTTGAATATTTTGGTTATATTGCTCTATTTTATAATTTTCATTATTTATTTTATTGTCTATATTATCTACTTATTTAGATATTGTATGAAATAATTGACTTTGGTAGTTATTTTGTTGGTATACTGATTTAATATCATACAAGTTTGATGGATCTTTATCATCTTTATTTGCTCTTGTCTTAAAGGGTGTCGCTAGTATCTGTCTATTTGCAGTATTTATTTTTAGATCTGCTAATGGTGGATGAATTGATTTGATCTTTTTTACCATCTACTTGTTCCCATACTTGGCTTAAGGATGCACTTGTATTAAATGTCTTAAATGGATAATTAATATTATTTGCGATTGAATATGTTTCGAACCAAATGAAAAATGGAATATTTAGCTCTTTTATTGTCATACAATTATACCATTTTTCTCTAAATTCAGTAACTTGTTGTTTAGAAAATGATTCGAAGTACCAATTGCGTTTTTCATCATTTTCTTTTGAGTAAAAGTCCTCTTTAATGTATTGCTTATTAATTTCAAACTTTTTAGTTATAACGTTTATGGATTTAAAATCTGATGGGGTAGGAGATGTTGGATATCCTTCTAGATTTGGTTCAGCTATAGGAGCTTTGAATTTAATATCTTGGTTAATATTTTGATTAACACTTTCAGTTTCCGATTCAGTATTAGCTTGGCCTGTACGGTATTCGGAAAAAGAAGCTCTTGAATGATATGAACTTATTCTAGGTGGAGGTAGTTCTCTATATGATCCAAATCGCAATAGAATTCTACCATCGCTTTGTTCGAATATACTTGAAATATTTCGTTGTTCAAAATTTCTAGGTAGTTGAGTAATATTAATTTTCCATTGATCAGGACAGTTATTTCATCCCATTTTAGTTGTTTAGGTGTGTATGTAGCTGTTGGAGTATCATTACTATGAACAACTAATATTGTTGTTTCTCCTTTACTATCTTGTAAAAAACATCTTGGGTTAAATTCAGAGGTTGATTGCTTAAAATAAATTCGATATAATAACAAATAACCATGTCTATCTTTTTGAAATTTCATTTCTGGTAGATGAATATTTAATACTAAAGTATTGAGTATAGTTGGGTCGTGTAAACTTACTTGAAAATTAGGAGCGCAATTAAAATAGACTGCTCCGTTGCATAAATTAGATTGGACTGCTCCGAGGAGCGAGTCTTCATATTTTAATAAAGTTTTATCTCTTTGAAGCATTAATATAGGCGAATCTATACCAGTCCTTGATAAAGGTTTTATAGCTACTTGAATAAGACCAAAATGTAAATAATTGAATCATTTTTGTTTATACTTGTCTAGAGCGACTGAAGATAATAATTTAATTTCTTCGAACTCATTTTGTAAAGATAAAGTATGTTCATGTTCTTTTATTGAATAAGCGGTCTTGAAATCAAAAGTTCCGATTTTGTATATATGATCTGGATCTATATGAGGTAATTGATTTTTTGCGATTTCATGATTAAATGAGGTTATCTTTGTCATAATTTCTCTTGAATTAATTGTTGATGCGGATGTAGATGCATGATTATTTCTTTTTAAAAGTTTCCTAAAGGAAGATGCCATGACTTAATCTAAGGACAGACTCATACTAAGGGAGATACTAACCGGATCTATGAAGACACAACTGTGGCTTGCCAACGGTCTTACTGCCTTTTTCTAGGTCTTGCAGCCTGGAACACCTACAACGACAGTGTTTTCGGTGGGAGGTTGAGAAACTCACAAGGTAGGGATCTAACTTAGAAAAATCGCGAAAATCTTTCTTTGAAAACCTTTAAATTGAAAACATGCAAAAGACTGCATCGACAGACCTTTTGGCATCTTATACCAATGATTTTTTTTTTTGATTTTTTAATTGTACTTTATTTTATATTTCAAAATTTGATTAAATTAAAATATGAAAACTTGTAAAATAAAGATTGCGGATTGTTTATAAAACTTAATTTTACAACAGATTATTGAAATACAAAGATTATAGAATTATTACAAAATAAGGTTTTTTAAATTAAAACTTGAAAACTTTGAAATCTTAAAGATAATTTGGAGAGAGTTTTAGAGTGAGAAGGTGAGTGTGAGTCTGAAATTGCTCGTACCTTCTGCCTTGGTAGAGAGTTGTATTTATAGCCGATTTTGCGTATTATGCCTTGACACGTGTCGTCTGTTGACTGGTGCCGACACTCGTTTTTGTCTTCTTGCTACGTGTCGATCTCTGAGTGGTGCCGACACTTTCGAGAGAATCTTCGACTTTAATTATTTCGGTTGCATAAGTCTTCGTGTGGGTCTCATATGTCTGATGTGGATCTCATTTGTTGTAGATACACTCTGTATATTATTTTGCGAACGTGGTTAAAAGAGAAATAATATATACATTATTATTTTTTATTTTATTTTTAAGTAAAATATATACATTATTTTTTTGTTAAAAATATATATACAATATTATTACCTTTTTTAAAAAAAAATATATAAAAAATTTGTCATTCAGAAGGTAATAATAATGTATTACATAACATAAATTAGCCAAACACAAATTACATAAATTTGTAAGGTCCAAAGAAAAAATTGGTTGCAACATGACAATAAGCATGTCGGAAAAAATGTTGAATGTGAGTTTCGAATCCTACAATATAAATGTGCTATAATAGCATGATCAACACGTTATTAGAAAAAGAAGTCTTGTTTGATATAGTCACTACAAGAAAACAGGGCATTTACCGACGGAATTACCAACGGAATAAAATCCGTATGAAATTATCGACGATAAACCGACGGAATTTCGACGGGACGTTTTCCGACGGAATTTCGTCGGAAATTTCCGACGGTTTCTCATTCCGTCGTAAAATCCTGACGATTAACCGACGGTTTAACTAGCCGTCGGTTTTCCGTCCTATTTCGGTCGGTTTTGCGTCAGTTTATTATAGCCGTTAATGTGACCGTTTATTTGACCGTTGGAGCGCCAAAAACAGACCGATTTCCGGCGGATTTCCGTCGGAAATTATTTTATATATATCTCATGTCTCCTCTCATCCCCTCCACACATATCCATCCATAACTCTCTCTCTCCCTCTCTCTTTAACCGAGCAAAATGTCATCTTCTAACTATTACCGATCGTGGATGGACGGAGTTAGGGTTGATGAGGCGACGAGCCTAGTCCATGAGCAATATGCACTTGGTATTGCGGAATTCATGTCGTTAGCTTCCAATCAACCACATACATTGAAAACCGGTAAGTTAAAATGTCCATGTCTTAATTGCCGAAATTTAAGAACTGTTATGATTGGCGAAGTATGGTATCACTTGTATTCAGTTGGGTTTATGTCGGGTTATAAGATTTGGTATCTCCATGGAGAAACTGCGGATTATGCAAGTAGTAGTAGAGAACCTTACAGAAGTATTAGTACTTTGGAACCTCATGTTAGTTCTAGCGAACCTTATAGTGCCGATGTAGATTTTGGTGTAGGTACCGTCCAGATGGTTAATGATGCATATAGAGAAAATATTTTAGAAGTAGGTGAACATCAAATTCCTAGGGTAGATGAGGAACCTAATGTAGAAACTAGGAGATTTTTTGACATGTTAGATGCAGCAAAGCGGCCTCTTTACGATGGTTGCAGAGAGGGTCATTCGCCATTATCATCTGCTACACGATTAATGGGCATAAAGACGGACTACAATCTGCCGGAAGAATGTGTGGATGCAATTTGCGACTTTTTGAAAGATATTCTTCCAGAAGATAACCTTGCGCCAGCTTCATACAACGAGGTCGAGAAACTTGTTAAAGGGCTTGGATTACCGTATGAGATGATAGATGTGTGCATCGACAACTGTATGATATATTGGCGAGAAGATGACTACCGTCTGGATTGCAAATTCTGTAAGAAGCCTCGCTATGAGGATACTGGGGGAAGAGCTAAGGTTCCGTTCAAGAGAATGTGGTATATGCCGTTAACCGATAGGTTGAGGCGCTTATACCAATCAGAGAGAACTGCGGGGGAAATGAGATGGCATGCTGAGCATAGAAGAGGAGCAGAGATTGGAGATCCATCGGATGCGGAAGCGTGGCGACATTTTCAGAGTGTATATCCAGATTTTGCATACGATCCACGTAACGTGTACCTCGGATTATGCACAGATGGTTTCAACCCGTTTGGAAGGCATGGGAGACAATATTCGTTGTGGCCCGTGATTTTAACTCCTTATAACCTACCACCAACTATGTGCATGCGTCGAGAGTTTCTTTTCCTCTCTGTACTCGTTCCCGGTCCAGAGCATCCCAGAAGATCACTTGATGTGTTCTTGCAGCCATTGATACATGAGTTGCAAATGTTATGGACGTCCGGTGTTGTAGCATACGATGTTTCATGCAAGGAAAATTTTATGATGAGGGCTGCATTGATGTGGACCATTAGCGATTTTCCGGCTTACGGTATGCTATCTGGATGGACAACACACGGGAGGTTAGCATGTCCGTATTGTCAGGAAAAGACAGGTGCATTCCAGTTGAAGAATGGACGCAAGTCGTGTTGGTTTGATTGTCATAGAAGATTTCTACCGCATGATCATCCATATCGGAAAAACACAAAACTTTTTACGAAGAAGAGGAAAGTGTTTGATGATCCTATTCTCCAAGATGATGGCTCGCAAACTTTGGGGCTCTTAGAAACCTTTGGTGCACTAAGAACTGTTGACTGCGGTGGACAAGGGCATGAGAATATTTACGCAGCTGGTGTGGTCCACAATTGGCACAAGCAAAGCATCTTCTGGGATTTACCATATTGGAAGGACCAGTTACTAAGGCATAATCTTGATGTCATGCACATTGAGAAAAATTTCTTCGATAACATCATGAACACTGTTCTCAACGTGCAAGGGAAGACGAAAGATAATGTGAAGTCTAGGCTTGATTTACCTGAAATTTGTGATCGGCCGGAACTTCATCTTCAGAAGAACGGAAAACCGCCAATTCCAGCATATTGGCTAGACTCGAAGTCGAAGGAAGAGTTATTTAAGTGGATTATGCTACAAGTTAAATTCCCTGACGGGTATGCATCAAACTTGCGTAATTGTGTGGACACTGATGGAGGAAAGTTTATCGGAATGAAGAGTCATGACTGTCATGTGATGATGCAGCGACTCCTACCATTTGCATTTGCTCATCTCCTTCCTCGAGATGTCCACAAAGCAATTGCAGCTGTCGGATCTTTTTTCAGGGATATATCCACCAGGTCACTCACTAGTGAAGGGATCAGAAATCTGGAGCAAAATATTCCTAAAATCTTATGCAATCTAGAAAAGATATTTCCACCGTCTTTCTTCGATGTCATGGAACATTTGCCTATTCATCTACCAGGTGAAGCTAGACTTGGTGGTCCGGTACAATATCGGTGGATGTATCCTTTTGAGCGCTATATGTTCCACCTTAAAAAGAAGGTGAAGAATCCCGCTAAAGTGGAGGGCTCTATTGCCGCTCAATATAACAACGAAGAGACTGCGACCTTTGCTAGCTACTACTTCCCTTCGCAAGTACGAACCAAGAGCAGGCGGCCAGCTAGGAACGATGATAGGGGAGAGAGGCAAATTTATAGGTCAGTTGTTCCTAACATTTTTCAACAGATTGGGCGGTTAAGTGGAAAAGCAGGCAAGCGGCAACTAACAACTCAAGAGCATACACATCTCCACAAGTACATTCTAACCAACTGCGAGGAAGTATCTGAATATGAGAGGTATATATATATATATGTGTTAGATTTATATTGTTATGTGCACTTGGTTTATTTATTTCTAATATACTAAATTTTCGTAGGTTATATATGGAAGCTCTCCAGTTTCATCATCCAGAACTGGACGAAGCCCAACGCGAGGCCCGTAAACAAAAAGACTTTAGTCATTGGTTAACCTTCTATGTAAGATTTTGTATCTCAGATCTTGTAAAACATAGGCGAAATAGAGTATTTTATAACTTTTATTTGATGCTACTCTTAGGTCGGTGAGGAACAAAAAGCCGGACGTACCCCGGATGATTGGTTAGCTGACATAATAGAGGGCATCCACTACACAGCAAAGTCTTATCCGAGATATTGCACTAGGGGGTACGCTTTTAAGGTGCATGTAGAAGGGTCAACTAGAATTACCGCGGATCACGGAGTGTCATCTACATCTGGCGAAGTTGTCTACTATGGTATTCTCAAAGAAATACTAGAAGTAAAGTACATAGGGAAGCTTGGAATGCGATGTGTAGTTTTTCTATGCGATTGGTTTAACCCGGTCCTAGGGCAAGGTGTCATGATAGATGAGTTCGGTGTGACGTCAATTAATTCGAGCAAAAAACTAAGAAACTACGATCCGTTCATTATTGCTTCGCAGGCAGATCAGGTTTGTAATTGTACATAATTATGTATAATATTTACAATTTAAGTAATCATTTTAACGTTGAATTATATTTATGCAGGTGTGTTACATTCCATACCCTCGTTTAACTTATAAAAGTGATCCATGGATCACGGTTACAAAAATAAATCCTCGAGGGAGGGTGTCCGGAGTCGATGAACGCGAAGTAGAGCCTTTACAAACAAGTGGGAATGATTTCATAGCTCCTGTAGAAGAATCGCTTGAAGTCAATTTAGTTGTCGACTTTAGCCAATTCGGGGACATTGTTCTACATTCAGAATCCGAAGAGGAAAGAGGCGAATTTGATGACACCGACTCAATTTCTACCGACTACGATTCAAATAGTGACGAAGAATAAAAATGTATTACACTTGAGACATTCGTAAAACTTCTAAAATATAATAAAATAAATCCAATTAAATTTTCTAAATGTTTTACATTTAAAAAGGTACGGCGGCGAAATATTTTGTAAAATAAGTTGTAAAATTTTACGATGAAAAACCAACGATAATTTAAATAAACAACTAACACGGATTGGTTTAAAACCGTAGGTTATGAAGTTTCTATATATACAATTCCTATGTAACATTAAACGACTAATACTAAATGGTTCAACTGGTTCAAGGGGTAAAAATATATGCTAGAGGTGGATGGTTCGAATCAAACCACCTGCATATTTGTTTTTTAATTTACGACGGAAAACAGACGATAATTAAATAACCGACGGTTTTCCGTCGGAAATTGAAAAAAAAAAAATTCGGGACAATGAATCGAACCGCCCACCTAACGGTTATCATATATATACCCTAACCATTTGAGACTTCTAGTGTTAATCGTTTACTGTTACATTTACGAAGTTTATATCTGTACATGATTAAAAAAAAATTAAAACAAAAATCCGTGGGAGGCAAGGTTCGAACCCCCACCCACGTCCTTATGTTCTTTCCCTTAAACCAATTGAGCCATTCTGAGTTAGTCGTTGAGGGTTACGTAGAAATTATATATATTATTAAGCTACTGTTTTGTTTAATAAAAAAAAAATTAACCAAATCATATATAGATTAATAAAAAAAAAATTAAAACATAGTTAAATATTATAAAAACAAAACATTACATATAATTAGACTAGCATTATTATGATATATCTTCATCAGTTATCATTCCTGAACCAATCTCCGATGTCAGTCTCTTCCCAAAGCTCGACCATGCGGTTCCAGTCCACTACAAGCATCCATGACGGTCTTCCTTCTCCTCGTAGCCACTGCAGTTTCACCCGCCGCATTTTGGTCTGGAAAACACGTCTGGCGACCCGGTGGAATTCCTGCCAAACCGTGAAGATTATATCGGGATTGAAATTGAAATAGGCCTGAGAATTAAAACCGCAAACAAATATTAATTAGTATAAAAAAATATTTTAACAAATAAGAAAATATATATACTTACCAAGAAATCCTCGAACCATAACTCTTTGACGTTGGTCGGGACATTGTAATATGCAAGATAACCACCGACAAAACGATCCCGTATTACGTCGCTAATGACAGCCGGAATGGAAGCATTGTAACCAAACCAAATGGTCCGGTTTTGGCGGCTCGGATCCAAAACAGGAAGACGTTCCCGACCCGGTTGAGTTAATTCTCGAAGTAACTAATACCCTAAACGAAACCCTAAACCCTCAGAATTCCGTCGGAAATTTGTGACGGTTTTCCGTCGGTTTATTAGCATTTCCGACGGAAATGCGTCGGTTTATAGTCGGTAATGTTAATTAATCGGCCAAAGAGAGCAGTAACTTTCTACTCTTCCCCATGCACGTCTAGGTAAATGTCATTTCAGAAATTAACTCAGTTTCCGACGGGTTACCGTCGGTTTTACCGTCGGAATGTTTTCTATATATAGAACTCGATTGCATGAACATTCATTCAAATCACAAACACAAAACTTACCAAATGGATTTTGTTTATTTCTCTCCCGAAGCCCGCGAAACTGCATTACGCGAAATCGGAATGCCGGGGCGGGGACACCTTCCCAATCTCGATCCATCCCGCCAGACTCATCGATCGGTTTGGTTCGGGTACAACATCGTCATTATATCCGTTACCAGTGATATAATTGAGACACGTTGGCACTGCGGCGGCTATCTAACGTACTACCAACTTCCGACGTCCTTCAAGGAAGCTTGGTTTAGTGATTTTCTCGTAAGTAATGTTTTTAATTTATTATTAAAATATTGACTTAAACTAAACACGGGTTTTTTTTATCACAGGAATACTTCACCTGCTCTCAAGACCATCTGTTCATAGTCTGGCGTGAATTCCACAGGACCGCTAGACGGGTTTTCCAAACGAAAATGAGGCGGCTGAAGCTACGTTGGGAAAGAGGAGAAGGAAGGCCTGCTTGGATTCCTGCGAGGTCTTGGAACCTCATGGTGCGTCAATGGCGGGAGACGGACGTGGGAGATTGGTTCACCAACCAATTCCCGAACTATAATAGATTTTAGTTAATGTTATTTTTATTTTGATGCAATGTTTTTTTTTGTTTTTTAAAAATGCAATGTTTTATTTTAATTATGAATCAATGTTATTTTTTTTTTTAATGAACTATAGAACTGGTTAGTTATATCTACTATTTATATGTAACAATAAACAATTATTACGAAATGGCTCAATTGGTTTAAGGCAGGAGGACAAGTGCTTGAGGTGGGGGGTTCGAGTTGAGGTACCAACGTTTTATTTTTAAAACCGTTAGTTTAAAAATTCTATAGACACTATTCCTATGTATCATTATCCTACAAATACTAAATGGCTCAGCTGGTTCAATTGGTGGAAATATATGCTAGAGGTGGTTGGTTCGATTCCAACCTTACACTAATTTGTTTTTAATTTCCGACGGAAAACCGTCGGTTTTCGAAAATCCGTCGGTTTTCCGTCTGTTTATATGGCGCCTATTTTTGGCGAAAATTTGGGCGTAACCGCCAAATTTTGGCGAAATTTTCTATTGGACCGCCAAAATTTCCGACGGAAAAACGACGGTAAATGATTTCCGACGGTTTTTCGTCAGAAACCTTTATAATTGTGTCGCGATTCATCTTCTTCCCCATTTCTCTGTAACATCTCTCTCTCTCTCAAATCGTCTTCTCCCATCTTCTCCCATCTTCTCTCTACATTTCCGCCGCATTCTCGCCTCAAAACCCCAATTCCGACCGTCAATGGAGAACATGAATGTGTAAGTTCACTTTTAACCGATTGAATTCTTTTAAATTTCTTGTTTTAGGTTGTTGGATGCTAGAACTTGGTTGCATGTGTACATTGATAGGTAGTTTCTAATGGGAATGTTAGATTGAACAATTTGATAGGATTTTGGATTGTTTACATATGTTTTCTGTGAATTTTTTTTATTTTTCAACCGTTTTTTTTTCCCAACCGAGTTTAAAACGTTTTTAAAACGATTTCAAACGTTTTAATATCGTTTTAGATCGTTTTTAAACATATCTAAACTCTTGAATTATTTCTAAGAACATTAATTATTTTTAGAATTTTTTTGGAAAATAACTTTGTATTTTAAAACGTTTTGATTTAATTAAAACAATTTTATGAAAACGTTTTTAAAATTTTAATATTTTAAAATATTTTTATAAAATTTTCGGAATTTTATACAATTTTTTTAATTTTTAAAACAATTTGACATATTTATGAAAAACATTTTACTTTTTTTTTTTATTTATAAATTTTGCAAAGTTTATCCCAATTTTGTATAATTTAGATATCGAATTGTCAATCTAAATTCTCGATTGGATTATAATTTTGTAGGGACACTTTTATTACTTTTGAGGAGTTGTACAACACTCCGGCGAATGCTGTACCGGAGAATTCGTTACCAGAGGAGCCACCGCAGCGGCAAGCACCGAGACCCCGACGGTCTAGGTCGACTCAAGTGCAGCCTCCACCTGCTCCATTGTCTCGAACAGAGCCGGGAACGTCTCAGATTCGGCCGGAGGTTCCTAGTGGGAGTCACTCTGTGTCTCAGGCCACACAGTTTGTCCCCCCGAGTATCTCCGGCAATACTCGATCTACCGGGACGAGAGCATCTCAAACGGCTCGATCCATTATACGAGACCAACCCGGGAACTTTGTGGTAATAAATCTTTTTAATGTTAAATTTTCATGTTATATTTGCTTATTATACAAATATTAAACTTTTGATTTTTTTGGTTTTATCAGGTTTACGTTGACCGAATCCAAGATCGCGAGGAGCATCTTGGGAATGATGTACAGCATGCTCCACGCCGGGTACCCGACGTACAGAGAAATGCCTTTAGCCTCTAGGCATAACTGGTTCCGCCAATTCGCGGTAAATAATGTTAACTTTGTTATATATATATATATATATATTTTTTTAATTCTAACTAATATTTAATTTTCCTTTTTTTTTATAGCAAGAGTATACTTGGGATAGCAAGTATACAGAATTGGTGGAACAAGAGTTCCATGCGAAGGCAGCTTCGCATTACTCGAACGTCCTCAACATATGGAAGCAGAAGTGGTGCAACGCAGAAGTTCCCAAGGGTATTGACGAAGAAGGCGATACTTGGAAGGGGGTTCGTCCGTCATTGGAGTAAGCCTGCGACCGCAGCAACCTCTTCGACAAACTCGCAGAACCGTAGAAGTCATAGGAACGGTGTCGGGATGGCAACTCATAATGCCGGAGCACGGAGCACTGCATCGAGGAAATTAATCTTGGTAAGTTTCTTTTTATTTTAATTTTCATTATGTTTAGATTTTTCTTTTAAAGTCGAAATTTGTTTTTGCAGAAACAAAAGAAAGGAGGAAAAGATCCGACTCATATTGAGCTCATCGAGGATGGTCACAAAAACAAGGAGACGGGCGAAATCCAAGATCCGATTGCTCGGAGGATTGTTGAGTCGACGAAGAGGCGTTTGGAAGAGGTGGTTACCCAATCTGAAGGAATCGGTTCGACGGAAGAGATACCGGACGAGCAAGTCAACGAAGTTTTCCTCGAAGTAAAATTTCAATTTAAATAAAATATGAATTAAGTTTAACAGTTATTTAATCTCTAACATAAATTCATAACTTAAATACTTACAGGAAACAGAGAAGAGAAGAGGCCGGATTTTTGGTTTGGGAAACTTGGCGGACAAAGCTACGACACCGCATTCACGTTTTCGTCCAGAACCCGACGTGGATTTCGTCGAACTCATCAAGGAAAAGGATGCGGAGATCGAAGCGTTGAAGGCCAAGCAGGCGCATATGGAAGTCCGGATGACAGAGAAAGAGGCAGAAACCTCGAGGAAGATGGAAGAGATGAGTACTCGGTTTGAGTACTTTATGCAGCACGGCCATCTTCCAGACGCCGCACCGACGAACCAGGGGGGAAAGGGAGGAAAGAAAAAGGGGACGGGAAAGAAAAAATAAATGGGAATGTAATTTAAAAACAGTTTTTTTTTAAATAAATTTTAATAAATTTCTTTTTTTTTGGTTAAATATTCTCTAAATAATAAGAATATTTTAATATAAAAACTGTTCGGAATATTTTTTTAAAAATAAATTATAACGTATCCGTCGGAAACCCGTCGGTTGTGGACCGTCGGAAACCCGTCGGTTGTGAACCGTCGGAAACCCGTCGGTTGTGAACCGTCGGAAACCCGTCGGTTGTGATCCGTCGGAAACCCGTCGGTTGTGAACCGTCGGAAACCCGTCGGTTGTGAACCGTCGGGAACCCGTCGGTTATGTTCCCTCGGAATACTGTCGGTTATGTTCCCTCGGAATACCGTCGGTTATATTTCGTCGTTTAACCGTCGGTCTATTTCGTCGGTTTATGATCGGTAATCCGTCGGTTTATTATCCGTCTGTTTTCCCTCGGTTTATTATTCCATCGGTAATCCGTCGGTTTTTACAGACGAAAAACCGACGGGTATTTATTTCCGACGAAATAGAATTGACGGATTTTTTTGGTGGGAAATCCGTTGGAAATGGTCTTTTCCGAGGGAAACCCGTCGGAAATGTTCCTCGGAATTAGCCTGTTTTCTTGTAGTGAGTGACGGTGTTATAATACAAAACATCATAATGGAAGATTAATGTGATATAAATGAACGGTTAGAGATGCAAGATCAATGTCTCTCATAAATTTTGAAATGGCGGCAAATGAAAAATATTTGATTTCAACAATTTAATTCGTAATCTAAAAATAAAAAAAGAAAGAGGTTTATTTCTCACATCGTAATGCATTGATTGGTGATACATAAAACATTATGAAAATAATGTTTAAGTAGTTGCGTATTATGTAATTTAATTATTTTACTTGATATATGTTTTCTTAGTATATATGTAATTTATTTTATTATGTAGTTTTTATCATGTAATATCTTGTATTCTGTAATATTTTAATATGTGTTTCATATTTATTTATAGAATTTTATCATTATTATTATTTTTTGTTAGTGTTGAGGACCAAAATAAAAATTACTAATAGTTTGAAGGATGGTTTTTATGTTTCATTATTGTAACAATCCATCCTTCAATTTTTATTTAGATGTTTTCTTCTCCTTAAAATATAGTTGATCACTGAATCTGTTCATCATTAGAGATCTCTTAATAAATGCATTTTGGGGTAAATCTTAAAATTTATTGGAATTTTTTAAAAGTTTGTATTAAGTTTTAAATTGGTTGATTACTTAATTATCCTAAATGAAATTATGTTCTTTTAGTATGTTAAGTTTACTTTAGTTTATTTATTTGTTTATTATATTAATTTAAATAAGTGTTGTTATTATATTTAGTATCTATATACAATCTAGTTAGCTAAAAAATTAAAAATATCAAATTATTTCTATAATATATTTGCTATATATATTTGTTATAGATAAAACAATTTTATTTTATAAATTTTATAATTGTTATTAATATTAAATTTGAAAAAATATAAGATAAGTTGTTAATAATTTAATATATATAGCTATATATTATATTGATTTAAATTAATATTTTTATTATGTTTATTAAAAATATAAATAGTTTCGATAATAAAAATTTAAAATATCAAATAATTTCTACAATATAGTTACATTTTATTTTAATATATTAGTAGATATATTTGTTATAGAAAAAGTAATTTTTGATTACAAATTTTACAATTATTATAATTTGGAAACATAAAATAAACTGTTTTTAATATAAAGTTTAAGTAAAAAAATAATATTAATATTAAAAATTGTGTCTGTACATAAACATAATATAAGTGAATTAAGCTAGTAAATAGAAGAAATGACTAGTGTAGAGAAAATAGAGGCATCTATACTATTAAAACAAGTGATTTTTTTTTAAAATTATCCTTGTATTTACGTGGAATATTACTTTTTATGCCACTGGTTTTATTTGTTATTTTAGGGATTCATTAAGGATATTTTAGTATTAAATAATTTAGTCACACATTAAAAATTTGTATAATACATATGAATAAAAAGCGGCCCCACCTGATATAACGATGGACACTTTGGTTTACTGATTGAATTATGTAAAACCGATTTATAGGTTATGTTTTGACCATTCGATTATGTTCATTCATATGACACATATTTTCAAAAACTACCTTAAAGATATAAACCAGATGACATGTTTTCATAATATCGTCGCACATGAAGGCTATGGTGTGCTCTGTATTCATCCGTGATTTTTTTCATAATTTGTTGCTTATGAACTTGCTTTGAGCTGTTAATTCACTCTGTTTCCCAACTAGACTCAGTTGACATTTTGTCAGCATGTAAAACTGATATATAGTTTCTCAAATGAAATTTTGCTTTTCTTCTCCTGCATGTGACACATAAAGAAAATAAAATTGTAGTTAAACCAACCGAACAATATAAAATCAATGCTGGTTTAAAAGAAAGACACGTCCGAAATTTATATGAAAAATCTAAACTGGTCCAGAACTGGTTTAAGACCTATATAACTATATAAAATCTATAATCTCAATTTTAAATTGGTTTTTGATCTTCATTATTTTTTTATACCGGCCGAACCTTAAAATTTTCCATTTTAAAACAAACCTATAATTTAGACAAAAATATATAGAAACTATATTGTAAATCCATATACCATATCAAAATCTCTATAAAGATATTCTCCATTTATACCAGCTCTTAAACTAATCAATCCTATTAATTTGTTACTATATCCTATCGATGAATATATAGTAAACAAACCAAAACGGATTATACTTAAAATTCAAAAACGATGCTAATCTAAATTGCATTTATCATACATAATATTAAGTAAACAAACGAAATCGGTAACAAAACTAATATTCCTTGATTTGCAAGAATATTCTAACAAGACTACATAAAAACTTAAACTAATCCTTTATCAATTCTAGAATATTATTATATACTATCTTTACGAAATCTCAACATAATCTTTTTAAGTTGCTAACTATAAGATTTAGAATATATCTATACTATTAAAGCAGAAATAGAAAATTTCCAAATTGTTTCAGTTATTTACAAAGAATGACACTCATTTTCTTTGTTAAATTTCAAATCTTATTAAAGATAAAAATGTATTTATAATCTCTCACAAAATAAAGCAACAATAAAAAAATGATTTAGGAATGTGCATTAATTATTAAACAATTGTTAGCTATATTTTAGGAATAAAAATCCGCCATACTTAAAAGTTGAATTTTCGTGTAGAATATTTTTGGAAAATGCATTAATTGTTAACTGTATTTTAGGAATCATAATCCAATATTTCACCAAATGATAGAGATATCATTAGGTGATTTGCGATTGCCTTTATTAAAAATACTCATACACTTATTTTAGGAAATAATTGATAAATTAAACGATTAGAATATGTTTTGATAAAATAATATTCCTTAGTTATACTACAACAAGATTTTAGAAAATGAAGGCCTTTTGTTCAAAAAAAAAAAAGATTTTAGAAAATAAAATCAATGCTAACAATTCAAAACTATAAAAAATGTTCCTTAATTATTCTATCTAAATATACCGCCATTATTTTGTTTCCTACTTTTTGATACCAACGTTTTTTAGAAAAACAAAAATCACAAAACCCTTCAAACTTCCTCTCCTATATAAAGATAAATGAGCAATATTCTTCAACACCCATTACTATTCAGCTTCCAAAAAAAAAACCCTAAAAATCACGTATCGATCCTCAGTGAAGTAATTGATGTTGTTTGCTTTCTGTAGTCATGTGGTCTAGGTATATTATTTAGATGTTAGGTCTTTGGTTTCTTCTACTACTACAAAAACAAAAATAGCGTGAGACCTATTTTTTTGTAAACGTCGACATTTTTAAGTTCTTTCAAGTATATATTTCTTTTGATACATTGATTATATTTGACTTGATGTCTATCTTTGACTCTCTTGATAAGGTCTATTTAAGGTTGTGAAATTTTCCATATAATAAAAGATTTCGCTTCTACATTTGTTTTAGGTAAACCTAATGACACTACTCTAAACTTCTCCCTTATATAATAAGCCGATCAAGTTTCACTTTTTTATCACCATAAATGTATTCTTTGGTATTTTTTCCTCTCACAGCCAAAAGGAAAAAAAAAAATATTATGTGGAGTTGAATCTCTATTTTTTTAATTTTGGCAGATGCAATATCTAGTTTTAGATTTATTGTCGCGCGCGATGAAGAAGAGGGTCGACATTATAACATACTTATGATGTTGGAAGAGTTTTATATAGCAAATCCTTCGTTGTTTTACATTTTATAAGGTTTCCCGACTCGATTTAGTGTAGCCCTTTTATATGATGTTTTTTTGCCATTGTTGCATCTTTTTATCTGAAATGAAATCTAACATTTGTATGATTTGTGTAGATTATTCTAACAAATGATAATGCAGACTCCACCGTCTATGGAGTATATGAAAGTCTTTAACTTCAACTGAACCACTTTCTGTCTACCTCTTTTTACAATTAAAAGGTAAGAGCATTTGATTTTTCCGTTTTCAATTACTGTTATCTGATGAGACTAGGTTTATAATTCCTTACTTAAACTTTGTTTATGGTATATAATTGCAGGAGTAAGCTGGTACCACCGAGCAATGGATGTATCAGATGAGCATATAGGATTGGTCTTTGGTCGTAGAGCAAGTTTTGCTTCCCTTGAGTTCATTATGTTTTTTTGTATCACAATTTACATTGGATTTGCTTCTTTCTATACATATTTACCAAATTTAGGTATTATTTAGATATTTATATATATCTATAAATCTAATAAATAGAGATGGGATTCTTTTAATTGTATATAAATCTCTACCAATTTATTTATTTTTACTAATGTATTCAATTTAATATATTATAAAATAAAAGCAAATCTCTACCAATTTATAGGTTTTTACTAATGTATTCAATTTAATATATTACTAATGTATATCATCACGTAAATATTTTCCTTGATTCACAATGATGGAATTTAAAGAAGAATATGATCATCACCATCTGACAAATCTTTTTATGGTTTTGAACCACAATTTCGAAATATTTTTAGATTTGGGCTAGAAATTATTAAAAATAAAATCTTTAGTTAATTCGGTTCGGTTTGGTTAGCTCATTTTAGTTGCATTGGTCTGTTCTATTAACCAAACTACCTAAAATATTGAACCAATTAGTTTTTGATGGTGACCGAATTTAACCAAATTAAAGAACATAAACATATGCACCGATTAAATTAGACCTTGGAGTTCGGGTATTTGGGTCGGGTTTGGGTCGGGTCAATTCGGGTACAAATATATTCGGGTAAGAAAGTTTAGTATCTATACACGTTCCGACCAAGTTTCGGTTCGGATTCAGGTCGGGTATTTTCGGATCCGGTTCGGTTCGGATCCTAAATTATTATACCCATAAAATACCCAAAATAAACGGGTCTATTTCGGGTCCGGTTCGGGTCCGGTTCGGTTCCGGACAGAAAGGTTTCTTCACTTTAAGAAAGACTTGTGATACCAGAACCGAGCTGATCGGTGGATCTGATGTCTATATGCATGTTTGTCGCAAGCACTACATTAATAATAAAGTTATCATCAAAGCTTCAAGGAAAGTCTTGGATTCTGATAAGGCAAGAGCTGAATCCTCTGTGGAGACTGTTGTTGCTATGATCTAACTATAATTGCTATGGAACCAGCTACATATAGTCATATACGGTATTGGATTCAGTTAGAGTAAAAATGTATAGAGAAATATTGGATTCAATAGTAAAAACAACCATTCATTTTATTACGAGTGTTACTGTTAGCAAAAATTTTTTTTTTTAGATATAACAAAAACTAAACAATAATTATTTTATTAAATAATTTTTGCAATGTATTAAACAGCTCGAAAAATATTGGATTCAATTAAAGTAAAATTGTATAGAGAAATATACAATTTTTTTTTGTATTTTGTATTAAAATTTAAAAATAAAATAAAATTTATCCTAAAGAAATTTAGATAAATATTAAATATACATGTGTTACTTCTAACAGATTTAAATGGATAGGTTATGTCTTAAATATAAACGGGTTGAAATAGGTCGGCTCTGCCTGTTTTAACTTCTCTATGTAAACCCAAATAAAAACCAAAAACTAAAATAATGTAGTGTGTAGATCCGAAACAAAAAAAAAATTCTTTATTCAAAAAACTTAAATAACTAAAATAAATTTTACCAAAAAACCAATATAACGATCTCAATTTAAAAAAAAACTGAAAAATAAAAAAAAAATAATTATTAAAAATAAAAATGTTCAAATTTTTAACAAACAACAATAGAATATGTGTTTTAAAAATAAGATAGATTATTTTTACAAATATAAATCTACATGCTATAATAAAATTTGTCCGAACGTGGATCATGATCATTTGCAAAACGAAATAAAAAATAAACTATATAAAACATATATATATATATATATATATATATATATATTCAACATATCTCAAACATTTAAATTTAATATTAATAATATGTTATAAAAATATATTATTATTTACAAATATATTATTTTATTTTTTTGATCAAATATATTATTTAGACACCAAAAAATGTCATTAAACATCAAAAAAAGTATACCCGCCGATCGGCGGGTCAAAATCTAATATCTTTTTGTTTCTGCTAGGGGAGTTATAGATATATTTTTTTTTTAGTTGATCAAAAAAAAGTTTTTTTTTTTTTTTGAACAATGGAGTTATAGATATTTGATACGATTGATTTATAATATGCTTATAAGTTATATAGAATATACGATGACACAACGTTTTCATTAATACAAAGCTAAACCGACAATGACAGGCAAGCGAGCTGCTTCACATTAATTGGTTTGGAAGAAGAAGATTTAATATCCAACGATTGTAAGATGGGTCCACGATTTTCTATTACGAGTACTTGCTCAACCGACGTCTGTATAATCTCATTTATGTTTTTTTGTTTGTTTCCACAAAATGACAAACTCTTATGAGATTCCTTCATAAAACACCTAATATAAAAAAAAAGAAATTATAAAGTAAGTTAAGTGAACAGATAATAACTTTAGTTAGACTTTACGTGTTAGGTTGGCGGCTTGCATGCTTCCCGCAATAGTATTAGGCTTAGTTAACTTTAGGTTATACGATTAGGAATCAAATATAAAATTTGATTATTACTTTGACTATTGATTGTAAGTTTTGCTTTATACTGTGGATACATTACATATGAATTATTACCTCTCGACAGAATAACCGTGGGACTCACATGTGACGCGTCAAAAATCAACCCCCAAGAATCAAATCAAACATCGAATCGCTACTTTCTTTAAATTCCAAAAAAACCCATCAAGCTCGATCCATTGAACCCGAAATCGAAAAACCCAAATATCGAAATCCCGAAAGTTGGAGCCTTTGATGGCCGATGAAGAGCAGAGTTCCAGGGAAGTGGTGTTGCCGTCGTCGATTCCGGTTGTGGCGGAGCCGGAACTAGACAGAGAAAACGGAGAGAGAAGAAGAGGGAGAGATGTAATCGTAGCCGTTGATCATAGTCCCTACAGCAAACACGCCTTTGATTGGGCTCTCGTTCATTTCTGCCGCCTCGCCGATACTCTTCACCTTGTCCACGCCGTATCAAGTTCGGACGAGATGAGCCAAGCCCTGATGGAGAAACTCGCTGTTGAGGCGCTTCAAGTTGCCATGGTATATGATATCTCTAATTATGTTTGGAGAAAAAGTCTGTTCCTTGATTGCTAAGTTAGGGCCTGAGAAAGAATCCAATACAAGCAGGTGGACCTTAGAATTGAAATTCGTTTGTTATGTTTAGGTGAAGACCGTGGCTTGCGTTGCTGAAGGCGAAGCCGGTAAGGTGATCTGCAAGGAAGCAGAGAGAGTGAAGCCTGCGGCTGTAATTATGGGTACACGAGGACGGAGCTTAGTAAAAAGGTTAGATAATATAAACAGGAAACACTAGTTGTGATCTATGTTTTGCTTTCTTGATTCAATGATTCTCTTTTTTGGATTATGCAGCGTGCTACAAGGGAGTGTAAGCGAGTATTGTTTCCACAATTGCAAATACGCTCCGGTCATAATCGTTCCTGGGAAAGGTACGTTAATATATCAATCAATCAAGGTAAACACGATTGGTTTTTTTCACAGAGTTGGTTTGTATAACTAAAACCATGTGTTGTAAAGCAGAAGCTGGAGACGAATCGATTGTAGATTGGACGAAATCAGGAGATCTAAAACCTTGAAAAAGCTCAAGTATTTCCATGAAACAAGACTGCTTGTTTGTTATCTTTGTCGCTCTAGTTGCAACCTTTGTTTCAGTATGTTTGCTGAGAAACTTGAAGGAATCCTCTTTGGCTGTCCTTCTTCTGTAATAGGATTCCTATCATTTCCTCTTAAATCTATCTTTACTTTCGATTATCAACATTTCCAGTTTATTATTATGTACTTGATTTCAGTTTGTACTTAATCGAGGTCTTTTGGCTATTTGCATCGATCATCAATCAGAAAGTAATTTTATCACTCTCATTGTCTTATATTAGTGATCAAGAACAGTCGGGAGAGTTTGTTATGATCAACTGATCGATTTCTCTTATTGAATGAAAAATGTACATATACAACATATATATAATGTAGAACCGGATACATAAAAAACCGGCCTGTATAACTAAACCAATTTACTGATTATTTACAATGACTCCAATATACCCCCTCAAGATGAGCTTTTAAAGATATTAAGAAGACTCATCATGGATTTTAAATGATCAAATGGTCTGGGAAATAGTGGTTTAGTGAGTAAGTCTGCAACCTCATCTTCTGTATTAACATGTAAAGTCTTCAGAATACATTGATCAAGCCGATCACGAACGTAATGACAATCATTTTCTATGTGCTTAATACGTTCATGAAAGACTGGATTGGTTGCAATGTAGATAGTTGCAGTACTATCAGATGCAACAACTCGTAAATCTCTCAGCAGCTTCATCAACCAAACCATTTCTCTTGAAGCTAAGGATAGAGCACGATACTCTGCTTGTGCTGAGGATAAAGAGATTGTATTATGTTTATTGGATTAATTTCCAAGAGATAAGGGAAGGACCAATGAACATACAGAATCATGTGGTTGATCTTCTACTATACGGGCATGAAGACCAATCAGAATCTGCAAACCCTTTGAGTGAAATGTCAGAGGAGGTAGAGTAGAACAGATCTTGGCCAACTGTTCCCTTAATATACTGCAGAACTCTATTAACCGCCTGTAGATGAGATGTAATAGGAGCAGCTGAATACTGACACAATTTGTTGACAACAAATGTGATGTCAGGACGAGTAATATTCACGTACATTAAGCGACCCACAAGACTCCTATACATCTCTCTATTTGGAAGTAATTCACCATCATCTTTGGATAGCTTGAGATTTGGAACCATTGGTGTAGAGGACGGTATAGAAGCTAACATACCAGTGGAAGTGAGAAGCTCAAGAGCATATTTCCTTTGACATAAGGATATTCCAGCTGATGTTCTAACAACCTCCAAACCCAGAAAATATTTCAAATCACCTAGATTCCTCAATTTAAATCTCTATTGCAGATTCTCAGTCACCATATCTGCAATCTGAGCATTACTACTGGCAATGACGATATCGTCTACATAAACCAGAACAGCTACAAATTCACCATGATCACAGTCTTTAACAAACAAAGTGTGATCACCTTCTCCTTTAGCAAATCCCATAGACAATAATGCATCAGAAAACTTAAGGAACCATTGTCTGGATGCTTGCTTAAGACCATAAATCGATTTCTTCAATCGACAAACTGCATTCTTAGGAACAAATACCCCTCTTTTTTCAGCATAACCATCCGGTAATCGCATATATATCACTTCATTCAGATCCCATTCAAGAATGCATTGGAGATATCAAGTTGTTTCAGACACCAGTTCTTAGATGCTGCAATTTTCAATAGCATCTTAATTGTAGTCAGCTTAGCAACAAGTGAGAAAGTCTCCTTATAATCCAACCCTTCCTTCTGTGTAAAACCCTTAGCCACCAATCGAGCTTTATACCTTTCAAGAGTACCATCATCATGGAATTTCAGAGTAAAAACCCATTTACAGCCTACTGGTTTCTTCCCATGTGGTAAGCTCTCTATTTTCCAAGTCTTGGTACTTTCCATTGCCTCAAGTTCTTTATCAACCGCTTCACACCAATCTTTTGAATGTTTTGCTTCAGAGTAGGTGTGAGGAATGAGAATTTTAGTGATGTTGTTGATAAAAGATAAGTGAGAAGAATGGATTTTGGAATATGAAAGGAAAGAAGAAATTGGATGAATGATATCAGAATTGATAGAATAACAATGATAATCATTCAAGTGAGCAGGTGGTTTCTTTAGTCTATGAGAAGAAATTTCTGGTGGAAGATTCGAGGATGGAGAAGTGTCTGATGAAGAAATGTAATTACCTGAAGACAAAGATGGTGTGAAGAAGTCTCGGATGGGATCTGAAACATTGGACTTGAGCAATGGAAAGACGTCTTCATGGACGATAAAATTTCGAGTGATGAATATTGCATTGGATTCCAAATCCATCAGCTAATATCCTTTATATCCGGAAGGATAACCAAGAAACAAACATGCCTTTGAACGCGGTTGGAATTTAGTCTTGTGCTTTGGTGATGTTGATCCATAGCATAAACATCCATACGTTCTGATCTGATCATAAACGGGTAGCTTCCCTGTCAAAGTCTCATAAGGCATCTTGTTGGATACGAGAGGTGAAGGTGTTCTGTTAATCAAGAAGACTGAAGTTAGAACGCAATCACCCCACATAGACAATGGAACATGAGAGCTCTCGCAACGTTCAGAATATGTTGGTGCTTTCTCTCAACTATAGAGTTCTGCTTTGGCGTTTCTGGACAAGAGTGATATGCAACGATTCCTTTACATTGATAAAACTCTGTAAACCGTAGCTCTGGAGCGTTATCTGATCTAACTGACTTAACCTTGGCATTGTATTGATTCTCAACATGTGTGATGAAATTTGGAAACACTGTCATTACTTCATTCTTCGTCCTTAACAGATATATCCAAATGGCATGAGAATGATCGTCCACTATTGTTAAGAAATACTGAAATCCTTCAACTGTTTCAACTGAAAACGGCCCCCATATATCAATATGTAACAATTCAAATGTCGAATTACACATATGATTTGGAGAAGGAAAATACAACTTCTTCTGCTTTGCCAAATGACATATATGGAAAAAAGCAGATTCATTATTCTTCAATCTAGTTGTCCCCAATGCTTCTGAAATGATGTCAAGTCTGGAAAAAGATGCATGTCCTAATCTCTTATGCCAAGTGCTCATATCTACCACTGCATTCACTGCTATTGAAGCTTGTTGTATATCCAAGACATAGAGATTAGCCACACTTGTAATGCCCCTTTCCCATTATCCGCAGACCGTCGAGCTGACCGGTCAACAATCAAACAAGAACATGACCGATTGATAGGTCTAGTTTTATCCCTATTCTAACTGCAAGTGCACAGTGATGTAGTTGTAGTACTTAGGGTATCGAATCCACAGGGACTCCGGTCAACGATAGATTTAAGAACTGTAAAGATTAAACTAGGAGAAAGCAGATGTGATGTAACTAAAAAGCAAGCAGAAAAGTAAATCAGTAGAGTTTGTGAGCAAGGAAGCGAAGCGTTAAGTCTAGGGAGTTCTCAGGAAGTCAGGAACACAAGCAATCAATCAATCAGGATCTAATCAGAAACTGTTCTAGAACTCAAACACAGATATAGAATTAACCAACTGTCGTTGCGAGAATTCTCTAAGTCTAAGTGCAACAATCCAAATTCCTTTGCAATTACTAACAGATTAAACTAGCTTTAAGATCAAGTTCGATATGTTCACAATTCCCCTAAACCAAATTCCTTTGAGAGTAGCTCATCTAGGTTCTTTCTAGCTAATTAACCAACTGTCGTTGCATCAATCAACCTAACATCATAAATCTGGATAGCTACTTGAGATTAAGCATTAAGAACAACCCTAGAAGAAGAACTAGCAGATATGAATCCCTACAGATTGATTAAACTATAATTCCATGAAATCCCTAATGAGAATCCCTAAACTTAATAGGTAATCTTCTCAGACATGTTCATCGAAATAGAAAACATCTTGAATAGAAAACCAAATATCATAAAACAAAGTAAAGATCTGGGGTTCAAAATCCTCTCTCTTTCGAGAACAGGATCAGCCCCTAACTCTCTCTGAAATAAAATAAGACTTAAGAAAATCGTAGTCTAAACAAGTGGCTAAAAACCCTATATATTCTAAAACACATTTTGGGCTTCTGTGTAAATATCTGGGCTTTTCTGCAATATCAGCATTCTTCATTAAACCGCCGAGTCCGGCCCATTCGCGCTATGCATCGATCGATGCAGGTGTGCAACGATCGACGCAATCCTCAAATCTGGACAGTGAACTCTGTTTCTCGGACCAAATCTCCAAAATGCACCAAACAGCTCCAAAATCTCCACTTCTGCTCCAAATGTGCTTGTACCTAATAAAACCTGTAAAAGACTCTAAAGAAACACAAATAGACTCTAAAACATACTTATATCATAGTGTAAAACTAGTAAAAACCATGATATATCAACTCCCCCCACACTTAGTCTTTGTTTGCCCTCAAGCAAAACAGAGAACTAGAATGTAGTGAAGAGGTTTGAAAAATCTTCAGAAACTCTTTTCATCTTAGAAGCAGCAACACTCAGATTCCCCTTAGTAAACCACATGAAAGATTTCACCTGCAGACATCAAGACCAACATATACTTCCCCACACTTAGCAACTGTCCTAAGTAAACTTCACAATCACATTCACGCATTCAAATTCACCCTACTGACTTCTGCAAGTATTTAAGTGCGGTCTCACCTAAGGAGTATCGATCAAAGGGCATAGGGCTGGGTATTTTACCCGAAACCCGAATCCGAACCCGAACCCAATACAAAAAAATCCGATCCCGATCCGAACCGATTTTAAAAAATACCCGAATGGGGCTTAAATCAAAGTATTTCGGGTATCGGGTAATACCCGAACCCGAACCAAACCCGAACGGGTACCCGAAATAACATAAAGTTTAATCTAATTTCGGTTAGTTCTGATACTTTTAAGTATTTTTGGCTAGTTTGTGTAGTTTTTATTTTTATATTTTGGGTAATATATATTTTTGAGTAATTTTGAATATTTTTAGGTAATTTAAGTATATGTTTTTACGGAATTTTTGGGTAATTCAAATATTTTTGAATATTATGAGTAATTTTTCCGATTTTTCAGAAATTTCATGGTGACTTTGGGTACCCGAACCCGACCCGAACCTGATACGTCCCGAACCGAACCCGGTCCGATTTTTAAAAATACCCGAATGGAGCTTAAGTCAAAGTATTTCGGGTATCGGGTAATACCCGAACCCGATCCGAACCCGAATGGGTACCCAAACGCCCATGCCTAAAAGGGTACATGGACTCTTACCTTGCCAGCTCTAGACCACCATACTATCTTTCTCTGGTCCCTTTCTTCTCTTTTCCCTTCCTTAGCATTCTGATTTTTCCCCATTGGGTATCATTTTTTTTTTATCAGTGCTCTTCCCGTTAAGGGGTGTACTTTGGACACATTCCATGTGTAACGCCCCTGCTCCTTAGTCGGGACCAGGGCCGTCACATTATTTATTTATTTTAAAACGATATAAAACATGTTTGTATATATAAAGAAAATGCGGAATTACAATAGGTCCATAGACATTATTTATTTAAAACTTATTACAATTATTACTTGAAATTATCCTTGCGAAAAAAGACTTCGAGTCTAAACCGGCTGGCCTAACGTCCCGCGCTCCGCTACTCCTAAGGGTTACCTGAAAAGATGAAAAGAGAGGGGTGAGCGATCTATTATCGACCCAGTGAGTTGAGATTCCCCAACTATTAATGTAACTTTCCGTCTACCCAACCCAACCCCAAACACAAGCAATGACGGAAAGCTACGCAAGCAACCCTAGATAGCCGAAGCACTTAAAGTAACAATTAAATTATATGCATGCTACGGGCCCTGGCAATATCGTCATTCCCTCGGAATACTCGCCCCGTCACCAGATAGGTCATGGTAGTAATTCCACGACTCTTACTCATATACACGGAGTGTAACGAGTAAGACACCGTTCTCCGTCCATCGATACGCGGTGAATCTGACTACCCCTAGATAGCCCGAGCTTCCATGCAGTCCGGCCCTAGGACATGACCCCGTATTCTCCGGACCACACACCTACCGGCGTCACCCAGTAGGTTAACTCCTGCCCGTCACATGACCCGAGAGTATGTGAACAGGCCGGTACGCTCCCGAGGATCCATCGGGTAGGGAAGCCGATATGCCTACTATTCCTCCATGTCACTAACACATCAAACAAACTATCAAACATACCACATTACAATAATCATAACAATCAAAGCATCTCATCAAGCAATCAATCATCAACAATTCATCACATTACAATTACGCTACTTAATAGTTTCCTCGTATTTTAGTCACTCGTTATTCATTTGATTATCAATCATTCGCATACTATATAGTAATATCAACCGCATTATTACTATAAGTAAATAACAATCATATTTAACAATCAACCAAGCATAGTCATCATATCCACGCTAATACTCATTATTATATAATAACCAAGCCGACACTAATTATAACCTTACGCCGGATTATAACTTAATGTCGGGAACCTGCGGAGTAACAATATATTAATCAAACAATTAACCCCAACTCACCGATACTTTTTCGTGGTTGACCCCGAACCTCCGGACCTTCTTTTAAACCGCCTAGAACGGAAGAGAAGGTCGGTACTTGGGATGAACGGGGAAAATCTCCGTTTAGGAAATATTTCTCCGCTCCTCCGATACTAACCGAACTCTCCACTACTATTACTCTTTCTAACCTCCTTCTCTCTCTTCTCTCTCTCTCCTCCCTCTCTCTCTCTCTCCCTCTCTCTCTCTCTCCGGCTCCTCCTTCTTCTTTCCTCCGGCTTCTCCTCCTCTCGGCTCCTCCTCCTCTCCTCGGCTTCTCCTCCTCCTCCTTCTTCTTCTGGCCGCCTTCTTCTTCTTCTCCTTCCCCTCTCCCTCTCTTCTTTCTCTCTTTTTTCTTACCACTCTTGTTGAGTTGGTGTTTTGGTGTGAGGAAAAGTGAGGGGTGGGGGTCTCTTTTTATAGCAAAAGTGAAGAGATCTTCACCTTACACTTGTCTCCTCTTCCTCTCCATCTTAGGCCACGACTTTGATATATCATGGTTTTTACCCAGTTTAGACCATGATATAGTTGTGTTTTTAGTGTCTTTTGTATTCGTTTAGAGTCTTTTACAGGTTTAATCAGGTTTGGAGCTAATTGGAGATATTTGGAGCATTTTGGGACTTTTGGGACGTTTTGGCCGAGAGCTTAACTCACTGTCCGATTTATTGATCATGCATCGACCGACACACCTTGTGCATCGGTCGACACACTAGCGAGATGGGCCGTACGCGTCGGTTTAATGAAGTTATGAAGATTTGCAAAGAAGCCCAAGATAGTTCCAGTATTTACACAGAAGCCCCAGCCGAGATTAGGCCTATATATACTAGTTTTTGGTGTTTATTTTACCTACGCTTTACATTAGGCTTTGATACTAATAGCTAAGAGATTTCTAGAGCTTTTGGGGCTGATCTATTTCTTGTATTCACTTATTTTGGAGAAGATTTCGAACCCCTTTATCTATTTAATTTCTTATATGCAATCTATTATTCCTATGATTATGTTTTCATTATCTATGTCTGAGTAGATTCCTTGTTAGGTTTAGGGTTTCTCACATAGGATTTCATGACTTGCTAGACTTGTTCAAATTCAGTTAAGGATTCAAACTATATCTGTTCTTCAATTTAATTGTGCTTAAAGCTAGTTCTAACCTGATCAATTAGAATCTAGATCTTAGGTTGCTAAATACGTCACGG
Source organism: Orychophragmus violaceus (assembly GCA_030180135.1). NCBI lineage: Eukaryota > Viridiplantae > Streptophyta > Magnoliopsida > Brassicales > Brassicaceae > Orychophragmus > Orychophragmus violaceus. The sequence goes on along the minus strand of CM058235.1, from coordinate 38,391,730 downwards.
AAGTGGGGTTTAGGAATCTGAACTAATTAAATTGGGCAATTAAACTTTGCGCAAACGGAAGTTTGGTTTAGGATAATTGTGAACATATCAAACTTGGGATTAATGCTAGTTTAATCTGTTAGTTCTCGCAAACGAAAGTTTGGTTTGCTGCACTTAGACTTAGAGAATTATCGCAAAGGAATTTGGTTAATTCTACATCTGTGTTTTGAGTTCTAGAACTGTGCTTAATTAGATCCTTGCTGAATGAACTGTCTGCTTGTCTGATTTCCTGAGAATACCCTAGGCTTGACGCTTTTAGTTTATTGCTTCACAACCGTTAATCTCTGCTACTGTTTACTTTCTTGCTTCGAAATTTATTTACTTCACCATCTGCTTATTTCTAGTATTAATCTCTACGTTTCTGTTTCTATTGAGACCAAGTGTCCCTGTGGATTCGATAACCCTATATACTACTTTGACATTGCTGTTCACTTGCAGTTTAGAATAGGGTAAAACTTAGAACCTATCAAGTTTTTGGCGCCGTTGCCGGGGACTCTTAGAGTCTTCGATAGGACCGAACTTAGGGTTTTTACTAGAAATTTTTCTTTTTGTTTTTGTTCTTTTTCGTTTTTATTTTTTTGATTTTGCTAACTTTTTCTCTGATTTCTCTCTGTCGCAGGTACGAATTTCGCCTTGCGTCGATCGTTGCATCCCTTGCGTCGATCGTCACTAGGCGATTCTGAGATTGAATCGATCGTTGCACTGATAGCATCGATCGTTGCTGGACGATTACAGACAGTTTATGCCAACGCAGAAAACTCGAAGTAATCCGAACTCGAGCTTGCTTAATCTCGGACTAGAGGATCTTGGACGTCTAGAGAGGACTATCAGAAGAGAAAAGAGAGAGAGAATGGTTCGAGAACGTCTGATCTTGATACCAGATGCTGAAGGTACCCTGAGGGACCAAGATGACAACCCGTATAATGCTGCTGGGCATCGGGTTGATGCTGAAGGGAATGTCATCCCTGATCCTCCTGAGCAACAGCAACATGAGCTGAACCGAAACCAGGGTCAAGGACAGGCCCAAGGTAGAGAGATGGTGGTTCATGAGAGGACACTAGCTGATTACAACAGACCTGATGAGTTTCATGCAAACCGAGCAGCTCTAGTGCTTCCCGCTTTTGAGAGGAATGATTTTGAGGTAAAGACCATCTACTACTAGCTGATGAGACAGATTGCTTTTCATGGTCTTCAAGCAGAGCAGCCTATGGATCACATTGACAAGTTTGAAGACATAGTCACTGGCATGAAGTATGAAGGAGTATGCCCAGACTATCTGTTCCTTAAGCTATTTCCGCACAGTCTTGCTGGAGACGCTAGTGCATGGCTGAGACAACTGGCACCTGGTCAGTATACTACTTGGGCAGCCTTAAAGAGTGAGTTCTTGCGTCACTTTTATGATGATGCGCGCTCAGATCAGTCCAGACAGGACATACTCACTTTTTCCCAAGGAGCTGTGGAGCCCTTGAAGACTGCCTGGATGAGATTTAAGCAGTATCAGCGTGACTGTCCACACCATGGATTCACAGAAGTACAGCTGATTGGTATTTTCTTCAGAGGCATAGATCTCCCTTATCAGACTGCGCTGGATAATTCCAGTAATGCTAATTTCAACACCAGGACTCCTACACAAGCTAAGCAGTTGATTGAGAACCTGATTGGCAGCAACAGTTGCAAGACAATGGATGAAAGGAGGAAGAAATCTGGTGGAACTGTAGAGAATTCTGATATAGCTAATATAAGATCCAGATTGGACACAGTCTACAATCTCCTGACTAGTAAGAAAACTGTCCACTTTGCCCAAGATGTAGAGGTGATTCAGGCTGAGGAGGAAACTCAGGAAGAAGATGTGAATTTCATAGGAGGTTCTGGTTTCCAAGGTAATAGATTTGGTAATCAACAGGGGAACAGATTCTCCAATGGTGGACAGACTGGTGGTTTTCAGAAGACCTATGGACAAGGTACTCAGAGAACCTATGGATCTACATCCTATCAGACTCCTCCTGCACCTACAGCCCATGGGAGCAAAATGGAGGCTATGATGGAACAACTGATTGAGAGTCAGACCAAGATTTTTGTGGACTGCAACAAGAAGTTGGACGCTGTCTATGAAGACCTCAATGGAAAATTTGAGTCTCTGAGCACTCACATGAAGCAGTTGGACACTCAGGTGAACCAGATGTCCAGCTCACTGAAGGGAAAAGGAGTGGCAGACACTCATGTTAAGGCCTGGTCTGTGTGCATTAATGATGGATCTCACCTAGGTGAAAGATTTGAGCTAAGTACAGCTGAGTTGGTGACAGAACAGGAATTTTCGGATATTTGTGAAAAACTCTCGGGTGAAATCTGTTGCAGTGCGTCGATCGATGCAACATCGGCAACGATCGATACACCCGTCGGGATAGCAACGATCGACACACCCTTAGTGTCGGTCGTTGCAGGGCGTGAACAGACAGAACCTTCGGATGATAATAGCATAGATGATGACTTGGAGCTTGATCGCCTATTCAATGGAGCCTCTGAGATTACTCAACAGGAGATCTACGAGCAGATCTTTAGACAACACTCCTCAGTGTCTGAAGTGATTAGGCAAGAGATTGAAGAGCTGAAGAAATTAGAAGGGATTGGTGAAGAATTGGAAGAAATTCCAACTTCTGATGATCCACCTTATCATCCATGTGTGCAAAGGTACCTGAACAAGATGTTGCCCCTGGATGATGATCTGAAAGACTGGGTGATAATAGTTCCTCAGCATATCAGTGATGTTCTGCTAACTAAGGTCCCGAAGAAGCTATCTGATCCTGGAGTCTTTGTGCTGGATTGTTCTATCTTTGAGGATAGCTTCAGGCGTTCTCTGTGTGATTTAGGAGCTGCTGGAAGTTTGATGCCTTACTCTGTGGCAGAGAAGCTGGGTATGCTGGATTTTACTCCTACCAGGACTTCTCTTGTCCTAGCTGATCAGTCCATACGAGTTCCTGAAGGACTCCTTATGGACATTCCGGTGAGAGTTGGAAACTACTTAGTTCCAACGGACTTCCTTGTGCTGAGATATGACTGTGATCCGGATGAAGCATTATTGCTTGGGAGACCCTTTTTGGCTACAGCAGGAGCGTTGATTGATGTTAGGAACAGCTTGATAGACCTCCATCTGGGAGATGAACCACTGCACTATGAGATGGATAAGCTGCGAAAGCCACTGATAGATGGGCAGACATTCACCATAAGGGACGCAGATTTTGAGCAACCTGATCATACCATGGTTATAGATCCTGGAGCACATTTCACTCCATCTTTTCTTGGACATGAGCATTCCGCAACAGCCTACTCACCACCTTGGATGAGGAGACTTGAACAGAGACAGAAAAAGTCTCTGTCAGGACCTCCTGGTACTTGAAAATTCCCATCCGTCCGGTCAAGCTATTGACCTTAAAAAAGTGCTGGGTGGGAGGCAACCCACCATTAGGTATTGGTGTTTTTCTACTTAATTTTTGGTGTTTTTGTTAGGATTTTACGTTTGTTTTTGTTTCTGGTGAGTTTATGTTTGCAGGTCTCGGATAAATCGCAGTGCAACGATCGACGCACTTCTGTGTCGATCGTCACAACACGAAAGGAATCGCATTGCAGCGATCGTTGCGGTCCTGAGCAACGATCGACTATACACGAAAATCGCCAAGTAACGGTCGATGCACTCAGTGCAACGATCGATGCTCAGCGACAGAGGTAACCCGACAGACATAATTTCACCTTTTCAATTTTTATTTTCTTTTTACCGATCCTTCGCTGGACACTACTGGGGACAGTGTGTCTTAAGTGTGGGGGAGGTGCTACTGACTTTTGTTTTCTGTTTTCTTAAGAGTCAGTCCGTTTTTCAAAAAAAATTGTTTTATTGAGTCAAAATTGTTTAAGTAAGAAACTATGATTTTCTGAGAAGATTTACAAGACTTGCAGGAACTTAAGTAACCATTGGGATGAAGTTGCAGGATCTATCTCTGACTATTAGAAAACCCCATCACAGATCAACCTACTGGGAACACCCACATCACTTCAGGTATCAGAGGATCCTTTTACTGACTTCAACCTTAATACTGACTTAGATTTCTCACCTAAGGGCTTGGTATACTTTGTGTCGGATTCCCTTGTTAGTTCTGACACAGCCTGTAAACCTATCATATTTAGTTCCCTTCTCCCCTTCTGTAAAGTAAAAAAAAAAAATATATATATATATATAATAAACTGAGGATGAGTTGGTAACTCCGAAGTGGTCATGGGAATAGTAGCAAACACTATTATCTCTCATGTGATCCATGGAATGTGTCCAAAGTACACCCCATAACGGCAAGAACACTGATAAAAAAAATAAAATGATACCCAGTGGGGAAAAATCAGTTGTTAAAGAAGGGAAAGAGAAGAAAGGGACTAGAGAAAGATAGTATGGTGGTCTAGAGCTGATAAGGTAAGAATCCATGTGCCCTTTGATCGATACTCCTTAGGTGAGACCGCACTTAAATACTTGCAGAAGTCAGTAGGGAGAATTTGAATGCTTGAATGTGATTGTGGAGTTTACCTAGGACAGTTGCTAAGTGTGGGGGAAGTACATTGTGGTCTTGATATCCTGTGATTGATTCTTGCAGTGGTTTACTAAGGGGAATCTGAGTATTGTAGCTTCTAGGATGAAATGAGTTTCTGAAGAGTTTTCAAACCTCTTCACCATGTTTTAGTTCTATGTTTTGCTTGAGGGCAAGCAAAGGCTAAGTGTGGGGGAGTTGATATATCATGGTTTTTACCCAGTTTAGACCATGATATAGTTGTGTTTTTAGTGTCTTTTGTATTCGTTTAGAGTCTTTTACAGGTTTAATCAGGTTTGGAGCTAATTGGAGATATTTGGAGCATTTTGGGACTTTTGGGACGTTTTGGCCGAGAGCTTAACTCACTGTCCGATTTATTGATCATGCATCGACCGACACACCTTGTGCATCGGTCGACACACTAGCAAGATGGGCCGTACGCGTCGGTTTAATGAAGTTATGAAGATTTGCAAAGAAGCCCAAGATAGTTCCAGTATTTACACAGAAGCCCCAGCCGAGATTAGGCCTATATATACTAGTTTTTGGTGTTTATTTTACCTACGCTTTACATTAGGCTTTGATACTAATAGCTAAGAGATTTCTAGAGCTTTTGGGGCTGATCTATTTCCTGTATTCACTTATTTTGGAGAAGATTTCGAACCCCTTTATCTATTTAATTTCTTATATGCAATCTATTATTCCTATGATTATGTTTTCATTATCTATGTCTGAGTAGATTCCTTGTTAGGTTTAGGGTTTCTCACATAGGATTTCATGACTTGCTAGACTTGTTCAAATTCAGTTAAGGATTCAAACTATATCTGTTCTTCAATTTAATTGTGCTTAAAGCTAGTTCTAACCTGATCAATTAGAATCTAGATCTTAGGTTGCTAAATACGTCACGGAAGTGGGGTTTAGGAATCTGAACTAATTAAATTGGGCAATTAAACTTTGCGCAAACGGAAGTTTGGTTTAGGATAATTGTGAACATATCAAACTTGGGATTAATGCTAGTTTAATCTGTTAGTTCTCGCAAACGAAAGTTTGGTTTGCTGCACTTAGACTTAGAGAATTATCGCAAAGGAATTTGGTTAATTCTACATCTGTGTTTTGAGTTCTAGAACTGTGCTTAATTAGATCCTTGCTGAATGAACTGTCTGCTTGTCTGATTTCCTGAGAATACCCTAGGCTTGACGCTTTTAGTTTATTGCTTCACAACCGTTAATCTCTGCTACTGTTTACTTTCTTGCTTTGCAATTTATTTACTTCACCATCTGCTTATTTCTAGTATTAATCTCTACGTTTCTGTTTCTATTGAGACCAAGTGTCCCTGTGGATTCGATAACCCTATATACTACTTTGACATTGCTGTTCACTTGCAGTTTAGAATAGGGTAAAACTTAGAACCTATCAGACTTCTACACCAAAAACCATCCAAGAACAATGAATTTGATCTCCCACCATCCATTTGTAAGCCTCCTCATGCAACCCTTGGATTTGTGACAACACATTTTGGTGATTCATGCATCTAAGAAGCTTCTATTTCTTGGGCTCCATTTTCGTGGCCCATGCTTCATTCTGAGCTTTGATTAGGTCCAATATTAGCTTAAGAATTAGCCTAAAATATCCTAGTTCAAGCCCAAGCCTTAGAGAATTTATTTTGAATTTTTAGTCACTAATTAGCCCTTAATGATCTAAAAATCAGAACTTAATCTAGCAATCAAATCTTGCTAAATCCTTTTAACCATAGCTTCAGAATATAATAAGGGAGTTGTGGTTAAACGTTCATGAGTTTTAGTTGCGTCTAACTATTTTTCCAACTCGCCCGAACATTTTATCGGTTTCTCGGAAAAACTGGATATTTCGGAAAATTCCCAAGAATTTCCAAAAATAGCTCCAATGAATATCTTAGCAAGATAATTCAATTTATTAATGATAAAAATACTATTACATTTGATAATAATATTTTATCAAGTTTTTCCGAGATCGGGGTATCACATTCTCCCCCCCTTATTAGAATTCGTCCCCGAATTCTTTATTGTTTTAGAACTTCTTCTTACTATACACTTAGAAAAACTCTGGGTACGATTCTCTAAACCTTGCTTCATCCTCCCAGGTGACGACTACACGGTTCTGCTTTCCCCAAAAGACTTGAACTTGCGGAATCTCTCTATTCTTGAGTTTCCGGATACGTCTCTCTCCGATGCGAATGGGTCCTTCGGTGTAGGTAAGGTTTGGCCGAAGGTCCTCTATTTCCTCCGTTTCAACATCCCTTGGGTCGCGGATGAATCTTCGTAGCATGGAAACATGGAACACCGGGTGAATCCGCATGTCTGACGGGAGATCTAGTCTGTACGCCACTTCTCCAACCTTACCAATTACTTGATATGGTCCGATGTAGCGAACTGCAAGTTTCCCGACCTTGCCGAACCGTTCTCCCCTTCTTTGCGATGAGACCCTTAAATACACCCAATATCCGACTTCGAAGTTCACCTCTCGTCTTGCTTGGTCTGCAAATTTCTTCTGCCGGTCTTGAGCTTTCTTCATATTAGCTTGAATCACTTGCAGTTTGCTGGTCGTCTCATCAACGATCTTTGGTCCGAGGATTTCTCGCTCTCCGATCTCGGTCCAACATAGCGGAGTTCTACACGGTCGTCCATATAGAGCTTCATATGGAGACATTCCGATGCTGGAATGGTAGCTGTTGTTATACGAGAATTCCACTAATGGTAGATGCTTCTCCCAATTCCCGGCCCAATCAAGTGCACACATTCGCAACATGTCCTCAATAGTCCGGATTGTCCTTTCAGTCTGGCCGTCCGTTTCCGGATGATAAGCGGTACTGATTCGCAACTCCGTTCCCAACGCTTCTTGAAGTGCCCTCCAGAAGACGGATGTAAAACGTGGATCCCGATCCGACACGATATCTGCTGGAATTCCATGAAGGCGAATGATTTGGTCGATATAGAGCTCGGCCAAAGCTTCCACCTTATCTGTATCCTTTATTGGAATCAGATGTGCCACCTTTGTCAGACGGTCAACGATTACCCAGATGGCGTTGTTGGCCCTTCCTTTTGCCGTTGGCATTCCGGTGATGAAATCCATTGATATGGAGTCCCATTTCCATTGTGGAATAGGGAGATTCTGGAGTAAACCGCCGGGTACTTGATGCTCCACTTTGATCTGCTGACAAGTTGAACATTGCGCTACCCATCGAGCTACCGACTTCTTCATTCCCGGCCAATGGTAGTACCTCCTCACGTCCTTGTACATTTTTGAACTCCCAGGGTGGATGCTAAGCAAAGAATGATGCGCTGCCTTCAGAATTTCTTCTCGCAATCCTTGACCCTCTGGAACAGTAATCCTTCCCCTAAGCAGTAATGTACCGTTATTGGCCAGATGATAACCGCTTTGATTTGGTCCGTCTTGATTTATGACTTCTCCAATGATCTTCAAAATCTTCTCGTCCTTCTACTGCTCTTCTCGGATTCGAAGAACCAAATCTGCCTGCCTTACAGCCTGTAGACCTAACGGCTCATTCACCTCACCTTCCATTGCAGCCAAATTTACCGTCTTAAGTTCTTCAGTTAGGGTTTCGAGTTCTCTTTCGATGCTAGCCTTGGTTTTTCGCCGGCTAAGTGCGTCCGCAACCACATTAGCTTTTCCCGGGTGGTACTTAATCTTGAGATCGTAATCTGCGATGAAATCCATCCACCTTCGCTGTCGTAGATTGAGATCCGGTTGCGTGAATAAGTATTTAAGACTTTGATGGTCTGTAAATATTTCTATGCTTTCGCCATAGAGATAGGATCTCCAAATACGCAACGCGAATACTACTGCCGCCATTTCCAAATCGTGCGTCCGATAATTCTCTTCATGCTTCCTTAATTGACGAGATGCATAAGCGATGACTTTACCTTCCTGCATTAAGACACACCCCAACCCAACTCGCGACGCATCGGTATACACCGTATAGGGTTTCCCGGGTTCTGGCAACGCCAAAATTGGTGCTGAGGTTAACGAGGCCTTCAACTTAGCAAAAGCGTCTTCTGCGTCTTTACTCCATATAAAGGGAACGCCTTTCCCTGTTAGCTTCGTCAATGGCTTTGCGATTGAGGAAAAGCCGCGGACGAACTTCCGATAGTATCCTGCCAAACCAAGGAAACTCCGAACTTCCGTCACAGAAGTAGGTCGAGGCCACTCCTGGATTGCTTTAACCTTCTCGGGATCGGCTGCTACTCCTTGCTCCGAGATGCGATGACCCAGAAATCCAATTTCTCTTTGCCAGAACGAACATTTACTGAATTTAGCAAATAGCTTCAGCTCCCGCAATCGCTTGAGAACTAACGCCAAATGCATCCGATGCTCTTCCTCGGTTCTTGAGTAAACCAAAATATCGTCAATAAAAATGATAACAAACTTATCAAGATAATCACGGAAAACTTCATTCATTAACCGCATAAAGGCTGCTGGTGCGTTGGTAAGCCCAAAAGGCATTACCACAAACTCAAACTGCCCATACCGAGTTCGAAACGCCGTCTACATGATGTCCTTCTCATCAATAGGGATTTGATGATATCCAGATGCTAAGTCTATTTTTGAAAACCAGCTTGCTCCTTTAAGCTGATCCAAAAGTTCATCTATTCGTGGTAACGGGTATTTATCCTTGATGGTGATGTTGTTGATGCCGCGATAGTCGATGCACAATCTCATGCTCCCATCTTTCTTCTTTACGAATAGCACTGGAGCTCCCCATGGCGACGAGCTTGGTCGAATGAAGCCTTTCCCGATCAAATCTTCCAGCTGCTTCTTGAGTTCCGCCAACTCTGCTGGTGCCATTCGATAAGGAGCCTTTGCGATAGGTTTCGCCTCTGGTTCCAGGTTGATGGTGAAAGGATTACTCCGCTGCGGTGGTAATTCCTTTAGTGGCGCGAATACGTCCTCGAACTCCTGCACTATCGCGATGTCCTCGATCTTATCTTCTTTGTTGACGGTTTCATCGCCGGCCGTGATGGTCACCAAAAATGCTTCTTCATTCTTTATCAAGTCTTGAGCTCGAAGAGTCGCTATTATGCACACCGACTTACTAGGGTTAATTCCGTAGTAGACTACTTCCTCCATTTCATTTCCACGGAAAATAACCCTTCCTCGACCGCAGTCTAACTGGGCCTGATATCCTGACAGCCAATCCATTCCAAGGATGACTTCGTATCGTGTTAAAGGGGTGATTAACAAATTTACGAGGAATCTCTTTGCCTGGATGACGAGCGGAACATTCCGAACACACTTATCGATTTGGAGGGTTTGCTTTCCGGGGGTCAACACAGCGACACTAACTCTGTCTATTTTGTATCTCCCTCCGATTTCAGCGACTACTTGCGGGGTCACAAAACTATGAGTGGCTCCCGAATCGAACAATACATGCGTGGGACGACCCGCGACATGTATGGTTCCTGCCACATTGATTTTTTTGGGTTTAAACAATAGAATAATTATTTAAATATATAAGAACCTTTATTTATTGATAGTTTTAAACATCTTAGATAAACACACTAGGATCAGGGTTCCGGCACATGCGTACCTGTGATCGGACCCTGAACAGGCTCTGGGGCCTTATTATTATCTACTTCTAACGCATACATTCTACCATCTAAGGCTTGACGCTTGCGTGCGGGCTCAATCGCAGGGCGAGCTGGCGGCCGAATGGCGAGTGGGGCGGCTGGGATCGGGTTTGAACATTCACGAGCATAGTGGCCCTTCTGACCACATCGGAAGCAGGTAAGACCGGGCGATGCGTGCTGTGCTGCATTCCTCGGGCAGTACTTGGAGATATGACCAGGCTGACCGCAGTTGAAGCACACGGATACTCCCTTGGACGAGTCTGATGATCCTTGGGGTCGCTTGCCTTTGTCCTTGAAACGATGGTTCTGTCCAAAGTGTCGGCCCTGCTGATTTGATGATCTTCCGCCTTGGTTTGAGTGAAAGTTCCCCCGTGGTGCCCGTTCTGCTGATAACCCGATTTCTACACTTACTGCTTTCTCCACCAAGTCCGTGAGGCTTGAGAAGTTCCCCACTGCAAGTCTGCTTTCTAGCTCGGGTCGAAGTCCGAACAGAAAGTTGGTTATCATTGCTTCTTCATCTCCATTATTATTCCCCACGTATCGCTTAAGTCGCATGAACTCGGATTCGTACTCTCGAACTGACTTACTTCCTTGCTCGAGATTAGCAAAGTCCCGTTGTAGTCGACGCTTTGACTCCGGGGTAAAGTACTTGCGCTCAAATTCCTCCTTGAAAGCTAACCAGGTTTTTACCACGTGTCCCACTTGGGCTTCTCGGCTTTCCCACCAGTCGGCTGCATCTCGGTCCAGGTAGTAGGCTCCCACGCTCAGCTTGTAGTCCTCCGGGCATCTTGTAGCCTTGAAGTTCTTTTCCATCATTCGGATCCATCGATCTGCGATCAAAGGGTCAGTTCCACCAGAGAAATGCATAGTTCCCATCTTCTTCATGGAGGAGATCAAGGATAGGAACGGTGGACGAGTCGTTGCATCGGGTGTAGTCTGTGGTGATTGCATGGCTCGCGTCATTACTTCGTGAAGCATCTTCAGGGTATGCTCCGGGTTTATGTCTTGGCCTCCCACCGCATTTTGGTCATCCTTTGGTATTTCTTCCTGACGATCATTGCTAGATCCAGTGTCTTCCATGTCCTTTTCCGTAGATGCCTGCGTCTGGTCTGCTTGCCCTTCTTGGTTGCCTAGATTCTCTGGTGACTTAGATCTTTCAACTGATTGCTCGTGTCCGGCTCCTCCGCGATCCGAACCCCTTTCCGACCCCACACCATGCCCGCCACTGTTGTTTGCCCCGTCCTCCATCTGCATCATAAACGGGTAAGTGACTAAGTCTTAACTAAACAGGACGTGGCCGGTTTCCTAATGTCTTTTCCGCGACTCAACTTGACTCGATAAATCTGAAAACACAGGTCCTTTGAGCATGATTGGAACCATGCTCTGATACCACCAAATTGTAACGCCCCTGCTCCTTAGTCGGGACCAGGGCCGTCACATTATTTATTTATTTTAAAACGATATAAAACATGTTTGTATATATAAAGAAAATGCAGAATTACAATAGGTCCATGGACATTATTTATTTAAAACTTATTACAATTATTACTTGAAATTATCCTTGCGAAAAAAGACTTCGAGTCTAAACCGTCTGGCCTAACGTCCCGCGCTCCGCTACTCCTAAGGGTTACCTGAAAAGATGAAAAGAGAGGGGTGAGCGATCTATTATCGACCCAGTGAGTTGAGATTCTCCAACTATTAATGTAACTTTCCGTCTACCCAACCCAACCCCAAACACAAGCAATGACGGAAAGCTACGCAAGCAACCCTAGATAGCCGAAGCACTTAAAGTAACAATTAAATTATATGCATGCTACGGGCCCTGGCAATATCGTCATTCCCTCGGAATACTCGCCCCGTTGATATATCATGGTTTTTACCCAGTTTAGACCATGATATAGTTGTATTTTTAGTGTCTTTTGTATTCGTTTAGAGTCTTTTACAGGTTTAATCAGGTTTGGAGCTAATTGGAGATATTTGGAGCATTTTGGGACTTTTGGGACGTTTTGGCCGAGAGCTTAAGTCACTGTCCGATTTATTGATCGTGCATCGACCGACACACCTTGTGCATCGGTCGACACACTAGCGAGATGGGCCGTACACGACGGTTTAATCAAGATATGAAGATTTGCAAAGAAGCCCAAGATAGTTCCAGTATTTACACAGAAGCCCCAGCCGAGATTAGGCCTATATATACTAGTTTTTGGTGTTTATTTTACCTACGCTTTACATTAGGCTTTGATACTAATAGCTAAGAGATTTCTAGAGCTTTTGGGGCTGATCTATTTCCTGTATTCACTTATTTTGGAGAAGATTTCGAACCCCTTTATCTATTTAATTTCTTATATGCAATCTATTATTCCTATGATTATGTTTTCATTATCTATGTCTGAGTAGATTCCTTGTTAGGTTTAGGGTTTCTCACATAGGATTTCATGACTTGCTAGACTTGTTCAAATTCAGTTAAGGATTCAAACTATATCTGTTCTTCAATTTAATTGTGCTTAAAGCTAGTTCTAACTTGATCAATTAGAATCTAGATCTTAGGTTGATAAATACGTCACGGAAGTGGGGTTTAGGAATCTGAACTAATTAAATTGGGCAATTAAACTTTGCGCAAACGGAAGTTTGGTTTAGGATAATTGTGAACATATCAAACTTGGGATTAATGCTAGTTTAATCTGTTAGTTCTCGCAAACGAAAGTTTGGTTTGCTGCACTTAGACTTAGAGAATTATCGCAAAGGAATTTGGTTAATTCTACATCTGTGTTTTGAGTTCTAGAACTGTGCTTAATTAGATCCTTGCTGAATGAACTGTCTGCTTGTCTGATTTCCTGAGAATACCCTAGGCTTGACGCTTTTAGTTTATTGCTTCACAACCGTTAATCTCTGCTACTGTTTACTTTCTTGCTTCGCAATTTATTTACTTCACCATCTGCTTATTTCTAGTATTAATCTCTACGTTTCTGTTTCTATTGAGACCAAGTGTCCCTGTGGATTCGATAACCCTATATACTACTTTGACATTGTTGTTCACTTGCAGTTTAGAATAGGGTAAAACTTAGAACCTATCAAGTTTTTGGCGCCGTTGCCGGGGACTCTTAGAGTCTTCGATAGGACCGCACTTAGGGTTTTTTTTTACTAGAAATTTTTCTTTTTGTTTTTGTTCTTTTTCGTTTTTATTTTTTTGATTTTGCTAACTTTTTCTCTGATTTCTCTCTGTCGCAGGTACGAATTTCGCATTGCGTCGATCGTTGCATCCCTTGCGTCGATCGTCACTAGGCGATTCCGAGATTGAATCGATCGTTGCACTGATAGCATCAATCGTTGCTGGACGATTACAGACAGTTTATGCCAACGCAGAAAACTCGAAGTAATCCGAACTCGAGCTTGGTTAATCTCGGACTAGAGGAACTTGGACGTCTAGAGAGGACTATCAGAAGAGAAAAGAGAGAGAGAATGATTCGAGAACGTCTGATCTTGATACCAGATGCTGAAGGTACCCTGAGGGACCAAGATAACAACCCATACAATGCTGCTGGGCATCGGGTTGATGCTGAAGGGAATGTCATCCCTGATCCTCCTGAGCAACAGCAACAGGAGCTGAACCGAAACCAGGGTCAAGGACAGGCCCAAGGTAGAGAGATGGTGGTTCATGAGAGGACACTAGCTGATTACAACAGACCTGATGAGTTTCATGCAAACCGAGCAGCTCTAGTGCTTCCTGCTTTTGAGAGGAATGATTTTGAGGTAAAGACCATCTACTACCAGCTGATGAGACAGATTGCTTTTCATGGTCTTCAAGCAGAGCAGCCTATGGATCACATTGACAAGTTTGAAGACATAGTCACTGGCATGAAGTATGAAGGAGTATGCCCGGACTATCTGTTCCTTAAGCTATTTCCGCACAGTCTTGCTGGAGACGCTAGTGCATGGCTGAGACAACTGGCACCTGGTCAGTATACTACTTGGGCAGCTTTAAAGAGTGAGTTCTTGCGTCACTTTTATGATGATGCGCGCTCGGATCAGTCCAGACAGGACATACTCACCTTTTCCCAAGGAGCTGTAGAGCCCTTGAAGACTGCCTGGATGAGATTTAAGCAGTATCAGCGTGACTGTCCACACCATGGATTCACAGAAGTACAGCTGATTGGTATTTTCTTCAGAGGCATAGATCTCCCTTATCAGACTGCGCTGGATAATTCCAGTAATGCTAATTTCAACACCAGGACTCCTACACAAGCTAAGCAGTTGATTGGGAACCTTATTAACAGCTACAGTTGCAAGTCTATAGATGAAAAAAGAAAGAAATCCGGTGGAAGTACAGAGGATTCTAACATGACTGAGATTAGATCTAGGTTGGACACAGTGTACGATCTCTTAACGAGTAAGAAAGCTGTCCACTCTACCCAAGATATAGAGGTAATTCAGACTGAGGAGGACACTCAGGAAGAAGAAGTGAATTACATGTGAGGTTCTGGTTTCCAAGGTAGTAGATTTAGAAGTCAACAGGGAAACAGGTTCTCAAATGGAGTTCAGCAAGGTGGTTTTAAGAAAGCCAACGAATCTGATAGTAAGGTAGAGATGATGCTAAGACAGCTAATGGAGAGTAAGACTAAGTACGCAGCAGATGCTGACGCAAAAATGGATACAATCTACAGGGATCTGAATGGGAAGTTTGAGAGTTTGAACACACACATGAAAGAGCTTGATGCTAAGGTTGCAAGAACTGCTGGGCATGCTCAAAGGGAAGAGGGATATCTCCCGGGAAGGACTGATGCCAATCCTAAGTACCAATGCAATGCCGTGACATTAAGAAGTGGTAAGGAGCTGTCATCTGGCCAGAAGAAGCAGTTGAGCGTTGAGGAACTCGTGGAAATTGAAGAGTTGGAAGATGAGATACGCGATATTCGCCGCGCATCGATCGATGCATCTAAGCAACGATCGTTGCCAAGCGAAATCAAGGAACCGGCGGTCGTAACAAAGTCGCCTAGCATCGATCGGTGCGATAAGAGCAACGATCGACACAAGGAGACTGCAGAAAGTTCGAGTGCTGAAAACCAAAAACAGTCGGCTGAAAGGGTATACAAGCCTAAGATACCTTATCCCAAGAACCCCAGAAAAGCTAAGAATGATAGGCAGTATGCAAAGTGGAAGGAGTTCATAAAGAAGGTAAAGGTTGAAGTACCTTTGTTGGATTCCATTGAAACTTCCCCCATGATGAAGAGATGCCTTAAGGATGCAATTTCGGGTAAATGGTCTGACGAGGAAAGTATAATGATGCTCAATGAAGTATGTAGTGCAGTGGTTCAAGGCAGAATTCCAGAGAAATTAAAAGATCCAGGCAGCTTCGTATTAGATTGTGCTATCTACAAGGAGAGGTTCGAAAGGTCCCTATGTGATCTTGGCTCCAGTGTAAATCTGATGCCCCTTTCAGTTGCTAAAAGACTAGGGATGACAGATTTTATACCAACTAGGATATCACTGGTTTTGGCAGACAGATCAGTCAGGATTCCCGAAGGAGTAATAGAGGATGTGCCTATAACAGTTGGCAAGTGCGTAATCCTAACTGATTTTGTGGTTCTACAATATGGACAGGAGCCAAAAGACCCATTGATTCTAGGCAGATCTTTCTTGGCAACAGCTGGTGCGATGATTGACTGTCAAGGAGGCAAAATAGTTCTAAATGTGGGAGATCTGAAGATGAGTTTTGACATGAACAAACTGGTAAAGAGACCAACCATCGACGGGAAAACCTTTTATGTGGACACATTGGGTGATTTAGCTGCAGAGTACTTCCATCAATCACACGCTGAGGACCCACAAGAGAGGGCTTTACTGAGTTCTATTTTGGAGTTGGAATACCTACAGGACGAGCCTGCAATGTGCTATACAAGATTGATGGATTCTGTCGAGGTTGCAATGCAAGTAGAAGTGTCTGACGCGGGACTGCAACGATCGACACCATCTAAGCATCGATCGTTGCAAGACGACAGAGACTGGGCAGAAGAAAAGGCTCCGAAAATAGATCTGAAACAACTTCCATCCGGGCTAAGGTACGCTTTTCTTGGACCTAATTCAACATACCCAGTGATTGTTAATGCTAGCCTGAACAACGCAGAGCTCACCTTACTGCTAAGCAAGCTGCGCAAGCATCGCAAAGCTCTTGGCTATTCCCTTAATGATATTTCAGGTATCTCACCAGAGCTGTGCATGCACCGGATACATCTTGAGGATGAGTCCAAGACATCAATCGAACATCAGAGGAGACTTAATCCTAATCTGCAGGAAGTAGTCAAAAAGGAGATTATGAAACTCCTTGACGCTGGAATTATATATCCTATCTCTGATAGTGATTGGGTAAGTCCAGTCCATGTAGTACCAAAGAAGGGCGGTGTTACAGTCGTGAAGAATGAGAAGAACGAGCTGATACCTACTAGGACTGTGACAGGACACAGGATGTGCATAGACTACAGAAAGCTTAATGCTGCTACTAGGAAAGATCATTTTCCTTTACCTTTTATTGATTAGATGCTCGAAAGGTTAGCAAATCATCCTTACTACTGCTTTTTAGATGGCTACTCAGGTTTCTTTCAGATTCCCATCCATCCAGAGAATCAGGGAAAGACCACTTTTACTTGTCCATATGGGACTTTTGCTTACCGTAGGATGTCTTTTGGACTCTGCAATGCACCAACCACTTTCCAGAGATGCATGATGTCCATATTCACAGATATGATTGAGGATTTTATGGAAGTATTCATGGATGATTTCTCAGTATATGGATCGTCCTATAATGAATGTTTAGATAATCTGTGTAAGGTTCTGAAAAGATGTGAAGAGAAGCACTTAGTTCTTAACTGGGAGAAGTGTCATTTCATGGTCAGAGATGGCATCGTGCTTGGACATAAAGTGTCCGAAGCAGGGATAGAGGTGGACCGCGCTAAAATCGAGGTGATGACCAACCTGCAGGCACCTGATTCCGTTAAGTCTATTAGAAGCTTTCTTGGACATGCTGGCTTCTATAGACGGTTCATCAAGGATTTTAGTAGGATTGCTAGGCCACTAACTGCTTTGCTGTGCAAAGACACCAAATTTGAGTTCACTGCAGATTGTCAAACTGCATTTGAACAGATCAAGCAGGCATTAGTGAGTGCTCCCATAGTTCAGCCACCGGATTGGGATTTGCCTTTCGAAGTAATGTGTGATGCAAGTGATTATGCTGTATGAGCTGTTCTTGGACAAAAGAAAGATAGAAAGCTTCATGCTATCTATTATGCCAGTAGGACACTGGATGATGCACAAAGAAACTATGCCACGACAGAGAAGGAGTTGCTTGCAGTTGTCTTTGCATTTGAGAAATTTCGCTCTTATCTTGTTGGCTCCAAGGTGATTGTCCACACTGATCATTCAGCCTTGAAATATCTAATGCAGAAGAAGGATGCTAAGCCAAGATTGTTGAGATGGATCCTGTTGCTTCAGGAATTTGATATTGAAGTGAGAGATAAGAAAGGGGTTGAGAATGGAGTTGCTGACCATCTTTCGAGGATGCTAGTTGAGGAGGACGTGCCAATTAATGACTATTTGCCCGAAGAAAACGTCAATATGGTTGGGACAATCTGTGAGACAGATTTGGACAGAAATCTGCAGAACTGTCGGATTAATCGCGTTGCGTCGATCGATCGATACATCCGACTGTGACGATCGTTGCAGCGCGGATACAGACGCAGAAACTTTCACAATACGTATTGGAAGGCATGAGTTCGAGATTAATGCTGTCGCAACAAATGATCGACCATGGTATGCAGACATAGCCAATTATCTAGCTGCAGAGACTGAACCAGATAATCTGAAAGGATATGAAAAGAAGAGATTTTTCAGAGAACTTAGGAGGTACTATTGGGATGTGATATATCATGGTTTTTACTAGTTTTAGACCATGATATAAGTGTGTTTTTAGTGTCTTTTGTGTTATTTTAGAGTCTTTTACAGGTATAATCAGGTTTGGAGCTGAATTGGAGATAATGGAGCATTTTGGAGATTTTTGGAGTGATTGGCCGAGAGATAGAGTTCACTGTCCGAAACAGAGGAAGGTGTCGATCGTTGCACTCTAGCAACGATCGATGCACCAGCGAGATGGGCCAAAAACTCGGCGGTTTAAAAGAGTGAAGAATTTGCACTTTGATCCAGAAGTTCCTGATATTTACAAAGAAGCCCTTGGCCGAGATTATGCCTATATAATAGAGTTTTTAGAGTTTTTATTGGAGACGCTTTTTTACTTTTTACCATACACTTTGATAATTAAGAGTAGAGGATTTTAGAGCTTTTTGGGGCTGATCTGAACCTGTTACATCATCTGTATTTGGAGAAGATTTCGAACCCCTTTTACTCTTATTCTTTTATGCAATTTATTCATTCTATGATTATGTTTTCATTATCTATGTCTGAGTAGATCCATAGTTAGGTTTAGGGTTTCTCACATAGGATTTCATGACTTGCTAGACTTGTTCAAATTCAGTTAAGGATTCATAACTTTACCTGTTCTTCAATTTAATTGTGCTTAAAGCTAGTTCTAACCTGATCAATTAGAATCTAGATCTTAGGTTGCTAAATACGTCACGGAAGTGGGGTTTAGGAATCTGAACTAATTAAATTGGGCAATTAAAATTTGCGCAAACGGAAGTTTGGTTTAGGATAATTGTGAACATATCAAACTTGGACTTATTGCTAGTTTAATCTGTTAGTTCTCGCAAACGAAAGTTTGGTTTGCTGCACTTAGACTTAGAGAATTATCGCAAAGGAATTTGGTTAATTCTACATCTGTGTTTTGAGTTCTAGAACCGTTCTTAATTAGATCCTTGCTGAATGAACTGTCTGCTTGTCTGATTTCCTGAGAATACCCTAGGCTTGACGCTTTTAATTACTTGCTTCACAACCGTTAATCTCTGTTACTGATTTACTTTCTCGCACCGCAATCTATTTCATTCACTACTTGCTTATTTCTAGTATTTATTCCTACAGTTTGATTCTCTTGAGACCAAGTGTCCCTGTGGATTCGATAACCCTATATACTACTTTGACATTGCTGTTCACTTGCAGTTTAGTATAGGGAAAACTTAGAACCTATCAGGATGAACCTTACCTCTATAAGCATTGTTCGGATGGCCTTTATAGAAGATGTGTTGCTGAGTCAGAGGTTCCAGATATCCTTTTCCACTGTCACGGATCAGATTATGCAGGACATTTTGCTACATTTAAGACTGTGTCTAAGGTTTTGCAAGCAGGTTTCTGGTGGCCTACAATGTTCGCTGATACTCACTCCTTTATTTCTCATTGTGATGCCTGCCAGAGGAGAGGGAAAATAAGCAGGAAGCATGAGATGCCTCAGAATTTCATTCTTGAGGTTGAGGTTTTTGATTGCTGGGGCATAGACTGTATGGGTCCCTTTCCCTCATCTTATGGGAATAAATTCATATTAGTTGTTGTGGATTATGTTTCTAAGTGGGTAGAAGCAATAGATAGTCCAACCAATGACTCTTCAGTAGTCATTAAGCTATTTAAATCCATCATATTCCCTAGATTTGGAGTACCTCGGATAGTTATTAGTGATGGAGGATCTCACTTTATTAATAAGGTTTTTGAGAAGCTCCTGAGGAAGCATGGAGTGCACCACCGAGTTGCTACTCCTTATCACCCACAGACTAGTGGACAGGTAGAGGTTTCTAACAGACAAATCAAGGAGATCCTGGAGAAGACAGTTGGGAAGACAAGGAAAGATTGGGCAGCTAAGCTTGATGATGCTTTATGGGCCTACATGACTGCATTTAAAACGCCATTAGGGACTACTCCATTCCATTTGCTGTATGGGAAAGCATGCCATCTGCCAGTAGAACTTGAGCACAAGGCAGCATGGGCTGTAAAACAGATGAACTTTGACCTCAAACCAGCTGCAGAGAGGAGATTGATACAGCTCAATGAGTTGGATGAGATTAGACATTTTGCCTATGAGAACTCAAAGTTGTACAAGGAAAGGACTAAGGCTTATCATGACAAAAAGATTGTCTCCAGACGATTTAAGCCTAACGATCAGGTACTGTTGTACAATTCTCGCTTGCATTTGTTTCCAGGCAAGCTGAAGTCAAGATGGTCTGGACCCTACACGATCAAAGAAGTGCGTCCATATGGAGCTGTCATTTTGATTGGCAAGGAAGGTAATGAGTTTGCTGTTAATGGGCAGAGGGTAAAACACTATTGGGCTAAGGCCGAGATTCCAAGGGGACAGATTTTGCCTCTGGATGCTGCACCCTCCACTTGAAAATTCCCATCCGTCCGGTCAAGCTATTGACCTTAAACAAGCGCTGGGTGGGAGGCAACCCACCATTAGGTATTGGTGTTTTTCTACTTAATTTTTGGTGTTTTTGTTAGGATTTTACGTTTGTTTTTGGTGAGTTTATGTTTGCAGGTCTCGGATAAATCGCAGTGCAACGATCGACGCACTTCTGTGTCGATCGTCACAACACGAAAGGAATCGCATTGCAGCGATCGTTGCGGTCCTGAGCAACGATCGACTATACACGAAAATCGCCAAGTAACGGTCGATGCACTCAGTGCAACGATCGATGCTCAGCGACAGAGGTAACCCGATAGACATAATTTCACCTTTTCAATTTTTATTTTCTTTTTACCGATCCTTCGCTGGACACTACTGGGGACAGTGTGTCTTAAGTGTGGGGGAGGTGCTACTGACTTTTGTTTTCTGTTTTCTTAAGAGTCAGTCCGTTTTTCAAAAAAAAAAAAAATTGTTTTATTGAGTCAAAATAGTTTAAGTAAGAAACTATGATTTTCTGAGAAGATTTACAAGACTTGCAGGAACTTAAGTAACCATTGGGATGAAGTTGCAGGATCTATCTCTGACTATTAGAAAACCCCATCACAGATCAACCTACTGGGAACACCCACATCACTTCAGGTATCAGAGGATCCTTTACTGACTTCAATTTAATACTGACTTAGATTTCTCACCTAAGGGCTTGGTATACTTTGTGTCGGATTTCCTTGTTAGTTCTGACACAGCCTGTCAACCTATCCTATTTAGTTCCCTTCTCCCCTTCTATAAAGTAAAAAAAAAAAATAATAATAAACTGAGGATGAGTTGGTAACTCCGAAGTGGTCATGGGAATAGTAGCAAACACTATTATCTCTCATGTGATCCATGGAATGTGTCCAAAGTACACCCCATAACGGGAAAAACACTGATAAAAAAAAAAATGATACCCAGTGGGGAAAAATCAGTTGTTAAAGAAGGGAAAGAGAAGAAAGGGACTAGAGAAAGGTAGTATGGTGGTCTAGAGCTGATAAGGTAAGAATCCATGTGCCCTTTGATCGATACTCCTTAGGTGAGACCGCACTTAAATACTTGCAGAAGTCAGTAGGGAGAATTTGAATGCTTGAATGTGATTGTGGAGTTTACCTAGGACAGTTGCTAAGTGTGGGGGAAGTACATGTTGGTCTTGATATCCTGTGATTGATTCTTTCAGTGGTTTACTAAGGGGAATCTGAGTATTGTAGCTTCTAGGATGAAATGAGTTTCTGAAGAGTTTTCAAACCTCTTCACCATGTTTTAGTTCTCTGTTTTGCTTGAGGGCAAGCAAATGCTAAGTGTGGGGGAGTTGATATATCATGGTTTTTACCCAGTTTAGACCATGATATAGTTGTGTTTTTAGTGTCTTTTGTATTCGTTTAGAGTCTTTTACAGGTTTAATCAGGTTTGGAGCTAATTGGAGATATTTGGAGCATTTTGGGACTTTTGGGACGTTTTGGCCGAGAGCTTAAGTCACTGTCCGATTTATTGATCGTGCATCGACCGACACACCTTGTGCATCGGTCGACACACTAGCGAGATGGGCCGTACATGACGGTTTAATGAAGATATGAAGATTTGCAAAGAAGCCCAAGATAGTTCCAGTATTTACACAGAAGCCCCAGCCGAGATTAGGCCTATATATACTAGTTTTTGGTGTTTATTTTACCTACGCTTTACATTAGGCTTTGATACTAATAGCTAAGAGATTTCTAGAGATTTTGGGGCTGATCTATTTCCTGTATTCACTTATTTTGGAGAAGATTTCGAACCCCTTTATCTATTTAATTTCTTATATGCAATCTATTATTCCTATGATTATGTTTTCATTATCTATGTCTGAGTAGATTCCTTGTTAGGTTTAGGGTTTCTCACATAGGATTTCATGACTTGCTAGACTTGTTCAAATTCAGTTAAAGATTCAAACTATATCTGTTCTTCAATTTAATTGTGCTTAAAGCTAGTTCTAACCTGATCAATTAGAATCTAGATCTTAGGTTGCTAAATACGTCACGGAAGTGGGGTTTAGGAATCTGAACTAATTAAATTGGGCAATTAAACTTTGCGCAAACGGAAGTTTGGTTTAGGATAATTGTGAACATATCAAACTTGGGATTAATGCTAGTTTAATCTGTTAGTTCTCGCAAACGAAAGTTTGGTTTGCTGCACTTAGACTTAGAGAATTATCGCAAAGGAATTTGGTTAATTCTACATCTGTGTTTTGAGTTCTAGAACTGTGCTTAATTAGATCCTTGCTGAATGAACTGTCTGCTTGTCTGATTTCCTGAGAATACCCTAGGCTTGACGCTTTTAGTTTATTGCTTCACAGCCGTTAATCTCTGCTACTGTTTACTTTCTTGCTTCGCAATTTATTTACTTCACCATCTGCTTATTTCTAGTATTAATCTCTACGTTTCTGTTTATATTGAGACCAAGTGTCCCTGTGGATTCGATAACCCTATATACTACTTTGACATTGCTGTTCACTTGCAGTTTAGAATAGGGTAAAACTTAGAACCTATCACCCGTCACCAGATAGGTCACGGTAGTAATTCCACGACTCTTACTCATATACACGGAGTGTAACGAGTAAGACACCGTTCTCCGTCCATCGATACGCGGTGACTCTGACTACCCCTAGATAGCCCGAGCTTCCATGCAGTCCGGCCCTAGGACATGACCCCGTATTCTCCGGACCACACACCTACCGGCGTCACCCAGTAGGTTAACTCCTGCCCGTCACATGACCCGAGAGTATGTGAACAGGCCGGTACGCTCCCGAGGATCCATCGGGTAGGGAAGCCGATATGCCTATTATTCCTCTATGTCACTAACACATCAAACAAACTATCAAACATACCACATTACAATAATCATAACAATCAAAGCATCTCATCAAGCAATCAATCATCAACAATTCATCACATTACAATTACGCTACTTAATAGTTTCCTCGTATTTTAGTCACTCGTTATTCATTTGATTATCAATCATTCGCATACTATATAGTAATATCAACCGCATTATTACTATAAGTAAATAACAATCATATTTAACAATCAACCAAGCATAGTCATCATATCCACGCTAATACTCATTATTATATAATAACCAAACCGACACTAATTATAACCTTACGCCGGATTATAACTTAATGTCGGGAACCTGCGGAGTAACAATATATTAATCAAACAATTAACCCCAACTCACCGATACTTTTTCGTGGTTGACCCCGAACCTCCGGACCTTCTTTTAAACCGCCTAGAACGGAAGAGAAGGTCGGTACTTGGGATGAACGGGGAAAATCTCCGTTTAGGAAATATTTCTCCGCTCCTCCGATACTAACCGAACTCTCCACTACTATTACTCTTTCTAACCTCCTTCTCTCTCTTCTCTCTCTCTCCTCCCTCTCTCTCTCTCCCTCTCTCTCTCTCCGGCTCCTCCTTCTTCTTTCCTCCGGCTTCTCCTCCTCTCGGCTCCTCCTCCTCTCCTCGGCTTCTCCTCCTCATCCTTCTTCTTCTGGCCGCCTTCTTCTTCTTCTCCTTCCCCTCTCCCTATCTTCTTTCTCTCTTTTTTCTTACCACTCTTGTTGAGTTGGTGTTTTGGTGTGAGGAAAAGTGAGGGGTGGGGGTCTCTTTTTATAGCAAAAGTGAAGAGATCTTCACCTTACACGTGTCTCCTCTTCCTCTCCATCTTAGGCCACGACTTCTACACCAAAAACCATCCAAGAACAATGAATTTGATCTCCCACCATCCATTTGTAAGCCTCCTCATGCAACCCTTGGATTTGTGACAACACATTTTGGTGATTCATGCATCTAAGAAGCTTCTATTTCTTGGGCTCCATTTTCGTGGCCCATGCTTCATTCTGAGCTTTGATTAGGTCCAATATTAGCTTAATAATTAGCCTAAAATATCCTAGTTCAAGCCCAAGCCTTAGAGAATTTATTTTGAATTTTTAGTCACTAATTAGCCCTTAATGATCTAAAACTCAGAACTTAATATAGCAATCAAATCTTGCTATATCCTTTTAACCATAGCTTCAGAATATAATAAGGGAGCTGTGGTTAAAATTTCATGATTTTTAGTGGCGTCTAACTATTTTTCCAACTCGCCCGAACATTTTATCGGTTTCTCGGAAAAACCGGATATTTCGGAAAATTCCCAAGAATTTCCAAAAATAGCTCCAATGAATATCTTAGCAAGATAATTCAATTTATTAATGATAAAAATACTATTACATCTGATAATAATATTTTATCAAGTTTTTCCGAGATCGGGGTATCACACCATGGATGCACAGGATATGATAGTTGTAGCTACCACTCCCAGAGACCACTTCGGAGTTACTAACTCATCCTCAGTTTATTATCTTTTTTTTTTTATGGAAGGGGAGAAGGGAACCAAATAGGACAAGTTTACAGGCTGTGTCAGAACTAACAAAGGAATCCGACTCAAAGTATTCCAAGCCCTTAGGTGAGAAATCTAAGTCAGTATTAAGTTTGAAGTCAGTAAAAGGATCCTCTGATACCTGAAGCGATGTGGGTGTCCTCAGTAGGTTGATCCGTGTCTGGGTTTTCTAATAGTCAAAGATTGATCTGCAACTTCATCCCAATGGTTACTTAAGTTCCTGCAAGTGCTGTTAATCTTCTCAAAAAATCATTGTTTTCTACTTAAACTGGTTTTGACTCAATAAAACAAATTTTGAAAAATTTAACTGACTCTAAGAAAACAGAAGAAAGAAGTTAGTAGAACCTTCCCCACACTTAAGACACAATGTCCCCAGTAGTGTCAATCTTAGGGTTGGCGAGAAAATAAATCAAATTGAAACAATCCGAAAAGTTGCAGAACACTTACCTGTCGTCGCCCTGTGTCGATCGATGCCACAATGTGTGTCGATCGATGCAAGGTGAATATGCTCGCGGTTATGTGAATAACCGATGTCTAAACCGCAATTGATTCGGTAAACCGTAAATCGCAACTGCATCGACCTATGCACTAGGTGTGTCGATCGATGCAATGCGATTTTGCCTGTTTCTCAAGCCTTTGAACACACAAAAACAGAAAAATTAAAAACACCAAATCAAATTGAAAAACGAAAACTAAAACGAACCTAACAGTGGGTTGCCTCCCACTCAGCGCTTATTTTGAGTCATTAGCTTGACTATGGGAAGATATCAGATTCATGGCGGTTTCAACAGAGACTTTGAATGTCTCTGTGAATATCTCTTCATCCAGGGTGGTGTGTATGCTGTCAGATCATGAGGTCTCCCAAGGAAAGAGTAAACAGAACCGGAGCAGGAGCGAAGCTTGGGTGGGATACTGCGTTTTCCTGCATTCAAAACAATGTGGTCCGGAGGTTTAAACTTAGGTGATTTATACCTTACCTTTGGTGCAGATCTGATGTTTGGAGCTTTAGGCTTTGAATATGTTAGAGCAGGTTCAAGAGGAACCGCCATCTTCTTCTCTCCATTATCAGATACTGAAGTTCCACCAATCTGAACTTCATCTTTTAAATGACCATCAGTGGAGACTATCTTCTTTGCATATCCCAACACAGGAGGATGAACTCGCGAAGCTTCAGCTGGTGGAGTTTCATTCATCTCCTTATCCACCACTACCATGCACTTGACTACACTCTGCTCATGTTTAGACCTTATAGGAACTTTTGGGAATGGTATTGGAGGTTTGTAGACCCTTTCCTTAGCAAAAACATCAGATTTGGGCGAAATTGGGTCTGCCCGACTGTCGCGTCGACCAACGCAGAGTGGGTGTCGGTCGTCATTGAATTGATGTCGTCCTTCAGTGTCGACAATGGTCAATTTCCGTTCGTCGTAAGAACTCGAAATTGCCGTCAGAACTGCGTGTCGACCGACACTAAGGGGGTGTCGATCGATGCATGTCTCAGACATACAATATTCATCCAGAAAATCCGAGATTATGCTCTCTTCTTCACCTAGCAACTCAATCTCATCTCTTAAGGTCACAGCTTTGATGGATCTGTACTGTTCAGCTTTCCCAACTTCATTATGCCTTTGTATTGCTTGAGATGTCTGTTGGATTTGAACATCCAGCTTCTTCACATGTGCGCTCAAAGATTCAAACTTTCTGTGCAGATCTTCATGCATTGCATCTATCTTTGAGTTGAAGGACACAATGATCTTTTGTTCTCCCTCAAGAAACTGCTCCATCATTGCTTCTAATCTGCTCTTATGTGTAGGTGCAGGCGGTGCTTGGTAAGAAGAAACACCATAGTTCCTTGAGAATGAGTTACTCTGTTGCTGGAAGGGTCTCTGAAAAGCAGATTCCTGACTGCACAATTCATTCCCTCCAACATAGTTGATAGCTCTTTGCGCATACTTTCCAAGTACAAGACTATGTAGAGAGTCTACCTTGCTCTTCAGCCCAGCTATCTGCGAGCTGTCAATCCCTGAACTAAAGAAATCATACATGTTCCTTACGATATGTGTCGATCGATGCAGGAGAAGCGTCGATCGATGCAAGCGCGATGATGTGACGATCGACACACAGGACCGTGTCGATCGTTGCAGGGCGATTACAGGCGTACCTGAAACGCAAGAACAGAAAGAAAAAAAAAATTAGTAAAAAAAACAAAAACGAAAAACCTAGTCTAAATCCTAAGTTCAAATCTATCGAAGACTCAAAAGAGTCCCCAGCAGCGGCGCCAAAAACTTGATAGGTCTAGTTTTATCCCTATTCTAACTGCAAGTGCACAGTGATGTAGTTGTAGTACTTAGGGTATCGAATCCACAGGGACTCCGGTCAACGATAGATTTAAGAACTGTAAAGATTAAACTAGGAGAAAGCAGTTGTGATGTAACTAAAAAGCAAGCAGAAAAGTAAATCAGTAGAGTTTGTGAGCAAGGAAGCGAAGCGTTAAGTCTAGGGAGTTCTCAGGAAGTCAGGAACACAAGCAATCAATCAATCGGGATCTAATCAGAAACTGTTCTAGAACTCAAACACAGATATAGAATTAACCAACTGTCGTTGCGAGAATTCTCTAAGTCTAAGTGCAGCAATCCAAATTCCTTTTGCAATTACTAACAGATTAAACTAGCTTTAAGATCAAGTTCGATATGTTCACAATTCCCCTAAACCAAATTCCTTTGCGAGTAGATCAAATTGCTCATCTAGGTTCTTTCTAGCTAATTAACCAACTGTCGTTGCATCAATCAACCTAACATCATAAATCTGGATAGCTACTTCAGATTAAGCATTAAGAACAACCCTAGAAGAAGAACTAGCAGATATGAATCCCTACAGATTGATTAAACTATAATTCCATGAAATCCCTAATGAGAATCCCTAAACTTAACAGGTAATCTACTCAGACATGTTCATCGAAACAGAAAACATCTTGAATAGAAAACCAAATATCATAAAACAAAGTAAAGATCTGGGGTTCAAAATCCTCTCTCTTTCGAGAACAGGATCAGCCCCTAACTCTCTCTGAAATAAAATAAGACTTAAGAAAAGCGTAGTCTAAACAAGTGGCTAAAAACCCTAATATATAGTCTAAAACACGTTTTGGGCTCCTGTGTAAATATATGGGCTTTTCTGCAATATCAGCATTCTTCATTAAACCGCCGAGTCTGGCCCATTCGCGCTATGCATCGATCGATGCAGGTGTGCAACGATCGACGCAATCCTCAAATCTGGACAGTGAACTCTGTTTCTCGGACCAAATCTCCAAAATGCACCAAACAGCTCCAAAATCTCCACTTCTGCTCCAAATGTGCTTGTACCTAATAAAACCTGTAAAAGACTCTAAAGAAACACAAATAGACTCTAAACATACTTATATCATAGTCTAAAACTAGTAAAAACCATGATATATCACCGATCGAACCCGAGCAAGTCAAACAGGAAAGGTTCGCTACAGGACAAAGCAAGAGACATATCGGTTTGAGACAAAGGCTCGCACTAACCCATCTTTGACTCAGCTATCCTCATTTCCATGGTACAAAGCTGTACAACTTGTACTACTTCAATGAGTTGTGTCAGTTCGGACTAAACCCAATACCAGGGAAACAATTTCATTTTTGAGTAATCAAACGTTAAGCACAACGTTTAATAGGTTTTATAAACATTTGCCAATCTAAACACACAATTAAACCATACACACAAACTGGCGCCAAAGCCGAACCGAGAAAAGCAATCAAAACCCAGAATCAAAATCCCGCCACAAGCAATCCCGAAACTACACCGAGGACCTCCCGCATCCGTCGCTGCTAAACCTGAAAAACACAAAAAGGGTCTAATGAGCGATCTAAGATCACCCAGTGAATCGGCTCCCCACTAACGGCTTCTAATCTATCTAGAGTCTACAGATTCCCGCCCCAAAACCCCAAAATAACAAACAACATAATAGATGGTCGATCACGCACTACCACGTCGTGATAAACCCACAACACACAAGCACTTGCAAAAGATAAAGAGAACTAAGAAAATCGAAGGCACTGCGGCACATGTCCTCGATTAGACTCTATCTATCTAACGCGCAATAATACCAACACAACACTGGGCCCTACGATCTCGGTAGCTTCCACGG
Organism: Orychophragmus violaceus; assembly: GCA_030180135.1. Taxonomy (NCBI): domain Eukaryota; kingdom Viridiplantae; phylum Streptophyta; class Magnoliopsida; order Brassicales; family Brassicaceae; genus Orychophragmus; species Orychophragmus violaceus. The sequence continues at coordinate 38,362,573 of CM058235.1, read as the reverse complement.
GTTTGCATTTTCACCTACATGGTAACTAACCCACGACTCCTAGGCGTAAGACATGAAGTCTCACGACCCAGGACACTGTTTTCAGTCCATTGATACGCAGTGACTCGAGTTACCCCCGGTAACCTGAGTTTCCATGCGATCCGGCTCTAGGACATGACCCCGTATTCTCCGAATCACACACCTACCGGCGTCACCCAGTAGGTTAACACCATAACCGGAATCACCATGATCCGATTAGGCAAATACCCGAGGATCCATTTGGGTCGGAAGTACCGGAACATATTCCAAACCTAGGCTTGTGGAATCTAACGCACCCTAGAGTCCTAGTGCAGGAATGTAAACACACAGACTCGCTGGGACTCTAGCACAGATCACACAATCAACATTAATAACAAAACCCCAACTATTCCGCAATCCGCTACACTACCACGCCACTATTCTGACTAGGTAATGCACCTAGTCAGCGCTAACAAACTTATCCGGTCCCATAACCGGAGTAAGTGTCCACAAGAACTGCTCGGCCCAACTCCAAAGCAGTCTAACAAGCCTGCACACAAAACTCACAGCAACAATCACGCAATAACACCATCACAACAATCACCACACAAGCAGTCCTATTAGGGTTTCTAAGTCTTTTAATCTGTTCTTATCCGCTACCTTGGATTAGCGGATTGCTAACCCGTAGACGGCTTATACACCACACGCACATCATTACTTAACCTTTCCTATGTATCTTTTAATACTCCTCGATCCGTCGGGTTAGAGTTAGTAAACTTACTAACTCCCCGACGTCTCATTATTAATTAACTTGATTCATTACCCTTTTCCCGCTATTAAACCTAAGTCCCATTCCCGTTACATATTCTATATGTTTGTTAGGTTTAATTTGTATTTTAATTCTGTCTTAATTCCCGTATATAGATTCATTCATTCTCGTTCTTAATACATATATATATATATGCATATACGGTCCTAACCATGCAACGTCTATATGAATGCATCACTCAATTAATACTAACAACCTAACGGCACGCAATTGATTAACCTTTTAATTCTTAAATTCCTAGCATGCATATTCGTTCCTAGCCGGTTTATCATTAGTCTGTCCATTCAATCATCAATTAACTAATCACATTAAGAACGGGTATGCAAGTCCTAAGTCTATGGTTTCTCGGTTCCCGGTCTACATGTACTAACTAACTAAGAGTCCTGAGCCGACTCACAGTGAGATAGACGGAACGGTTGCACGGATGCATATATGAACTCCGAGACCTCAAAATGAACCCCGAACTTCCCGAATACACGTTCCCGAACACTCTCGAACCACCAAACGGCCGTTGACCGAGCGTTGACCGGCTCGTCTCAGGCGTTGACCGGCAGCATTGACCGTTGACCCACGCGTTGACCAGATCTTGAACCATTGACCAACCCAACTAAACCGGCTGAACCGACTGCAATAGGTCGACCAATCTTCAATTGACCGGTTTAGCTTAACCGATCCAATGTCAAACCGTTGACCGGTTAAACCGGGTTTGACCAAAGGTTTGACCGGTTAACTAAACCAATCCAATAGCTCCAAACCGACCCAATTCCATTCCTAATCAGCTTCTAAACCCCCACAGATGAACCAGTTGAAGATTTGGAGGCGGAGGAGATGATTCCGACGGTGGAACTCCGGCGTTTACCGCGGCGGTCCGGCATTGACCGGCAGCGGAGAGGATTTTCCGGCGGCTTTTGCTGAGCTCAAGTGACTGAAGATGCTTCTAAATCCATTCTGAGGCTGATGAGAGGTGATTTGAGTCTTGAAACACCAAGGAAGAGAGAGAGAGAGATGAGGACTCGCCGATGGTGACTTTCTCCGGCGAGTTCTCCGGTGATCCGACGACGGCGAGAGGAGGAGGTGGTTGGAGGTTGTAGAGGAGAGGATGGTGGAGCTACTGGAACAAGTGGCTTGTGAATGAAGCTTATGGTTTGAGTGCTAGAAGCTTTCTTGCTCACCAAGGTACCAAGAACATGAAGAAAATCAAGAACAAATGGTAGAACACTTGAATATACATGCAATCTCTGGGAATTTTGGGGAGAGAGAGAGGCGAGAGAGACCAAGAGAGAGATCTGGAGAGGCTAGGGAGTGAGTTAGTTGAATACAATGAATTGATTTGATAGTTTTTGCATGCAAAGAGGATTCATTGAACTTTCCTCATGCAATGCACAACCAAGGGAGATGTGGCGCCTCTGGGGTGAGGACACCTGTCCTTTGTTGAGTGTTTATGTTGCCAAAAATCCCTCCTAAACCGTCCTTAACCAATGCTTATTCCGACTTAATCCGTTGCTTCAATTTTCTCCGATTTCATGTTTAATATTTAAAAACCTTCTATATGTTCCCATAAATCTTCAAATCCTCAAAATCAGATTCTCCATGGTATTAGATGAATTTAGAAAGTTGAATCACTCCGTTTGGGCTTACGTAGCTCCGGTTATGAATTTTTAAAGTTTCTTCGGGTTTATGGTTTCCCTTCCTGATATCCCGAAAAACTAGTTTGAGCCCCGTTTCTTCCACTTCTGGTCTTCTAAATGTTCTTTATGTTGTAAAACATGAACATTTGGCTCGTCATAGCTTCTATCTCGAACTTTGGCAAAATTACCATTTTGCCCCTAAGTTGTGTAATTTTGCCCATGCTGACTTTTCTTCTGTCCGTTGACCACATTTTTGGATACTGGGTATTACATTCTTCCCCACTTACAGGAATTCGGTCCCCGAATTCTCCGTCACTAACAGACTTTGAATCGGTACACATTCTGTAAGTTGCTCCGACACTCAATTCCAACGCTTTCTTACTTGAACACTGCTGCATACAACTGACACCTGACATTACTGCGATCCTTCTGTCTCATTCCATTCCACCCAACTGACCTCAACAACTATTCCGTTCTGGTTCTCAGTCTTGTGTACCTTGCTTCGCTTCACTATTAATTGTCTCCATCTGTCTCGATCACTGAACTCATTCGCGGTTAGCTTCTTTGCTCCGATTCTCACTTTTGGCTTCCCCACTTTGCTTCGACTTCCACATCCTTCCGATCTTGATTTTTCTTTCTGGGACACTCTTCAAGAATTTGATTACTTGCCTCTTTCTGACTGATCTAACACTAACATCGATGTTCTACTCCAATTCTCTTTGCTAACTCCTCGTACTTCACGACTTCGTTCTGTCGGTTGCACGTTAAACTGATACATTTTCCATTGACGATGTCTACCAACTGTTTCACGTCCCGGTCTACTTGTCTCGCTGTGGCTCATCACTTCATCTTGCTTTCGGGTTCGGGTTCGGGTTCGGTCTCGTATTCATATTGCATCGCCATTCTGTCCTACATTCAATTTAACACTTCCACTGGAGCAGTTAGATTCATCCCGATCTATCCTCGATATCACTTCCTCATAGAAGTATGGTTACTTAGTCATGTACCCGATGGTTACCCATGATTAAGTAACAATACACTATAATTTCGTTCCTTCGTGAATCGACGGTTGAACGCAACTATTCTCGAGTTAGCCCAACACTCAGGGTAAAGCTCTAAACTAAATTCATTCTAACAACTCTAACAGTCTAGCAAAATCGGGAAAGGTTACTAGTCACTATTTAAGCTTCCGAACAACTAGCAATCCAATGGTCTTAAAGAATTAAAATGATCAATCTATCAAACCCATGCATGCTAACGCTACACAATCTATTGATACTTGGTAAAAAAAAGGAACACATCCTATTGCACTTACGAACCAATCAATCAATCAAACAAACAGGAAACGAAAACAAGCAATTACCACACGCACACAATCACGCAATCTAACGATCGGTCTGGATGCGTCGTCAGTCTGGGTTCAGGTCATAATGAACGGTCGTCAGTTCCGCTCATCATTTGGTTTCACATGGTAATCTCTTTGCTTTCATAGCCATCTCAATCATGCAAATAGTTACGATGCTACTCGAAATGATTAGCCGAAAACTCTGCATCCACCACATACATAAAACGATATATCATACATATAAAAGTTTTAGTACATGGTTCCGATCAGAGTTCATGAAGGGAATTTCTAGCAGTTCCTAATCCAATTAGGCAACCCTGGTCTGAATTCCAAGCCTAGGATCTAGGGTTCATGTAATTGAATCATTGGGATCTCAAAATTACCTGGTGATTAGCAGCGGAAGATTTGCAGATAATCGAGATCTAGAGCGCCTCAAGTGCTGCGCCTCTACTGGTATCCACACGCACACAAACTGGACCGCAGGGATGCTAGTGCCTTACAGAGATCTGATCTCCAGAGAGGTTTATTTCTGTGTTCTGGTGGCTGTGAATTAGGTTTTTTTTGGACGAGTTTAGGTCGACCATATATCTTATATATGTCGGCTTAAACCACAACGGAATTAACCATCAATTAAACCGAATTAATCTGATTAATCCGTGAGTGCATCGATCGATGCACTCTCTGCAACGATCGATGTTGTCCCAGAACATTGATATCGAATGCATATCACATATGCACATATGCATTCACTGGATCATTACATTAATGATCAACCTCGACTTTAACGCCCAGTTTGCTTAGGTGTGTGACCCTGTAGGATCATATAACACTAGCAATGAGTTCTAAACTCATTGATCATAAGTGGCTTCTAGCAAAGCATTATGACTACCTAGTATTATATGATTGTCTCATCTCGACAATACAACTATCACTTAGAGTAAGTACAATAGATTTCAGGACATTCCCAACAATCTCCCACTTGTACTGGAATCATCTATTCCTTCAATCCCTTCGTCACTATATCTCAATCTGGCACAAGGCAAGATCTGTGTCACCCTTATTTAGCCAAGATCATGTTCATCGAACTCCGATTTATACTGACAAGATAAACGACTGACAATCACCTCGTTTGAGTGTGGCCACACATTTCTCAGTATCAAATCTTCGATGGGCCCCGAGATATTTATCTCCTGTTATATAGGAGGGACAAATCCCATCTTGTTCCATCCCTGTCTCTTCACACGCTTCATGATACGCCCAATCAATGCCTTTATAGTCACCAGTTACGGCTGACGTTTGACAAGGTTAAAGCGGACCAATTCACATGTAAGAAAACATGATGAACTCAGGTCTAAGGACTATACTCTATAGTCGTAATGAAAACTCTCATGACACTTATATAACTATCCCGTAGAGTTCTCATCAGTGGGTCATGTCCGATCCTGTGTTCTCCAACACATATCTATGTGATTGACTTTAATACTCTTATTAATGACTCCATGAAACTTAGTCATCAGTCACCTCACATACTAGTCTCACGCGGTTGTTAATGTTAATGTCCCACTTTAACAACCTCGACCAGGGACCATCATAATTTATGTCATTTATTACATATAGGGTTTCATGATCAAGTCACATACTTGATGACCTATAAAATGTCATAAATTACTTTGGGACTATTATTTAATAACCATTATTAAATAATACATATGGTAGAGTTCAATAACATAATCAAATTATGTTTACACGAACATCATATCATAACTAAAATTAATAACAATGACTCCCACTAAAATTAAGATCACATCTTAAGACATCTAATGCCTTTAGCAGTAGTCTGACCCTTATTCGCTCTTGCTCAGCGTGTGTCGAAAGACACTTCGTCTTGCCAAGAGTAATACCAAGAGTCATTTGCACGAAGCCCTTCTTGGAATCCTGCATATTGGACATGTGCAAGGCCTTATCACTATAAGTATCTTGACACAATCCAATTAGCTTATCCAATCTATCTCTATAGATTCCTATTCCAAGAATGTATACGGTTTCTCCCATAATTTTTTTTTATCGAAAAACAACTTTCGAATCAAGTCTTAACAGACTGAAACAATGGAACTTCATTTCCGAGAAGTGGTATGTTATCAACATACAATACCAGAAATGCAACTGCGCTCCCACTAGTCATCTTGTAAACATTCGGTTCCTCTTCATTTCTGATAAAATCAAACCTTTTGATTTCTTCATCAAAACGAAGATTCCAACTCCGAGTTGCTTGCTTCAATCCATAAATGGATCGATGAAGCTTGCATATCTTCCTAGCTTCATTAGGATCAATGAAAACTTCAGATTATGTCATGTACACATTCTTTTCCAGAATTCCATTAAGGAAAACTGTTTTCACATCCATCTGCCAGATCTCATAACCATTGTGAGTGGCGGTTGCTAGGAGAATCCGAATGGACATAAGCATGATGTCTGGGAATAGGTTTCTTCATAGTCAATACCATGAATTTGCTTGAAACCTTTTGCCACCAACCTAGCTTTGTATATCTGAATATAACCATTTTCGGATTCAGCGGCTTTCAGCCATTTTCGGAGTCAATGCCCATCATTGCTTCCTCAAAATTCGCAGGCCCGTCACTTTCAATGATCAGTAGATCATGGCAATTGATTACGAGAAATCCATATTTCTCGGGTTCGTGACGGATCCTTTCGGATCTGCGAGCTTCAGTTTTCTGTAAGAGTCGCGCACACATATCTCATATGTATACTTTTACCACGACCTAATTAACCAAGATTTAAACCGTAGTTAATTAAGTCATAAACCAAAATCAATATTTGGTTCGTGACCTGTGTCGATCGATGCAACTTTTGTGTCGATCGACACTTCTTCAGAAACTCGCCATTTAAATTTATATCGAATATACATTCACCAGATCTTTTATAAACTCTAGGCACCACAGGTGCAGGTTCTACAACTCTTTGTAGATCCAACCGCTGCTCTTCCTCATCAGGTTGAGCAGTCTCCTGTGATTTTCGAATTTCTTCGAGTTGTACTTTTACTCCCACTGTTCTTCTTGGAAAGAAAGTCTTTCTCAAGAAAACATAGTTCCGAGCAACAAACAATTTGTTCTCGAACTAGTCGTAAAAGTAACATGCCTTTGTTTTGTTAGGACAACCAATGAAGTAGCACTTATCAGATTTGGGTGTGAGCTTATCAGAGATTAGACGTTTTATATAAGTCTCGCAACTCCAAATCTCCATGATGGATAAATCAGAAACATTTCCATTCCACATCTCATGTGGTATCTTTGTAACTGATTTTGATGGAACTCTATTTAAAGTAAACTCAGACATTTCTAGAGCGTATTCTTAGAATGATAATGGAAGATCTAAGTGACTCATCATTGATCGAACCATGTCTAATAAAGTCTGATACAGGAGGAGTGAATTGTGAAACACTTTCACAATCTCTCAGATGATCACTAAATTCTTGACCTAAGCATTCACCTCCATGATCTCATCGTAGAGGTTTAATACCTTTGCCAAATTGATTCTGTACTTCATTTTGGAACTCTTTGAACTTTTCAAAGATTCTGACTTATGCCTTATAAATAAGGCATAACCGTACCTTCTGAAAATATCAGTAAAGGTAATGAAGTACTGAAAATTTCCTCTAGCATTTGCGCTTATCGGGCCATGTACATCCGTATGTATAAAGCCCAATAATCCTCTGGCCCATTCATTTTATCCGTTCGTTCGCAACCTGTATCGATCGTTGCATACATGCATCGATCGACACTACCTTTGTTGAAAAGGGCCTCTGTCGTTTTCCAATAAACAAGATTCACTTTACTCATTATGATTCATAATCAAATGAGCCCAAAAGCCCATCACTATGGAGCTTCTGAATCTGTTTCTCATTTATTTGGCCCAAAACGACAATGCTAGAAAGAAGTTTGATTCGTATCATTTGACTTGAATCTCTTGGTATTAATGTTATAGTTAGGCACATTCTGGTTTAGAACATAAATTCCATTCTCTAATGGATTGCTACTATAAAATATATCACTGTAATCAAATGAATAACACTTATTCTTGATTTAAGAACTGATATCCTTCCATATCCAAACAAGGATTAGAAATAATCTGTCTGCTCATAGCAGTTACATAGTAGCAGTTTCAAGTTCAAAACATGCCATAAAAGGAAAAACAAATGAAATACTCCTACGGTTAATGCAGCAACTCTTGCTCTATTCACACTCATAGGTCCACTTGTCCTTTCTCCATAGTCCTACTTTTGCTCAGGCCCTGCACATTTTCACAAAATATGAGTACCACAGCTGGTATCCAATACCCAACAAGTAGGATTATAAGAAGTAACATTTACTTCTATAACATAATACCTGAAGCAGAAGTCTCGTACGTCTTCTTCAGCTTCTCATAATCTTCCAAGAATTTATTGCAGTTTCTTTTCAAATGCCCATAACCATTACAATAACGGCACTTAACATCTTCGAAAGGACTGGTTTTAACCTTAGGAGCATGGCCAGACTCGCTTGGATTCACAATCGAGCTCGTCTTGCCATCACCTTTGCTCTTACCAAGTTTCTTAAACTTTTTACCCTTTTGTACCATAAGGACATTTGGGGTGTCCTTCTTGATGATAGGTTCAGCAGTCTTAAGCATCCCATGCAATTCAGTCTTCGTCAAGTTGTTCATGTTATGGTTCATAACAAATTGATCATAGCTTGACGGCAGTGACTGCAGAATGATGTTAGTAGCCAACTCTTGGCTAATGAGACAATCCAGTTTCCCCATGTTATCAATATAACCCATCATCTTAATGATATGAGGACTAACTGGTTCGCCCTTTGGTAGCTTGCACTCAATCAGAGATCTAACCGTCTGGTATCTCTGAGTTCGTGCCTGCTCCTGAAACATACTTTTCAGGCCAGTGATCATCTCTTTTGGCGACTCCACGTACTCATATTGCTTCTGCAATTCCGAGTTCATGGTAGCCAACATGAGACAACTCACATCCACCGCATCATTAGAATGCTTATCCCAAGCATCCTTATCTGACTGCCAGGCATTGGCTCGATACTTCTTGGGGAGAACTTTCTCAAGGACATAGTCCTTTTTCTCCTGTTTGAGAACAATTCTCAAGTTCCGATACCATTCAAGAAATTTGGATCCATTTAACTTGTCCTTCTCAAGGACGGATCGCAGGGAGAAATTGTTACGATGGTTTGTGCTAGACATAGCTGGAAAAACAAGGGAGTTTTAGTTATGATGTTCAAGAAATGAGAAGTCTTAACTATTAAGAAAACTCGCATTATATTCAAACAATGTTTCCTCAGATGAATATAATGATCCAAGATCCTTACTTCACTAAACTTGAGTGAGCCACTGGCTATCACCCAAATTTTAGCTATCTAGGTAAGCAACTCTTTGCTAGTTATATCCAATATAACTCTTGGTTGTGGATTGACATCTTATGTCAAATCCACCTGATGTCTCTGAGCCCAAAACGATTTTGATGGCCCAGTCAAGTAAACCAATCTCTTTAGTCATGTAATTGTCGATGTCTTGCACTGCAAATCCATCAACACGATTTCCTCTGTCTTACTCATGTAATTGTGAACATCTTGCACTGCAAGTCTATCACACAATTAAATGGGTCTTGACAGTTGACAAGATTGGAAAGACATCAAGTATCACTTGATATTTGGTTGAGGAACAGAACCTTAAAACGTTCAGTTTTATTATGTTTTAATTCTTATAATTAATTGATTTATCTTGCTTCGGTTCTGTGATTTCAGGTTCAATAACCTAATCATCAAATCTGATGTCGACCGACACTACTATAGTGTCGATCGATGCAAGATAACCAAAAGCAATCCGCGATAACCGATCAATCCAATTGACCCGGTTTTGAATACCGGTCAGCGTCGATCGAGGCAACATTAGCATCGGTCGATGCTAACCTAATCAAACCAATCGCAATTAAACCATTCACAGTGTTCGACCATCATTAACCAAGCTCGATAACCGGTCCAATCCAATTGAACCGATTCATCAATCTCGCGAGGTTTGTGTCGATCGATGCAACGCTTGTGTCGATCGACACTAGGCGAAAACTAAGGTTTATTCGGGTTTTCGCCCTGCATCGATCGATGCCGGATTGGCATCGATCGACACCATGCGAAAAACCCTAAATTTTATTCGGGTTTTCGCCCTGTGTCGATCGATGCCGGATTGGCAACGATCGACACTATGCGAAAAACCCTAAGACGTTTTTCGAACAAACCCTAAACTAGGTTTTTCATGAAAATGAATTTTAGCAAGTTTGTATCAACCATACACAGATTCAGATTCAACTAATCTAATCAACATGCTACAGATTCAATGGAACCCTAAAGCTCTGATACCACTGAAGGGAATTTCTAGCAGTTCCTAATCCAATTAGGCAACCCTGGTCTGAATTCCAAGCCTAGGATCTAGGGTTCATGTAATTGAATCATTGGGATCTCAGAATTACCTGGTGATTAGCAGCGGAAGATTTGCAGATAATCGAGATCTAGAGCGCCTCAAGTGTTGCGCCTCTACTGGTATCCACACGCACACAAACTGGACCGCAGGGATGCTAGTGCCTTACAGAGATCTGATCTCCAGAGAGGTTTATTTATGTGTTCTGGTGGCTGTGAATTAGGTTTTTTTGGACGAGTTTAGGTCGACCATATATCTTATATATGTCGGCTTAAACCACAACGGAATTAACCATCGATTAAACCGAATTAATCTGATTAATCCGCGAGTGCATCGATCGATGCACTCTCTGCAACGATCGATGTTGTCCCAGAACATTGATATCGAATGCATATCACATATGCATTCACTGGATCATTACATTAATGATCAACCTCGACTTTAACGCCCAGTTTGCTTAGGTGTGTGACCCTGTAGGATCATATAACACTAGCAATGAGTTCTAAACTCATTGATCATAAGTGGCTTCTAGCAAAGCATTATGACTACCTAATATTATATGATTGTCTCATCTCGACAATACAACTATCACTTAGAGTAAGTACAATAGATTTCAGGACATTCCCAACAGTTCATACACATATAGCCGCCATCATATCCAAAAACCCATATTGCGCCGCTATACATCAGATATGTCAAAAACGACACGCAAAGTCGCCTATCTGCCGATCTATCTACAAGAACAAAAATAGAGTTAGTGCCCCACCTACCTGGCCTAACTACTCCTATCTTAACCTAAGGCCTCCAGCAAGACCGAAATGCCCAACACCACTGGCAAAACGGTTCACTGAAGTATCCGCTGGCAGGTGCGCCAGGAGAGTGCGGTGGGTGTGCGCTGGGTGGTGGTGCGTCAACGTGATGTGGCTCCGTCCTCAAACAGAAGTGGGTGACATGTCCCTCATATCCACATAGGTGGCAAACGGCAGAAGAGGCGAGTCTGCGAGGGCAAGGTTGTGCAGTGTGGCCCTCAATGCCACAAAGCTGGCAAACGATAGGCCGCCTGGGAGGAAAGTCTGGCGGTGGCCTGCTGGGTACAGGGTCAGGGCGACTAGGTCCGGCTCGGTATGGATCCGGCACGGGTGCGCGGTGATGCTCAGGGCTGGGCAGACGTGGTCCTGACCCGACGATCGGACAGATAGGAGCGAGATGGCCTTCATGGCCACATACCTGACAATACTCGGGCGATGGAACTGGATGATAGGGCTCTCGGTACTGAGGATCAACCAGGCGAGGGCACCAACGGAAATGGAATCCCTGTGCTCCACAGGCAATACATCGAGAGTATACGGGCATCTCAGGTGGCAGTGGCTCAGATGGGTCTGACGGCTCTTAAGATTCCGGTAAGGCGGTCTGATCCAATGGCGTGCGGGGTGACTCAGGCTGGTGTAGCTGATGGTGGGGCCCAACCTGCTTCTCAAGTCGTCCGCGAGCATAGCTGTCTGCTCGGCAACCTGCTGCTCCCACTGATGGCGCTGGTGCAGGTCGATAGGCTCCATGTCCAAGTCAAAATCCAACAATAATGGATCCAATAGGTAGTCTCCCATACTGAGCGGCGGTAAGGGTACCTCAGGTATCTCGAGAATAGGCTGCTGAATCGGCTCGAACAATCCGGGATCTACTATCGGCTCGGGTGCCTGCATATGTAGAGGTGGTAGCTCTAGTCCAAAACCAGTCAAGTATCCCCACATACATGTCTGCATTGCCCGCGTCGTCCTCCAATGATGTTGGCAAGGGTACATGTAGGGGTGTCGGATCAGCTTCAGCGGCCCTAGAGCCCACTAAAGCTCGTAATGGTACTTGAGGGCGGTTCGACACGTGCGAACTTCGTGAGTGACCGATAAGAGGTGGTCTTGGCTGACTCGATAATGTCATGACGATCCGTTCTCACTCATAATGCTGTCGATGATAACCCTCTCTGCACCACACACACCACCACACAATCCGTCCTGGGATACGCTGATGTATGACTGCAAGCAAAAACATAAAACGTTAGTACAAATAATACAAAAAATCCTAATTCCCCATCCCAACCCCGGGTTTAACAGACGGGACTCGGTTTTCTAATGGATGCTTGGGTGACACATTTGTCTAGATAAAACACGGAAAACACTAAAAAGTGAACTGTTTCGAAACCCATGACGAACCATGCTCTGACACCACCTTTCTGTAACGCCCCTTTCCCATTATCCGCAGACCGTCGAGCTGACCGGTCAACAATCAAACAAGAACAGGACCGATCGAACCCGAGCAAGTCAAACAGGAAAGGTTAGCTATAGGACGAAGCCAGAGACATATCGGTTTGAGACAAAGGCTCGCACTAACCCATCTTTGACCCCGCTATCCTCATTTCCATAGTACAAAGCTGTACAACTTGTACTACTTCAATGAGTTGTGTCGGTTCGGACTAAACCCAATGCAAGGGAAACAATTTCATTTTTGAGTAATCAAACGTTAAGCACAACGTTTAATAGGTTTTACAAACATTTGCCATTCCAAACACACAATTAAACCATACACACAAACTGGCGCCAAAGCCGAACCGAGAAAAGAAATCAAAACCCTGAATTAAAATACCGCCACAAGCAATCCCGAAACTACACCGAGGACCTCCCGCGTCCGTCGCTGCTAAACCTGAAAAACACAAAAAGGGTCTAATGAGCGATCTAAGATCACCCAGTGAATCGGCTCCCCACTAACGGCTTCTAATCTATCTAGAGTCTACAGATTCCCGCCCCAAAACCCCAAAATAACAAACAACAGAATAGATGGTCGATCACGCACTACCACAACGTGATAAACTCACAACACACAAGCACTTGCAAAAGATAAAAGAACTAAGGAAATCGAAGGCACTGCGGCACATGTCCTCGATTAGACTCTATCTATTTAACGCGCAATAATACCAACACGACACTGGGCCCTACGATCTCGGTAGCTTCCACGGGTTTGCGTTGTCACCTATATGGTAACTAACCCACGACTCCTAGGCGTAAGACATGAAGTCTCACGACCCAGGATACTGTTCTCAGTCCATCGATACGCAGTGACTCGAGTTACCCCCGGTAACCTGAGTTTCCATGCGATCCGGCCCTAGGACATGACCCCGTATTCTCCGAATCACACACCTACCGGCGTCACCCAGTAGGTTAACACCATAACCGGAATCACCATGATCCGATTAGGAAAATACCCGAGGATCCATTTGGGTCGGAAGTACCAAAACATAATCCAAACCTAGGCTTGCGGAATCTAACGCACCCTAGAGTCCTAGTGCATGAATGTAAACACACAGACTCGCTGGGACTCTAGCACAGATCACACAATCAACATTAATAACAAAACCCAACCTATTTTGCAAGCCGCTACACTACCACGCCACTATTCTGACTAGGTAAGGCACCTAGTCAGCGCTAACAAACTTACTCGGTCCCATAACCGGAGTAAGTGTCCACAAGAACTGCTCGGCCCAACTCCGAAGCAGTCTAACAAGCCTGCACACAAAACTCAAAGCAACAATCACGCAATAACACCATCACAACAATCACCACGCAAGCAGGCCTATTAGGGTTTCTAAGTCTTTTAATCTGTTCTTATCTGCTACCTTGGATTAGCGGATTGCTAACCCGTAGACGTCATATACACCACACGCTCATCATTACTTAACCTTTCCTATGCATCTTTTAATACTCCTCGATCCATCGGTTTAGAGTTAGTAAACCTAAGTCCCATTCTCGTTACATATTCTATAGGTTTGTTAGGTTTAATTTGTATTTTAATTTCGTCTTAATTCTCGTATATAGATTCATTCATTCTCGTTCTTAATACATATATATATGCATATACGGTCCTAACCATGCAACGTCTATATGAATGCATCATTCAATTCATACTAACAACCTAACGGCACGCAACTGATTAACCTTTTAATTCTTAAAGTCATAGCATGCATATTCGTTCCTAGCCGGTTTATCATTAGTCGGTCCATTCAATCATCAATTAACTAATCACATTAAGAACGGGTATGCAAGTCCTAAGTCTATGGTTTCTCGGTTCCCAGTCTACATGTACTAACTAACTAAGAGTCCTGAGCCGACTCATAGTGAGATAGACGGAACGGTGGCACGGATGCAGATATGAACTCCGAGACCTCGAACTGAACCCTGAACTTCCTGAATACACGTTCCCGAACACTCTCGAACCACCAAATGGCCATTAACCGAGCGTTGACCGGCTCGTCTCAGGCGTTGACCAGCAGCGTTGACCTTGACCGTTGACCCGCGCGCTGACCAGATCTTGAACCGTTGACCAACCCATCTAAACCGGCTGAACCGACTGCAATAGGTGAACCAATCTTCAATTGACCGGTTTAGCTTAACCGATCCAATGTCAAACCGTTGACCGATTAAACCGGGTTTGACCAAAGGTTTGACCGGTTAACTAAACCAATCCTATAGCTCCAAACCGACCCAATTCCATCCCCAATCAGCTTCTAAACCCCCACACTTGAACCGGTTGAAGATTTGGAGGCGGAGGAGAAGATTCCGGCGGTGGAACTCCGGCGTTGACCGCGGCGGTCCGGCGTTGACCGGCGGAGGGGAGGCTTTTCCGGCGGTTTTTTCTGAGCTCAAGTGACTGAAGATGCTTCTAAATCCATTCTGAGGCTGATGAGAGGTGAGTTGAGTCTTGAAACACCAAGGAAGAGAGAGAGAGATGAAGACTCGCCGGTGGTGACTTTCTCCGGCAAGTTCTCCGGTGATCCGACGATGGCGAGAGGAGGCGTTGGTTGGCGGTTGTAGTGGAGAGGATGGTGGAGCTACTGGAACAAGTGGCTTGTGATTCAAGCTTGTGGTTTGAGTGCTAGAAGCTTTCTTGCTCACCAAGGTACCAAGAACATAAGAAAATCAAGAACAAATGGTAGAACACTTGAAGATGCATGCAATCTCTGGGAATTCTAGGGAGAGAGAGAGGCGTGAGAGACCAAGAGAGAGTGCTAGAGAGGCTAGGGAGTGAGTTAGTTGAATACAACGAATTGATTTGATAGTTTTTGCATGCAAAGAGGATTCATTGAACTTTCCTCATGCAATGCACCACCAAGGGAGATGTGGCGCCTCTGGGGTGAGGACACCTGTCCTTTTTGAGTGTTTATGTTGCCAAAAATCCCTCCTTAACCAATGCTTATTCCGACTTAATTCGTTGCTTCGGTTTCCTCCGATTTTATGTTTAATATTTAAAAACCTTCTAGATGTTCCCATAAATCTTCAAATCCTCATAATCAGATTCTACATGGTATTAGATGAATTTAGAAAGTTGAATCACTCCATTTGGGCTTACGTAGCTCCGGTTATAAATTTTTAAAGTTTCTTCGGGTTTATCGGTTTCCCTTCCCGATATCCTGAAAAACTAGTTTGAGCCCCGTTTCTTTTACTTCTGGTATTCTAAATGTTCTTTATGTTGTAAACATGACATTTGGCCCGTCATAGCTTCTGTCTCGAACTTTGGCAAAATTACCATTTTGCCCCTAACTTGGGCAAAATTGTCCCATGTTGACTTTCTTATGCCCGTTGACCACATTTTTGGATACTGGGTATTACAACACGTCTACCCTATCCAATCGTCAACTCCTTGGTAGGATCCTGAATTTCATAAGAATCAGGATCAAATATAACTCTGGAACCTAAAGCAGTAGTCAAAGAACTGATACTGATTAGGTTCAATAAGAATTCAGGGATAAACAACACATTGTTGAGAATAATGTTGTTGTTTACTCTCACTGATCCCATTCCACTTATCAGTATTGTCGATCCATTTGGTAAATGAACAGCACTATCAGTCGATGTATCAAGTGAAAAAAAGGATTTGCGATCACATGATACATGGTGAGTAGCACCGGAGTCGATTATCCATGTCTTAGTACTCAGAGTATGACTAGACACAGTTAGGATTCCGATAAAACAGAATGTGGAGGGTGAAAATGAGATAACAGAGTTATCTGCTGCTGAACGAGATGTACTTGCTTCATTGGGATGTGAAGTAGTACTGTTCTGGAGTTGAGAGCTGAATAAGGCTATAAAGTGTTGAATTTGATCCTATGTCATGTTCCCAATCAATTTTTTCATATATGCTGGTTTGTGTTCCACTGGAGATGATAAAGTCACTTGAGCAGCAATCGGAGATGGTTTCGATTTCTCAGTAATCTTGCCTTTCGTATATCCAGGAGGAAAACCATGTTTCTTGTAGCACCGCTCAGCAATGTGACCAACCTTATTGCAGAATGAGCAAATGGGACGTCCCTTATTAGGACGAGATTTCACATAGCAAGTCATATCAGGAGCAATCATCCGAGATTCAATTTCAGAGACTTGAAAAGCAGTTGAAGGAGGAATAGTGTTGAATCCCTTCTGACTATCATCTTGATCCAGGATGTTGTAAACCTCTGATAAAGTCGGAAGTGATTTCTTCATGATAATCTGTCTTCTGATTATTGCATATGACTCATTCATACCAGCTAGAAACTTGACAATCTTGGCTCTCTCTGCCTTCTGTTGCAGACGAGTTCCTTTCCCACATGTACAAGGTTCATCTGGTTCTTCAGTACTCTCCAAATTACTCCACAAAGTTTTGAGAGTGGTGTAGTAATCAGAGAGTGTTCTTGAACCTTTACGAAGATCTTGAATCTCTTGTGTGAGGTTGAAAGTTCTAGGAAGGTTAGTCATATGAAACCGAGTATGAAGATCACACCATATCTCAGAGGCATCATTCATCCTAAGAATACTTCGATAGATCTTCGGTGATACATAATTAAATAACCAATACTTAACCATGCTACTGCATCTAGACCAGATTCGAAATCGAGGATCGGATACAGCTAAGCGAGGTAGAATACCGTCAACAAAATCGATCTTATTTTTCGCATCTAAAGCTATAGACATGGTGGCATTCCAATCATCATAGTTCGTATCATCAAGTTGAAGAGTGACGAGTTGCAAACCAGGATGATCGACAGAGTGTACGAAGAACGGCGAGTGAACCGAATCCACATAATCGATATCATGAACTGATCGCGAAGATCCACCAATCGGACCTGAATTCGCCGATGTAGTCTTCACACCTGAGCTCATGGAAGTCGTGGATCGAATTGATTTTCTCGTTATTTACTTCTTCGTCGGAACCATTTCGAGATGAAATAAATCGGTGAAAACGAATCGGAAGCTCAAAATCGAAGAAAACGAGATGAAATCAAACGATTTGAGAGTCGATTAGCTCTGATACCATATTAGTGATCAAGAGCAGTCGAGAGAGTTTGTTATGATCAACTGATCGATTTCTCTTATTGAATGAAAAATGTACATATACAGCGTATATATAATGTAGAACCGGATACATAGAAAACCGGCATGTACAACTAAACCAATTTACTGGTTATTTACAATGACTCCAATATCTTATTTTCTGCATCATCCTCGATCATCTTCTTCACCCACCATCACTGATTCGGATCTTTCAAACAATTCAAAATGATCTTTTGTTCTACGATCCTCTTCTAAGACTGTGATTACCCTTCTTAGAGCCTCATTTTGAGCTCTTGGTCAAGATTTATCTTGAGATAAGGAAATCCGTTCTCATTGGTACCAGAGCGCTCTCCGATCTCTGGAACTGAGCGATGGTGAAAACACAGGAACAAGAAAAATAATCTAAGCAGTTGGAATCGAAACGATTTGGAAGGAAAAGCAACGGATTATTATCTCCAGTGCCCCTCCGTACTCAGAAAAAATCTGATATATATCCCTTCAATTATTAGAATTTTTATTAACATTATTTTTTAATCCAAAACAAATGAAATTACTAAAAAACCAGTCGAATACTGGATAATTACGGAAAAACCAGACGGTTTAACCTCCCTTAACTGAAATCCTAACCTAACCGCAAATGAGCCGGTTTTTCCTAAATATCGCGGGTTGATCCAACTTTCTCGGGTCGGATCACACCAAAATCGGGCACGATATAACCCTAAAATCGGAGATAAATCCCTATTTTGATTTTTGATCTCAATAAAACGATTGTCGGATAACTCGGGATAACTGAGAAATCTAGAAACTCGATAATCGGAGTTTGTTGAGAAATGGGTGTTGAAACAAGGCGTTCGAGGAAGGAGACGAAGGAGGATGAGTCGAACCCGCCGGTGAAATCGCCGAAGAAGAGGAAAGCTCCGGTCAAGAGATTGGAAAAACCGAAGGATCCCGGTGAAGCAAAGAGGCTTTCGAAGAAGATGAAGATGGTGGTTTCTCAGGCGCCGGAGACGTTGGTTTCGACGGTGGTGATAGGTTCTTCTTCGGTTCCGGAGACGGTCGCTTCGAGGGTGATCGAACCGTCTTCAATTCCGCTTGGTGGTGCCAATGATGAAAAAGAAAGCTCTGAAGAAGAAGAGAACTCTGAAGATGAAGAAGATTCGAGCTCTGAAGAAGCGTCTTCGGTTCAGAGGGTCAAACCGTCTTCGGTTCCAGTTGTTGGTGCCGATGATGACCCCGAAAAAGAGAGCTCTGAAGGAGAAGAAGATGGGAGCTCTGAAGGAGAAGAAGATGGAAGCTTCGAGGAAGAAGATTCTGAAGAAGTACCATATGCAGAAGGAGGTAGAGTAGCAGCGGTGGCAGCCAAAACTCCCATCCCAACTCCGGCGTCAGTTTCAAACATCTCCAAGGACAAGGAGATGACCATTGCTCCGACCCTAACTCCGGCTGCAGTCTCAAACCTCTCCAAGGACAAGGCGATCACCAATGAAAGGAGTGGAGAATCTTCTTCTGAATGAGAAAACTAGTAGAAATGAGGAAAACTAGTACCAATAGGGAAAACTGCCAATGGATAACTAGTATAAATGGGGAGAACTAGTATAACTACGGAAAACTATCTAGGAAAAACTAGTAGATATAGGGAAAACTGGTATAACTAGGGAAAATCAGGACAACTAAGGACAACTAGGTAAAACTATAATTGTAGAACTTGGGAAAACTGGGTAAAACTGTTTGGTACTGTCAGACTTATTTCGTGTATAACTGACTACATTTCAATGTTATTTTCAGGATGATGAGAGTAGCAAGCCATTGAAACCAGAGAGATTGGCCTTCCCGACTAGCACCTATCAGACGAGACTGAAAATAAGGACAAGATGTTTTCTCAAAGATGTGTTCAAAACGCTGGAAAGCCTGAACCTGCCCCTGAATGATGATGAGAAGGAATGGTTTGTGTCGCATCCTCAGTTTAAGCACATGTTCCACATGTCGAAGGACCATAACCACAAGGTTCAGGGCATGTGGATGCTCGTGTTGCGAACAGCCAAGACCGGGAAGATAAAGGAACTTTGGTTCGTTGTAAATAGAGTTCCTCTGCGCTATGGCCTGAGGGAAAACGCGTTGATCTGTGGTTTAAACTGCCGAAACTATCCTCTTGGATATAAGCAAAGGGGCAGTCTGAGTTTCATCAAGCGTCATTTTGGTAAGGGAACGGTAAGACATGAAGACGTGAAAGTCAAGCTTGTAGAAATGGCATCTCACGCCGACATATTGAAGATGGATGTGTTGTCCTTCTTGTCGAGTATAGTTTGCGGACAAAGGAAGTCTGGAAAATGTACACCAGATGTTTTGGAAGTATTTCAAAGAGCTGTGACCGACCTCGACTATTGTAGGACGTTTCCTTGGGGGAGACTTTCTTACGACTTCATGGTGGAGGAGATAAAGCACACGGTGGATCCTTTTCAATCTAAAGGGGAGATGAAGAATGACGTACAATGGGCCATTCCAGGTTTCTGTCTCCCTTTGGAGGTAAGTAAATTGAGGTTGTTGATGTTGCTTTAATTGTAACTAAGTCTAACTACTACTACTATTTTGTAGCTACTAGCGTTTGAGGCAATTCCTCAACTGGGAAGAAGATTCAGGGAAATGGTCTCAAGAGCAGACATGATGTGCTCGAGGATGTGCAAGTAGAAGTTCAAGAAAGGAGATATGTTTGGGTTTCCCATTGAAAAAATCAATGAAGAACTTGGTACAACTCAGGTCAGTTATCAATTGCATTTGAATGTTGATGTTTGTTGTATTAACATTTGTATTAACAATTGTTTTAGTCCTTGTCAGGACATTGATAGCATCCTCTTAATCAGTAAGCAAGAAGAAAATATCTTATGGCTCAAATCTTCGAAGTAGACGACGATCGTGATGAAGATGACATCGTGATTGATGGGTGGACCAAGCGTTTTCTTCGCGGGAAAACGGTCTTCTTTGAAGAAATGTTTGAACAAGAATTTGTTGCATGAGGAAAAACAGAGAATGAACAAGTTGTTGCTCTACCGATTGATGCTCCACCACAATTCGATGCTTCATCCCCAACCGATATAGCCGAGATCTTTAAGATTGTTCGTGGACTTGACGCAAGAATGACTACGGTGGAAAAACTTGTGGAGGAGGAGAAAGCTAGGAGAAAGTGATTGCGATTTAGTTGTTAGTTTTCAGACTTTTGTGGTAGTATTTAAAAATGTTGACCTTTTTTGTTGAATTGGACATAATTCAACTTTGCACATTAAAATGTTGGGTCTTTTGTTAACTTCCTATTTCAAACATATAGAATTTTAGCAAACATTGTTCAACAAGATAGCATAGCAAACATATAGTAAACAAAGCTATACAAGTGTAACCAACCAAACAAAGCTGGTATAACTGGTAGAACTATGTATAACTAGTCTGGTATAACTGGTAGAACTATGTATAACTAGTCTGGTATAACTGGTAGAACTATGTATAACTGGTATAACTAGTAAAACTATGTAGAACTAGTCTGGTATAACTGGTAGAACTATGTAGAACTAGTCTGATATAACTGGTAAAACTATGTAGAACTAGTCTGGTATAGCTGGTAGAACTATGTATAACTGGGTAGAACTAGATTGTGCATTTAAGCATTATGTAGCATTACAAACTGAAATGAACTTAAACAAGTCTTAAAACCAAAAGGAAACCAAAATGACAACATTCTAATAATATTAAACATTTCTTCCCACCAATTCCTTCAGCTTTTCAATCTCTTCGCCTTTTTTCTTGAGCGCCAATCTCAACTTCTCAATACGATATTCATGGCTTTGAAGCTTCTATGCCTGAGAGTCCACCATCTTCCTTAAGTTAGTGGCTTCTTCCTCGACGCCTTGAACCCATAGTTTCCGAATGTGTAGGCCATTGTCCTGCACATAAAAACTCTCCATCAAGACAATATAGTTTAAAATGATTTGTTAACACCGAACCAACAAATCACCAAATCAACATATCTCACCTCAAACGCATTACAAACAAAGTATCTCTTTCCCACGTCAGGTTCAGGCTCCACAATGATCCGACCACCGCACAGACATCTTGTCGGTATGCCATTGTCACCATCTGCAATGAAGAACATCATGTTGCAATCCTTCTTCTTCCTCTTCATATCACTGTAGTAAGGATCGGATTTGAAATTGTCCATATCCAAGAGGAGAGAGAAGAAGTTGAATTGAGAGAGAAGAAGAGTTCGCGAAAATCTCGTGAAAGGAGAGAATAAGTGGGAAAAGTGAGGTCCAAAAAGGGAGTGAGAAGAGAAAAGTAAAACCCCCATGGTTTTTTTGGGTTTGGGCGCTAAAAGTCAGAAGAGAAAATTTTGTCAATTCTTAAATTTCCCGCCATAATATTTTGGATTTCCCTCCAAAAAAACGGGCATGGTTGTACCGAGTATACTAGTTTTACGAATGTTCTTCGTGGTTGTACAATTGTTGTTTTCTGTTTATCTAGTGTTACTACCTCTTAAGATATGGTATACTAGTTTTACAGATTGGATAATTGCCTAAAGACATAGTACTGATTGATTTATGTAGTTGTTTGTCGTGTCTAATTATTTAGGTAGTAAGTCTTCTTAAAGTGGCTATTACTTTGAAATTGTTTTTGAAACTATAAGGACAATGTTGTGTAAATGTTTCCACAACAACACAAAAATTTGTAAAATTCTTGCGTTCCTTTTCTATTTCTATTCTCTTCCTATTACAACATCTATTTCTATTCTCTTCCTATTACAACATTCTATTCCACAAAAATTATCAACTCAAATATTTTTTGCATCCAAAAGTTACACACATTTGTCGATATTCGAAGTATATGCATCCATAAGTCAAACTAGTTTTACGCATGTTTGAAGTAATTACATTTAGTACATTGCATCATGTTTAACATCTTCTGGTTCAAAAGTACATTGCAACAAGTTCAATAATTACTTGCAACAAATAGAAAACAGATAATGATACCGAGTTATACCTAGTTGTTCTTACAGAACCAAAGCTTACACACAAATCAATCGTCATTATCTCCAAATAACATCCATGGTAGTGTTCCTGGGTGAGTTCTTGGCCGCCTTTTATTATGTGTCCTTCGCCGTCTCCCTCCTCCAGCTGATGGAAATCTATGTACTCTCTTCCGACCCCTCGTTATCTTGTAATCCGAAGGTAGGATTTGCATCTCTTTGATGTAATCCGGGACGTTCCATGCAGACATATCAGGGACAACATAGATGGACCTATAATAATCCAATGCCCACATCTCCGTCAAATAATATTTCGAACACAAATCAAGGATCATTATTCTGGTATCACTTGCACGAGCTCTATCACTTTTTTTGTATGATCTGTATGCTGCTAGGGCATGGAGACAAGTATACTGTTGAATATTGAAGAAACCACATGAGCAACTTTTCGATTCCAAGTTCACCAAATAAACCTTTCCATCAATATCATCGACTTCGTACTCGAGCTCGAAAGTGTTTACCTCCCTCACACCTAATGTCTTAGCAAGTTTCCAATTATCATGCACGAAGTTCTGTACCAAAGGCACGACATTATCATCAGGATGTCCAGACATGGCCTCTTTCTTATGCTTGTTAAACCAATCTGAAAATTTGTGAATGATAGTATCAAGCAGTGGTATTAAGGAGTACCTCCTCTCCTCAAGAAAAGTCTTGTTCAGACATTCCGCAGAGTTGCTCGTGTCCAAGTTATATCGTTTACATGGAGAAAAACATCTTGCCCATTTTTCCTTGACGGTATTTTCCTCCACATACTTCGCCGCAGAAGGATATCTCCTCTTAAATGTCTCGTAACGACTGTAAAACTCAGCCTCTGTGTGACACCAACCTAGCTCCTGGAACCTTTCAGCGACTACGGCTTTGTTGCATTCCCAGAATATCCTTTCACATTTTGGGCCAAATGCCATAAACAGTACCCATGATGAGCTTGTGGAAACACGTTTGCTATTGCATTGATGAGGCTTGCATTTCTATCACTCACAAATACCAAATCGGACAAGTCGCCTACAACGCTTTTCAACATCTCAAAAAACCATGTCCAACTAGCTATATTCTCACCGTCGAGAACACCGAACGCTATGGGATAAATGTGACGATTAGGATCCTGAGCCACGACAAAAACTAGTACACCACCATATCCGGTCTTGAGGAAAGTTGCATCAACAATTATCACTTTCCTCATGCATGCAAACCCTTCAATGCTAACTCCCAAAGCTATGAATAGATACTTGAATTTTTTTTCCTCATCCAGTTCCACAACGCTTACCGTTCCAGGATTGACCTCTTCTAACACGTACAGATAACAATATAACATCTTGTAGCTATCTTCCGGACTACCACGCAAATCACAAACTGCTTGAATTTTCCCTCTTAACGCCGTCGAGTATGATATGTCTACGCCATATTTTCGCCTAACTAGATCCATGATGGTTCTAGGCTTTGGTGTTTCGAGTTTTCCATGATATTCCTCACTCAAATACGATGCAACTAGTTGTAATGAGCCTCTCATTCAATCAGCGCTTACAGTTTTATCAGCACAGTTGCATGTGTGCATCTTCGTGTACATTCTAATAGAGAACATATCTGAGTTCTCAATCCCTGCTGCTCGTAAACCCCATTTACATCTCTCAATAGAACATTTAACCAGCCACCGCATTCTATCAGAATGTCTTATAACATAATCAAAAGAGTTTATAAATTCCAAAATCTCTACCAACTCTATAACGGCATTCTTATGTCGGAATTCTTGATGAACACTCACCCCAAAACCGTCTTCCCATGGCGCTACAAAATGACTACCTTCAACAACGGGTGTTACCTCACGATATTCATCACGCATACCCGACGTATCCGTAACGTTATCCTCCAATTTATCACCATCATCCTCTCTCACTTGCTCTTCTTGACTTGCTTAACCGTTTTCAACAAACAACGGCACAACATTAGCTCTTATTTCTTCGTTTTCAACAAACAATGCTAAGGCATTATGTCCTATTTCTCTGATTTCATCATGCTCATAGTTCAAACCAGCAGAGCTTTTCCCCGCTCTCGACTGTTGCGAGGGAAGCTCCGGTCTAGTCACGACTTCCACACACAAAAGACTTCTACGGTTCTCTTTATCAACGGTCATTAGATAACCACAAAGATCTTCATCATCATAAATACTCAAATGTTCTTCACAGCCAACCACCATAGGAATGTAACTCAATTCCAATCTAACCTTATTCTCATCTAACGCATGCTTCTTGTAAAGCCTAGCTACTACCATCTCCAGAGTTATCTCCTCTTTAAACACTAAGCTACACATGCGCCCCTGACATTTATAACGGATGCACACTTTGTCGCTCATTCTATCCTGCCAAAACAAAAGCATAAAACTCAGTATATACTTGCAGTTGTACACAATTTGTTCTCAGTTTTACAAAAGTTGTCCTCAGTTATACTAGTTACACCAGTTATACTAGTTATACATAACGATTATCAGAAATACCAGTTGTACCAGTTATACTAGTTGTACCAGTTATGCTAGTTTCAACGTACCAGTTATACCATTTTTACTGGTTATATAACGTACATCAGTTACACTAGTTATCCCTAGTTCTACTACAACATGAACACAAATTTGAATCGATTTATGGGTTCTAATTTGCTAACAATAAACAACAATTCTACCTCCAAAATGAATTTCTACTCAATTCGTAGTCCCAATCGACCAAGAATCAAAGGATAAACAACAATGTACCAACTCATCTATTGAATCTACCAAAAATCAATCCCAATCCCAATCGGTTCAAATGGAGCTGAATGCAGATCGAGGGGGAACCACAGACCTCGGTGGGTTGACGGAGGCAGCGAATGGTGGTCGGAGACGCGACGGCGCCAATGACGGAGCTAAACGGAAACACGATTTCATTTTTCGTTTTCGTCGCCGTTATCATACGGAACCTCCCCTCCAAACCCGAACCAATACAGATTCGGTCGGATATACATGTTTTTAAAAATATATATATTCTTGAACCAATAAAATTGTTTTAACCAAATTATTAAGTTAAACCAAGAAATTGGGTAGGGTAAAACCAGAGGCAAAATCGTCAAAGCACAATTGATTAAATGAAAGAGGGGTATTGTGATTACAAAGGGGTAGACAGGATTTGTTTTTGAGCCATAAGGCTATAAGAGATTTTCACCCAAAAGCAACCTGATGAGAAACAGCTCCAAATTAATTCTCTTAACAGGAGGTTCACGAGGTTGGACTTGAAGCGTGATTGGAACTATAAGTGTGACCAGTTCTACCGCTATGCACATATTGGTGACGTTATTGTTGCTGTAATCAAGGAAGCAATCCCAAATACTCCTCTAGAAAGATCAGAAGTGATCAGAGCTGTAATTGTACGGGCAGAGACTAAGGTGAAGATGGCATGGAATCACTACATCAGGAAAGAAAAGTTTTATAATGGCATCACAACTGCAGAGCAATCACTATGGTAGATTTATTTGTTGGTCTCAATATGTTGTTACCATATCTGAGAGATTTGGTGTGTTATATGATGATCCTCCCGTGGTCTCATTATCTTCCCATGGGCGCTGCCAGAGCCCTGAGAATTTAGGATCAAAATCAATGTTTTATCCGGCTTTGCCCAGGATCGGTCATGGGTGCTGCCATACACAATGTCTTCGATATCAGTCAGTAGCCATGGGCAATCGGATACCCAATCGGTGTTTTGTTTCACCCATTTGGTTCTCGGGTATTTCGGTCCTATGCATAAAAGCCCCAATCGGTATTTTACAAAAAAAAATCGGTTCGGTCCGGTTCGGATCATGTCAGGTTTGGGTCGCTTCCGTACTTCAATGTAAAATCCGAACAAACCCGGAATATTTCGGGTATCAATCGGGTTTGGTTCTTTTGTAACTAAAGTACTCAATATAACTTTAAAAACCCGAAACCCCGAAAAAATCTGAAAACCCAGAAGAAAACCCGAAAAACCCGGAGTAAAACCCGAAATACCCGGAAAAAACCCGAATAACCCAAAAATTCTGAACCAAAACTAGAGAAAAATAAAAAAACCAAAAAATATCTCTCCCCAAATAATACTAATTTATATAGTAAATTAAATAGTAATAGATTTTAATACTTATAAGTGAATATCTTCTTAGAATTTTATGTAGTTTTAAAATTTTATATAAATTAAAAGAAGTGAACTAGTAATATAATAGAGATATTGGTATAGTTCGGGTTAATTCGGATACCCAATTAGATATCGGGTATTACCCGAACCGAACTGATATCCAAAGTAATTTGCACTTGGGATCCAATCGGTTATTTTGTTGGATCCGAAACCGAAACTATACCGACTTTTTCGGAGCGGATCCGGTTCGGTTCTTCGGATTCGGTTATTATGCCCAGCCCTATCAGCCAGCTTAAGCTGTTATAATCCGCTTACTTTACCTTCCATACTTCCTCAATTTCTGACTTATGTTGGTACCTCTAAAGAACGAGAATGCGTCTTTGGCAAGAAAATGGCTAAAGCCAGGTAGAGTACAGTAGAAGGAGGGGGGGGGGGGTGCTTCAGAACAAGCCACAAGACTTCATCAACGAACAACTAGAGTTTCATCCTTGAGAGCAAGGATGTTCTCAACAGAGAAGTATTTGTGAGATCTGAGATTCACACCAAGAATTTGTAGTCGTGGATTTGGACTTTTAGGTACAGAAATGGTATAGTTTCTTATGAATCAAAGACTTTATTGAGATTGATCGTCGAGATAGAACAAACACAATCGAAAAAGTATGATGACCGAGCTATCTAGTCGAAGTGTTCTAAGCTAGGGTTGGAATGTCTTGAATGAATCGCCACTTCTTCCTTAAATAGTCTCGACTTTGATCTTCTTGTTCCGATATTTCGGCCTCGCCGTTATAACGATCTCCGAGATTTGCACGGATTAGTTGAACTGACGAAGACCGAGTTGCTCTATCTCCACGTCATCTTCTATCGAGCTCGAGCTTGATCGTCTCTTGCTTCGGCATCGTCCGGGCCTTGTCAAGGCGTTATTCGTTCGGGTCCAACATGTTGGGAATCCGAGCCAATTCTACAGATTCAGAATTCTCGCGAGTTCCCGATAGCCTAGGATCTAGGGTCTAGTTAATTGAATCTGGATCTCACCTCGTGATTACCTGGAGTTTTAGGCAGCGGAAGTTTGTGGTAACACGAGATCTGCAGCGCCCCAATCGTTGCGCCTCTACTGTTCAGTCCACACGCACACAAGCTGGAATCCGCCGGGATGCTAGTACCGGTGCTCGGATCTCCCTGGGAACTTTTGTTTCTAGAGGTTCTCTGTTTTATCTCTGAGAAGAACAGTCTGGGCGACGCACAGCAACCCTTGATCGGTCGAAATACATAAAACGAGTTTATATATTGACCTCGCGGTGAACCGAAACATCAGTCTCGGTTTCGCCCTTGTGTCGACCGACACACTTAGTGGTGTCGATCGACACACGCCCTGTATCGACCGACGCACCCAATGGTGTCGATCGATACACCTCTTAGAAACTCAACTCGATGTGTATCTAATACACATCGATCAGACCATATGCCAATGATCAATCCCATGCAGAGTATATCCAACTTGCTTAGGTGTGTGACCCTGTAGGTTCACACGATACCAGAAATGAGCTACAACTCATTTGTCATAAGTGGTTTCTAGCAAAACATTATGACTACCTAGTATCACATGAATTGTCCGATCTCGACAATACAACTATCATTAGAGTTCGTACAATGTGATTTCAGGACATAATCCCAACAATCTCCCACTTGTACTGGAATCACCTATTCCTATAATCCCTTCGTCTCTATATCTCGATATGGCATAAGGCAAGAGACTGTGTCATCCTTATTATAGCCAACATCATGTTCATCGAACTTCTGATCTATACTGATTAAAACAAACGACTGACAATCACCTCGTTTGAGCACGGCCATGCATTTTCTCAGTATCAAATCTTCGATGGGCCCTGAGATATTTATCTCCCGTTTTCCAGGAGGGACAAATCCCATCTTGTTCCATCCCTGTTTCTACACATACTTCATGATACGCACAAGCAATTCCGTTGTAGCCGCCAGTTACGGAACGACGTTTGACAAGGTCAACACGCACCAATTCATATGCTAGAAAGCATGATGAACTCAGGTCTAAGGACTATACTCTATAGTCGTAATGAGAACCTCCCATGACACTGATGTAACTATCCTGTGGAGTTCTCATTAAGCGGGTCATGTCCAATCATATGTTCACCAACATACATCTATGTGACTGACTGTGATAATCATATCATTGACTTCATGAAACTTAGTCCAACAGTCACCTCACATACTAGTCTGCGCGGTTGTTAGTGTCCCATTTTAACAACCTTGACTAGGGACAATCATAATTTATGTCATCTTTTACTTATAGGGTTTCATGATCAAGTCCTCGACTTGATGACCTATACGATGATC
The DNA here is from genome assembly GCA_030180135.1 of Orychophragmus violaceus. Lineage (NCBI taxonomy): Eukaryota > Viridiplantae > Streptophyta > Magnoliopsida > Brassicales > Brassicaceae > Orychophragmus > Orychophragmus violaceus. Next base: position 38,333,377 of record CM058235.1, on the reverse strand, counting down.
ATAAAATACTTTGGGACTATTATTTAATTATCCAATAATTAAATAATACTGATGTCAGTTTTAACTCACATAAACACTACCAAGGCATGTCTATGTAGAGTTTACAACATAACTAAAATAACTCCCACTAGAATCAAGATCATCTTTTCAGATATCTTACACCTACAGCAACAGAATAAATTCCGTGCTTAGGTTGTGGGAGAGCCTGCGGTGTCATTGCTTGAAACAATTTCAACAAACCACACCGCCATTCGGATAAAAGCACTATTCTACGGTCCACTGCTTGGAGCCTTTCCAACAGTCAGTACCGCTATTCAGACAAAGAGACATAACCAGGTGGGAACCGGGATTCGTCTTTGTCTGTCTAACTACTTTCAACTGGTTCGTCACTTCCTCAGTTCACCACGAAACTATCCTTAGAGTTCTTTAAACGCTTGGGATATTTCTGGCAACTGATCAGTGACTTTTACCGGAATATTTTGGTATTTTCTCGTCATGCTTTATGCGTAAGATGCATCTAGACGAGCGCAAAATATGGCATTCATGACGGATTCTATTGCAGAAGCATTAGAACTCACACTCATTAATATTAGCTCAGACAGTGTTCAGAAACACTTCCTTTTACTAATATTGTTGCCATAAGACCTTTGGTATGAAGCCATTCTTGGAATCAAGCGTATTAGATCTGTCCAATACCTTATCAATATAAGGATTTTGACACGATCCAATTAGCTACTCTGATCCATTCCAATGGATCCTTATTCCAAGAATTCACGCGGCTGCTCCCATGTCTATCGTTTAAATTTGACTTCCGACCTAAATCTTGATAAGACTTTAGCATCGGAACGTTGTTTATGAGATTCATGTATGTTATCTACATACTGTGTGAGAATTGCCATTACGCTCCCACTAGTCTTCTTGTAAACGCATGGTTTCATTTCTTTCTGATCAAGTCAAAACTTTTGACTACTTTATCAGAATGTTGATTCCAACTCCAAGATGTTTGCTTCAATCCAGAAATGGATCGGTGAAGCTAACATGCATACCCAGCCATTTATTCGGAGTTGGGGCTCACCATCGCTTCTTTGAATTTCGCATGTTCGTCACTTTTAAATGATCAACAGATCACGACAATTAGCTACGAGAAATCACTCTCGAGTTAGTGACGGATCCTTTTGGATCTGCGAATTTCAGGCTTCACGGGTGTAGATCCTACAACACTTTGCAGATCTCACCGCTGCTCTCCCTCAACAGGTTGAGCAGCCTCCTGTGTTTATCGAATTTCTTCGATGTGTACTTTTACTCCCACTGTTCCTTTTGAAAGTATGATCTTTCTTAAAAGACACAGTTCTGGGCAATAAAAGTACTAAGCCTTGGTTTCCTTAGGACAACCAGCGATGTGGAACTCATCATATGTGGGTTCAAGTTTGTTTGTTGACTACTGTCTCACACAAACCTTGCAATCCCAATTAATCAGAAAAACAAATTTGGAAATCACCCAGTCCACATCCAATGTGGTGTTTTTCACTGATTCTGATAGAAACACTTTTCTGCGCAAATACAGACATTTTGGAACGTATTCTTAAATCGTTCATGGAAGATTCCTGTGACTCATCATTAATCGGAGCATATCCAATAAGATCCGATTCATTCTGTTAGATGATCACCCAATTGTTGACTCTAAGTATTTTCCTCCACGATCCAATCGAGGATCTCAATACTTCTGTCAAATCGGTTCTACACTTCATCATGGAACTCCTCAAGGGATTCCTGCTCGTGTCTCATCAAATGAACACAGCAATACTTATTGATGCCATCAATAAGGTAATGAAGTACAGAAGATTTCCTCTGGCACTAATGCTCGTTTGGGCCGCATACATCAGTATGTGTAAGGCCCAATAAGCTTCTGGCCCATTTCCTTTAGCTCTGCTAAAAGGGCCTTAGTCATTTTGGTCTAGTGAACAGAATTCATATCTCAAATGATTAACAATCGAATGAGTCCAAAACTATGGAACCTTTTGAATTCGCTTCAATCTATGTGGTTAAACGACTATGCCAAGGAAAAGTCGAGTTCAAGTCATTAGACTTAAACCGTTTGGTATTTATGTTATATTCAAACTCTTGTTGGTTTGAGATATAAAACTCATTCCAAACGGGGTGCTACCATTAAATATTTCATTAAGATCAAAAGGACAAAACTTGTCTTTTATCAAAATGAAAAACATCCAAATTTTCAAAAGAAAATGAAAGACATTTTGCGTATAGCAAGTACATGGTGGCAATTACTTAATTTCAAAAACCAAGTAGGAAAGGTTCCTACAAGTGGAGAATCTCTACGGCTTATGTAGCAACCATTGCTTCAACCAGATACGTAGTTCCACTTGTCCTTTCTTCAACGTTCTACTGTCGCTTAGGTTCTGCATATTTCAAAAATACCAGTACCACAACAAGTATCCAATACTTATGTAGAACTTGAATTAATAACACAATACCTGAAGAAGAAGTACCATACATCTTCTCCATCTCTTGTGAATCTTCCAAGAATTTATTGCAATCTCTCTTCCAATGCCCCGACTTATTACAGTAGAAGCACTTACTAACACCAGATGGGCTTGATTTGGGCTTATAAGATGACACAGGCTTATCCTGATTCCAAATCTGGACGGCCTTGCCTTCACCCTTGTCTATACAAGATTTCTCAAATCTTTTACCCCTTTTGATGTTTAGCTCTGCTGTCTTGAGCATGCTATTCAGCTCAGTCAACTTCTTCGTCAAGCCTTTCTTGATATAGTTCTTAACGAACTTGTCATAGCTAGACGGCAGTGACTGCAGAATGATGTCAGTAGCCAACTCTAAGCTGACAGGACATCCCAGTCTCCCCAGGTTATCAACGTAACCCATCAGTTTAATGACATGAGGACTGACTGGAGCATCTTCTGGTAGTTTGCACCCAGTGAGAGACTTCACCATCTGGAATCTCTCAACTCGTGCCAGATCCTGAAACTTCAGTTTCAGACTGGTGATCATCTCTATTGGCGACTCCATGTTCTCATACTGACTCTTCAAGTCTGAGTTCATGGTAGCCAACATCAGACCACGCACATCTACCACATCCATATAATGCTTATTCCAAGCATTATACACTGCACGCAAGCGATTGGTCCCAAGCCTTTCTGGAAGAGCTTTCTCAAGGACATAGTCCTTGCTCTCCTGCTTGAGAATGAATCTCAGATTCCGATACCAATCCAGGAAGTTGGATCCATTTAACTTGTCCTTCTCAAGGACGGATCGCAACGAGAAAGTAATCATAGACATAAGCTGGAATCCAAGAAAAACAGAGATTTAGTTATGTATATGATGAGAATTCTTATTTAATAAGAAAACTCGCATTATATTCAAACAATGTTTACTCTATGAATATAATGATCCAAGATCCTCAGATTACTAAAATTTGAGTGGGCGACTCGCCGTTATTCAGACTTTAGTTTTCTAGGTAAGCAAATCATTGCTAATTGTACCCAGTACAACTCTTGGTTGTGGATGAGACAAATATGTCTAATCCACTCTGATGTCTCCGGGCCCAGAACTTCCGACAGCCCAGTCAAGTAAACCAATCTCTATGTCTAGTGATCATTGACAGTCGCACTGCAATTCTATCAATGATCACCTGCCTTGCTCATGTCACTGTGGATATCAAGGACTCCAAGATTATCCAACAATGAAACGAGTTTTCACAGCAGACAAGATTGGGCAAGACATCAAGGTTTCTTGATATTTAGTTGAGGAAACCAAACTCTGAAAGGTTAGCATATCAATCTCTTAGGTCATGTAATTGTTGATGTTAATGCACTGCAAGTCCATCAACGTTATTACCTGCCTTACTCATGTAATTGTGGACACCAAGCTCTTGGCTAGACATCACACAACTAGACGAGTCTTGACAGTTGACCACATTGAAGCTAATCTTTGATCAATGTTTAAGTCTAGTTTGGTTTCTGCAAATTCAAGGTTCAATAACCAGAATTTCGAATACTGTGTCGATCGACGCAGACTCTGTCTGTCGATCGACATAACCAAACAAAACCGGATTTCAATGACCGGTTAATTCAATTAACCCGGTTCATCGAACCAGTTATGTCGATCGACGCAGCCCATGTGTGACGATCGACATAGACCTAAACCGCAGATAGTTCTTGATAACCGGTCCAATTCAATTGAACCGACTTATCTGATCAAACTGATCTTAACCAATCGGTTTATACTAATTGGGATGATCAGTTCAATCCAATTGAACCAATTCATCCAATTTAAACCGTTTAAACCAGTTTCAACTGATTGCGATAACCAGTCCAATTCAATTGAACCGTATTATCTAATCAAACTGATTTAACCCACCGGTTTATGCTAATTGAGATAATTAGTTTAATCCAATTAAACCAATTCATCCAATTTAAACCGATCTATTCGGACTTAACCAAGCATGATAACCGGTCCAATCCAATTGAACCAATTAACCATTCGCTGGGTCTGTGTCGATCGACACTCAACCTGTGTCGATCGACGCAGTGGGCCTTTTAGGTTTTCTCCGAGAAAACCCTAGCCGCCGAATATTGGTCTGTGTCGACCGACACTCAAACTGTGTCGATCGACACTCGACCGAGTCTGCATTGTGTCGACCGACACACCCAGTGTGTCGATCGACACATAAGGCTTTCGGTTTTTCTTCGCGAAAAACCCTAGCCGCCGACTCTGTCGTATTCGCGATTCTGTGTCGACCGACACACCCAGTGTGTCGATCGACACCATGCGAAAACAGCCGTTCATCGTTTCAATTCACAGACAAAACCGAGTTTCTCTTAATCAAAACATGAAACACTAAGCATAGATCTATTCAAACACATCAGTTTTCGAATTACATGCTTAAGATTCAATGGTTAAACCCTAAGGCTCTGATACCACTGTGGGAATCCGAGCCAATTCTACAGATTCAGAATTCTCGCGAGTTCCCGATAGCCTAGGATCTAGGGTCTAGTTAATTGAATCTGGATCTCACCTCGTGATTACCTGGAGTTTTAGGCAGCGGAAGTTTGTGGTAACACGAGATCTGCAGCGCCCCAATCGTTGCGCCTCTACTGTTCAGTCCACACGCACACAAGCTGGAATACGCCGGGATGCTAGTACCGGTGCTCGGATCTCCCTGGGAACTTTTGTTTCTAGAGGTTCTCTGTTTTATCTCTGAGAAGAACAGTCTGGGCGACGCACAGCAACCCTTGATCGGTCGAAATACATAAAACGAGTTTATATATTGACCTCGCGGTGAACCGAAACATCAGTCTCGGTTTCGCCCTTGTGTCGACCGACACACTTAGTGGTGTCGATCGACACACGCCCTGTATCGACCGACGCACCCAATGGTGTCGATCGATACACCTCTTAGAAACTCAACTCGATGTGTATCTAATACACATCGATCAGACCATATGCCAATGATCAATCCCATGCAGAGTATATCCAACTTGCTTAGGTGTGTGGCCCTGTAGGTTCACACGATACCAGAAATGAGCTACAACTCATTTGTCATAAGTGGTTTCTAGCAAAACATTATGACTACTTAGTATCACATGAATTGTCCGATCTCGACAATACAACTATCATTAGAGTTCGTACAATGTGATTTCAGGACATAATCCCAACACAACAAAGGAATCTGCTCGTCTCTTTGTCTCTGATTCTGGAACGGGCTCGTAATTACGGGCCTTTGTTTTATCTGTTAATGGGCCGGATTTCCTAGAGAGAAATCCAGTACCAACAATAGCCCCCAGCCCATTAATCTTCGAGAAGTCGAGGTTAATGGACGGTGGACGTTCTCGGAAAGACGTGCGCGTGTCTCGGGCGTCGAAAACCTAATGATTACTCTCGCCCCATCCGTAGATCTTGTTTTGATCCAACGATCAAGGGCGAGCGCGTGGGACGAGCCGAACTGCTTTTTAGCACGTCTGCAGCCGTGGCGTGTATTGGTTTTGAGAATTTCATCTCTTACCGTGGATATGGTCGATCATCAACGGCTAAGTTTTAAGGGTCGCGAAGAGTCTTTTCAGGCTCGTTCCTTTGCTGATGTGACCTAATTGTCGCGCATTCGTAACCATTGATCTCAGATCAACGGTTAGAGTAGAAGGACAGCGAGGAGTCCAAATCACCTCGATTTTCTCGTAATTATTACGAGTTCGGAATCATGCGGTTGAGATTTTGCAAGATTTCCACTATAGCTTTCTCATATTTACCGAGGATAATTTCTTCTCTTCCCACTTTCGCTTCTTCTTCCACTTTTGCTCTGGTTTTTCTTCTGTCATCGGAAAAATTCTCCTCCTGGGCAAAAACTCTAGCTTTTTTTTACATCGTTCTCTATGGCTTTAAGAGACGCGACGGGTGGCAGTACAAGCACGGCGGCGGGTTAGTTCGGCCAACATCCGCCGTCTTCCCTAACCGCAAATCATATCAAACGGTTGCGGAGGACTTGCCGGATTCCGCCGGAGGTGGAAATAGTGATTCCTTCCCCATTCCTCGCTTAATTTCTCTGGTTCTAGCCCAGCTTCAATTGGCGTTCCATCAGATGACGCCGAACTTTGTCTGGTATGTCATTGGACTTGGGGTCAGAGCCGCAGAAGTGGGAATAGAGTTCGGACCTGAGGAACTTATGCGGGTCTGCTCTGTGAAGAACAATACTCGCTTCCCGGGGACGTACTATCTCTCGCCTCGCTTCGGGCGGATCCTCGAAGATGTCCCGACGAAGGATGTATGGAAGGATCGATACTTCTTTTTCGGGGTAACTCATCATTCAGTCGGGGATTTCGACTATTCGGTCATTCCGTCTTGGTGGACGTCTAGCGTTGGTAAGAGCCAAGTTTTAACACTTGATTCTTGTTGACCGTCGGGCTATCCCTTATTATATATATATATATATATATATATATATATATATATATATATTTTTTAATAGAAGCTCCGGAATCGCTCGCTATGAACCCGATTACGGAGACTCTGATAACCGAGCTGAGAGAGGGCGCTGTTAATTGGGGCAGTTTTACGGTAGAACGCGTACAAGCTGCTCTACGGATCGATCCTGGGCGGGCTCCGCTGGATCGTCCACAGGTTCATCTAAACCTGCCACGTCCTCCCGTTCCTTCTCAGGCCCCTCGGGCTCCAGTTATTCCGCCTCCGCTCCGTATTTCCGAGCAAACGGAAGAAGGTGAGTCGTCTGGTTGCGAAGTCTGGTTTTTGCTATCGCAATCCGTCTGACGTGCTTGCTTCTCTTCTTTTTTTTTATGAAGCTCAACCTCTCCCAGATGGTGGCTCGACTGCTCGCACGCCTCCTCGCGGGAGGGTGTCTCGTAGAGTGAGTAGTCGCAGGAACGGGAAAGATCCGGTCGATCTGGTTGATAGGATAGAGGCGCCTAGTTTGAGCAGTGCTATCCTCTTCGCCCTCGGTCAGGCTCCTCCTCCTCCTCCGGCTTCTCCTCCTCCTCCTTCTCAGACCTCGTCCCTTCTGCCGACGGGTCCGGAGGGGACGGTTACGGGGGTCATCGACGCGACTCTACCCTCGGCAGAATGAGAGGTGGTTTTGCCTCAGTTTAGAGGTGCCGCTCATTGCGGCTCTCAGCCGGATTTATCCGGGGAGGAAGGTCGCCGGAGTCGAGGGAGCTCTCTTCCTCCTTCGCCGAAGCGTCGTAAAGTAGACGTTCCAGAAGGGTCGGACCAAGAAGAGTGCTCGACTGTGGACGATCCAGAAGGTGTGGTTCGTCTGCTGAGGCGCGTTAGGCCTGTTGATTCTCAGCTCCCGTCTACCGGGGAAATGATCCTCGGTAGTGCGTATTCTGAGATGATGGCGGTTATCGGGAAGGTGAGACGTTTTTGCTTTTGTCTCCTTTTCTCTTTAGTTTTTTCTTCTTCCTTTTTGCTAACCCGACGCCTTTCGCAGGCTGTAGAGGCTGTGAATACGTATGCGGTTCGATCTGAGAACGAGGTGCTGGACGCTCAGACCTACGAGCTCGAGTCTGCTCGGGAGGCTGCTACCCAAATGAATGCCGAACTTCAGGAAGCTTTAGCTAGAGAGGAGAGACTGAAGAGGAGGGTCGCGGACCATGCTGCTGCGGAGGCAAGGATTGCGCTCCTCGAGAGGAGGGAGGAGGAGCTATCTTGTCAGCTTAGCGCCGCCGAGAGGCAAATTCGGACTATGGAAGAGTCGAGCCAGGTCGAGCTTCGTAAGCCTCGAAGAGAGCTCAACGATCAGTATCTGGCGATCCTGGCTGGAGTTAAGGAGAAGGCCGAGAAGAGGAAGATCGAAACCAGTGCTGAGATTCGTCTTCAGGAGACTTTGGCCAACATCGAGCTTATTGATGAAATCGTGGCTGGGGAGGTGGATCTGACCTAAGAGGTGCTCAAGTTAGCCGAGAAGAAGCGACTCGCTACGGCGGAGATGGAGGCCGCAACGGTCTCCGATTTCAGCATTGACAAGCTTGCTTTGCCAGTAGTTTCGGAGGACTCCGTGGCCATGACCGATCCTTCGCTCGTTCCTCCGGCTGGGACCGATCCGAGAATGACTGACGAGGTCAAATCTCGGCCGAGAAGTGAGGCAGGAGACGAGGCGGAGGTCCAGACCGGAGGCTCCTCTTTTGCTGCGTTTTGAGTGACTCCTTGTTGTCGTTGCCCGAGAGGGCTTTCAATTTCCTTTTAAGACTTTTGTTGCTCAGGGGTTTTTTTTTTATTTTGTTTCGGTGTTGCCCTTAGTGGGCTTTTTGTTCGAACTCGAGGACATCGTGTCCTCTTTTTTCATTTTTTATATTATGGATTGCTTTCGAATCTTTCATGCCTTAGCATAGATTTCACTGTTTTTATCCCCCAACATAAAATTTGGGCCGTTGTGGCAGTTCGAGCCTCTCCAAAGAGATCGAGCAGATAGCTTATCTCGAGTTGCCTTACCGTCAAACTTTTAGGTCAATTGCATTTGAGCTCGAGCTCTTTGCCAAGAACAGTTTGAGGCGCGATGATATATCATGGTTTTTACCCATTTTAGACCATGATATAGTTGTGTTTTTAGAGTCTTTTGTCTTTGTTTAGAGTCTTTTACAGGTTAAATCAGGATTGGAGCTAATTGGAGATATTTGGAGCATTTTGGGACTTTTGGGACGTTTTGGCCGAGAGCTTAACTCACTGTTCGTATAATTGATCATGCGTCGATCGTTGCACTCAAAGCATCGATCGATGCAGTCGCGAGATGGGCCGTACACGTCGGTTTGACAAGTATTGAAGATTTACAAAGAAGCCCAAGATAGTTCCAGTATTTACACAGAAGCCCCATCCGAGATTATGCCTATATAATAGAGTTTTTAAAGTTTTTGACATACGTTATATAGTTGGCTTTCATAATTAAGAGCAGAGGATTTTTAGAGCTTTTGGGGGCTGATCTGAACCTGATTCATCATCTGTATTTGGAGAAGATTTCGAACCCCTTTTACTCTTATTCTTTTATGCAATTTACTTATCATATGATCATGTTTTCATTATCTATGTCTGAGTAGATTCCTAGTTAGGCTTAGGGTTTCTCACATAGGATTTCATGACTTGCTAGACTTGTTCAATTTCAGTTAAGGATTCAAACTATATCTGTTCTTCAATTTAATTGTGCTTAAAGCTAGTTCTAACCTGATCAATTAGAATCTAGATCTTAGGTTGCTAAATACGTCACGGAAGTGGGGTTTAGGAACCAGAATTAATTAAATTGGGCAATTAAACTTTGCGCAAACGGAAGTTTGGTTTAGGATAATTGTGAACATATCAAACTTGGACTTATTGCTAGTTTAATCTGTTAGTTCTCGCAAACGGAAGTTTGGTTTGCTGCACTTAGACTTAGAGAATTATCGCAAAGGAATTTGGTTAATTCTATATCTGTGTTTTGAGTTCTAGAACTGTGCTTAATTAGATCCTTGCTGAATGAACTGTCTGCTAGTCTGATTTCCTGAGAATACCCTAGGTTTGACGCTTTTAATTACTTGCTTTCACAACCAATAATCTCTGCTACTGATTTACTTTCTTGCACTGTTTTCAATACAATCACATTGCTTATTTCTAGTATTCATTCCCTACGGTTTGATTCTCTTGAGACCAAGTGTCCCTGTGGATTCGATAACCCTATATACTACTTTGACATTGCTGTTCACTTGCAGTTTAGTATAGGGATTAATTCTTGACCTATCAAGTTTTTGGCGCCGTTGCCGGGGACTCTTTGAGTCTTCGATAGGACCGAACTTAGGGTTTTACTAGAAATTTTTCGATTTTCGTTTTTGTTTTTCGTTTTTTTTTTATTATTTTGCTAACTTTTTCTCTGTTTCTCTCTGTCGCAGGTACGAATTTCGCCTTGCGTCGATCGTTGCACCCTTGCATCGATCGTTGCTGAGCGATTTGAGATTGAATCGATCGTTGCACTGATAGCATCGATCGTTGCTGGACGATTACAGACAGTTTATGCCAACGCAGAACACTCGAAGTAATCCGAACTCGAGCTTAGTTAATCTCAACCTAGAGGAACTTGGACGTCTAGAGAGGACCATCAGAAGAGAAAAGAGAGAGAGAATGGTTCGAGAACGTTTGATCTTGATACCAGATGCTGAAGGTACCCTGAGGGACCAAGATAACAACCCGTACAATGCTGCTGGGCATCGGGTTGATGCTGAAGGGAATGTCATCCCTGATCCCCCTGAACCTGAGCTACGACCGCCAGGGCAAGCTCAAGGTAGAGAGATGGTAGTTCATGAGAGGACACTAGCTGATTACAATAGACCCGATGAGTTTCATGCAAACCGAGCAGCTCTAGTGCTTCCTGCCTTCGAGAGGAATGATTTTGAGGTAAAAACCATCTACTACCAACTGATGAGGCAGATTGCTTTTCATGGTCTTCAATCAGAGCAGCCTATGGATCACATTGACAAGTTTGAGGACATAGTCACTGGCATGAAGTATGAAGGAGTATGCCCGGATTATCTGTTCCTTAAGCTATTTCCGCACAGTCTTGCTGGAGACGCTAGTGCATGGCTGAGACAACTGGCACCTGGTCAGTATACTACTTGGGCAGCCTTAAAGAGTGAGTTCCTGCGCCACTTCTACGATGCTGCGCGCTCAGATCAGTCCAGACAGGACATACTCACTTTTTCCCAAGGAGCTGTGGAGCCTTTGACAACCGCCTGGATGAGATTTAAGCAATATCAGCGTGATTGTCCACACCATGGATTCACAGAAGTACAGCTGATTGGTATTTTCTTCAGAGGAATAGATCTTCCTTATCAGACTGCTCTGGATAATTCCAGTGATGCCAATTTTAGCACCAGAACTCCTACACAAGCTAAACGGTTGATAGAGAACCTGATTGGCAGCTACAGTTGCAAATCTATGGATGAGATGAGGAAGAAATCCGGTGGAAGCATAGAGGATTCTAACATGACTGAGATTAGATCTAGGCTAGACACAGTCTACAACCTCTTGACAAGTAAAAGAGTTGTCCACTCTGCCCAAAATGTAGAGGTAATTCAGACTGAGGAGGACACTCAGGAAGAAGAAGTGAATTACATGGGAGGTTCTGGTTTCCAAGGCAGTAGATTTAGAAATCAACAGGGAAACAGATTTTCAAATGGAGTTCAGCAGAGTGGTTTTAAGAAAGCCAGTGAGCCTGATAGTAAGATAGAGATGATGCTAAGACAGCTGATGGAGAATCAAACTAAATACGCAGCAGATTCTGACGCAAAGATGGATACAATCTACAGGGAGCTGAATGGGAAGTTTGAAGGTTTGAACACGCACATAAAAGAGCTAGATGCAAGGGTTGCAAGAACTGCTGGGCATGCTCAGAGAGAAGAGGGATATCTCCCGGGAAGGACTGATGTCAATCCTAAATACCAGTGCAATGCCGTGACATTAAGAAGTGGTAAAGAGCTGTCATCTGGCCAGAAAAAGCAGTTAAGTGTTGAGGAACTCGTAGAAATTGAAGAGTTGGAAGACGAGATACGCGATATTCGCCGCGCATCGATCGATGCATCCAAGCAACGATCGTTGGCAAGCGAAACCAAGGAACCGGAAATCGTAACGAAGTCGCCTAGCATCGATCGGTGCAACAAAGGCAACGATCGACACAAGGTAACTACAGAAAGTTCGGGTGCTGAAAACCCAAAACCGGCGGCTGAAAGGGTATACAAGCCTAAGATACCTTATCCCAAGAACCCCAGAAAAGCTAGGAATGATCGGCAATATGCAAAATGGAAGGAGTTCATAAAAAAGGTAAAGGTTGAAGTACCCTTGTTGGATTCTATTGAAACTTCTCCCATGATGAAGAGATGCCTTAAGGATGCAATTTCTGGTAAATGGTCTGATGAAGAAAGCATAATGATGCTCAATGAGGTATGTAGTGCAGTGGTTCAAGGTAGAATCCCAGAGAAATTGAAAGATCCAGGCAGCTTCGTATTAGATTGTGCTATCTACAAGGAGAGGTTCGAAAGGTCCCTATGTGATCTTGGCTCCAGTGTAAATCTAATGCCCCTCTCGGTTGCTAAAAGACTAGGGATGACAGACTTTATACCAACTAGGATATCGCTAGTTTTGGCAGACAGATCAGTCAGGATTCCTGAAGGAGTAATAGAGGATGTGCCTATAACAGTTGGCAAGTGTGTGATCCCAACTGACTTTGTGGTTCTACAATATGGACAGGAGCCAAAAGACCCATTAATTCTAGGCAGGTCTTTCTTAGCAACAGCTGGTGCGATGATTGACTGTCAAGGAGGTAAGATAATTCTGAATGTGGGTGATCTGAAGATGAGTTTTGACATGAACAAGCTGGTAAAGAGACCAACCATAGACGGGCAGACCTTCTATGTGGACACATTGGGTGATTTGGCTGCAGAGTACTTCCACCAATCACATGCTGAGGACCCACTAGAAAGAGCCTTACTGAGTTCTATTTTGGAGTTGGAATACCTACAGGACGAGCCTGCAATGTGCTACACAAGATTGATGGATTCTATCGAGGTTGCAATGCAGGTCGAAGTATCTGACGCGGGACTGCAACGATCGATACCAACTAAGCAACGATCGTTGCACGACGACCTAGACTGGGCAGAGGAAAAAGCTCCGAAAATAGATCTGAAACAACTTCCATCCGGGCTAAGGTACGCGTTTCTTGGACCGAATTCAACTTATCCAGTGATTGTTAATGCTAGTTTAAACAACGCAGAGCTCACTTTACTGCTAAGCAAGCTGCGCAAGCATCGCAAAGCTCTTGGCTATTCCCTTAATGATATTTCAGGTATCTCACCGGAGCTGTGCATGCATCGGATACATCTTGAGGACGAGTCCAAGACATCGATCGAACATCAGAGGAGACTTAATCCTAATCTGCAAGAAGTAGTAAAGAAGGAGATTATGAAACTCCTTGATGCTGGGATCATATATCCTATCTCTGACAGTGATTGGGTGAGTCCAGTACATGTAGTGCCAAAAAAGGGCGGTGTTACAGTTGTGAAGAATGAGAAGAACGAGTTGATACCTACTAGGACTGTGACAGGACACAGGATGTGCATAGATTACAGGAAGCTTAATGCTGCTACCAGGAAAGATCACTTTCCTTTGCCCTTTATTGATCAGATGCTCGAAAGGTTAGCAAATCATCCCTACTACTGCTTCTTAGATGGCTACTCAGGTTTCTTTCAGATTCCCATCCATCCAGAGGATCAGGGGAAGACCACTTTCACTTGTCCATATGGGACATTCGCTTACCGTAGGATGCCTTTTGGACTCTGCAACGCACCGGCCACTTTCCAGAGATGTATGATGTCCATATTCACAGACATGATTGAGGATTTTATGGAGGTATTTATGGATGATTTCTCAGTATATGGATCATCCTATAATGAGTGCTTAGATAACTTGTGCAAGGTTCTGACAAGATGCGAAGAGAAACACTTAGTCCTCAACTGGGAAAAATGTCATTTCATGGTTAAAGATGGCATTGTTCTTGGACATAAAGTGTCAGAGGCTGGAATAGAGGTGGACCGCGCCAAAATTGAGGTAATGACCAGCCTGCGGGCACCTGATTCTGTTAAGTCTATTAGAAGCTTTCTTGGACATGCTGGCTTCTATAGACGATTCATCAAGGATTTCAGCAAGATTGCTAGGCCGCTAACTGCTCTGTTGTGTAAGGATACCAAATTTGAGTTCACTGCAGATTGTCAGACTGCTTTCGAACAGATCAAACAGGCATTAGTGAGCGCTCCCGTTGTTCAGCCACCATATTGGGATTTGCCTTTCGAAGTGATGTGTGATGCAAGTGATTATGCTGTAGGAGCTGTTCTTGGACAGAGGAGAAATAGAAAGCTTCATGCTATCTATTATGCCAGTAGGACACTGGATGATGCACAAAGGAACTATGCCACTACGGAGAAGGAGTTGTTGGCAGTTGTCTTTGCATTCGAGAAATTTCGCTCTTACCTTGTAGGCTCCAAGGTAATTGTACACGCTGATCATTCAGCCCTGAAGTATTTAATGCAGAAGAAGGATGCAAAGCCAAGACTGTTGAGATGGATCTTGTTGCTTCAAGAGTTTGATATTGAAGTAAGAGATAAGAAAGGGGTTGAGAATGGAGTTGCTGACCATCTTTCAAGGATGCTAGTAGAGGAAGACGTGCCAATTAATGACTATTTGCCTGAAGAAAACGTCAATATGGTCGGGACAATGTGTGAGACAGATTTTGACAGAAATCTGCAAAACTGTCGGATTAATCGCATTGCGTCGATCGATGCAACTTCAGCGTCGATCGATGCATCTATCGAGACAGTAACGATCGATTCACCTGATTGTGACGATCGTTGCAGCACGGACGCAGACACAGAGACCTTCACGGTGCGAATTGGAAAGCATGAATTTGAGATTTATGCTGTCTCAACAAATGATCGACCATGGTATGCAGACATAGCAAATTACCTTGCTGCAGAGACTGAACCAGATAATCTAAAAGGGTACGAAAAGAAGAGGTTCTTCAGAGAACTTAGGAGGTACTATTGGGATGAACCTTACCTATATAAGCATTGTTCGGATGGCCTTTATAGAAGATGTGTCGCTGAGACAGAGGTTCCAGATATCCTATTCCATTGTCACGGATCAGATTATGCAGGACATTTTGCTACCTTCAAGACTGTGTCTAAAGTTTTGAAAGCAGGTTTCTGGTGGCCTACAATGTTTGCTGATACTCATTCCTTTATTTCTCATTGTGATGCCTGTCAGAGAAGAGGGAAAATCAGCAGGAAGCATGAGATGCCTCAGAATTTCATTCTTGAAGTAGAGGTTTTTGATTGCTGGGGCATAGATTTTATGGGTCCCTTTCCCTCATCTTATGGGAATAAGTTCATATTAGTTGCTGTGGATTATGTATCCAAGTGGGTAGAAGCAATAGCCAGTCCAACCAATGACTCTTCAGTAGTCATTAAGCTGTTTAAATCCATCATATTCCCTAGATTTGGAGTACCTCGGATAGTAATTAGTGATGGAGGATCTCACTTTATTAATAAGGTTTTTGAGAAACTCTTGAAGAAGCATGGAGTGCATCACCGAGTTGCTACTCCTTATCACCCGCAGACTAGTGGACAGGTAGAAGTTTCTAACAGACAAATCAAGGAGATCTTGGAGAAGACAGTTGGGAAGACAAGGAAAGATTGGGCAGCTAAGCTTGATGATGCTTTATGGGCTTACAGGACTGCATTCAAAACACCATTGGGGACTACTCCATTTCACTTGTTGTATGGAAAAGCATGCCATCTGCCTGTGGAACTTGAGCACAAAGCAGCATGGGCTGTAAAGCAGATGAACTTCGACCTTAAATCAGCTGCAGAAAGAAGATTGATACAGCTTAATGAGTTGGATGAAATTAGGCATCTTGCCTATGAGAACTCAAAGCTGTATAAGGAGAGGACTAAGGCTTATCATGACAAAAAGATTGTTTCTAGGCGGTTTGAGCCTAATGACCAGGTACTCCTATACAATTCTCGTCTGCATTTGTTTCCAGGAAAGCTGAAATCAAGATGGTCCGGTCCCTACACAATAAAGGAGGTGCGTCCATATGGAGCTGTCATACTGATAGGCAAGGAAGGTAATGAATTTGCTGTAAATGGGCAGAGGGTAAAACACTATTGGGTTAAGACTGAGATTCCCAGAGGACAGATTTTGCCCCTGGATCATGCCCCCTCCGCTTGAAAATTCCCATCCGTCCGGTCAAGCTATTGACCTTAAACAAGCGCTGGGTGGGAGGCAACCCACCGATAGGTACTAGTGTTTTTCTTTTTAATTTTTGGTGTTTTTGTTAGGATTTTACGTTTGTTTTTGTTTCTGGTGCAGTCATGTTTGCAGGTCTCGGATTAAATCGCAGTGCAGCGATCGATGCATTTCTGCATCGATCGTCACAACACGAAAGAAATCGCATTGCAGCGATCGTTGCGGTCCTGAGCAACGATCGACCATACACGAAAGTCGCCAAGTAACGGTCGATGCATCTAATGCACCGATCGATGCTGTGCGACAGAGGTAACCCGACAGACATAAACTCACCTTTTCAATTTTTTTTTTATTTTCTTTTTACCGATCCTTCGCTGGACACTACTGGGGACAGTGTGTCTTAAGTGTGGGGGAGGTGCTACTGACGTTTATCTTTCTGTTTTCTTAAGAGTCAGTCCGTTTTTCAAAATTTTTTGTTTTATTGAGTCAAAATTGTTTAAGTAAGAAACTATGATTTTCTGAGGAGATTTACAAAACTTGCAGGAACTTAAGTAACCATTGGGATGAAGTTGCAGGATCTATCTCTGACTATTAGAAAACCCCATCACAGATCAACCTACTGGGAACACCCATATCACTTCAGGTACCAGAGGATCCTTTACTGACTTCACCCCTAATACTGACTTAGATTTTCTCACCTAAGGGCTTGGTATACTTTATGTCGGATTCCCTGTTAGTTCTGACACAGCCTGTAAACCTGTCCTATTTAGTCCCCTTCTCCCCTTCTATAAAGTAAAAAAAAAAAAAGATAATAAACTGAGGATGAGTTAGTAACTCCGAAGTGGTCATGGGAATGGTAGCAAACACTATTTTCTCTCATGTGATCCATGGAATGTGTCCAAAGTACACCCCATAACGGGAAGAACACTGATAAAAAAAAATAAAATGATACCCAATGTGGGAAAAATCAGTTGTTAAAGAAGGGAAAGAGAAGAAAGGGACTAGAGAAAGATAGTATGGTGGTCTAGAGCTGATTAGGTAAGAATCCATGTGCCTTTAGATCGATACTCCTTAGGTGAGACCGCACTTAAATACTTGCAGAAGTCAGTAGGGAGAATTTGAATGCTTGAATGTGATTGTGGAGTTTACCTAGGACAGTTGCTAAGTGCGGGGGAAGTACATGTTGGTCTTGATATCCTGTGATTGATTCTTTCAGTGGTTTACTAAGGGGAATCTGAGTATTGTAGCTTCTAAGATGAAATGAGTTTCTGAAGAGTTTTCAAACCTCTTCACCATGTTTTAGTTCTATGTTTTGCTTGAGGGCAAGCAAAGGCTAAGTGTGGGGGAGTTTATATATCATGGTTTTTACCCATTTTAGACCATGATATAGTTGTGTTTTTAGAGTCTTTTGTCTTTGTTTAGAGTCTTTTACAGGTTAAATCAGGATTGGAGCTAATTGGAGATATTTGGAGCATTTTGGGACTTTTGGGACGTTTTGGCCGAGAGCTTAACTCACTGTTCGTATAATTGATCATGCGTCGATCGTTGCACTCAAAGCATCGATCGATGCAGTCGCGAGATGGGCCGTACACGTCGGTTTGACAAGTATTGAAGATTTACAAAGAAGCCCAAGATAGTTCCAGTATTTACACAGAAGCCCCATCCGAGATTATGCCTATATAATAGAGTTTTTAAAGTTTTTGACATACGTTATATAGTTGGCTTTCATAATTAAGAGCAGAGGATTTTTAGAGCTTTTGGGGGCTGATCTGAACCTGATTCATCATCTGTATTTGGAGAAGATTTCGAACCCCTTTTACTCTTATTCTTTTATGCAATTTACTTATCATATGATCATGTTTTCATTATCTATGTCTGAGTAGATTCCTAGTTAGGCTTAGGGTTTCTCACATAGGATTTCATGACTTGCTAGACTTGTTCAATTTCAGTTAAGGATTCAAACTATATCTGTTCTTCAATTTAATTGTGCTTAAAGCTAGTTCTAACCTGATCAATTAGAATCTAGATCTTAGGTTGCTAAATACGTCACGGAAGTGGGGTTTAGGAACCAGAATTAATTAAATTGGGCAATTAAACTTTGCGCAAACGGAAGTTTGGTTTAGGATAATTGTGAACATATCAAACTTGGACTTATTGCTAGTTTAATCTGTTAGTTCTCGCAAACGGAAGTTTGGTTTGCTGCACTTAGACTTAGAGAATTATCGCAAAGGAATTTGGTTAATTCTATATCTGTGTTTTGAGTTCTAGAACTGTGCTTAATTAGATCCTTGCTGAATGAACTGTCTGCTAGTCTGATTTCCTGAGAATACCCTAGGTTTGACGCTTTTAATTACTTGCTTTCACAACCAATAATCTCTGCTACTGATTTACTTTCTTGCACTGTTTTCAATACAATCACATTGCTTATTTCTAGTATTCATTCCCTACGGTTTGATTCTCTTGAGACCAAGTGTCCCTGTGGATTCGATAACCCTATATACTACTTTGACATTGCTGTTCACTTGCAGTTTAGTATAGGGATTAATTCTTGACCTATCACGCGACTACTTCGTAATGTAAGATTCAGGCTCAATTGCTGAATTGAAAAGAGAAATATTAAGTGTGAGAACGAATCGAAGTAGACTTACAAAGATCCGATTTGGAGTGTGTAGTGGTTGTTTGTTTGAATAGCTGTCTTTGACCTCGCTATTTTGCTTGAGGGGAGGGGGTAGCCCCCTGATTCTTTTAATCCGTATAAGGTTTAGAAGAATTATAGGTTTTGGAATGATCATTCTGGATCTCTTTCTTTGGGACGAACATTTAGGTTCGTTCGATTTAGGAGGACCATTTTAGATCGCTTGTTTTTGGGACGATCATTTCAGATCGTTCGGTTTGGGAGGACCATTTTAGGTCACTTGTTTGAAGGGATAATTTCATATCGCTTGGTTTGGGAGGACCATTTTAGGTCGCTTGTTTGAAGGGATAATTTCATATCGCTTGGTCTCTGGGGAGGCCATTTCAGGTCGCTCGGAAAGGATAACTTAATATCGTTTATTTCTGAAGAGATATTTTCGTATCACTTTGGCTTTCGAAGAGATAATTTCATATCACTTTATTTGGAAGAGATAATTTCGTATCACTTGATTTTTGGGGAGGCCATTTCAGGTCGCTCGGAAATCAATATCATTTGTTTTTGAAGAGATATTTTCAAATCACTTTAGCTTTCGAAGAGATAATTTCATATCACTTTGCACAATGTAAACGTACCGACTCTAACTTTTATGACAGAAAGAGACGTTTGATTGAGAGACTTATTTTGATTTCACAAATATAAGCTAGTATGACTTCGTTTGAAGTTGTTGAGCTCGGTAAGAGCTTTGTGTTGGGGGGGCGGCTGCGCTCGAAGTCGAGCTGCCTACGTACCCTTTTAAGGGGATCAAGCCATTTCGTAGTTCGATTATGAAATCTGCCAGTACTTGTGCTTTTAGGCACGTTCGAGCTTTGTATTCTATGTCGTACTCGCTAAGTTCGATAGCCCATTTGACCAATCGACCTGACTGGCTTGGACTGTGAAGGATGGTTCTCATCGGCTGAGAGGTCATCACTATGATCGAGTGCGATTGAAAGTATGGTCGGAGTTTCCGAGCTGATGTCACTAGTGTTAAGGCGAGTTTTTCCATGGCGGGGTACCTGGTTTCAGCGTCAATCAAGGTCTTACTGATGTAATACACCGGCCGTTGCTCGTTTTGTTCTTCGCAAACCAGGACTCCACTTTCTGCTGCCGTCGAGACAGCTAGGTAGAGGTAGAGGGGTTCCCCTTATACTGGTTTCGCCAGTATGGGTGGTTCGCTTAAGTAAGCTTTGAGCTGAGTGAACGCTTCTTCGCACTTTTCGTCCCAGAGGAACTTTTTGTTCGCTTTGAGCAAGTAATATAAGGGTAGACATTTATCAGTCGACCTCGAGATGAAGCGATTCAGAGCAGCTATTTTACCAGTCAGGCGCTGGACTTCTCGCATTGTTCTGGGAGATTTCATCTCTATGAACGTCGCGATCTGTTTGGGGTTCGCTTCGATCCCTCTTTCGGTTACATGGTAACCAAGGAATTCTCCTGAGGGGACCCCGAAGGTACACTTTGCTGGGTTGAGCTTCATCTCGTATTCATTGAGAATGATAAAACATTCTTTTAGTTGGGGGATGTGATCTTCATACCTGGAAGATTTGACCAGCATATCGTCGATGTAGACTTCCATGGTTTTGCCCAGGAGTCCTGAAAACATCTTGTTGACGAGGCGTTGGTAAGTTGCTCCTGCGTTTTTTAGTCCGAAGGGCATGACTTTGTAGCAGTACGTGCCTCGATCAGTTATGAACGAAGTCTTTTCTTGGTCCTCGGGATTCATCAATATTTGATTGTACCCTGAGAACGCGTCCATAAAAGATAGTAGCTGGTGTCCAGCGGTAGCTTCGACCAGTCGGTCGATGTGCGGGAGTGGGAAACTGTCCTTTGGACATGCTTTGTTGAGATCCGTGAAATCTACACAGACTCTCCACTTTCCGTTCTTTTTCTTAACCACTACGGGATTCGCAAGCCAGTCGGGGTACTTGACCTCTCTGATCGATCCGATTTTTAGTAACCGATCGACCTCGTCATTGACGGCTTGGGCTCGCTCAGGACCTAGTTTTTGACGCTTTTGTCTTACCGGTTTGTAGGTTGGGTCGACATTCAGCTTGTGGCTGGTTACATCGATGTTGATCCCTTTCATGTCTGCTGAAGACCAGGCGAAGGAGTCGACGTTCTGTTTAAGAAAAGAGACCGGTTCATTTTTTACTGGCTCTGATAGGTCGATTCCGATGCCAACAAGTCTTTCGGGATGAGCATCGTCTATGCAGACCTGAGTCGTGAGGTCCTTTGGGGGTCCTATCTGACTTGGGTCGTTCGACCTTTTGGTTTGCATGGTGGCGAGCTCCTCCTCTTTCTGTAATTGCTACGCAGGGGATTTCTCGATCTGCTTGTATCCATTCATGTAGCAATGACGGGAAATCTTTTGACTTCCGTAAATGGTTTTGACTCCTTTGGGAGTTGGGAACTTTACGCATTGATGGTAGCTCGATGGTACCGCTTTCATGTCGTATATCTATGGTCGACCTAGAATTGCGTTATAGGGAGCTGGCCGATCTACTATGACGAACTCCGTCATTCTTTGAACTCCTCCAGCGATTACTGGGGCGAAGACAGAGCCCATCGAGTACGTTGTTTCGCCAGCGAACCCTACCAGTGGTGTCTTTTCTTCCACGATCTCGGAGTCGTTGAAGTCCATCTTTTTGAATGCATCGTAAAAGAGGACATCTACCGAACTTCCTGTGTCAATCATTATCCTTGAGAGTTCGACATCTCCCACTACTAGACAAACGAGGAGAGCGTCGTCGTGTGGTTTGTCGAGATTACTTGTCTCGCTCTCGTGGAAAGTGATTTCGTGGTCTGGACCTAACATTGGGATTTCCCCCCCCCCCCCCTTTGTCGGTCTCGACTCTTCTTTGAAGAGCTTTGATTGAATTGACCGAGTCTCGGCAAATCTTGGAGCCACCGAAGATGAAGTCGATTCGTTTAGGGGGTATAGCCCGTACACCACCCCCCCCCCCCCCCCCCCCCCCCCCCCCCCCCCCCGCAGAGACGAGGGAGATTGATCCGTGAGTGTAAACTCTTAACGGGAGCCGGAGGTGGGGATAACGCCGAACCTTCCGGAGTGCCGCTCAGGCTGAGCTCGCCGAGGATAAACTCGACTCGCTTTCGCGACCCTTGAGGGAGTGTTTCGGGAGATTCCGGCTCATTTGACCGTTCTCGTTTGTTCTGAGAAGGTTTTTTGCCGTTCGACTCCTTGGCCTGTTTGTTTTCCTTTTTGTCGGGCAGAGTTTCCTCCTCGACTTCGGAGTCTTGTTTGCTTTCGGACTCTCGCTTTTGAGCCTCGGCTTTAGCTCGAGTATAGCAATCTTCGGTCGAGTGTCCTCTTTTGTTGTGAAAATCACAGAATTTTTCCTTGTCGAACTCGAATTTCTTCGAGCTCTTCGGGCTCTCGACCGCGTTGACGTTCCCTGATTTACGGGAATCCTTTTTCGAGTTCTGCGAGCCCGACGGGTTCTTTTCTTTTCGATGCTTTTCTCTGAGGGCCGTAGTTTCGTCCTCGAGGCGAGCAAAGGCCGATGCGCGATGGATGGCGTCATCGAGTGTTTGAGATTTGCGGACTGTTATTTCCTCGCGGAATCTGGTTGAATACCATAGTCCTCGTCTCAGTGCTTCTATAGCTACTTCGTCTCGTGGGTTCGCGATTTTGGATTTTATTTCCTTAAATCGGTCGATATACGAGCGAAGTGTTTCGTCAGGTTTCTGAGAGACGCCAAATAGGGCTGCCTCAGTACTCTTTTCCTCGATAAAGACAAAGTATTGTTTGAGGAAAGCCGTCATGAACTGGGTGAAGTTGTCAATGGATCTTTCTTCTAGTCCGGCAAACCATTCTAGGGCAGAGCCCGATAGGTTTTCCGCGAAGAGCCTGCAGAAGGCCGGCTCTATCTCCTCATCGGTAAGGTATACCCTTGCCATTGCTAGTCGGAATGCCCTGATGTGGGCTTTCAGGTCCGATTTCCCAGAGAATTCCGGAAACTTAGTTTTCTTGATTTCTCGGATCCTCGCGAATGCGATCCGATCTGTGAACGGCGTTTGTCGCGTTTCTTCGATCACTCGATCGATGTCAGGAGTCGCGCTCGTTGCCATGTGAACTTTCGAGCTTAGACTATTGAACTGGGCCTTAGCCTGCTCGATGTATTGTCTAAGCATATCATGTTCATCGCCTGCTGTGGACGTGAACTGGGCTTGTGCCTGATTTGACGTTTGTTCCGGGAAAACGGGGTCGAGGAGATCGATTGTTGGAACCGACCTCGTCTGGTCGACCTACGACGTTCGGAACTGTACCGTATTTGACCCGTTAAGGAGTCCAGAACTCGAGGCGAAGGCAGTGCCTCCTAATTGCCTCGGTCTAATATTAGAGTTATTCGGGAAAGGTGGTGGCCCGGGTAATGGTCGGTTTCCTGATCCGGTTGGATATGTGATCATTGAACTCGAATTGAATGGGGTCGGTATCGCGATAAGGGTCATTGTAGGGCGGAGGTCGCTATTTGACGTATTATCGAAATTTCCCGACGCTCCCGGAGGAGTTACTACCTGGGAGAAGTCCAAGCGAGTACGCGGTGGAGGACTTATGGGAGTTCGTGTTGGTCTACCCCCTTGGTTTTGGCTGGCGAGCTCTTCAAGATGGGCGTTAAGGCGCCGATCTTGTTCATCGAGCTGTGCGGCCAGAGAACGGTTTGCGATCTCTTGGGCCCTTGCGCTTGCCTCGTTATTTCTCGTTCGATCTACCAATAGGCTTAACATCGATTGGATTTCAGCAAGATCATTTGGCCCTTGTCTCTGTGGAGCAGAAGGTAGTGGCTAATTAGGTCTGGTTATTCCAGATCCACCTCCTGGGGTGGATATCGAATCGTTTCTCATCCACACCCAGTTCCTGCTCGGATCATTAGTTCCTGACAAAACATTTGTCGGAGTCTGGCTCGTCGCGATCGTTTGAGCGACAGAGCCGGCTGGTGCCGAGGTCGTGGAGACTGAGGCAGAGCTCGTCAACGCGCCGTCGGTCTGACCCATGTTCCTTACCCCGGTGGTGTTCTGAGGAACGTTGTCGACCGTTTGAGGGAGGTCGACTGGTGGTATGGCGCTGGGAGAGCCAGTTTGGTCGGGATTCATCTCGATCTATCGGATCTAGGATCTGATTCTTAAGATAGGAAAAGCTATAGATAGTCCCCACAAACGGCGCCAAATGTGAGATCTGAGATTCACACCAAGAATTTGTAATCGTGGATTTGGACTTTTAGGTACAGAAATGGTATAGTTTCCTATGAATCAAAGACTTTATTGAGATTGATCGTCGAGATAGAACAAACACAATCGAAAAGAGAGTACAAAATATGATGACCGAGCTATCTAGTCGAAGTGTTCTAAGCTAGGGTTGGAATGTCTTGAACGAATCGCCACTTCTTTCTTAAATAGTCTCGACTTTGATCTTCTTGTTCTGATATTTCGGCCTCGCCGTCATAACGATCTCCGAGATTTGCGCGGATCAGTTGAACTGACGAAGACCGAGTTGCTCTATCTCCACGTCATCTTCTATCGAGCTCGAGCTCGATCGTCTCTTGCTTCGGCATCGTCCGGGCCTTGTCAAGGCGTTATTCGTTCGGGTCCAACAAAGAAATCGGCTCGTCTCTTTGTCTCTGATTTTGGAACGGGCTCGTAATTACGGACCTTTGTTTTATCTGTTAATGGGCCGGATTTCCTAGAGGGAAATCCAGTACCAACACTATTGTGATAGGATTTCTTATCATTCTCTTAAATAGATCTCTACATTTGGTTTATCAACATTTCCGGTTTATTAAGTACTTAATTTCAGTTTGTAATTAATTGGTTTACGCTTTGTACCTCAAACAACTTTATATATGACCTTTTGGCCATTTGCATCAATCAAAAAGTAACTTTACAATAGTCTTCATCCACCATTACCATCGTTGATCCAAATTTTCGAGTTGATCTTTCCTTTTCTACAATCATCTTCTAGGACTGTGATTTCCTGCTTAGAACTTCATTTTGAACTCTTAATCGGGATTTATCTTGAGCTAACGAACCCCGTTCTCATCTTCTGTGTGTGTTTTGATTTGGGCTTTTTGAGTTTCAGTTTGCCTTTAAAAAAACATTTGGTCATGAATGTAGTTATTATATGCAATCGGGTGATGTTTCGTATCTCTTTCAACTAGAGAGAATGATAAATTTTATATTTGAGGGAAATCGGGATTCTTTGACTTTCGGTTGCTCTGTTCTGAAATTCTCTCTAGGCATTTGGTCGAACATTTGGTGTGTGCCGCTATGAGAATCGATAACAAACTGTGACTAGAGAGTTGAGACTAGAGGGAAGTTTTCAAGCATGGCGGAGTTCGTAGAGCTCGAAGCTCAAGATGGTGTTAGGATGCCATGGAACATCATCCCCGTTGGAGTGAAGAAGGAACAATCGATCGATTCCGAAGTCCCAGTTTCCGCCATTTACACACCTCTCAAACCTCTTCGTTCCTCCACCGATCACTCTCTTCTCCTTCCTTACGCTCCTCTCCGTTGCCGGACTTGCCGCTCCGTCTTAAACCCTTACTCCGTCGTCGATTTCTCTGCTTGCATTTGGGGTTGCCCATTCTGCTTCAATCGCAATCCCTTCCCGTCTAGCTACTCCTCGATCGCCGATAACAATCTCCCTCCCGAGCTTTTTCCTCATTCCACAACCGTCGAGTATCTATCCGATTCCTTCTCTTCTCCTTCTCCCCCTGTGTTCTTGTTCGTCGTTGATACTTGCCTCATCTCTGAAGAACTCGATTTCCTCAAATCCTCTCTCTTCCAAGCTTTGGAACTCATCCCCGATACCTCCATCGTCGGTCTCATTACCTTCGATTCATTAGTCCGCGTTTACGAGCTCGGATTCCCACACTTCACCAAATCCTACTTCTTCCATGGAACCAAAGATTGTACCAAAGATCAGCTCTTGGATCAGCTGAGTTTCTTCGTCAAGAACCCTAAACCTTCTTCTGGTGTCATCGCCGGTGCTCGAGATGGTCTCTCCGCCGAAGATATTGCACGGTTTCTGCTACCAGCCTCCGATTGCCAGTTTACTCTTCACTCTGTCCGTAAATTCAATCGATTTTTGACTTTCAATCAAAACAACTTTGTGTTCATCAGTTAACTCCATTTGCTTCTTGCTTTAGGTGCTTGAGGAGCTTGTAAACAGTCCTTGGCCGGTTGCAGCTCATCACCGCCCTGCAAGGTGCACCGGTGTTGCACTCCGTATTGCTGCTAGTCTCTTAGGAGCTTGCTTTCCTGGCTCTGCTGCTAGAATCATGGCTTTTATAGGTGGACCTTCCACGGAAGGTCCTGGAGCTGTAAGTCCCTTCTCCTATCATTATTATTATTATCAGTCTGTGAATCTCTGTTAGAATCTTAGTGCTAGCTGATGATCTTCCTATGCCTTTTCTAGATTGTTTCCCGGGATCTTTCTGAACCAATTCGTTCACATAAGGACATTGATAAAGATTCTGCTCCATATTATCACAAAGCTGTCGAGTTCTATGAGACGCTTGCGAAACAGCTTGTTCACCAAGGCCATATTCTTGATGTTTTTGCGAGTTCTGTTGATCAGGTGATTGGATGGAGAAATGTGCCAGTAATCTCTTTTGTTTTCCGTAGCTCCCTATCTAATTTTGTGTATCTATAGGTTGGCATTGCTGAGATGAAAGTTGCAGTTGAGCAGACAGGTGGCTTTGTCGTGCTTGCTGAAAGTTTTGGCCACTCTGTATTTAGGGATTCTCTCAAGCGCGTATTTCAGTCAGGTGAAAATGATCTAGGCTTGTCCTCATGGTAATGGCTTACCTAACTTTCATGTATGTTTCCTTTATTGAACCTTAACAATTTCTTAACTGCTATGTTCAGCTTCAGAGAATTGTTTCTAATATTTTTTTTTTCCTTGCAGTGGTATATTTGAAATTAACTGCTCAAAGGATGTCAAAGTTCAGGGAATTATTGGCCCTTGCGCATCTCTCGAAAAGGTATCATTCAAAAGTGTGAAGGTATCTATTTTTCCTTAAGCACGTTGTGATTAATAAGTTTACTTTCTCATGATTGTTTCCAGAAAGGACCGTTATGCTCTGATACTGGCATCGGTCAGGGGCACACAAGCGCATGGAAGATGTGTGGCCTTGATAAAAACACTTCCATATGTTTGGTTTTTGAGATTGCTAAAAGGGAGACAGCTGATGTCATTTTGCAGTCGCAGAGTAATCAGTTCTACTTCCAATTTATAACATTGTAAGGGATCAGAAGTTTTCCAACTAAAATTGATGTTTCACGTTATGGATGGAGAGGTGGAGCCACTTTGTATTTATGAAATTTATGTTTCTGTAGCTATCAGCACTCAAATGGTCAGACAAGGCTCCGGGTTACAACTCTTTCAAGAAGATGGGTCATGGGAACTGAAAGCTTACAGGCAAGTTTTGAGTAGTATGTTAGGATTTACAATCTTACAATCTTTTGAAGAACACAAATATAGCACATAGCTTTTATGAAAACATAAACTCATGTGATTGATTGATAGGTGTGTTAATAACTTAATATTGAGAAATGTGCAAAATAGTGAAACTTTAGAGCTTGTTTCATTAAATCGTTCTTGAGAGTTTTGCCCTGAGATGTGAACTTCATTAGTTTCTCCACTCTAGGTTTTGGTTTGAATTCATAATTGACAAGTATTTGACTGGTTCTGTTTCTTTCTTCATAGTTATGATCTCACTATTCCTCAAAATTTGATTAGTATAGGAGTTGACAAATGGCTTTGACCAAGAAGCAGCTGCTGTAGTCATGGCACGACTTATTTCTTTCAAAATGGAGACTCAGGTACTCATTGCTAGTTAGATTTGTTAAGCTTGAATATCTACTAGATCATAACACATTGTCATGTTGTTATAGTTTTTTTCTTCTTATTTTACAGCCCGAGTTTAATCCCCAAAGGTGGGCCGACAAAGCTTTAATAAACCTATGTTCCCGGTTTGGAGATTACCAAAAGGGCAATTCATCTTCATTTAGCTTACCTTCTCAGTTATCGATTATCCCGCAGTTTGTGTTTCACTTACGCCGATCTCAGTTTGTCCAGGTACTCGTTTTCACTGCGCATAACTGCATGAGAGATTGAATGAGATTATTGTGGAAATCTTTAACGCAAATTCTATCATTCTTGGGACCGTTTTGGCTTTCCCTTTTGTAGGTCTTTAACAACAGCCCAGATGAGACAGCATATTTTCGAATGATTTTGAACAGAGAGAACGTTTCTAATTCAATCGTGATGATTCAACCTTCACTGGTTTCTTTCTCTTTCCATTCACCACCAGAACCAGTTCTTCTTGATGTGGCATCCATTTCATTTGATAGAATCCTACTTTTGGATTCATACTTCACCCTCGTAATATTTCACGGTGCTACAGTCGCTCAATGGCGAAAAGCTGGATACCATAACCAACCTGAACACCAGGTACATTATCATCCATCATCTTAAAAGAGGATAAAAAGGTTTCTAGTGTCTGATCTTCAAAAAAAATTATCTGTGTCAGGCATTTGTGCATATGTTGCAGTCCCCTCGAGACTATTCAGATACAATAATCAGCGAAAGGTTTCCCATTCCACGTCTTGTCATATGCGATCAATATGGTTCACAGGTACATCTCATTTCTTTGCGCAAGCTTCCATTTTCCTACCAAGTTTACTAAAATCCAGTTCACTTATGGCGACAAAATTAGATGTAGTAACTGATCCTGAGTAGTAAAATCAGCTCATGTTTCTTCTTCATGACAAGAGAGATAGATTGCTATATTAATGTCGTGTTGGTTGTTTGGCTTGTGGTGTGTGGGTTTTTGGCAGGCTCGTTTTCTTCTAGCAAAACTGAATCCTTCTTCTGATGGCAGTGCTCCTTTTTCCGGCGGGAGTAATGTATTCACAGATGATGTTAGCTTGTCTGTGTTTCTTGATTATCTTAGCAGACTCATTGTTCTGTAAGAGACCTTTGTCGTACAGATTGTTTTTTTAACACACAGAAACATTTGTTTGTATAAAACAGAAAATTTAAGTTGTTGAAAGTTAAAAGGGTCCAAATTGAATGTTTAGAACAATGTACATACAAAATCTAGGAAGTGCCTTCTCTCACTCTAATCTTTCAGAGAGACCCTGGGTGATTTCCGGTTAATCGAAATTTTTCCGATTTGCTTTATAAATCTTTTTTGTTGTGTCTCCGTCTGAATCGTTTTCTTGTTGATTCAGTTCGGTTAATAAATTTCCAGCTTTGGCTGGATCTAGCCATTTTTGGTTTTGCGATTTCTGTTTATTTCCCTTTGGATCTCTGTTACATAAGGTCTGCTTTGATTTTGTTTGAATAATTTCCGGAGTGGTTTCTATGGCTGGCCTATCTTCTTCCGCATCTGTCGGATCTTTTCTGGTTAATCCGGGTTTCTTCGCTTCTGTGAATCGGAACGGATCCTGCTTCCTCTCTCTTCGTGCGTCGTCAAACCCTGATCTTTCCCCGCTTTGCTTTCGATTCCCCAACTTCCCAGGATTCATATCGTCTTCGTGTCACCAGCTTTAGAGGACAAGCATATGGTGAATACAGATTAGCCTTTGTGTCTAATCGGCGACGGCGCCTCCTCGGCCTTGGTGGTCTCCAGTGGAGTGGCAGATACTGTTTTCTTCATATGCAGGTGTTTTAGGCGACGGTTCGGGAAACTTCGATCCTCAAGTGGTGTCGAGCAGTTACATAGCGGTGGTCCGACACATTTTTGGCTCCGCTTTCCTCTGCGTTTGCCAGCAGTTGACCGGCGGTGCTTTCCGTGAGTGACGCGTGTTTGCATGGTCTATTGCAGTCGGTGCAGCCACGTGGCATTCGTATCGTTAGCTTCCGGTTTTGTCATATCGTGTTGATTTCGATTTCGCTCTTGTATCCATCTATGGCCCATGAATCTACTTCCGTTGACAAAAAAAAAAAGAACAATGTACATACAATACGAAAATGGGGTAGCTTTATAACTTTCAAAAGTTAAGGGGTCAAACTGGAAGAAACGGTTTAAACAAAGACCTTCTTCAGGTTTGTATAGAAAACACAGCGTTTTAATACATCCTTGCTCGCCAAGTCGATTTACGTGCTGTACCCGCAGAAGTTGGTTACCCGAAAAAGTTGTATATATACATATATATATCGACTCTCAGCTTGCAGAGAAAGGAAAGAGAAGACAGTTCTTTGCAGAGAAAGAAAAGAGAAACAACCATTCAGGTAAACTTTTATTTTTGATTCCCTTCCTTAAATTTTCAGTTTATGAGGTGGAACTCAAGATACTAGCTAGTTTTTGTTTACGAATTAGATGAATCGTCGCTGCAAATTTCACCTGTTTTTCCGGAGATTGATCGAACACTGCATTGTTGATTTTTGGTTGTTGAGTATTCAATTGGACTTGTTTTGATGATAGACTAAATTGTACAAGTGATGTTTGTGAGACTTTAGGATTTGCAGAAAGTATATGGTTATTTGTTCTTGAGGCTTGTGTTTACTCCTGATTTTGTATTAAGAGCTCATTTGAATCATTCATATATAAGAGTTGTTTCTGTTTGTTTGGAACAGGAAGAGATGGATACCCAGAACGTTCAAACCGAGAACCAGCCAACAACAGTTGCAGTTTCTACAACATCTTGTAGGAAGCATGTGAAGGACGATGATGCAACTTTCATTGCAAACATGAAGGATCACTTGAACGAGTTCATCAATGCCTCAATGGATGAACACAAGACTTGTTTCAAAAACACCATGGACAAGGTTCTTTCTCAATTCCCTATATATCATGAGTCATACCCGTAGCCATATCATCAATCGACAAACAGACTCGTTTTTAAACTCATTTAGAAATATGCAACTCCTCTCTTGATATACTGTGCATTTTTCATATTCTTAATCAGTATTAGTTTGAAACCTAGTCTTGTTCCAATAGAAATCCACCTGTTTGTGTGTTGATACATCCAAAAGATGCTCGTTTGTGCAATTCATGAGATTAGATTATCTGTCGTCTAATGATATTAGTTATTTTAGTGTTAAATATATCTCTTAACTTATCTTATGTCATCAATCTCTTAGATATTCGGGAGGTCGAAGGCGGCCGTTGAAGAGAAGAAGGTTGAGGCTAAGGAAGTCGCCCCTCTTCAGGCAGCAGATTCAACTTGACGTTCTCATTCTTGTGTGAGCTTCAAAGTTCCTTTGCAGATGTTGCAAGTTTTTCTTTTGTTTTTTCCTTTGCAGAACAAAGTTTCTATGACGTGCAAAAATTCTCTAAGTGTTTGGGTGTTAATATAATTACAGATCCCGCTTTCTACCCTTTTTGTTGTTTCTTAATTCCCCCACCCCACATTCTTAAATCGCTAAGTCTTTATCATGATCAACGTCCAATGTGCAGTCCATCAGGAGCTAGAAACAAACAATTATCTTATGAAACTTGACTACTTGGCCGCCAAACTTAAAATTTATTGGGATCAATCTTTCGGTTTGGTTTGAAATCCTCTGTTTCGATATCAAACATCCTTTATAATAATAATAATAATAATAATAATAATAATAATAATAATAATAATAATAATAATAATTTTGGTTGACTTATCTATTTAGTTACAATTTGCAAGATCTTATCAAAATCTAGTTAGAATAGTATTGTTTCACCATTATCGGACTTACATAACATTTTTTTTAATAACTGTAGTAGAAATTTTGTTACACTTGTGATGTTGTGTGTCTATTACGTTTTCAACTAGTTGAATTCATTCAACTTCAATTAATCTACATAGGTTTTTTTTCTAACAACTCCATTGTAGGAATTCAGAATTCAACACTTATTGTAAGCGGTCTTATCGAAATCCATATAAAATGATACTAGGGATTTTACACCAGGCGCATACGCGGAGTGTGGTTGTCTACTCTGTTATGTTTTTTATTGTTTTTAATTTGCTTTCGAGTTGTGATTTGTTCTTTTGCTGGTTATTCTCTCTCAAGAGTTGTTGTTGCATTTGATGTCTTTTGATATATCGGGTACTTTTATAAAATTTCTGTCTTCACGCGGTGTCCGGTGTATGGTGTAAAAGTAATACTTGTATATTATTGTAATAAATTTGTGATCTCGTGTTTTTTTTTTTTACGAACCCAAAAATCTCAAAAAGCCATAATCACTTCTTCTTCATTAGTGGCAAGACCTATTACTATTGGGCGCCGAAAGCCAAATATGTCAACTACTAGATCACAATAAATATTTTGTTATATGATGCCTTTAAATACATAATATTTTTTTTGGCATCTAAAGCGTGGGCTTTACCAGCTTTAGTCCCGGATCAGCCCTGATTAGTGGCCACCAATATAATTAGGCATGGGCGTTCGAGTAGCCGTTCGGGTTCGGTTCGGGTCTTTCGGATTTTCGGGTTTTCAGGTTTAGACATATAAGACCCATTCGGGTATTTTATAATTCCGGTTCGGGTTCGGTTCGGTTCCATTCGGGTTCGGTTCGGGTTCGGATACCCATAAAATCATAAAACAAAAATAAAAATTGGTCAATTTGAACAAACAAATTATTAAATTGAAACAAATATAGCAAGAAGTTTTGTATATTTCTTTTATTTTGGGCATTTTAGCTATTTGGTTTAAAACTAACAAATATATTTGGGTTTGTAATTATAATTTTAGATAATTCTGTTATATTAAGTCTAAATATAATTAATATTTTGAATATATAATTGTAGTTCGGATATTTTGGGTACCCATTCGGTTCTCGGTTCGGATCGGGTTCGGTTCCGGTTCTTCGGATATAGAGGTTTAAGACCCATTCGGATATTTTATCGGTTCGGGTTCGGGTTCGGTTCCTCTTTTTCGGTTTGGGTTTCGTTCGGTATTTCGGATTCGGTTATTTTGCCCACCCTTAAATATAATGGTCGGCTATGCTTTCCTCCACGTTCTCTTAGTAAGTATTAGTTCATGGAAAGTACATTGAGAGTTTTCTTATGTTAATAATGACATCTTCATGTTTTGCTAGAACGATGGTAATTACTTTTTTGTACATGCTCTATTGTATTATATATTATCGATGATTCATTGCTTTGCTTTTTCATTCCATGGTGAGATTTCCGAATTGATTTATTAATTTATGCAAGTATGTAAGCGTTTTATGAAAGAAATCATGGCATATTATCATGAATGACCTTTTTCTCTAGGAACTTATGCATTTAGACTCATTACGAACTCTTGTACAATGCTTCTTCACCGGGTGCTGTCGTTACTGTAATTATCTTCTAATCACCTGCATTACATTATTAGTTTTTGTTTAGTATAAGGAATACACTTCATTCTCAGCTTTATTATTCGTTAGTTGTAGTCTTTATTCATCTATTTTCCGACTTTATATTAACAGAAAGTTTGTTATTTGTTGATATTGTCTTTAGTCTTTATTCTGGTTTTGGTAGATTGGAGAAGACATTTGTAGACGATATTTGATACGGGTGATTTCTTTGTTTTTTTGGGATGTTGATAAGCCGTTGAGAGTATATACAACGAGAAGGAGGAGAGTTGGTGCTGACGTGGAAGGTCAAAGTCGTTGAAGAAAAGTCAAAATTGAAGTAGTAATGAAATGCTTTACTTTTACAGAATATTGTTGTATATAAAGGAGAGAGAGAGATTCTGTGAGAGGGATCGTTTTTGCATTCAAGAAAGTGAGAGAGGGTTTCATTCTTTTGTACTGGAGAGTTGAGATCTTGAGAGGGAGATACAACTTGTACAATTGAGTGTGGATATTGGTAGGAATAATACGCATTGTTCTTATCAAATTGGTGTCGGTGACGTTCGGAAAGATCGCGGTGAAGATGATCAAAGATTCAGGGATGAGTAGCGACAGATTCGTGGAGTTACACGACGCGGTGGTCGAATCGGAGGAACGGATGAACCGATTGACGGCATCAGTGGATTCGTTACTCGTATGGAAGACGAAATCGGAGGAATTAGCTGTTGCGACGGATCGGAAGGTCGAGAAGATGACGACGTTGCTTAACTCGGTGGTTGAGTTAATACAAACACGATTACCGTCTGGGGAGGGCGAGCGTACTCCGTTCAAGAATCCAGAGAAGCAACCAATTCAGGTACATGATTCTTACTCGGAACCTGGCCCTAGAGATTTTAGGTTGAATGGTATGGGAGTATCTTCGATGATGCCTTCTAGGGAAAAAATGCTCCGAAAGGTTGATATGCCAGTCTTCGAAGGTCAAAATCCACATGGTTGGATTGCTAGAGTGGAGCGATTCTTTCGAATCGGTCAGTATCTTGAGGAACAGAAGTTGGAACTAGTCTCGTTGAGCTTAGCAGGGGATGTGTTGAGCTGGTTCAATTGGGAAGAACGAAATGTACCATTTCCCAGTTGGGCAGTATTCAAGAAAAGATTGGTCACTCGTTTCGGTAATCCTCAGATGCAGTCTCCAAAACAGAGTCTGGCTGCGATTCGACAGTCGGGATCAATATCAGTGTATGTACATGAATTTGAGGAGATTTCATCTCAGATAACAGGTGTAGATGATGAAATGCTGGAAGCGATATTCTTTGAAGGTTTAACACCAGCAATGAAGGAGATAGTAAGAATGAAGGAGCCGAGAGATTTATCACACATGATAGCAACAGTGTTACAAATGGAAGATGGGTTGATGTGCAAGGCTTTAGTTCCAACAGTGTCATCTGAGCAGAAGAAGTGGAAAGATAATCAGTATGCTCAGAATCGTATCACTAATCACCAACAGTTGGGATTACCTTGGAGAACTAAACCGTTATTACTTGATACGGGTCAGACACAAGAGAAGCAGCCGACAGCTAAAACAATGCCTACTCAAGCTCCTCAGAAATTTACTCCTCGGAGATTTCTATCTCCAGCTGAGTATGCGAGAAAGAGGCGTGATAACGAATGCTATAAGTGTGATCAGAAGTATTACAACGGGCATGTGTGTGCAAATAAAGAACTCCAAGTATTAACAGTGATTGAAGGAAGTGAGGTGGAGTTGGTAGAAGAGGAATTTTTTGATACCATGGATGAAGAACAAACCAAGATTACTGAAATGATGGAGTTATCATTGTCAGCTTTCTTTGGTCTTCCTTCACCAACTACAACAAAGGTGAATGGTACAATTGGGGTCAATAAAGTGGTGATAATGATGGATAGTGGGGCAACCCACAATTTTATCTCTCCCGCAGCAGTTAAGAAGTGTAGACTGCAACCACAAGCTCATACAAATCTGGAAGTCAGATTGGGTACAGGCATGACAGTAACAGGCTTGGGCGTATGCAAACAAGTGAAGTTTAAAGTGGAAACGTGGCAGTTTGAGGCTGATTTCATTTGTTTGGATTTGGGTACAGCAGATGTTATTCTCGGTGTGCAGTGGCTCAGGACATTAGGGAAGTGTGAAATGGATTGGGAGAAGCATGAAATGTCCTTTTATTATAGAGGACAGCGGGTGACACTGTATGGGGATCCATCTTTACATACTCCTAAAATGTCAATGAAGTCTTTGGCAGTAGAGAGACAAGTAATTACCACACCAGAGACACAGGTTCCTGTTAAACTGGAAGAACGGTTACATCAGTTTGAAGAAGTATTTGCAGTACCAACACAACTTCCACCAATCCGGAACAGAGAACATGCTATAAACCTGATTCATGGTTCTAATCCGATTAATGTGAGACCGTATCGTTACCCTCACGCACAAGTTGCAGAAATGGAGAAGTTGGTTAAACAAATGTTGGAATCAGGCATTATCAGACCGAGCCACAGCCCATATTCTAGTCCGGTCTTGCTGGTAAAGAAGAAAGATGGCACATTCAGATTTTGTGTAGATTACCGAGCTCTTAACAGAGCAACAATAGCTGATCGATTCCCCATTCCAGTTATTGATCAGCTACTGGATGAACTACATGGAGCAACAATTTTCTCAAAGCTGGATCTCAGGTCAGGATATCATCAGATCAGGATGGTTGAAAAAGATGTGGAGAAAACAGCCTTTCGTACACATGATGGCCATTATGAATTTTTGGTTATGCCTTTCGGCTTAACCAACGCTCCAGCCACATTTCAAGCACTGATGAATGAGATTTTCAGACCCTATTTGAGGAAGTTTGTTCTGGTATTTTTTGATGACATCTTAATATACAGTCAGAATGAGGAGCAACATCTGGAACATCTGACAATTGTGCTATCTCTGTTTGAAGATCACAAATTATATGCGAACCGAAAGAAATGTTCCTTTGGTCAACGTCAGGTGGAATATCTTGGTCATGTGATATCTGAGAGAGGTGTAGAAACAGATAAGACCAAGACTGAAGCAATGGAGAAGTGGCCAGTCCCAAAGAATCAGAAAGCTTTAAGAGGATTTTTGGGCTTGACCGGTTACTATAGAAGATTTGTAAAAGGGTATGGTGAAATTGCAAAGCCCTTAACATCTTTACTTAAGAAAGATCAGTTTCAGTGGAGTGGGGAAGCACAACGAGCCTTTGAACTGTTGAAACAGGCGATGATCAGTGCTCCGGTTTTGACCTTACCAAATTTTCAGAAACAATTTGTGGTAGAGTCTGATGCTTCGGGATACGGGTTAGGAGCGGTTCTTATGCAGGAGTTCAATCCACTAGCTTATTTTAGTTATGGATTGACGGAGAGAGAACAGAGAAAACCCGTCTACGAACGAGAATTGATGGCCATTGTGATGGCAATTCAACGGTGGAGGCATTACTTGTTGGGGAGAAGATTTCTAGTAAGAACTGATCAAAAGAGTTTAAAGTTCTTATTGGAACAAAGGGAGGTGAATTTGGAGTATCAAAAATGGTTACATAAGCTGTTGGGCTATGAGTTTGATATTGTTTATAAGCCGGGTACAGAAAATAAAGCAGCGGATGGTTTGTCGAGAGTGGAGCAGGATGGCAGTATGTGGTTGTTGGCCTTAACATTACCAAAGCCATTACAGTTACAAGATGTGTTAACAGAGATTGAATCTTGTGAAGTGATCCAGAAGATTAAACAACAACTACTAACAGGAGGCATCATTAAACCGGGATACTCGTTGGTTAATGGTCAACTTCTGTACAAGCGCCGGTTAGTGATTCCTGCAGACTCAAAGTACATCCCAACAATCCTCCATGAATGTCACGATAGTCTATGTGGGGGACATTCAGGAGTACTGAAGACATTAAAGAGGATTCAAGGGTCAGTATATTGGTTCGGTATGAGGCAGACAGTGCAAAAGTATGTAGCTCAGTGTATCCAATGCCAAACAAATAAATATTCAACCCTTGCTCCAGCTGGATTACTACAACCATTACCAATCCCAAACCAGATTTGGGAAGACATCTCCATGGATTTCATAGAAGGTTTACCCATGTCAGGAGGAGTGAATGCAATCTTAGTAGTGGTGGATAGACTCTCAAAGTATGCTCACTTCATTGGCTTAAGACACCCTTATTCTGCTTTGGATGTGGGACTGAAGTTTGTGAAAGAAGTTATCAGATTACATGGAATGCCGAAATCTATTGTGTCTGACAGAGATAGGATATTTCAGAGCAGTTTTTGGAAAGAGTTGTTTAAACAAGCAGGTACGAAGTTGAAATTCAGTACGGCATATCATCCTCAAACGGATGGCCAAACTGAAGTTGTCAACCGGTGTTTGGAGACGTATCTTCGCTGTTTTACATCAGCTCATCCGCGACGTTGGTCAAAGTTCCTTTGCTGGGCTGAGTATTGGTACAATACGTCATACCATACTGCCATTAAGACAAGCCCGTTTCATTTGGTATATGGGAGGGAGCCACCGCAACTATTGAAATATGAAACTGGATCCACAGCAAATGGTGAGCTTGAGGCTATGTTGAAACTGAGAGATGATATGTTGCGAGACATTAAGGAGCACTTGGGTAAAGCTCAGTCTCTTATGAAGAATAATGCTGATAAGAACCGACGAGATGTAGTAATTGAAGTGGGGTCGTTGGTTTTCTTGAAGTTAAGACCTTATAGACAGTCCACAGTGGCTAAACGGTGGTGTCAAAAGTTGGCCGCAAAGTACTATGGACCCTTTGAAGTGTTGGAACGTATTGGTGAGGTTGCTTATAGGCTACGGCTACCTGATGGGTCTCGCATACATCCAGTATTTCATGTATCCCAATTGAAACAGGTTTTGGGACAACATCATGAAGTCACCAGATTACCGTCTGCCTTATCACCAGATGATGAGTTAGTGATTGAACCTGAGGAAGTGTTGGACTCAAGATATTCGGCTGAGGGTCATTTGGAGGTGTTAATCAGTTGGAAAGGTTTGCCGAGTCATGAAGGCACTTGGATGTTGGCTCGTGATGTTAAGCATCAATTTCCCGCATTCCAACTCGCGGACAAGTTGAGTCTCGAGGGAGGGGGTATTGATAAGCCGTTGAGAGTATATACAACGAGAAGGAGGAGAGTTGGTGCTGACGTGGAAGGTCAAAGTCGTTGAAGAAAAGTCAAAATTGAAGTAGTAATGAAATGCTTTACTTTTACAGAATATTGTTGTATATAAAGGAGAGAGAGAGATTCTGTGAGAGGGATCGTTTTTGCATTCAAGAAAGTGAGAGAGGGTTTCATTCTTTTGTACTGGAGAGTTGAGATCTTGAGAGGGAGATACAACTTGTACAATTGAGTGTGGATATTGGTAGGAATAATACGCATTGTTCTTATCAGATGTGTCCAATACTTTTAGATCCTTTGGTGCAGTCTGAAAGAGCAACACATAATTGACCATGAATAAATACTGGGCTCGGCAAATACAAAAACACTATTTTCAACATTTTCCCTTGGTTTTTATTAATCGTTATAGCATAGGAGATACGAACTGGGAACTGACGCCTTCGTGGGTGAACAAATGTTTGGTATCTTTAGGAGAAAATATAATCCTAGGAATCAATATCTCCTTCCTTCTTTGGTATCCGAAAGAATCATCATCGTTCGATATACAACTTCAAATATACGTCGATAGGCCATGGGAGCCTCGTCCCAAATAATAAAATCCACTTTACTCAACAAGTGTGTTAGAATTGTGAAGTGTTTGATATCACATAGAGAAGACTCGTGGAGATTGATTGGGATTTGAACCTCGAATGTGTAGTTCTTCTTCCTGGGAGAAGTAAAGCAGTAATTTGCGACGATGCTACATGCATGAAGATTTTCTCTTCGGATCTCAACCTGATATAATAGTCTTGTACAAAAAAAAGTTTTTCATGTATTTTCGGCTCCATATATGAAAACATCTTTCTCTATCTATTTTGCACATAACTGATAAGTATTTGCTCATGGTTCAACTTGCAGATTAAACTTTTATGTATGGATTTTTTTCCTCAGAAATATTGAATTGGGACTCTTACATAAGGTTGGAGTTGTTGAGTTCATCCAAAATTGTCTTGTTCGGTTGTGGCATATATTTGAAATCCGTTAATGGCTTGTCATGCTGCCGCAGTTGGTGCTTTATTTCTACCATTGTGTACTCGTTAAGTTGTGATGCGTCTAGTTTGCGGTCTGGGAAGTTGAGCACTCTCTACTTCTTAAGTACTTGATCTTCTGCCATGTATCCCCATCGGTGGTCCCAATTATAGGTTTTTAGACTTCACAGTAAATTAAAAGCAAGCAAAACATCCCTCTAAGTAGATACAAGGTCTCCCATTGTGATGCTTCATCTATTGCATTATGTGATTCTTTTCTTTGTCTAGAAAACCCTTAGCATAGCATGCTGGTTTAAAACATTTATGAAGTACACCATCCACCATCATCAGTTATCAAAACTTGTTGGGCCTTTCCTGATGTTGACCAAGATACAAAGATAATACATATCTCCTGCAGTTGGTTGAATGTTTACAGTTCTCCTAATTTTTCCTTTATGTTTTCTCCGTGAATACATTTTGCCCGTATTATCCTAGACTAAGTACTTTGGAAGCTCTACATATCGCATTTTTCTGACATCCTCGTAACTCAAATAAAATTATTTGGTGAGCATCGTTCTCCCATGCCCGTACTGCAATTCAACATTCTCTACTCTTATTTTGTATGAACACTGCGTTTTGTTGACGTGGGAGGTGGACCAGTAGCTTATGGACTGATGGATTATGGTGATGTATGCTGACAGCGAATATCCTCCACATTGCTTCACATGCTGATACGTAGCGACAATATAAATTTTCTTTGATCTCATTCCTTTTCCTATCCTCTTGTGTTCTAACCTTTCATTTATCGTTTTTTTTAATTCTCATGTTGGATTATAAATGGTACATGTCCACTCTTTTGGTAATGTATTTGAATAAATATTTTATTACGCTTAACCTATTACATCACTCGATATTGATGTATACTTTATACTTCTTCAGAATATGGATATTGTGATAAATCACTTATTGTGTTTTCAAATCCCCTTGGTTTTATCTTACTTAACAACTTAATGGTCGACGATGTATTCGGAGAATAACGTTTACTATTTTTATTTACGAAGATTAAATTTATATAAAAAAATTGTTGACAAAAGAAAAAAATTTGGTGTAAAAAGTAATTAAAATTTCACAGTATCTATACCTTTAAATGAGAAGTAATTTTTGGGCGAATGCTGATGTGTCGTCACGAGAGGGCTCTAGAGGCAGATAATGATGACGTGGAAGTGTGACATGGCAAGGCCAAAAATAAACAAATGGGTTTGGGGTTCGATTTATTTACAAGAATGCCATCACCTCGATTTAAAGTTAAGCAATTAATTCATTTCCTTAAAAAAATCATAATATCTTACTGAATATCCTATTATTTCGAGTTTGAAAAAAGATATTCTAGGACATATACCAAGCTTTCGAGAGAAGTTTTGAAATCCTATATAAGGTGAGCTTGGGGTGGCTTAGCAACACAAATCGTCTGCATCTTCCAAAATTTCAAGAACCTTTTTGTCTCATTTGTTTTTCTCATTGGCCGTGGAAGTTTTCTTCCGGATCATCAAAACTTTGGTCAAATGATCCGTTCTCATTTCTATTGGTTTCTTCTTCTTGCCTGTTTTCAAAGGATTTCTATGGTTTTGGTTTTTTGGTTCTGTTTTGTTCGTTTGGTCCCATGAAAAAGAGCTTCGGTTATCACAAAGCTAAGATCTAATGATTTGATGTGAACTAACAAACGTTTGAGATTGTATATAGAAAGGAGTGTGAGATCTAAAAGTCCGATTGGATGTTGTTGGCAAGACGTTGTTAGTTCATATCACATGACCCTTTTGTCCCAATGAGCTTATGGTCCGAATAAGGGTTGCCTATTACTATAGAGATGAATTTGGTGGTAAACTATTGATTCGGTAAATACCTTTTTAGTATTACATGGTGTTCAGTTCGAATAAAGCCCGATCAAATACTCTTTAAAAGGATTTCTATATTTTTGGTTTTTTTCTCTTTTGTTCGTTTGGTCCCATACAAGAAGAAGCCAAAGTTTTATGATGCGAGATGAACTCTCAAACGTTTGAGAGTTTCTATAGAAAGTAAGGATTTCTATGTTTTTGGTTTTAAAATTTCTATTACTTTCTTTTTCAGTATTACATATTGATTAATATGTTTTTTTAGTTTTGTTATGTTATTCTGTCCCATAAAAGGAGAGACTAAGGTTTAATGATAGGTGAACTAATATTCATTTGAGAATTACTATAAAAAGTGTGAATTTATAGTAGATGTCTAAAATCTCGATTGTCCCGATAATATAGTCTTTTGCCAATACGTTTTCATGTTCTCATTAGTCCTTATATTCCGGATAAAGTTTTGCAGATTAATTGTTAATAATAATAAAAATACGGCGGTTGCTAATAGTAAAAAAATGAAAAAGTCCCAAGTATCTATACTAAGCAAGAGTTGTCTTTCTATCTTTACACCTTTTGCTCATAACTTTTAGAATTTATAAAGCTTTTTGCCCTAGACGATTCATATTTTACTGTTTACAATTTTCTTTCTAGATTTATTCAAAATAAGCAGCGAGTATCAACCATGTGTCTTCTGGTTATCCGAAAACTTTCTGAGATCAACAACGATGTCCCATTTGTTTTGGATATTAAAGTTTTTCTCCTGCGTATATGGATGTGTGCTTCTACCGTTGGTGAAAAAAAATTGTCAATGATTTTAGTCGATCAAGAGGTAATATCTTTTTCCTTTTTCGTTTCTTAAATTTTGTTCTTGCATGTTTTATTGAATGAGTAATTCTGGAATTTATGGTATTAAGATTGAGGCCGTCGTTCATGCTTCTGACGTTGACAAATTTATTGATTCAACTTGGTTTGAGAGTCGTTGGTTTAACCTTACAAATCCTCAAGTATTTCTTTCACCAGAATATATGTCCTTGACTCCTCACAACTCCAAGCTGGTTTTGACATCAGATACATATTTTTGTGTGACTTATCATGATATTCCGGATGTTCGTGTTATTGTTTACACATCGATTTCGGATATCTTAGATCGTAGGGCTTGTGATCCGTATCCTAAAGGTATGTTAAAACGTCAATATTGTGCTTTGAATGATGATAAACATGTTATTTACATGTTTTCTAATTTATTTTCACTTTATAGATGTTGTTGGTGTTGTAACCCATGTTGGAAAGCTTCAAAACTTTACCATTCGAGATATAAAGTTAGGCGATCTTAATCTTATATTTTGATGTGTTTTTTGGCTTTTGTCTCTAATAATAGTTAACAATTTTTTTAATTAGTCTCTGGAGCGTTCAGTGTTTATTCATTGGTAGAGATGGTGAGGAGTTGATAAAAAGGTTTTTAGATGATGCCGGAAAACATGTCTTCGTGATTCTTAGATGTTTCTTCAGTAGACATGAAGCCGGTAAGAATTGTAATATTGTGTGTGATCAGATGAAAATTATTTTAGTATGTATTAAGTTTTATGGCGTATGATTGATTCATATGGAATTTTTTGCATTCTATAATCTTGTAAGAAGTTTTGTTCTTTGTTGTATTTATTTAGGTTTTACCTGGCTTAAAAGAGAAGAGCTTTCGACGATTGTCTATGATCAAACTAACAATCCTGACTTTGTTCAGTTCCTCAACAGGTTTTGTTCATAGAAAATTGAATTCATGTATGGATCTTGAATTTATATATGGAGGAGTAATACATGTATTTCTCTTTTTGTAGATTTCCAAATCCGGTTCCTGAGTAATACCGTGAAGAAGATCGTATGGAGCATTTCATCTTCTAAATTATGAATCAAAATTTGTAGACCCTGAGCATTTTTTATTACTTGGTATCAGTTTATTTTTAATATTTTCATAATAAACCTATATATAAATAATGTTAATGTGTTTCTTTATAAGTAACATAATCACTTAATTAGATTAATATATTTAGCTATTTGGACAAACTTATTTTACAAAG
This sequence comes from Orychophragmus violaceus, assembly GCA_030180135.1. NCBI lineage: Eukaryota > Viridiplantae > Streptophyta > Magnoliopsida > Brassicales > Brassicaceae > Orychophragmus > Orychophragmus violaceus. Next base: position 38,289,979 of record CM058235.1, on the reverse strand, counting down.
TTTAAAATATATTTTTACAAAAAAATATGTCTATGAGAAATCGATATGAGAGAATATGTGAAGCATTAATGTATAATTTGTTAGTCTAAATAGACATTTAACATTTGATTACAGACGGAGTTGTATAATAATAAAACGGTTTAGCGAATCTGAAACATTTCAAATGAATCTAAACAAATGGAAATTTCCATTTATTATTCCGAATCAAATCAAATCAATATATTAACAATATATAAATGGTTAAGAGTATAACAATTATATTATTTTAAAATTATTAATATTATTCAAATCAATCCTCAAACATATCGCAATATCTTATTGAAAATCTTTAGTAGTTTGATATATATATTTTCGAAATAAAGTTTTTATCTCTTAAGCTAATAAAACTATTAACATATACTAATCTTCCAGCAGAAGATTGCGGCCAAATAAGTTCAACCCTAACACCAAAGATCCCTATATTTTATCGAAAATAGTATGGTGAAAAATTAGCGGAATAAATTGTTAACAAATAATGTTTAATTTTAAAAACATAATTTTAAATTTTCATTATTTTACTTTAGATAAAATCTATACCTTTAAATTAGAAGTAATTTTTGGGCGAATGCTGATGTGTCGTCACGAGAGGGCTCTAGAGACGGATAATAATGACGTGGAAGTGTGACATGGCAAACCCAATAATAAACAAATGGGTTTGGGGTTTAATTTATTTACAGGAATGCCATTATCTGGATTTAAATTTAATTAATTAATTCATTTCCTTAAAAAATCATAAAATCTTTCTGAATATCCTATTATTTCGAGTTTGAAAAAAGATATTCTAGGACATATACCAAGCTTTCAAGAGAATTTTTGGAATCCTATATAAGGTGAGCTTGGGGTGGCTTAGCAACATTATTCGTCTGCATCTTCCAAAATTTCAAGAACCTTTATGTCTCATTTGTTTTTCTCATTGGCCGTGGAAGTTTTCTTCCGGATCATCAAAACTTTGGTCAAATGATCCGTTGTCATTTCTATTGCTTTCGTCTTATTCTCCTCGGTTTTGAAATGATTTCTATGTTTTTGGTTTTTTAATTCTGTTTTGTTTGTTTGGTCCCATGAAAGAAGAAGAAGTTCGGTTATCACAAAGCTAAGATCTAATGATATGATGTGAACTAAAAATGTTTGATATTGTATATAGAAAGGAGTGTGAGATCTAAAAGTCTGATTGGTTGTTATTGCCAAGACGTTGTTAGTTTACATCACATGACCCTTTTGTCCCAATGAGCCTATGGTCCGAATAAGGGTTACCTATTACTATAGAGATCGATTTGGTCGAGCTTATTGATTTGATCAATACTTTTTGAGGTTCAGTCCCGATGGGTTTGGATAAAGCCTGATCATATACTCTTTTTGTAAATATTCTTTAGCTTTCTTCTTCTTATCCATTATAAAATGATTTTGTTTTTTTTCTTTTGTTCGTTTGGTCCCATGAAAGAATAAGCTCGGTAATCACAAAGCTAAGGTCAAATGAGCGTATAAGAAGGAGCTTGAGATGTAAAAGTCCAATTGATTGTTTTTATCAAGACATAGTAAGTTCACATCACATGTCCCGGTTGATCTAATGAGCATGTAGCTCAGAATATGCTTTTCTGTTACTATAGAAATTGAATTGGTGGTAAATAATTGTTTTGGTAAATACTCATTTGAGTTTCATATGAGTTTCAGTCCCGATAGTCCAAATAAATCCTGATCAAATCCTCTTTTTGTAAATAATCTCTTATTTTTCCAGTCCATGGTAGTTTTCTTCCGAATGAATCTAAGTTTAATCAAATGATACATTATAAATCCTATTATTGTCTTATTCTGATTATGAATACGTATTTATGGGTTTGAAATATGGTTTACAATTATTTGTACACAACCCTGGATGTAGACGCAAAGAAATTAAGACAATATTACAATTTAGACATCTTTGTACATCTGTTTAAGAATAAACTAGAAAATATATCGCTAAACTGAATATCTTAACAAATTTGTTATATGTAAACACATTATTGATATGTTAAAGTATAAAAAGAATAAATTGAAAAAAGTAAAAGAATTTTTGTATTTGCATTGATGTCTATAAAATGAATAAATTTGAAAAAGTGCGACAATATTTCACATTCCGAGTAAGTCTATTGTTAAACAAAATATCATAATTCAATCTAACAAAATATTGTTCGTTAGATTAATAATAAGATAATAGTTGTAGTTTTCAGATTTAACAATAATTTAGATTGACAATCTTAAATATCGGATGATTACCATATATTTGTGTAACTTGAACATTTTATTGTTCACAAATTAAGAGAATATTTTACATTGAAATAAATATTTTGGTTATAGATACCCTAACTATATATAACAATAATATATCCTAACGAGATTGTAGTTTACAAACTTAAACAATAATATATCCTAAAAGTAGAAAATGTATGACACTTTTCATATATTATTTATTGCTTTCATCCCACGTAAACACAAGCAGCCACTTCCACCCGATAATATCTTAAACCTACTTCTCACCTTCTATATATACAAGGAGATTTATTCATTAGAGAAGAATACTACTGAAAATTTTTGATATTATTTCTACAACAAAAATGTCGATTTTTATCAAAAAGAAAACAAAGCAGATTACTATCAAAGAAATCATCCCCGCTTCTTTGGAGAAATACAAGATTAATGTGAAGATACTTTCTTCATGGATTTTTGTTTTTTTCCAATGTTTTGAAAGCGATTGAGATGGTTTTAGTTGATTCTGAGGTATTATTCTTAATGACTATAATCTTATTTTAAACATCAAGTGTTTTTGTAACGATTGAACATTTTAAAATTGTTACACATTTATATTCGTATATATGATATACTTGTTGGGATTGTGTCCTGAAATCACACTTGTACTCACTCCTAATAGTAGTTGTGTATCGAGATCAATCGTTTGTATAATACTGGTGATTGTAATGCTTTGCTAGAAGCCTCTTGTAATCTGTAAGTTGTAGACTTACTGCCAGTATTATATGATCCTATAGGGTCACACACCTAAGCAATCTGGAAGCTAACATATGGGAATGATCATTTGATAATGATCACGTTGATGTGTATTGGATACACATTGACATAGAGTTTTATGATGTATGTGTCGCTCGATACATGAGTGTGTCGATCGATGCAGGCTTTTCGAGAAGGTGTGTCGATCGACACAGTAAGTGTGTCGATCGATGCATATCGGGTTTTGACATAAACGAGTCGGGCTTCTTCGACAGTTTTGGTGATGTCATTTCCATGTCGATATATAAAGGTTTATATGGTGGACCTGAACCCTAGCCGTCACTGGAATTCTCAGAGAGAAAAGCAGAGACATCGAAAACTCATTCCCTGAATCCGGCACTAGCATCCCGGCGTTCCAGGTTGTGTGAGTGTGTGCTTGGTAGAGGCGAAGCACTTGATTCGCTAGATCTCGTTCACCATTCCATTCCGCTGCCAGATCTGAGGTAAGAACGAGGTTGGTAATTTCAATATAACAAACCCTAGATCCTAGGAGGATCCAACAGTGGTATCAGAGTATGGTAGGGTTTAGTCTATTGAATATGTGGCATTTAAATCGAATTCTGATAAATTTGATTAGTTAATTGCCTGTTGAATCGCGTTTTATAGAAATTAATCTCGGATTGAAGTTTCTGTTGAAAACGACGAACTGCTGTTGTCGCACTGTGTCGATCGACACTAAGCTTGTGTCGGTCGACACACCGCGAAGCAGCGAATAAAATTATAGAGTTTGTCGCATGGTGTCGATCGACACAAGTTTGTGTCGGTCGATGCATCGCGAAAACGCGTAAAATAATTTAGGGTTTTTCGCACAGTGTCGATCGACACTAAGCTTGTGTCGGTCGATGCACCGCGAAATTCGCCTGTTGAAATTTGGGTTTCGATTTAGAAATCGCACTGTGTCGGTCGACACACTGGGTGCATCGATCGACACAGGTTGTGCAAAAGGATAGATCGGTTCAATTGGATTGAACCGGTTATCTCGCATGGTTATGGCGGTTTAATTCGATTAAAAATTCCCTGATACCCTACTGTGTCGGTCGACACATGCCTTGCGATTGGTTGAATCGGTTTAATTGGATTGAACTGGTTATCATGCTTGGTTAAGGTAGATTAGATCGGTTTAAATTGGATGAATTGGTTCAATTGAATTGAACTGGTTATCTCAATTAGAATAAACCGATTTAATTGGTTAAGATCAGTTTGATCGGATAAGTCGATTCGATTGGATTGGACCGGTTATCGCGATTAGTTAAAACTGGTTGAATCGGTTCGATTAGATGAACTGGTCAAATTGGATTTGACCGGTTATCTCGAACGATCTGAAGGTTGCATATCAAGAGTCGACCAAGTGTGTCAGTTGACGCATATGGTGACAATGCGAACCGTAATCGTTTGGTTTTGAACCAAATGATTAAGAAACCGAACCGAATGACCAAACACACTGAAATTAGAACGATTAAAACTTAATTAAAATTAGAAGTAAAATGTTCTAAACTTGTCTAATACACATTGGATGTGTGTTAGATCAAAGCTTAGTTTCAACAAGGTCTACTGTCAAGACTCGTTTGGTTGTTGGATAGTCTTACCAAGAGCTTGGTATCCACAATTACGTGAGTAAGGCAGATAGTAGCGTTGATGGTCTTGCAGTGCTTGACATCTACAATTACGTGACCTAAGAGATTGAATTACTAATCTTTTAAAGTTCCATTTCCTCAACTAAATATCAAGTGACCTTGATGTCTTGCCCAATCTTGTCTACTGTCGAAACTCGTTTCATTGTTGGATAGTCTTGGAGTCCTTGGTATCCACAGTGAAGTGAGTAAGGCAGGTAATCATCGATAGACTTGCAGTGCGACTGTCAATGATCACAAGACAGAAGAGATTGGTTTAACTTGACTGGGCTGTCAGAAGTTCTGGGCCCAGAAACATCAGAGTAGATAGGACATGGATTGTCTCATCTACGACCAAGAATTGTACTGAGTACAATTAGCAATGGATTGCTTACCTAGATTACTAAACTCTGAGTAATGACGAGTCGTCCACTCAGATTTTAGTGATGTATGGATCTTGGATTATTATATTCATAGAGGAAACGTTGTTTGAATATAATGCGAGTTTTCTTATTGGATAAGATTCCTCATTTCCTGAAATCATAACTAAAATTTTCTTTGATTAAAATTTTTAGCCTATGTCTAAAACTACCTTCTCGTTACGACCCGTCCTTGAGAATGACACGTTAAATGGATCAAATTTCCTGAATTGGTATCGCAATTTGAGATTAATCCTCAAGCAGGAGAGTAAGGACTATGTCCTTGAGAAAGCTCTTCCAGAAAGGCTTGGGGCCAATCGCTCGAATGCAGTATATGATGCTTGGAATAAGCATTATATTGATGTGGTAGATGTGCGTGGTCTGATATTGGCTACCATGGAATCGGACTTAAAGAGTCAATACGAGAACATGGAGTCGCCAATAGAGATGATCACCAGCCTGAAACTGAAGTTTCAGGATCTGGCACGAGTTGAGAGATTCCAGATGGTGAAGTCTCTTACTGGGTGCAAGCTACCAGAGGATGCTCCAGTGAGTCCTCATGTCATTAAATTGATGGGTTACATTGATAACCTGGGGAAACTGGATTGTCCTGTCAGCTTAGAGTTGGCTACATACATCATTCTGCAGTCATTGCCGTCTAGTTATGATAAGTTTGTCAAAAATTGTATCAAGAATAACTTGACGAAGACGTTGACTGAGCTGCATGGCATGCTCAAAACAGTAGAGCAAGACATCATAAAGGGTAAAAGATTTGAGAAATCTTGTGTAGGCAAGGGTAGAGGCAGGGCCGTCCAGATTTGGAATCAGGATAAGCCTGTGTCATCTTATAAGCCCAAGTCCGGCCCATCTGGTGTTAGAAAGTGCTTCTACTGTAATGAGTATGGGCATTGGAAGAGAGATTGCATTAAATTCTTGGAAGATTCACAAAAGATGAAGAAGATGTATGGTACTTCTTCTTCAGGTATTGTGTTATTAATTCAAGTTCTACACATGTATTGGATACTAGTTGTGGTACTGATATTTTGGAAATATGCAGGGCCTACACAACAGTAGAACATTGAAGAAAGGACAAGTGGAACTGCGTGCCTGGTATGGAGCAATGGTTGCTGCATAAGCCGTAGAGATTCTCCACTTGTAGGAGCCTTTCAAGCTTGATTTTTTTAATTAAGTAATTGCTACTATGTACCTGCTTTATGCAGAGATGTCTTTCATTTTCTTGTAAGAATTTGAATGTTTTTCATTCTGATAAAAGACAAGTTTTGCTCTTTTGATCTTAATGAAATATCATATGGTAGCACCCCTTTTGAAAGGGTTTTATATATTAAACCAACATACGCTTAAATATAACATAAATATCAAACGATTTAAGTCTGATGACTTGAACTCGTTTTCTTCTCGGCATAGTCATATTGACCAAATAGAGTGAAACGGCTTCAGAAGTTCCATAGTTATGGGCTTCAGGTTCATTTGATTGTAAATTAATTGAGACATGAATTCTGCTTGCTGGACCAAATGACTAAGGCTCCTTTAGCAGAGCTAAAGAAACGGGCCAGAGACTTGTTGGGCTTTACACATACTGATGTATGCGGCCCGATGAACATTAATGCCAAAGGAAATCTTCTGTACTTCATTGACTTATTGATGGCATCAGTAAGTATGGATGTGATCTTTTAATGAGACACAAGTTGGAATCCTTTGAGGAGTTCCAAAATGAAGTATAGAAACAATGTGACAGAAGTATTAGAATCTCTCGATTGAATCGAGGAAGAGAATACTTGAGTCAACAATTGGGTGATCATCTAAGTGAGTGTGAAGCCATATCACATCTCTTTTCTCCTAGAAAACCTGAATGGTGTTTTTGAGAGAATGAATCGGACCTTATTGGATATGCTCCGATTAATGATGAGTCACATGAATCTTCCATTATTCTTTTAAAATACGCTCTAAAATGAACATGTTTACGCTAAATAAGTTTTCTATCAGAATCAGTGAAAAACACCACATTGGATGTGGACTGGGTGATTTCCAAATATGTTTTTCTGATTAATTGGGATTGCAAGGTTTGTGTAAGGCAGTTGTCAACAAACAAACTTGAACCCAAATCTGATAAGTGCTGCTTCGCTGGTTGTCCTAAGGAAACCGAGGCTTAGTACTTTTGCAACCAATCCGAGAACAAAGTTTTGTTGTTCGGAACTCTGTTTTTCCAAGAAGAACAGTGGGAGTAAAAGTACAGCTCGAAGAAATTCGAGAAACACAGGAGGCTGTTCAACCTGTTGAGGAAGAGCAGCGGTTAGATCTACAGAGTGCTGTAGGATCTACACCTGTGGAGCCTGAAATTCGCAGATCCGAAAGGATCCATCACTAAATCGAGGGTGATTCCTCGTGACCGATTGTCGTGATCCGTTGATCATTGAAAAGTGATGAACATGCGAAATTCAAAGAAGCGATGGTGAGCCCCAACTCCGAAAAATTGGCTAGTTATGCATGTTAGCTTCACCGGTTGAAGCAAGCATCTTGGAGTTGGAATCTATGTTCTGTTAAAACGGTCAAAGGCTTTGACTCGATCAGGAACGAATAGAAACAATGCGTTTACAAGTAAACTGGTGGGAGCGTAATTGCAATTCTCAAACTGTATGTTAAGAACGTACTTAATCTCATAAACGACGTTCCGACGCTAAAGTCTTGCCAAGATTTGGGTCGGAAGTCAAATTTAACGATAGACATGGGAGAAGTCGCGTGAGTTCTTGGAATATGGATCCATTGAAATGGATCAGAAGAGCTAATTGGATCGTGTCAGAACCATTATGGTTATAAGGTACTGGACAGTTCCAATATGCATGATTCCAAGAATGGCTTCACACCAAAGGTCTTATGGCAATGATCTTAGCAAGATGAAGTGTCTTGGACACTGGCTGAGCTAGTGTCTATGAGTGAGATTCCTTTTGCTCATGCAATAGAATCCATCAATGAATGCCATATTTGCGCTCGTCTAAATGCAGCTGATGCATAAAGCATGACGAGCAGATACCAATTTGTTCCAGTAAGAGTCACTGGACAGTTGTAAGGAATATCCCCAAATGTTTGAAAAAAACACACTAAGGATAGGTTCTTGTACAACTGAGAAAAGACGAATCAGTTGTCAACTGAGTAGTTAGACGGACAAAGATGACTCCCGGTTTTCACCTGGTTATGTTATTTTGCCTGTGTAACGGTACTGTCTGTTGGAAAAGTTTCCAAGCAGAGGACCGTAGAATAGTGCTTATTAAAGAATAGCGGTGTGGTTTGTTGGAATGGTTCCAAGCAAGAACACCGCAGCATCTCTCACAACCTAAGCACGAGTTGAACACTGTTGTTGTAGGTGCTAGACATCTGAAGACTTGGTCTTGATTCTAGTGGGAGTTAGTTTAGTTATGATGTTCAGATAAATATGATATGGTCATGTTTATAAAAAAAAGAAAAAACTGACATCAACATTATTTGACTATTGGATAATTAAATAATGGTCCCAAAATAAGTTTATGTCATATTATAGGCCATCAAGTTGAGGACTTGATCATGAAACCCTATAAGTAACAAATGACATAAATTATGATGTGTCCTTAGTCGAGGTTGTTAAAGTGGGACAATAACAACCGCGAGAGACTAGCTTGTGAGGTGACTGTTGACTAAGTTTCATGGAGTCAATGATATGAGTATCACAGTCAGTCACATAGATATATGTTGGTGAACATATGATCGGACGTGACCCGCTAATGAGAAGTCTCCAGGATAGTTATATCTGTGTCATGAGAGGTTCTCATTACGACTATTGAGTATAGTCCTTAGACCTGAGTTCATCATGCTTTCTTGCATATGAATTGGTGCACCTTGACCTTGTCAAACGTTGATCCGTAACTGGCGGCTATAAAGGCACTGCTCAGGTGTATCATGAAGTGTGTAAAGGAACGGGGATGGAACAAGATGGGATTTGTCCCTCCTGAATAACGGGAGATAAATATCTCAGGGCCTATCGAAGATTTTATGATGAGAAAATGTGTGGCCGCACTCAAACGAACTGTAGTTCAGTTGTTTGTTTTGTTCAGTATAGATCAGGAGTTCGATAAACATGATATTGGCTTAATAAGAATGACACTAATCTTGTCTTATGCCAAATCGAAATATAGAGACAAAAGGATTGTAGGAATTGATGATTCCAGTACAAGTGGGAGATTGTTGGGATTGTGTCCTGAAATCACACTTGTACTCACTCCTAATAGTAGTTGTGTATCGAGATCAATCGTTTGTATAATACTGGTGATTGTAATGCTTTGCTAGAAGCCTCTTGTAATCTGTAAGTTGTAGACTTACTGCCAGTATTATATGATCCTATAGGGTCACACACCTAAGCAATCTGGAAGCTAACATATGGTAATGATCATTTGATAATGATCACGTTGATGTGTATTGGATACACATTGACATAGAGTTTTATGATGTATGTGTCGATCGATACATGAGTGTGTCGATCGATGCAGGCTTTTCGAGAAGGTGTGTCGATCGACACAGTAAGTGTGTCGATCGATGCATATCGGGTTTTGACATAAACGAGTCGGGCTTCTCCGACAGTTTTGGTGATGTCATTTCCAGGTCGATATATAAAGGTTTATATGGTGGACCTGAACCCTAGCCGTCACTGGAATTCTCAGAGAGAAAAGCAGAGACATCGAAAACTCATTCCCTGAATCCGACACTAGCATCCCGGCGTTCCAGGTTGTGTGAGTGTGTGCTTGGTAGAGGCGAAGCACTTGATTCGCTAGATCTCGTTCACCATTCCATTCCGCTGCCAGATCTGAGGTAAGAACGAGGTTGGTAATTTCAATATAACAAACCCTAGATCCTAGGAGGATCCAACAATACTAACTTTAGTTTTTAAAACCTCGATAATCAGGGTACAAGAATACATGCAACTCTCGATCAGCACATGGCAAGGAAATTTGGTCAAACGTTGTTTGAAGATGAGGCAATTTGTATTGAAAGATTTGGACGTGTCACATATTCAAATGAATATAAGACTAATCCTCTGCCTTTTAAAATGACGTTTACAAATCAGACCAAAATCATATTATGTGAGGACGTTCCTGAAAAGGTGGAAGAGAAATATTTTGTTCGTTTTGATGAGATTCTCGCTGGTGATTTTGAGAAAAATGTCTTGATCGGTTCGTTATCTTTAACATGCTTAGTTTTGTTAAAAAATAATTTGACTATGTATTTATACATTATTTTTTACAATTGTTTGCAGACGTTATTGGTCAAATCGTTGCTCTAGGGTCGCTAGATAATGTCAGGAAACAAAATGGAATGAGCACAAAAAGATTAAACATTGAGCTCAGAAACGATTCGTAAGTGTACATGTATTATATTATATACTATTTTAACTTTTTTTATTCATATATTGTATCTCATTGATTTGCAGAGATTTAGTTTAATTGTACACTGTGGGGTGAATATGCTCAACAAGTTTTTGATTTCAATGCAAATAATGAAGGAGGTGAAATCATTTTTGTCATGAGATTTGCAAGCTGCAAATCTTATCAAGGTCAATTATCCGCGGTTTATCATTAATATTTGTTGCTTATAGTTATTTAGTTTAGATCTAAATAATTTGATATATTAATCATGTCTTCTTTTAAAACGAAGATGAATGGTCCATATCCAGTGGATTTAATTCAACCAAAGTTCTTCTCAATCCAAACAGTTCTTACGTCAACAAGTTTCGCAAGAGGTAAGATTTGTTGTCTTAAAAATATTTTGTTTTATAAATATTTTTATTTAACTAAGATATGGACATGTGTTTTTTTTTAATAAAAAGCTTACCATCAGATAATCTAATGATTACCAATGGTGAATCAAGTCAACTTTCACTTGGATCGAATACGACCCTGTATGATGAGTTTTTCGGCAAAAAGAACAAGAAACTTACAATATGAGAGATTGTAGTTGATTACAAGGTTAGCATATTGATAGGTTCTAAGTTTTACCCTATTCTAAACTGCAAGTGAACAACAATGTCAAAGTAGTATATAGGGTTATCGAATCCACAGGGACACTTGGTCTCAATAGATCAGAACAGTAGAGACTAATACTAGAAAGAAAGCAATGTAATTGAATTAAAAGCGGTGCGAGAAAGTAAATCAGTAGCAGAGATTAACGGTTGTGGAAGCAATAAACTAAAAGCGTCAAGCCTAGGGTATTCTCAGGAAATCAGACAAGCAGACAGTTCATTCAGCAAGGATCTAATTAAGCACAGTTCTAGAACTCAAAACACATATATAGAATTAACCAAATTCCTTTGCGATAATTCTCTAAGTCTAAGTGCAGCAAACCAAACTTTCGTTTGCGAGAACTAACAGATTAAACTAGCATTAATCCCAAGTTTGATATGTTCACAATTATCCTAAACCAAACTTCCGTTTGCGCAAAGTTTAATTGCCCAATTTAATTAGTTCAGATTCCTAAACCCCACTTCCGTGACGTATTTAGCAACCTAAGATCTAGATTCTAATTGATCAGGTTAGAACTAGATTTAAGCACAATTAAATTGAAGAACAGATATAGTTTGAATCCTTAACTGAATTTGAACAAGTCTAGCAAGTCATGAAATCCTATGTGAGAAACCCTAAACCTAACAAGGAATCTACTCAGACATAGATAATGAAAACATGATCATATGATGAATAAATTGCATAAAAGAATAAGAGTAAAAGGGGTTCGAAATCTTCTCCAAATACAGATGATGTAACAGGTTCAAATCAGCCCCAAAAGCTCTAAAAATCCTCTGCTCTTAATTATGAAAGCGTAATGTAAAGCGTATCTAATTAAAACACTAAAAACTCTATTATATAGGTCTAATCTCGGCCAGGGGCTTCTTTGTAAATATCAGGAACTTCTGGATCAAAGTGCAATATCTTGATTCTTCTAAACCGCCGAGTTTTGGCCCATCTCGCTGGTGCATCGACCGTTGCAGGTGTGCAACGATCGACACCTTTCTCTGTTTCGGACAGTGAACTCAATCTCTCGTCCAAACACTCCAAAAATCTCCAAAAAGCTCCATTATCTCCAATTCAGCTCCAAACCTGATTATACCTGTAAAAGACTCTAAAAGAACACAAAAGACACTAAAAACACAACTATATCATGGCATAAAACCGGTAAAAACCATGATATATCAACTCCCCCACACTTAGCCTTTGCTTGCCCTCAAGCAAAACATAGAACTAAAACATGGTGAAGAGGTTTGAAAACTCTTCAGAAACTCATTTCATCCTAGAAGCTACAATACTCAGATTCCCCTTAGTAAACCACTGCAAGAATCAATCACAGGATATCAAGACCAACATGTACTTCCCCCACACTTAGCAACTGTCCTAGGTAAACTCCACAATCACATTCAAGCATTCAAATTCTCCCTACTGACTTCTGCAAGTATTTAAGTGCGGTCTCACCTAAGGAGTATCGATCAAAGGGCACATGGATTCTTACCTTATCAGCTATAGACCACCATACTATCTTTCTCTAGTCCCTTTCTTCTCTTTCCCTTATTTAACAACTGATTTTTCCCCACTGGGTATCATTTTTTTTTTTTATCAGTGTTCTTCCCGTTATGGGGTGTACCTTGGACACATTCCATGGATCACATGAGAGAAAATAGTGTTTGCTACCATTCTCATGACCACTTCGGAGTTACTAACTCATCCTCGGTTTATTATTATATTTTTTTTTACTTTATAGAAGGGGAGAAGGGAACTAAATAGGATAGGTTGACAGGCTGTGTCAGAACTAACAGGGAATCCGACACAGAGTATACCAAGCCCTTAGGTGAGAAATCTAAGTCAGTATTAAATTGAAGTCAGTAAAAGGATCCTCTGATACCTGAAGTGATGTGGGTGTTCCCAGTAGGTTGATCTGTGATGGGGTTTTCTAATAGTCATAGATAGATCCTGCAACTTCATCCCAATGGTTACTTAAGTTCCTGCAAGTCTTGTAAATCTTCTCAGAAAATCATAGTTTCTTACTTAAACAATTTTGACTCAATAAAACAAATTTTTTTTGAAAAACGGACTGACTCTTAAGAAAACAGAAAACAAAAGTCAGTAGCACCTCCCCCACACTTAAGACACACTGTCCCCAGTAGTGTCCAGCGAAGGATCGGTAAAAAGAAAGAAAAATTGTTAAAGTTCTGTTGAGTTCTGTCGGGTTTACCTCTATCGCTCATGCATCGATCGTTGCACTAAGTGCATCGACCGTTACTTGGCGATTTTCGTGTATGGTCGATCGTTGCTCAGGACCGCAACGATCGCTGCAATGCGATTCCTTTCGTGTTGTGACGATCGACACAGAAGTGCGTCGATCGACGCATTGCGAATTTGTCCGAGACCTGCAAACATAAACTCACCAAAAACAAAAACAAACGTAAAATCCTAACAAAAACACCAAAAATTAAGTAGAAAAACACCAGTACCTAATGGTGGGTTGCCTCCCACCCAGCGCTTGTTTAAGGTCAATAGCTTGACCGGACGGATGGGAATTTTCAAGTGGAGGGAGCATGATCCAGGGGCAAAATCTGACCTCTTGGAATCTCGGCCTTAGCCCAATAGTGTTTTACCCTCTGCCCATTTACAGCAAACTCATTACCTTCCTTGCCAATTAAAATGACAGCTCCATATGGACGCACTTCTTTGATCGTGTAGGGTCCAGACCATCTTGATTTCAGCTTGCCTAGAAACAAATGCAAGCGAGAATTGTATAACAGTACCTGATCGTTAGGCTTAAACCGTCTAGAGACAATCTTTTTGTCATGATAAGCCTTAGTCCTTTCCTTGTACAACTTTGAGTTCTCATAGGCAAAATGTCTAATCTCATCCAACTCATTGAGTTGTATCAATCTCCTCTCTGCAGCTGGTTTGAGGTCAAAGTTCATCTGTTTTACAGCCCATGCTGCCTTGTGCTCAAGTTCTACTGGCAGATGACATGCTTTCCCATACAGCAAATGGAATGGAGTAGTCCCCAATGTTGTTTTAAACGCAGTCTTGTAGGCCCATAAAGCATCATCAAGCTTAGCTGCCCAATCTTTCCTTGTCTTCCCAACTGTCTTCTCCAAGATCTCCTTGATTTGTCTGTTAGAAACTTCTACCTGTCCACTAGTCTGTGGGTGATAAGGAGTAGCAACTCGGTGATGCACTCCGTGCTTCTTCAGGAGCTTCTCAAAAACCTTATTAATAAAGTGAGATCCTCCATCACTAATTACTATCCGAGGTACTCCAAATCTAGGGAATATGATGGATTTAAACAGCTTAATGACTACTGAAGAGTCATTGGTTGGACTAGCTATTGCTTCTACCCACTTAGATACATAATCCACAGCAACTAATATGAATTTATTCCCATAAGATGAGGGAAAGGGACCCATAAAGTCTATGCCCCAGCAATCAAAAACCTCAACCTCAAGAATGAAATTCTGAGGCATCTCATGCTTCCTGCTGATTTTCCCTCTCCTCTGGCAGGCATCACAATGAGAAACAAAGGAGTGAGCATCAGCGAACATTGTAGGCCACCAGAAACCTGCTTGCAAAACCTTAGACACTGTTTTGAAAGTAGCAAAATGTCCTGCATAATCTGATCCGTGGCAGTGGAATAGGATATCTGGAACCTCCGACTCAGCAACACATCTTCTATAAAGGCCATATGAACAATGCTTATAGAGGTAATGTTCATCCCAATAGTACCTCCTAAGTTCTCTGAAGAACCTCTTCTTTTCATACCCTTTCAGATTATCTGGTTTAGTCTCTGCAGCCAGATAATTGGCTATGTCTGCATACCATGGTCGATCATTTGTTGCGACAGCATTAATCTCAAACTCATGCTTTCCAATCCGTACCGTAAAAGTTTATGGGTCTGTATCCGCGCTGCAACGATCGTCACAGTCGGGTGTATCGATCGTCGTTGTCCCGATAGGTGTATCGATCGACGCTGACGTAGCATCGATCGACGCAACGCGATTAATCCGACAGTTTTGCAGGTTTCTGTCCAAATCTGTCTCACAGATTGTCCCAACCATATTGACGTTTTCTTCAGGCAAATAGTCATTAATTGGCACATCCTCCTCAACTAGCATCCTCGAAAGATGGTCAGCAACTCCATTCTCAACCCCTTTCTTATCTCTCACTTCAATATCAAATTCCTGAAGCAACAGGATCCATCTCAACAGTCTTGGCTTGGCATCCTTCTTCTGCATCAGATACTTCAGGGCTGAATGATCAGTGTGTACAATCACCTTGGAGCCAACAAGATAAGAGCGAAATTTCTCAAATGCAAAGACAACTGCCAGCAACTCCTTCTCCGTAGTGGCATAGTTTCTTTGTGCATCATCCAGTGTCCTACTGGCATAATAGATAGCATGAAGTTTCTATCTTTCTTTTGTCCAAGAACAGCTCCTACAGCAAAATCACTTGCATCACACATTACTTCGAAAGGCAAATCCCAATCCGGTGGCTGAACTATGGGAGCACTCACTAATGCCTGCTTGATCTGTTCAAATGCAGTTTGGCAATCTGCAGTGAACTCAAATTTGGTGTCTTTACACAGCAAATCAGTTAGTGGCCTAGCAATCCTACTAAAATCCTTGATGAACCGTCTATAGAAGCCAGCATGTCCAAGAAAGCTTATAATAGACTTAACAGAATCAGGTGCCTGCAGGTTAGTCATCACCTCGATTTTAGCGCGGTCCACCTCTATTCCTGCTTCGGACACTTTATGTCCAAGCACAATGCCATCTCTGACCATGAAATGACACTTCTCCCAGTTTAGAACTAAGTGCTTCTCTTCGCATCTTGTCAGAACCTTGCACAAATTATCTAAGCACTCATTATAGGATGATCCATATACTGAGAAATCATCCATGAATACTTCCATAAAATCCTCAATCATATCTGTGAATATGGACATCATGCATCTCTGGAAAGTGGTTGGTGCATTGCAAAGTCCAAAAGGCATCCTACGGTAAGCAAAAGTCCCATATGGACAAGTAAAAGTGGTCTTTCCCTGATCCTCTGGATGGATGGGAATCTGAAAAAACCTGAGTAGCCATCTAAGAAGCAGTAGTAAGGATGATTTGCTAACCTTTCGAGCATCTGATCAATAAAAGGCAAAGGAAAATGATCTTTCCTGGTAGCAGCATTAAGCTTCCTGTAGTCTATGCACATCCTGTGTCCTGTCACAGTCCTAGTAGGAATCAGCTCGTTCTTCTCATTCTTCACGACTGTAACACCGCCCTTCTTTGGCACTACATGGACTGGACTCACCCAATCACTGTCAGAGATAGGATATATAATTCCAGCGTCAAGGAGTTTCATAATCTCCTTTTTGACTACTTCTTGCAGATTAGGATTAAGTCTCCTCTGATGTTCGATTGATGTCTTGGACTCATCCTCAAGATGTATCCGGTGCATGCACAGCTCCGGTGAGATACCTGAAATATCATTAAGGGAATAGCCAAGAGCTTTGCGATGCTTGCGCAGCTTGCTTAGCAGTAAGGTGAGCTCTGCGTTGTTCAGGCTAGCATTAACAATCACTGGGTATGTTGAATTTGGTCCAAGAAAGGCGTACCTTAGCCCGGATAGAAGTTGTTTCAGATCTATTTTCGGAGCCTTTTCTTCTGCCCAGTCTCTGTCGTCTTGCAACGATCGTTGCTTAGATGGTGTCGATCGTTGCAGTCCCGCGTCAGATACTTCTACCTGCATTGCAACCTCGACAGAATCCATCAATCTTGTATAGCACATCGCAGGCTCGTCCTGTAGGTATTCCAACTCCAAAATAGAGCTCAGTAAAGCCCTTTCTAGTGGATCCTCAGCATGAGATTGATGGAAGTACTCTGCAGCCAAATCACCCAATGTGTCCACATAGAAGGTTTGCCCGTCGATGGTTGGTCTCTTTACCAGTTTGTTCATGTCAAAACTCATCTTCAGATCTCCCACATTTAGAACTATTTTGCCTCCCTGACAGTCAATCATCGCACCAGCTGTTGCTAAGAAAGATCTGCCTAGAATCAATGGGTCTTTTGGCTCCTGTCCATATTGTAGAACCACAAAATCAGTTGGGATCACACACTTGCCAACCGTTATAGGCACATCCTCTATTACTCCTTCGGGAATCCTGACTGATCTGTCTGCCAAAACCAGTGATATCCTAGTTGGTATAAAATCTGTCATCCCTAGTCTTTTAGCAACTGAAAGGGGCATCAGATTTACACTGGAGCCAAGATCACATAGGGACCTTTCGAACCTCTCCTTGTAGATAGCACAATCTAATACGAAGCTTCCTGGATCTTTTAATTTCTCTGGAATTCTGCCTTGAACCACTGCACTACATACTTCATTGAGCATCATTATACTTTCTTCATCAGACCATTTTCCAGAAATTGCATCCTTAAGGCATCTCTTCATCATGGGGGAAGTTTCAATGGAATCCAACAAGGGTACTTCAACCTTTACCTTTTTTATGAACTCCTTCCATTTTGCATACTGCCTATCATTCTTAGCTTTTCTGGGGTTCTTGGGATAAGGTATCTTAGGCTTGTATACCCTTTCAGCCGACTGTTTTGGTTTTTCAGTACTCGAACTTTCTGCAGTCACCTTGTGTCGATCGTTGCTCTTATCGCATCGATCGATGCTAGGCGACTTTGTTACGACCTCCGGTTCCTTGATTTCGCTTGGCAACGATCGTTTCTTAGATGCATCGATCGATTCTCGGCGAATATCGCGTATCTCATCTTCCAACTCTTCAATTTCCACGAGTTCCTCAACGCTTAACTGCTTTTTCTGGCCAGATGACAGCTCTTTACCACTTCTCAATGTCACGGCATTGCATTGGTACTTAGGATTGGCATCAGTCCTTCCCGGGAGATATCCCTCTTCCCTTTGAGCATGTCCAGCAGTTCTTGCAACTTTAGCATCAAGCTCTTTCATGTGTGTGTTCAAACTCTCAAACTTCCCATTCAGCTCCCTGTAGATTGTATCCATCTTCGCGTCAGCATCTGCTGCATACTTAGTCTGACTCTCCATTAGCTGTCTTAGCATCATCTCTACTTTACTCTCAGACTCATTGGCTTTCTTAAAACCACCTTGCTGAACTCCATTTGAGAATCTGTTTCCCTGTTGATTTCTAAATCTACTACCTTGGAAACCAGAACCTCCCATGTAATTCACTTCTTCTTCCTGAGTGTCCTCCTCAGTCTGAATTGCCTCTACATCTTGGGTAGAGTGGACAGATTTCTTACTTGTTAGGAGATCGTACACTGTGTCTAGCCTAGATCTAATCTCAGTCATGTTAGATTCCTCTATACTTCCACCGGATTTCTTTCTCTTTTCATCTATAGTCTTGCAACTGTAGCTGCTAATCAGGTTCCCAATCAACTGCTTAGCTTGTGTAGGAGTCCTGGTGTTGAAATTAGCATTACTGGAATTATCCAGCGCAGTCTGATAAGGGAGATCTATGCCTCTGAAGAAGATACCAATCAGCTGTACTTCTGTGAATCCATGGTGTGGACAGTCACGCTGATACTGCTTAAATCTCATCCAGGCAGTCTTCAAGGGCTCCACAGCACCTTGGGAAAAAGTGAGTATGTCCTGTCTGGACTGGTCTGAACGCGCATCATCATAAAAGTGACGCAGGAACTCACTCGGCTGCCCAAGTAGTATACTGACCAGGTGCCAGTTGTCTCAGCCATGCACTAGCGTCTCCAGCAAGACTGTGCGGAAATAGCTTAAGGAACAGATAGTCCGGGCATACTCCTTCATACTTCATGCCAGTGACTATGTCCTCAAACTTGTCAATGTGATCCATAGGCTGCTCTGCTTGAAGACCATGAAAAGCAATCTGTCTCATCAGCTGGTAGTAGATGGTCTTTACCTCAAAATCATTCCTCTCAAAAGCAGGAAGCACTAGAGCTGCTCGGTTTGCATGAAACTCATCAGGTCTGTTGTAGTCAGCTAGTGTCCTCTCATGAACCACCATCTTTCTACCTTGGGCCTGTCCTTGACCCTGGTTTTGGTTCAGCTCCTGTTGCTGTTGCTCAGGAGGATCAGGGATGACATTCCCTTCAGCATCAACCCGATGCCCAGCAGCATTGTACGGGTTGTTATCTCGGTCCCTCAGGGTACCTTCAGCATCTGGTATCAAGATCAGACGTTCTTGTACCATTCTCTCTCTCTTTTCTCTTCTGATAGTCCTTTCTAGACGTCCAAGTTCCTCTAGTCCGAGATTAAGCAAGCTCGAGTTCGGATTACTTCGATTTTTCTGCGTTGGCATAAACTGTCTGTAATCGTCCAGCAACGATCGATGCTATCAGTGCAACGATCGATTCAATCTCAGAATCGCCTAGTGACGATCGACACAAGGGATGCAACGATCGACGCAAGGCGAAAGTTGTACCTGCGACAGAAAGAAAGAGAGAAAAAGTTAGCAAAATATAAATACAAAACGAAAAAGCAAAAACAAAAAGAAAAATTTCTAGTAAAAACCCTAAGTTCGGTCCTATCGAAGACTCTAAGAGTCCCCGGCAACGGCGCCAAAAACTTGATAGGTTCTAAGTTTTACCCTATTCTAAACTGCAAGTGAACAGCAATGTCAAAGTAGTATATAGGGTTATCGAATCCACAGGGACACTTGGTCTCAATAGATCAGAACAGTAGAGACTAATACTAGAAAGAAAGCAATGTAATTGAATTAAAAGCGGTGCGAGAAAGTAAATCAGTAGCAGAGATTAACGGTTGTGGAAGCAATAAACTAAAAGCGTCAAGCCTAGGGTATTCTCAGGAAATCAGACAAGCAGACAGTTCATTCAGCAAGGATCTAATTAAGCACAGTTCTAGAACTCAAAACACAGATATAGAATTAACCAAATTCCTTTGCGATAATTCTCTAAGTCTAAGTGCAGCAAACCAAACTTTCGTTTGCGAGAACTAACAGATTAAACTAGCATTAATCCCAAGTTTGATATGTTCACAATTATCCTAAACCAAACTTCTGTTTGCGCAAAGTTTAATTGCCCAATTTAATTAGTTCAGATTCCTAAACCCCACTTCCGTGACGTATTTAGCAACCTAAGATCTAGATTCTAATTGATCAGGTTAGAACTAGCTTTAAGCACAATTAAATTGAAGAACAGATATAGTTTGAATCCTTAACTGAATTTGAACAAGTCTAGCAAGTCATGAAATCCTATGTGAGAAACCCTAAACCTAACAAGGAATCTACTCAGACATAGATAATGAAAACATGATCATATGATGAATAAATTGCATAAAAGAATAAGAGTAAAAGGGGTTCGAAATCTTCTCCAAATACAGATGATGTAACAGGTTCAGATCAGCCCCAAAAGCTCTAAAAATCCTCTGCTCTTAATTATGAAAGCGTAATGTAAAGCGTATCTAATTAAAACACTAAAAACTCTATTATATAGGTCTAATCTCGGCCAGGGGCTTCTTTGTAAATATCAGGAACTTCTGGATCAAAGTGCAATATCTTGATTCTTCTAAACCGCCGAGTTTTGGCCCATCTCGATGGTGCATCGACCGTTGCAGGTGTGCAACGATCGACACCTTTCTCTGTTTCGGACAGTGAACTCAATCTCTCGGCCAAACACTCCAAAAATCTCCAAAAAGCTCCATTATCTCCAATTCAGCTCCAAACCTGATTATACCTGTAAAAGACTCTAAAAGAACACAAAAGACACTAAAAACACAACTATATCATGGCATAAAACCGGTAAAAACCATGATATATCACATACTTTCCCTAAGAGTATTTTTTTGAAAAATCTGAAATCAATTGATTTATTGATATGTCAATGTGTTGTAATTATTTAAGCAAAATATGCATTACATGTGCCACCATTAATTCAATTGATGTGAGTCAAAGTTGGTACTATGCTGCATGTGCTATATACAATAAGAAGGTGTACGATGCAAGTAATGATGAGGACGATGGAAAACCAGTTGAGTTTGATTGGCTTAGTCCGACGAGTTGACGATTTGGAAGTCATTCATAAAACAGGTCCAAATCCATTTAAGATTAAATTTTAACTTATTGATGAAAGGTATTTAATAATCTCTAAACATATAAGATACGCTTTTATGAGTTTATAGATTAGACAAATGTGTTGATTGTTTTATGTGTAGTGGCAATGTCATTCTCTGCGTTCTGTTTGGTAACCATGCAAAGCAATTGTACAAGGCAATCAAACATGGACCTGATTCTATTCAATGTTGTGTTATGCGTTTCTGTAAGATTGACGGATACCCAGGTTCTTTTACCTAATCTATGTCATTATTATGCATTGTATGTTTTAATTACTAGCAACTCACCTCTAATTATATTTAGTTATACACTTTAAACATAGGTAAAAAGTTTGTCACATCTGTTGATGAAATAATTGAAGTGCTTATTGACAATGATATTCTGGCCATTAAGAAGTGGGACTATTTTATGTAAGTTTTAAATTAAATCACTCATACATAATATTAATCATTTGGATATAAATCTCTGACTAATTGTTTTTCCGATCAATTGAAGGTACAAGTGGCATCTCTGAAGAATTTAGAACCATGATTAAGATCATTATTCGAAAAGTGAATGATTTGTCATAGTTAGTTCACTGATTTATATTTTATTTTGATGTAACGACTATTTGATTTGATTTTTATTATTAATTATTTTTTCCATTTTATTTGATTATACAAATTCTCATATAAAACTATACAACAAAATATCGTAATACCAACTTATTCATAACCGGGGCCATTGAAGAATCACTGTAGATGTTACATGTTCTTAATGTTGTTTTTAGAATAATACATGACGATAACTGTCTAACGATATATGTATAAATATCATTCACGTATGCACAAGTAATAGTACATATTAATCAATTAATATATATATAATTTCTATACTCATTAGTATCGCCTATAATATATGTATAGTTACAGATCTAGATATTAATTTAGATACATTAATATTTACTTAAAATTTTTATTTCTAAAATTTCTTAACAAACTTTCTTATCAGATATTCTGTTATATATTCTTCTAAAAACCAAAAAATCGTTTGTTATAGATGAGGAAATGTTCCATAGTATATTAATATTCTACTTTACTAACTTAGAACTAAATCAATGGAAATATATATATATATATATATATATATATATAATTTGTAGATTTCAAATCGCAACTATGATATCATGGATTCAGAAGGTACGGATTTTCTTGAAAACAGAGAATTAACAAATATTTCGGATTTACAGTGTGTTTTAGCTAAATGGCGAATCAAAGCTCGAATTCTTAGAAAGTGGAGCAAGTTTATTTCCCCATCCGTTCCAACGATTGATCTCATATTGGTAGACGAACGGGTTAGTGTTCAGATATCGATTACTAATCTATATTCAGCTCTTAGAAGTCTGTTCATGCTATATTTGTGTAAGGTCACTTTATTCTTATAAAATTTCCGTGCATGGTTCTAAAATTCATGCAATAATTCCTAAGAAATTATGGCAACCATCTTGGAAGAGAATTATTATTGAGGATACTACACTTATCATTCAAACGTTTAATGTTCGTTTTTGTACGAATTATCTTCGCGAAACATCTCATCCTCGGGAAATTTTGTTTACTGAGCAAACATCCCTAGAGAGGGCTGCCGGTGGGGTTGATAGTTTTTTCTTTCATTTTGTCCTATTCACTAAAATTTTCATGGGCGAAGATAAAATTAATACAAGTCTTGGTAGGTGTGTTTATAATTTTATTTTATAAAATATATCATTGCTATATTAATTCGTTCCGAATTTTAATTTTTTTTCTTTTCATTTTTTGGTTAGATGTCTTCGTAAGAGTTATTAATGTTGCTGCTCTGCAGCGATGGTACCTTCCATCAGGTTTCTCTTGGAAAAATATTCATTTTGATTTGATGGATAGCAGGTTAGATACATAAGTGCTTATTTAGTTTGTTATAGATTAGACAATAATTTAACTGTGTGATTCATGTATTATATTATAATGTTTATGTCATTATTTTGATTGCAGAGGTGATATTTTACATTGCAAATTGACTGATACGTATGCACGTGATTTTGCTACCGATTTTTCGATCAATTGGTCTAAGTGCAACCATGATTATCCAGTAATCTGTGTCATACAATTTGAGATTCTTAGCTTGCATGAAAGTAATTACTTTATAAATTATTATAACAAATTTTAAAAAGGATACCGAAAGAATAGAAGCCTCCATAACTCTAGTTTATATATGTTGACATTTGTGCATGGGCGAGTACATTTGTAAACAAGCTCATTGGTCCAGAATATTTATAGATACTCAAGATGTCCATGTTCAAGGAATGAAGAAAGCAATTATTAACAAGAATATTTAATATTCTAAAATTTATATTTACATATACAATATTTTTTTTATAGTTCAAATTATTTGCTAAGTAAGTTAAGCGGTTTGTTAAGAATATTCTTAGCTATTGTCATCTGTTTTATTCATCCGCAAAAATTAACATTACAAGGGAAATTAATAAAAAAAAATTAACTATTATCCTTCGTTTATAAATTGCTTAACTATTTTCCTGCGTTTTATTTATCCCAAAATAATTGATATTACAAGTCGGACTACTCAATATTCTAAACATAAAATAATTTTTTCAAACAAGTTCGACCAAACCAAAGCTTGACTTGTGATAATGGTTTCTTTCCGCCAGAAACCGAACCTCTTTCTCGACAGACGATTTGTAGTCTTTTCACAGTCAGCGTCTATGAGATAGAAATTATTTTGAGATCAACACCGAAACTAACGTTCCTTAAAATTAAGGAACTCAGAGGAATCGATCTCAAACAATCATCTCGCCACCGACTGGCCTTTCTTGAAAGATAATTTTGTCTGTCGAGCTCGCAAGACGTTTCCCTGATAGTAAGCTGCACAGATGGGAACCATGATGAAATCAACACCGGTCAGAGGATCTTCATGGGGTAAAAAGAATTCTGAAACAGTGTGGCAACGATTCCAAAACGGCCATCTAGCGACCAACCAATTTTATCTGAACATCTTTCCAAAAGAGCAATTTTTTTCCACGTCTTCCGGGACAAGTCCACTCCGATTTGGTACAATCAGTTGCTCTAAATAAAAATAAATAAATATATATATCAGGGTTCTTATTTTCGAAGATCCAAAACAAAAATATAAAAGTAGGTAGTCACTTATGCGAAAAATAACCGATCTCGGAATAGCGGACCACAACATGTTACTGAAATTAACGACGCATCATATCGATCCAAATGAAGGATATGAGCGACGCCCTTAAGTTTGGAAGAGCAACAAACAGAAGGAACCATCGGGACAAATCTATTTAATGACGAGTTACCCCTTACAAAAAAACCAAAAATTCATCAACGAACTCGATCATGCATGACTCCGGAGGTCGACACAGATTCGAACAGAAGAAAAACGATGAAAATGTTTGCATGTATAATTTAGGAATAAAGATAAAAGCCAGAAAACAAATGGAAGTTTTGGTATAACCGAGGGAATGGAAGAAGTGAGTATGGTGAAAAGTGATGATAGTATATGCTATATTTAAAGCAGAAGAGATGATCGTTATCGAAGAGAACCTCACGCATTGTCAATCTTTATTTAAAGCGACACGACATTCTGTGTACGCGGAGCACATTCATTGGTTCAAGAAAATGTGGTTTAAATAAGCTTTACATTCTTAAATATACAAATATTAAACAAAAAATATGTCTTACAAAAACCGAATGTTTATATACTGCTTTTAGTTTTTCCATACATAAAATGCTATAATATTTTCATATCAATATATACTTATTCTTTTATGCTTCCGATCCGAATATAATAATTCGGATATGCATATGAAACTATGAATGTTTATCTTGATACTAATCAAGAAATACACCTAAATTAATTAACAACAGAATAATGTCCGCACATGCGTGCGGATCGATCACCTAGTTCTACAAACATGCATATACAGTGATAGAAGTCGAGGTACGCAGAAATCCGTGGGAAGATTCGTATACGTACGGTATGGTATATCTACGTGTATAAGCTTGTAGGCATGTGACGTACTTTTGCACGTATCAGTTTTCCCGCCCAATTTTTGTTTGTTTCTTTGTTTGTTTGTCTCTCTGTACAATCCAAAAACCGAGAACTGTTGAATTGAAATTTGAAAGCCCTAAAAACACACACACACACACACACTCTCTCTCTCTCTCGATCGCTGGATATGAAGGTCGACATCAGAAGTGCAGATTTTTCGAGGTGAGTTGCGAGTCTCTCGTGACCCAACAGTTACCAACATTTACTTTCCTAGTTCGATTGGTTGATTGATTCGTGAATTTCGAGAGTTCTTCTTGTCTGATTCGGAGTATGATTAGATTCTCCATTATCGTCAATTTCTATATAATCAACACTATTTTAATTTGAAATTGCATTCTTTTTCCGTTACGAAGAACCATTAGCACAGATTCGTTGATTTCGAGGCTTTCCATTATTGGATTCTCCGTAATATTTTAATTTGGCTAAGACTTTGGATTATTATTCCATTACCATTTGATTCACATTGGTTTGTTGATTTCGAGAACAATTTCTCGATGTGGGTTCTTCATAATAGAATAGTCGTAGCAGTTACTTTATGATCAACATTTTTTTTTAGATTGATTCAGACAATTGGATTTTCCATAAAGAAGAACCCTAAATACAGATTGGTTAACTAATTCGAGGGCATTTTTGTTTCCTCGATACTAGTAGTAGATTCTAAGCAGCAAAACAAACATTGTTTAAAGTTGAACACACATCCATCTGCGTGATTCTCTTCTTATTTGTGACCATAGTTAGGTTCTGTTGCTTCTTCTTTTACTGCAACTTCATGCTTCTCATCCTGCAAAATCAAAAGAACTATTAAGACAATTTAGCTTGTGAATCTTGTTGATTTTGTTAATTTTCATGTCAAAGGAATAGCTTAGAATATAAGAGAAATATCTTAAATTTTAGTTGAAAGTTCTGGCTCTAAATCTTATAATATCTGAGAAAGCTCTGTTTTTAATCTAAAATATGTTAGTATTAGATATTGTTTCTGGAAGTTTCTTGGGCAAGATGTGGGAATCAGTTAATATTAGATACCAAACTGAGATGGAATGATTCTAGGCATATTTCTTGAGCAAGCTAGCCTGAGGAACACTGAGAAGAAAACACTTGCCACATTTAGAGACTCACATTACTTAGCATGACAAGTCAGCGAATCTTTGTAAAGTAAACAAAGCTTTATGCTGAAACAGACATTGCCTTTTTTATGTGATTTGGTCTAATATGTATATTGTCATGGCATAGGAATATAACATAAGTGGGCTATTATGGATATAAACAAAATTGATTAGCTGTAATTATCACAAAATGTGTCTAATTAGGTTGCAAAATATAAAGTACCTTTTTTCCTCATCACGCACCCTGCCTTTGGTGCTGCCTCCAGTAGTCTTGTAGTTAGGGAATTGCACGTGCCCATTCTCAATGCTTTCGATGTCACGCACGAGAAGGTCGTATTGTCTCTTAGCTTCATCTGGTGTTGTCCCACCAACAGCTCTAGCAACATTGTACCAACGGTCTGGAGTGTCCTGGTCATAGGTTGCTAGAGCACGCTCAAAGGCTTTGTTCTGCTTAACACTCCATGAGCCAGATCCATAAGAAGACATTGAGTTTGATCCCATTGTGAAAAAAGTTTATGTTTTTTTTTGTGTGTGTAGTAATAATATTCTGAGGAAATGATGTGTTGCACAGATGTCGTAGAGTCCTTGCTCTTTATAAAGAGATGTGTTTGGAGGCGGGTATAGTGCCAGTTGGCAAAGATATTGTTTGCCAAAAACAGAGAGAACTTTAGGTCTTTGTCTCCATAGGAAACGCATAACTAATCTAGAAAAGAATATTGAGCAAAAATTGTGGAGATCAGCATCAAAGATCCAAACTAATCATCCCAAAGATTTCGCATATGATGCTCGGTAGGGATATTTTTTTCTATAAATGTTGTAATTAATATGTTTGCTTTTCTTTCCCATTTAGCGTTATGATGTCACTCTCTAGATTAAGCTTGTAGTCAAAAGGAACAGTTTGGAAAAGTCTCTTCCTTTTTGATATCTAATCATCTACTTCCTGGAACAGTCTGGTCTCTAGTCACAGCACAAAGCTAACCGTGTCCATAAGACAAGGAAATTGTAAGTCTTGGATTAAAGTTAGGGACAAGTCTCTTTTAGCAGATGATTTTCATTGACTATTAAGATTTCTTCTTATCTAAATCTTTGTGATTTGAAACATTGTGAGGATTAATTTGTAGCCACAAGAAAAGAAAAATATGTGGAGCTTTTCATGTGTTCTCCATAAGCCATATATTCTTCTTGAAAGAAAGTGGGGGCAGAGAGCTTCTTTACCTCGAGATTCTGAGTCATGAAAACACCGTATCAAGTTATCTAGCTGTATAGCTTTTTCCGTACAATCAATAGTCATATTTGTGTGTATTTTTGTTGTTGCTCTTGTTAAATAAAAGGTCAACATTGTTTACCTACCTTTTTCCTTGGCATGTTGTGTCCATCTCTTTGAAGTTAGGTAACCGTGTTTTTCTTGGTCATATATTTTATAATTAATGTGGATTCTTGGTCGTTAAATAATCACTTTTCTTGGTGGATATTCGAACTGTTTTCTGTTCTTTGGTGTCTGCATTATTGACTATGGGTATGTGGAGAAACCAAAGATTTACAGCTGACTTAATCTTGCTCTTATTTAATGATTTTCTTTTAAGTTGTAAATTGTTTTGTTGTCCACTATTATACAGTGCTTTGATATTTGTCTGAAATGATCAGTTAACTACTTTGTTTGGTAAGTATCCAGGCCAGGGATGGGCAAATAGATTAATGTCCTGGAACTAACTTAGGATGCTAACGTAGACCAAACTGTTTCATTGCTTTTTTTCATTGTTCACATCAAATAATGCACAATAGGAGTATACATACTTGGCAAAAAAAAACAACATCCATAAATGGTCCACTCTGAAAGTGAGAAGTTTCTTTCATAGGTATGTCGTTCTTTATAACACATGTTGTTCATAAATGGTCCACTTGTTGTTTGATTTTAACTCAAAAATATAGTTGATCCATTGGTTTAAAGTCTCAAGCTTTTCCTCTCTCGGAAACAGGGGCTATGGGAGATAGACGACCATACTCATATCTTATCACTACTGAGTCAGGTTAGTTAACACAGAAGACCCCAAGTATTGTTTACACATTTTGTAAAGTAAAGCTATTAAGAACCCTACTTCTTGGATCTTTCTTGTTTACAGTGTCTATCCACTGATGTATTTTGTTTTAGTCCAAGATGACACTAAGTGGTATTAGCTTTGAAACGTACGTTGATATTCTCTTACATGCATAGGTCTTATCTTATGATACTTTACTACTTTGCTCTCCTTTTGGATATATGCCCTTTTAAGATCTTTTATTTTTGTGATCCAAACTATCCCACGTTTACATTATGATTCTATGGATCTTTAGTTTCTAAGATAACATGGTTTGGTTTCAGGGTAGAGGCCAAACTTCTTTTTGAGAAGGAAAACTTTAAACTCGAGAAAGAATATAGATTAATAATAATGAGGCCTTTGTCACACAATATATTCCAGAGATAATAGTTTGCAAGTTGCCAAGAAATTCTGCAAGTAGGCATTGCACTACTGATATTCTTCAAAACCGACCGTTTTGCCTAGGTATTAAAATGGTAAAAGAAACACTTTTCCCATATTTAGGTCTCATTTTTTCGTAAGATCTTAGCTGTAGAAATAATTATCTTGAGTTCATATTCTGCTTCTTACTTGCTCACTCTGAATAGTTGCATGAGTAAAGATTTGATCAGGGTTTTATTCCAATGTCTTGATTTTTTTTTCACATCTTTTGATGTAGATATTGTAGCCCCAGTGATCATTGCTGAGAATTTACCAGGAGTAGCTTACAAGGAATCCCTACGAAAAGGAAGGTAAAGAATAAGCTTACAAAGTTCCTGTTGAAAATCTGGAATCCTTATCCCCAATCTAGCAAAAAAACAAGAAGTAAGTATTCTTATTCCTCTACAAGTGGTTGCTTCTTTTGCAACTTGGAGAACCCGAACATGAAGTAATCGCTTAATGGAAGTTTCTGTAGCTCAGTGTAAGATGTGTTTCAAGTATCATTACACAAACTTGAGGAATATATGTTCCAGCCTAGTGGTGAGATATTATTATCACCAAAAGAATGATCCCTTTACAAATTGGGATTCGGACAAACTTTACATTAAAGAAGGAAATGGCATTTTATCACAAGGAATCTATATAGAGCAGTCCCATTGAGGTCCCAAACAGGCCATAGTAGCCTATAACAGTAGAGATCTTTGCTTTACCTGTTTTTTGTTGTTTCTTGGGAATCTTTGAATAAAAGAACTTACGAAAATGGAGAATCTCCATTCTCAGGGGTTTTCCATTGGTTAAAGAGAGAATATACAGACTCATACAAATGTGTTAATCTTTGCTTTTGAACAACTGATGCTAATCTTCTTCCCATCTGAGACAGAATAAGTGGAAGCATGCATTATTAGCAGCACAGAACTGTGTTCTTATAATATGTTGGTTTTGATGATTTTTTTATCAGTAAACTGCTATTGTTCTTGTTAATTTATTGCATAAAATTAGTAGCAATCCAATGCATAAAACTGTTCATCTAGGTTTCTATAGAATAATTTGTTTATTATGTTGCTGAGCTATAATCATACCTTTGTTTTCTGTTGATTTTTGTATTTGCAGCAAAGATTCAGTTTCTACTAAGCCAAAGACTACAAAGAAAAAGGTTGTTTCTTTTGCTCTGTTTTACAGTTCATCTGAGTTGTATCCGATACAATGTCTTACGAAACCAAGTGAATACCGTATTTCTAGTAGAAAAATTTATAATATTTATGTTGGTCCTACGAAACGTAAAACGTAAATTCATATATAAATTCATATGATCTCGATTTGATTCACATTGCCCATCGTTGATGATGAACATCTATGCCGAAAACTGAGAATTTGATCTGATGTAACGAGTGACCACTTGTCAAACACTGGATTTTGTAAATTCCGTGAAAAACTCATGGCCCTATTCAACATGTTACTAGCCCAAACATATAGCACCTAGATGTTCGATATGAGTTTAGCACCCATCCATAAGCCCATTGGAAATCTTATTAAATCAACAATGTCATCTCGGCGCAAGAAGACAAGCCCGTTAAGGAGTCAACAGCCCAAGGAAGAGTCAGCATCCAAGCGCTATAAATAGAACCATTCACTCTTCATTTGGGACGGATTGTAACTTGTGAGAGGCCGAGCTACTTCTATAAAGCTCCGACCTCAAGCATTGTCTAGTAAACACGTCATTCGACGGACTCACACCTCGTACCATCCTGTTCATAGCTCGGCTCCGGCCTTAAGATCAATAAAGAATCATTTTGACCTCACTTAACATTTATATTTCACCTCGTAGTTCAGACATTCTAGATCGTAGCCCGTAATATTGACTAGGTCGGATTTCTGTAGCAACACTAGATATTACACAATGACTAACTAGTACATTTGTTTTTAGGCTTCTTCGTCTCGAAAATAGAGATATTTTATAAAATTAAAAACATAGTGAACAGAATATCAATAATATTCGAAAAGTAACACACTCAAATATAAATAAGTATAAAAAGGGTAACTGGCTCTTATTATGTGTCAAGTATTTGTTCTTTCTCTTATGACTCAATCTCCTATTTCTCTAGAATGACCATAACCATTATGTTAGAACATTCATTGATATAGTGTCCAATCTTTTTGCGTTTGAAACACCTTACATCTCGGGATCTACAAAATGCTTTTAATCTCTTGGATAGTTTAATTTAGAAGTGGATACATAGAACTGTTTGGAGTAAACCTTTCTTTTAAGTTGCTACTTCACCAAAATGGCTTTGTGAACATTTCCTCCATGTTTTTATACTCATACTCGTACATCTTCAAACGGTCTTTTATATCACAATTGAGCCCACCCAAGAATCTGGCCATATTGGCTTCATGATCTTCATCAACATCTGTCTTACTCATAAGGGTTTCCATCTCCTGAAAGTAATCCTCTACACTTCTACTTTCTTGAGTCAGCCCTCTTATGTTTTAGTGAAGTTTTTTGTGGTAGTGGTTCAGCACAAAACATTTTTCATGAGAGATATCAACTTTGCCTATGTAAAAATGGGTATATTTCATGTTCTTCTCATGTTTGTCACAAGTTGATCTCACCAATTATATCATAACCATAAAATTATGTGGCAGCCAATCTAACCATCTTAAGCTTTGAGTAGTTTGGGCAATCAAAGACCAGGAAGAGTCAGCACCCAAGCGCTATAAATAGGACCCTTCACTCTTCATTTGGGACGGATTGTAACTTGTGAGAGGCCGAGCTACTTCTATAAAGCTCCGACCTCAAGCATTGTCTAGTGAGCACGTTATTCGACGGACTCACACCTCGTACCATCCTGTTCATAGCTCGGCTCCGGCCTTAAGATCAATAAAGAATCATTTCGACCTCACTTAACATTTATATTTCACCTCGTAGTTCAGACATTCTAGATCGTAGCCCGTAATATTGACTAGGTCGGATTTCTGTAATAACAATTGGCGCCGTCTGTAGGGACCGATAAACTTCTTTACGATCTAAGAAGAAGCCGAGATGACAGGACCATCATTAACAGATAACGACCCAAAGTTGCCTGAGCGAACCCGACTCGGAGTCACCAATTTCGCTAGCTAACGCCGGAATCGACCGAACCAGAGCAGCCGACACACGTCGGGACGGAGCACATTCAAACGATCAAAACCAGGACGTCTCCTCTCTCATAAGAATGTTAATGACCCAGGTCGACGAGTTGACCAGAGACAACAATGCTCGCCTCGACGTATTAACAAGCAATCAGGACTCATGCAGAGAACGGATCAACTACCTACAGACTACCGGTTTCCAAGCATCTCAAGCAACCGAAAACCCTACCCCGCGGCTTCCAAGGGTCTTGTTCGGGGAAACACCACCCCTGAATACTGAATCTAGCAGGAGACCAACCATTCACCTAGAACTGCCGCCGACCGGACACACCCAAAACCAAGTCGAGGGTAGCAGAAACAGCGAACTCGAATCACTCAAGATCCAACTGGATAACATGACCTCAAAACTTCATAAAGCAACCAGCTCAGCCCCCGAAATAGACAGGGTATTGAAGGAAACTAAAACACACCATTCACGAGTAAGATAACAGGGACACAAGTCAAACATCCCGGGAAGATCAAGCTACCCACTTACGACGGCAGCTCGGATCCACGGCACTACATGACGGCCTTCACTATCGCGATGGGACGAACCCAATTCTCAACCAGAAGAACGCGACGCCGGCTTCTGCCAGTTGTTTGTCGAAAACCTGAGCGGCGCCGCCCTCAATTGGTTCTCGCGGTTGGAAGCTCATTCCATCGACAGCTACCATCAGTTGACGACAACATTCCTGAAACATTACTCCATGTTCATCCAAGAAGGAGCCTCTAGCGCCACCTCTGGGCCGTAAGCCAAGGGCCGAGAGAACCCCTCAGATCCTACATCGACAGGTTCAAAGTGATTGTCTCAAAGATCACGGTAACGGATAACGAAGGGCTCACAGCACTGCGAAACGGGCTTTGGTACGAATCACCTTTTCGCGACGAGCTGGCCATAAATAAGCCACAGACCCAGTCTTGTTTGACTGGTGTCCCTGTTATCTTACTCGTGAATGGTGTGTTTTGGGGTTTCCTTCAAGACCCTGTCTATTTCGGGGGCTGAGCTGGTTGCTTTATGAAGTTTTGAGGTCATGTTATCCAGTTGGATCTTGAGTGATTCGAGTTCGTTGTTTCTGCTACCCTCGACTTGGTTTTGGGTGTGTCCGGTCGGCGGCAGTTCTAGGTGAATGGTTGGTCGCCTGCTAGATTCAGTATTCAGGGGTGGTTTTTCCCCGAACAAGACCCTTGGAAGCTGCGGGGTAGGGTTTTCGGTTGCTTGAGATGCTTGGAAACCGGTAGTCTGTAGGTAGTTGATTCGTTCTCTGCATGAGTCCTGATGGCTTGTTAATACGCCGAGGCGAGCATTGTTGTCTCTGGTCAACTCTTTGACCTGGGCCATTAACATTCTTATGAGAGAGGAGACGTCCTTGTTTTGATCGTTTGAATGTGCTCCGTCCCGACGTGTGTCGGCTGCTCTGGTTCGGTCGATTCCGGCGTTAGCTAGCGAAATTGGTGACTCCGAGTCGGGTTCGCTCAGGCGACTTTGGGTCGTTATCTGTTAATGATGGTCCTGTCATCTCGGCTTCGTATTGGATCGTAAAGAAGTTTATCGGTCCCTACAGACGGCGCCAATTGTTATTACAGAAATTCGACCTAGTCAATATTACGGGCTACGATCTAGAATGTCTGAACTACGAGGTGAAATATAAATGTTAAGTGAGGTCGAAATGATTCTTTATTGATCTTAAGGCCGGAGCCGAGCTATGAACAGGATGGTACGAGGTGTGAGTCCGTCGAATAACGTGCTCACTAGACAATGCTTGAGGTCGGAGCTTTATAGAAGTATCTCGGCCTCTCACAAGTTACAATCCGTCCCAAATGAAGAGTGAAGGGTCCTATTTATAGCGCTTGGATGCTGACTCTTCCTTGGATACCAGGAAGAGTCAGCACCCAAAACCAAGTCGAGGGTAGCAGAAACAGCGAACTCGAATCACTCAAGATCCAACTGGATAACATGACCTCAAAACTTCATAAAGCAACCAGCTCAGCCCCCGAAATAGACAGGGTCTTGAAGGAAACCCCAAAACACACCATTCACGAGTAAGATAACAGGGACACCAGTCAAACATCCCGGGAAGATCAAGCTATCCACTTACGACGGCAGCTCGGATCCACGGCAGTACATGACGGCCTTCACTATCGCGATGGGACGAACCCAATTCTCAACCAGAAGAACGCGACGCCGGCTTCTGCCAGTTGTTTGTCGAAAACCTGAGCGGCGCCGCCTTCAACTGGTTCTCGCGGTTGGAAGCTCATTCCATCGACAGCTACCATCAGTTGACGACAACATTCCTGAAACATTACTCCATGTTCATCCAAGAAGGAGCCTCTAGCCCCACCTCTGGGCCGTAAGCCAAGGGCCGAGAGAACCCCTCAGATCCTACATCGACATGTTCAAAGTGATTGTCTCAAAGATTACAGTAACGGATAACGAAGGGCTCCCAGCACTGCGAAATGGGCTTTGGTACGAATCGCCTTTTCGCGACGAGCTGGCCATAAATAAGCCACAAACCCTCGAGGACGCCCTCCACCGAGCAGCCGTCTTCGTTGAGATAGAGGAGGAAAAGGATTTACTCACCAAGAAATTCGCCTCGGGAAAGAAAGGCAAAGATACAACCCCTGATAATCCTGAAGACAAGGGAAAGAAAGCCACGACGTGTTACGTCGGCGAGTAGCAGCAGCAGGCAAGCCAACACACGTTCCAACAACCAGGGCGCAGTCAAACGAGCCACCAGCAAGGCCGACCATGGTACAAATACGTACGGTCCGACGACCAGGAGAAGACTTTCTGTAACTTCCACCAGCGCTCCGGGCACAACACCGCGGAATGTCGGCACCTCCAAAACCTCCTATTCGGCGATTATCAAAAAAGGGTAACAAACATAACCAACCGCAACCCCCCATCAGCATCCCCCAGAAGGCGAGAAACACCGCGACAGCCTAAAAACGAAGGAGAACGGTTCAAGCTAGTCCAGGAGGAAAAGGCAAGACAAGTAAGCCAGCAGAAGACAGAGCAGAGCGACATAGACACATAATTGCCAAAGCGAGCCCGCGACGACGAGGAAGAGGACACGCCAACTCCCAGGAAGCGGATCAACATGATCATGGGGGGGGGGGCTCCCCACCTACAACGATTCGGTAAGATCGATAACGGCCTATAGCCAAAAAGCCGACGCACGCCAACAATGGAATAGGAACGTTCCCGAGGAGCTGAAACCAGGAACCGAGATCACCTTCGACACGGAAGACGAAGAGAGCCTCGACAAACCGCAAAATGACCCGCTCGTCGTCGAACTCCAAATTGGCAACTGCGAAGTCACCAAGTTCCTAATCGACACAGGAAGCTCTGTCGACCTCATATTCGAAGAGACTCTGCAAAGGATGGAACTTCACGATTATAGGATGAAGCGTTCGGAGAAGCCCCTCACCAGATTCGCCGGAGACACGACCACGACAATCGGAACCATCAAGCTACCAGTGCATGTCGAACGCCTAACCAAGCTCGTCAAATTCGTCGTCATAGACCGACCCGCGATTTACAATGTGATCTTGGGAACCCCTTGGATCCACGCTATGAAGGCAGTACCCTCAACGTACCATCAATGCATAAAATTCCCAACACCAGCAGGAATCTTCACACTCCGAGGAAGCCAGAAGATCTCAAGGTACTGCTTTACGGTGGAGCGCAGAGAACGACAAGCGTCATGCTTCATAGCCGAACAAGCGACCGCCACCTCGTCCAGGACAGAGAAAAACATAATCCGCACCTCGACAAAGGTATGATAAGCACCACACCCGCAAGTAAAACGTCCTAACTCTACTCAGCCTGCATCAAGATAAATATATATATATATATATATATGCTAGTAATCGAGATACGGCTCAAAATATGTAACAAAAAAGAACTACGCTCGGCTTGATCTCTCTTCAGAGAGTACGTAGGCAACCTATGTAAGGTGCAGCCACCTCTATAGTTTTTTAAATCAAAACTTTCATGCATTTTCATACAATTTAACTCACAAACAACTAACAATTAACAATCGACATTCTGGCCAAATGTTCGATCCAATAAACACGTATACCATGCACAGTGGCATAGCGTCACATCGTTGTTTTAACGACATAAGCCGGGGCCAGACCCGCACGAGTCCATAGAAAAAGTTTTGTAAGCCGGACCTCCTCCGCATAACTATATTCAAGGACTCCACGGGATAAGCCGAGCACGTACTCGCACCTAGACAACTAAGCAGATGACGAGGGAAGCCGAGCCAAAGCTCGCACTCACAAACTTCTGTATATAAATGGGCGAGCTTTGAAAATCAAAAACAGGATAAGCAGGGCACGTACTCGCACCTATAATTTGGCCTCGTCCAAAGCCGAGAAACGACTCGCAAACAAAAACAAAACAAATATATATATAAAATTTACGGCAAAAGGAAGGAAACAGTAATAAAATTTCCTCTTTTATTTCATTCTCTTGAAAATTACAAAAGAAAAAAAGCAAAAAAAAAGAGAGCTACAAAGCTAATCTAATTTCTTGAAACACGATTTCTTCGGGATCGGAGCTCGTACAATAAGCCCGGTCTCATCCAATAAGGAGCGGAGCTCCTTTCGAAACACGATTTCGTCGTCTGTCCCCGGCGCGACCTCAAACGGCAGAGGCCCAGCAGTGTACAACGACGAAAACAAACCGAGGAGGATCATCGTGGGGCAAGAAGACCCGGGCAAACCAACCACGACACACCAAAAAGCTTAGCACGATATCGAAAACCCGACCCCACGATTCCCCTGGCCATTCTGACATCAACTGCTCTCCCAAAGGAATCTTCCCCTTATTTAGAGGAAAATGAGCCAGCTTGATATTGGGCCCGCTATCCTACAAGCCGAAAAGGGAAATAGAAAAGACTCAACAAAGAGTAAACAAGTAAAAAAAACATCGCAACGAACAGACAACACACTTACGTGAAGAGAGACAAGTTCAAGACAGGACAGCCCTCAGCACGTTACTAAAATCAGTGACGCATCAGATCCACCCAACCGGAGGAACTGCGCGTCGCCCTTAAGTTCGCAAAAGCGATAAGCAAGGGCGGTCGTCGGTATAAATCCATACATCGACAAGCCCACTTGACAAAACGAAAAACAAAAACTCCGGCGGCCGGAGTCGGCCAACGATAAACACCGGAGGGAAACTCATTAGCAGAGCGGCCTTGCTGCTACGACACGACGAACCACAACCCTACGGCCAAACCAGAACGACAAGGCTAACTTACACTCAGTAAAAAAAGAGGATAGAAGAAGAAAAGCGACGAATAATAGAATGAGGAAAACCAGAGGAATAGAAGGAGTACTTATAGCCAACAAAGGCAGCAACTGCGGAAACGACGCATTCAATACAATGCGTTAGTTACCAATGCACGCCTTCAATGCGAAAACGGCGGTCCACCTTTCCCATGAACACAAAAAGGTAACTCCCAAGAAAAGCAGTGTTGACGCGCGGACCAAGCCTCGAAAATTCAATATGATACGTTTACCAAAGATATTTGAACAAACCTCTCGCAATTAAAAAACAAGGAAGAATCAGCCCGCGCTAGTATAATGTCGAGCTCGATCAACAACAAAAAAAAAGAAGGAGAAGAAAAGTACATAAAGGGAAGCAAGCAAAGCACACATACACAACTGAAAATGCAGGCACTACCCGCACAAGGTTTCATAAGTTTTTCAAAAAAAAAAAGAAGGGAGACGGAAGACATGTAATCTGACGCCCACAACTATTTCGCATTTGGCCTACGCACCCCCCGTCTCTACGACGTCATCTCAACACGGCGACATACAAAGAACATCGGGATCCAGAGGTTTAGGTCGCAACTCGTTAACTTCCTGCTCCAAGAGAGGCCGGTCCCCTTCAAGTTTAGTGATCAAGGCAGGAGGAACCGGGACACCACTTTTCGCGAGCAGTTGATATGCATCAAGAACACCGGATGCCTGATTAAACTCCAACAGCTTGGGAATGTAGCAATCCACCTGTTCTCTCTCCGCCCTAAACTTTTCCAAACGATTAGATGCCTTCTTATACGCGGCTACCCAGAGCACGTCGCACTCAGCATCAAGGGAATCAACTTTTGACCTAAGAGAGCCGACCTCAGACAAAAGACTATGTTTCTCCTCTGCGAGCTCGGCCAACCGCTTATCCAAGCCCGTTGCTTTCTCTTTCTCCAAGGACAAAGCAGCAGAAGCCCCTTTCGCCTCGTCAAGATCCACCTGCTTCAACTCGCGAGCTGAATGCCGCAGCGAATCAACATGTTCCCTAAGGATGTTTTCCGCCGACTTTGCCTGACGCCTCTCGGACTCGTATGAGTCTCGAAGCTGATTCAGGATGGCGCACACCATAACAAGGTGGTGACTTAGCTCCTCCTGGAGACGCGGCTTGTGCATGTCTGAAACAGGCATGAGATCCTTGACCGTACCGGCCCTGAGCCTTTGAACAAGACTAGTACACGATGACATATCGTTTATCAAAGGTGCCTTCGCCTTATTAATATACGACCAAGGCGGCTCGCTCGAACCAGGCACGGCATCTTCTGATCCAGTCGTCAGGTCGACAGCCCGAGCAGAGGATGAAGAAGGTTGAACTCCCTCAGGACGCTCGCCGCCATCCCCAAGGCCTGACTGCCGCTTCTCTTGACAAAGAGCCCCAGCAGGCGAAGCGACCTGATCCGAGACACGCCCCGACACTTCCTGTAACCGGTCAATTCTCCCTTCACAAGTGTTGGAAACATCATCATGTATAATCACCGGCGAATTTGACAATCACGAAAACTTCTGATCAAACCGGCGTTTGGCCCCCTCGTCTTTCGATGAAGGCCAGTTCACACCACTGTTGTAACGCCCCTTTCCCATTCTCCGCTGACTGTCGAGCTGACCGGTCAACA
Organism: Orychophragmus violaceus; assembly: GCA_030180135.1. NCBI lineage: Eukaryota > Viridiplantae > Streptophyta > Magnoliopsida > Brassicales > Brassicaceae > Orychophragmus > Orychophragmus violaceus. Next base: position 38,250,957 of record CM058235.1, on the reverse strand, counting down.
ATCAAACAAGAACATGACCGATCGAACCCGAGCAAGTCGAACAGAAAAGGTTCGCCACAGGACGAAGCCAGAGACGGATCGGTTTGAGACAAAGGCTCGCACTAACCCATCTTTGACTCCGCTATCCTCATATCCATAGTACAAAGCTGTACAACTCGTACTACTTCAATGAGTTGTGTTGGTTCGGACGAAATCCAATATCAGGGAAAGAATTTCATTTTTGAGTAATCAAACTTTAAGCACAACGTTTAATAGATTTTTACAAACAATCGCCAACTCCAAACACACAATTAAATCAAACACACGAATGGCGCCAAAGCCGAATCAAATCCCGCCACAAGCAATCCCGAAACTACACCGAGGACCTCCCGCATCCGTCGCTGCTAAACCTGAAAAACACAAAAGAGTCTAATAAGCGATCTAAGATCACCCAGTGAATCGGCTCCCCACTAATGGCTTCTAGTCTATCTAGAACTACAGATTCCCGCCCCAAAACCCAAAATAACAATCAACAGGAATAAATGGTCGATCACGCACTACCACGTCGTGATAAACCCACAACACACAATCATGCCAAGGATAAGGAGAAATGTGGAAATCGAAGGCGCTGCGGCACGTGTCCTCGATTAGACTCGGTCTATCTAACGCGCAACGAAAGATGTAACAAAACAACACTGGGCCCTACGATATCAGTAACTTCCACGGGTTTACATCGTCACCTATATGGTAACTAACCCACGACTCCTAAACGTGTACGCAAGGTCCCACGATTAGGACACCGTTCTCCGTCCATCGATACGCGGTGACTCGGACTACCCCTAGATAGCCAGAGTTTCCATGTGATTCGGCCCTAGGGCATGACCCCGTATTCTCCGAATCACACACCTACAGGCGTCACCCAGTAGGTTAACACCATAACCGGAATCACCATGATCCGATTAGGTAAAACCCGAGGATCCAATCGGGTCGGAAGTACCGTAACGTAAACAAAACCTAGGCTTGCGGAATCTAACGCACCATAGAGTCTTAGTGCAGAAATATAAACACGCAGACTCGCTGGGACTCTAGAACATATCACGCAATCAATATCAATAATAAATCCCCAACCATTCCGCAAGCCACTACGCTACCACCGATCTGACTAGGTAAGATACCTAGTCATCACCAACTAACTTACCCGGTCCCGTGACCGGAGTAAGTGTCCACAACAACTGCTCGGCCCAACACCGAGCAATCTAACAAGCCTGCACACAAAGCTCACAACAACAGCACAATAATCACACAATCACAATCAATCACAACAACACCACACAAGCAGGCCTATTAGGGTTTCTAAGTCTTTTAATTCATTCTTATCCGCTACCTTGGGTTAGCGGCTAACCCGTAGACGGCTTACAACTCACTCCACTTCCTTTATTATCTCATTCTAGATATCTTTTAACAACTCCTCGATCTGTCGGTTTAGAGTTAGTAAACTTACTAACTCCCCGACGTCTCATTATTATTTAATTGATTCATTACCCATTCCCGCTATTAAACCTAAACCCCAATCTCGTTATAATATTATATACGTTCGTATAGGTTTAACTCGTATTTTAATGTCGTCTTAATTCCAGTATATAGATTCATTCATTATCGTTCCTTACATATATAATGCATATACGGTCCTAATCAACGGTGTCTATATGAATGCATCAACCAATCGTTACTAACAACCTAACAGCACGCAATTGATTAACCTTTTTAATTCTAAAACCCTAACATGCTTATTCGGTCCTATCCGGTTTATCATTAAACGTCCATTTAATTATCAATTACTAATCAGGTTATTAACAGGTATGCAATCCTAGTACTACGGTTTCTCGATTCCCGGTCTATATGAATCTAAACGTTTGTGAGCCGACTCACAGTGAGATAGGTGCGGAAATGGCGGCTCTGACACGGTATGAATCCCGAGACCACCAAACTGGAACCCGAACTTCCCGAATGCCCAAACTCGAACTCCAAAGATTCCCGAACACCCTGATAATAACCGCAAGTCTTCAATGGCCAGAGTCAACGCGTTGACCGGCGTTGACCACGACGTTGACCTTTGACCGGCGGCGTTGACCGTTGACCGAAGAGTTGACCGATGACTTGACTTGGACCGGTTGACTTTCCAACGTTTGACCAAAACCGGTTTAACCTAACCGTTGACCAAGGCTGAATCGGACTTAAACCAACCTAAATCTTGAATCAAACCGACCCATCACACTCCCTGAAGATCTGGCTTGAAGTTTGGAGGCAGTGGAGCTTTCTCCGGCGACTCCTCCGGCGTTGACTGACGGTGGTCCAGCGTTGACCGGCCGGTTCACCCCATTTTCCGGTGACTCAGAAGACGATCCACCTATCAAACTGACCTCAAAGAAAAGATCTAGCCATCCATGGCTTCAAAATGTTCAGATCTGGTGAATGAAGAGAGAGATCCATCAAACCCTAATCCGCGGAAGGTTTCCGGCCAGATTCCGGCGAGCTCCGGCGACGGCGACGACGATGGCTGTCTGGAGATTGTATAGGAGGGAGAGAGGAAGCTATAGCACTTTGCAGAAGTTGATTTGGGTTTATAATGAAGAAGTTATGGGATTTTTGGGGTTGGAAGGTATGAAGAACACTATGAAGGTGTTCTTGGTTTTCTTTGAATCTTCAAAGGCTTCTGGGTTTTTCTGAGTAAATGGGATGAATAGATAGAGAGGAGAGAGGTTAGTGGTCGTGGGTGTGAGGTAGAGAGAGAGAGAGTTGAGAGTGTTTTGTGCATGCATCAAGTGATGAGGTGTTTTCTTACATGCATGAACTTGTTTTTGTGCATGCAACCCATTCTTTGCACCAAAAATCCATAGGTGGTGCCATCACAGAGGTAACACCTGTACATCTGAGGGTTTTGTTGTCCAAAAACCCTTCCTTAATCAGCCTTAACCATTCTCTTAAACCGCTTAAACCCGTAGCTTCGGTTTCCTCGATCTTGCGTTAATATTTTTAGAAGCCCTCCGGATAATCCCATAAATCCTCAAACCTCCACAATCAGATTATCCATGCTATTTGATGAATTCAGCATTTCGAATCACTCCGTTCGGACTTACGTAGCTCCGGTTATGAATTTTTAAAGTTTCTTCGGGTTTGTCGGTTTCCATTCCCGACAAGCCGTAAAACATGTTTCCGCTCTGTTTCTTCCAATCCTGGTTTTCTTAATGTTCTTTATGTTGTTAAACACGAACATTTGGCCCGTCCTAGCTTTCGTCTCGAACTTTGGCAAAATTACCATTTTGCCCCTCACTTGGCAAAAAGGACAATTTTGCTCTCGGTTGACTTTCTGCTGCCCGTTGACCGTATTTTGGATACGGAGTATCACATTCTTCCCCACTTACAGGAATTCGGTCCCCGAATTCTCCGTCACTAACAGACTTCAAATCGGTTCCGAACCCTGCAAGTTGCTTCATCACTTCACTTTGACGCTTCTATACTTGATCACTGCTGCATTCAGCTGACACCCATCATTACTGTGATCCTTCTGTATCATTCCTTTTTACCCAACTGATCTTCACAACAATTCCGCTCTGGTTCTCAGTCTTGTCTTCCTTACTTCACTTAACCCGTAACTGTCTCCATCGATCTCGATCCTTACACTCATTCCGTGATAGTTTCTATGTCCTGACTCTCATTTCGGGCTTCCCCACTTTGCTTTGACTTCCACATCCTTCTGATCGCGACTTCTTTCTTTCTTTCTGTGACACTCTTCAAGAATCTGATCGCTTGCTCCCTTCTGGCTGATTCCACAATAACCCCGGCCTTCCTTTCCAAATCTTTTTGCTAACTCATCATACATCACGGCTTCTTCCTGTCGGTCGCTTGATAAGCTGATACATTTCCCACTGACGATGTCTACCACTGCTTCACGGTCCGGTCTACTTGTCTCACGACGTCTTGACACTTCATCTCGCTTTCGGGTTCGGGTTCGGTCTCGTATTCACATCGCATCACCATTCCGTCCTACATTCAATTCAACAACTCACTAGAACAATTAGTTTCATCCCGATCTATCCCCGACATCACTTTCCCATAGGAATATGGTTACTTAATCACGTACCCGACGGTTACTCGTGATTAAATAAAAATACACTATAAGTCCGTTCCCTCGTGAATTGACGGTTGAACACAACCGTTCTTAATCAGCTCCAAAACCCGAAATAAAACTAAAATAAAATTAACACCTTACCTTTCTAACGAATCTGAGAAAAGCTACCAATCACTATCAAATTTCCGAATAACTAGCAATTTAACGGTCTCTAAGACCAAAAACAATCAGTCTACCAAAAACCACGCACGCTAATCACTACGCAATCTACCGCACAACAAATCAATCAATCAATCAATCAACAGGAAATGAAAACAAGCAATTACCACATACATATTCACGCAATCTAATGATCGGTCGGATGCGTCGTCAGTACGAGTTCAGGTCATGATGAACGGTCGTCAGTTCCGCTCATCATTTAGTTTCACACAGTAATCCATTTGCTTTCAGAACCATATCAATCATGCAAATAGTTACTATGCTACTCAAAACGATCAGCTGAACACTCTGCATCCACCACATACATAAAACGATATATCATACATCATAAGGTTTTTAGTACATGGTCCTGATCAGAGTCCGTACATAAGGCCGTCATCATATCCAAAACCCATACGACGCCGCTATACATCAGAAAAGTCAAAGACGACACGCAAAGTCGCCTATCCGCCAATCTATCTACAAGACAAAAAGAAAGTTAGTGCCCCCACTTACATGGCTTAACTACTCCTATCCTAACCTAACGCCTCCAGCAAGACCGAAATGCCCAACACCACTGGCAAAACGGTTCGCTGAAGTATCCGCTGGCAGGTGCACCGGGAAGGTGTGGCGGGTGTGCCTCTCGAGATGGTGCTCCGACATGCTGCGGCTCGGCTATCGGGCAAAGATAAGCATCGTGACCCGCGCGGCCACATACCTGATAAACTGGGGCAGATGCTGAGTGCGGTCCACGGTAACACACGGATGCCTGATGATCATAAACACCACACAACTGACAAGGAGAAGTCGGCTCGGTCGGGGGATCCAGAAAATAATCGGGTGCGAGATGACCCTAACCTCTACACAACTGACAAGTCCTCACTGGATCGGTCTGGACAACGGAACAACTGGTAACTGAACAACGGGTGGCTGACTGGGCTCGAGATCTCTGTGCCTAGGTCCAGCTCGGTAATCCTCTGGTACTGGGGCTCGGCACGGCTCTCCAAAGGGCATACACGCTCCTGATCCAACGGTGGGGCAAGTCGATGCTCCATGGCCCTCGTGACCACATAACGGACAGTGATCGGGTCCCGATACTGGATGGTACGGCTCTCGAAGACGCGGATCTACTGATCGGGGACACCAATACAAATGAAACTCATACACTTCACATCCACTGCATGCTCTCCTCTCTAGTACTGCTGGCGGTGCCTCTACCATCTCGGCTGGTGGCGAGACTGACTCGAACTGAGACTCAGTAGACGCTGGTGACATAACCATGTCGAACGGTGTACGGGGTGATCCGGGTCGTGGGTCTAACTGATGATGGGGTCCAACCTTCTGCTCCAAGATATCCTCTAGCATCGCTACCTGCTCATTTACCTGCTGCTCCCAGTGCTGACGCTGCTCCGGGTCCATAGGCTCCATATCCAGGTCGAAGCCAAACGGTAGCGGACTCAACAAATAATCATCCACACGAAGCGGCAGGGGAAACTCGGGTGCCTCAAGAAGTGGTGCCTGATACATCGGTGGTGCGTCTGATGCTGCAAGTATCTGTGGTACATCCGGCTCTGGCCACTGCGGCGGTAACTGTAACTCCACATCTGCTCCTCCTAAGAATCCCATCACTCATGTGTAAGGGTCTCGGCTACCCGCATCATCCTCCATATATGCAGGTAACGGGTCCGGAAGGGGCGACCAGTCTACATGTGATGCTCTGGCACCCTGTAAGTGTCGCAAGGGAACGGGTGGACGATCCGACATATGAGATCCTCGTGAATGGCCTGGCGAAGCTGGGTATCCCTGAAACTGAATCAACTGACCTTGCGGCGAACCGGCTGATCCCTGCTTACTCATGCTGCTCAACTGAAACTACTCTGCGCGCACACATACACACCCCTCCACTCCACCCAGGACACACTGCTATAAGACTGCAATCAAAAGCACAAAGACGAGTTAGTAAAAATAATACAAAAATTTTACTTTCCCATCCCAACCCAGGGTTTAACGGACGCGGCTCGGTTTCCTAATGGATGCTTGTGTGACACATTTGACTCGATAAAACACGGAAAACACTCAAAAATGAAATGTTTCGAAACCCATGCAGAACCATACTCTGATACCACCTTTCTGTAAAGCCCCTTTCCCATTCTCCGCTGACTGTCGAGCTGACCGGTCAACAATCAAACAAGAACATGACCGATCGAACCCGAGAAAGTCGAACAGGAAAGGTTCGCCACATGACGAAGTCAGAGACGGATTGGTTTGAGAAAAAGGCTCGCACTAACCCATCTTTGACTCCGCTATCCTCATATCCATAGTACAAAGTTGTACAACTCGTACTACTTCAATGAGTTGTGTCGGTTCTGACGAAACCCAATATCAGGGAAACAATTTCATTTTTGACTAATCAAACGTTAAGCACAACGTTTAATAGATTTTTAAAAACAATCGCCAACTCTAAACACACAATTAAATCAAACAAACGAATGACGCCAAAGCCGAACCGAAATAAAAACAATCAAAACCCCGAATCAAATCCCGCCACAAGCAATCCTGAAACTACACCAAGGACCTCCCGCATCCGTCGCTGCTAAACCTTAAAAACACAAAAAGAGTCTAATGAGCGATCTAAGATAACCCAGTGAATCGGCTCCCCACTAATGACTTCTAATCTATCTAGAACTACAGATTCCCGCCCCAAAACCCAAAATAACAATCAACAGGAATAAACGGTCGATCACGCACTATTACGTCGTGATAAACCCACAACACACAATCAATGCCAAGGATAAGGAGAAATGTGGAAATCGAAGGCGCTGCGGCACGTGTCCTCGATTAGACTCGGTCTATCTAACGCGCAACGAAAGATATAACAAAACAACACTAGGGCCTACGATCTCGGTAACTTCCACGGGTTTACATCGTCACCTATATGGTAACTAACCCACGACTCCTAAACGTGTATGCAAGGTCCCACGATTAGGACACCGTTCTCCGTCCATCGATACGCGGTGACTCGGACTACCCCTAGATAGCCAGAGTTTCCATGTGATTCGGCCCTAGGACATGACCCCGTATTCTCAGAATCACACACCTACAGGCATCACCCAGTAGGTTAACACCATAACCAGAATCACCATGATCCGATTAGGTAAAACCCGAGGATCCAATCGGGTCGGAAGTACCGGAACGTAAACAAAACCTAGGCTTGCAGAATCTAACGCACCCTAGAGTCCTAGTGCAGAAATATAAACACGCAGACTCGCTGGGACTCTAGCACAGATCACGCAATCAATATCAATAATAAATCCCCAACCATTCCACAAGCCAATACGCTACCACCGCTGTGACTAGGTAAGATACCTAGTCAGCACCAACTAACTTACCCGGTCCCGTGACCGGAGTAAGTGTCCACAACAACTGCTCGGCCCAACACCGAGCAGTCTAACAAGCCTGCACACAAAGCTCACAACAACAGCACAATAATCACACAATCACAATCAATCACAACAACACCACACAAGCAGGCCTATTAGGGTTTCTAAGTCTTTTAATTCATTCTTATCCGCTACCTTGGGTTAGCGGCTAACCCGTAGACGGCTTACAACTCACTCCACTTCCTTTATTATCTCATTCTAGATATATTTTAACAACTCCTCGATCTGTCGGTTTAGAGTTAGTAAACTTACTAACTCCCGGACGTCTCATTATTATTTAATTGATTCATTACCCATTCCCGCTATTAAACCTAAACCCCAATCTCGTTATAATATTATATACGTTCTTATAGGTTTAACTCGTATTTTAATGTCGTCTTAATTCCAGTATATAGATTTATTCATTATCGTTCCTTACATATATAATGCATATACGGTCCTAATCAACGGTGTCTATATGAATGCATCAACCAATCGTTACTAACAACCTAATGGCACGCAATTGATTAACCTTTTTAATTCTAAAACCCTAACATGCTTATTCGGTCCTATCCAGTTTATCATTAAACCTCCATTTAATTATCAATTACTAATCAGGTTATTAACGGGTATGCAATCCTAGTACTACGGTTTCTCGATTACCGGTCTATATGAATCTAAAGGTTTGTGAGCCGACTCACAGTGAGATAGGTGCGGAAATGGCGGCTCTGACACGGTATGAATTCCGAGACCACCGAACTGGAACCCGAACTTCCCGAATGCCCGAACTCGAACTCCGAAGATTCCCGAACACCCTGATAAGAACCGGAAGTCTTCAATGGCCGGAGTCAACGCGTTGACCGGCGTTGACCACGACGTTGACCGTTGACCAGCGGCGTTGACCGTTGACCGAAGAGTTGACCGATGACTTGACTTGGACCGGTTGACTTCCCAAACCAAACCGGTTGAACCACTGAACCATCTGAACCAACTGAACCGGTCTAATTTAAACCGGTTAGGTTAAACCGGTTTTGGTCAAACGTTGACCGGTTTGACCTAACCGTTGACCAAGGCTGAACCGGACTTAAACCAACCCAAATCTTGAATCAAACCGACCCATCACACTCCCTGAAGATCCTGCTTGAAGTTTGGAGGCGGTGGAGCTTTCTCCGGCGACTCCTCCGGCGTTAACCGACGGTGGTCCGGCGTTGACCGGCCGGTTCACCCCTTTTTCAGGCGACTCAGAAGACGATCCACCTATCAAACTTACCGCAAAGAAAAGATCTTGCCATCCATGGCTTCAAAATGTTCAGATCTGGTGAAAGAAGAGAGAAATCCATCAAACCCTAATCTGCGGATGGTTTCCGGCCAGATTTCGGCGAGCTCCGGCGACGGCGACGACGGTGGATGGCTGGAGATTGTAGAGGAGGGAGAGACGAAGCTATAGCATTTTGCAGAAGTTGATTTGAGTTTATAATGAAGAAGTTATGGGATTTTTGGTGTTGGAAGGTATGAAGAACACTATAAAGGTGTTCTTGGTTTTCTTTGAATCTTTAAAGGCTTCTGGGTTTTTTCTGGGTAAATGGGATGAATAGAGAGAGAGGAGAGAGGTTAGTGGTCGTGGGTGTGAGGTAGAGAGGGAGAGAGTTGAGAGTGTTTTGTGCATGCATCAAGTGATGAGGTGTTTTCTTACATGCATGAACTTGTTTTTGTGCATGCAACCCATTCTTTGCACCAAAAATCCATAGGTGGCGCCATCACAGAGGTAACACCTGTACATCTGAGTGTTTTGTTGTCCAAAAACCCTTCCTTAATCAGCCTTAACCATTCTCTTAAACCGCTTAAACCCGTAGCTTCGGTTTCCTCGATCTTGCGTTAATATTTTTAGAAGCCCTCTGGATAATCCCATAAATCCTCAAACCTCCACAATCAGATTCTCCATGCTATTTTATGAATTTATCATTTCGAATCACTCCGTTCGGACTTACATAGCTCCGGTTATGAATTTTTGAAGTTTCTTCGGGTTTGTCGGTTTCCATTCCCGACAAGCCGTAAAACATGTTTCCGCTCCGTTTCTTACAATCATGGTCTTCTTAATGTTCTTTATGTTGTTAAACATGAACATTTGGCCCGTCTTAGCTTTCGACTCGAACTTTGGCAAAATTACCATTTTGCCCCTCACTTGGCAAAAATGACAATTTTGCTCTCGGTTGACTTTCTGCTGCCCGTTGACCGTATTTTGGATACGGAGTATCACATTCTTCCCCACTTACAGGAATTTGGTCCCCGAATTCTCCGTCACTAACAGACTTCAAATCGGTTCCGAACCCTGCAAGTTGCTTCATCACTTCACTCTGACACTTCTATACTCGATCACTGCTGCATTCTGCTGACACCCATCATTACTGCGATCCTTCTGTCTCGTTCCTTTCTACCCAACTGATCTTCACAACAATTCCGCTCTGGTTCTCAGTCTTGTCTTCCTTACTTCACTTAACCCGTAACTGTCTCCATCGATCTCGATCCTTACACTCATTCCGTGATAGTTTCTCTGTCCTGACTCTCATTTCGGGCTTCCCCACTTTGCTTTGACTTCCACATCCTTCTGATCGCGACTTCTTTCTTTCTTTCTGGGACACTCTTCAAGAATCTGATCGCTTGCTCCCTTCTGGCTGATTCCACAATAACCCCAGCCTTCCTTTCCAAATCTTTTTGCTAACTCATCATACTTCTCGGCTTCTTCCTGTCGGTCGCTTGATAAGCTGATACATTTCCCACTATCGATGTCTACCACTGCTTCACGGTCCGGTCTACTTGTCTCACGACGTCTTGACACTTCATCTCGCTTTCGGGTTCGGGTTCGGTCTCGTATTCACATCGCATCGCCATTCCGTCCTACATTCAATTCAACAACTCACTGGACCAATTAGTTTCATCCCGATCTATCCCCGACATCATGGTTACTTAATCACGTACCCGACGGTTACTCGTGATTAAATAACAATACACTATAAGTCCGTTCCCTCGTGAATTGACGGTTGAACACAACCGTTCTTAATCAGCTCCAAAACCCGAAATAAAATTAAAATAAAATTAACACCTTACCTTTCTAACGAATCTGAGAAAAGCTACCAATCACTATCAAATTTCCGAACAACTAGCAATTCAACGGTCTCTAAGACCAAAAACAATCAGTCTACCAAAAACCACGCACGCTAATCACTATGCAATCTACCGCACAACAAATCAATCAATCAACAGGAAATGAAAACAAGCAATTACCACACACATATTCACGCAATCTAATGATCGGTCGGATGCGTCGCCAGTACGGGTTCAGGTCATGATGAACGGTTGTCAGTTCCGCTCATCATTTAGTTTCACACAGTAATCCATTTGCTTTCAGAACCATATCAATCATGCAAATAATTACTATGCTACTCAAAATGATCAGCTGAACACTCTGCATCCACCACATACATAAAACGATATATCATACATCATAAGGTTTTTAGTACATGGTCCTGATCAGATTCCGTACATAAGGCCATCATCATATCCAAAAACCCATACGACGCCGCTATATATCAGAAAAGTCAAAGACGACACGCAAAGTCGCCTATCTGCCAATCTATCTACAAGACAAAAAGAAAGTTAGTGCCCCCACTTACATGGCCTAACTACTCCTATCCTAACCTAACGCCTCCAGCAAGACCGAAATGCCCAACACCACTGGCAAAACGGTTCGCTGAAGTATCCGCTGGCAGGTGCACCGGGAGGGTGTGGCGGGTGTGCCTCTCGAGATGGTGCTCCGACATGCAGCGGCTCGGCTATCGGGAAAAGATAAGCATCGTGACCTGCACAGCCACATACCTGATAAACTGGGGCAGATGCTGAGTGCGGTCCACGGTAACACGCGGATGCCTGATGATCATAAACACCACACAACTGACAAGGAGAAGTCGGCTCGGTCGGGGGATCCAGAAAACAATCGGGTGCGAGATGACCCTGACCTCTACACAACTGACAAGTCCTCACTGGATCGGGTCTGGACAACGAAACAACCGGTAACTGAACAACGGGTGGCTGACTGGGCTCGGTATCTCTGTGACTAGGTCCAGCTCGGTAATCCTCTGGTACTGGGGCTCGGCACGGCTCTCCAAAGGGCATACACGCTCCTGATCCAACGGTGGGGCAAGTAAATGCTCCATGGCCCTCGTGACCACATAACGGACAGTGATCGGGTCCCGATACTGGATAGTACGGCTCTCGAAGACGCGGATCTACTGATCGGGGACACCAATACAAATGAAACTCATACACTCCACATCCACTGCATGCTCTCCTCTCTGGTACTTCTGGCGGTGCCTCTACCATCTCGGCTGGTGGCGAGACTGACTCGAACTGAGACTCAGTAGACGCTGGTGACATAACCATGTCGAACGGTGTACGGGGTGATCCGGGTCGTGGGTCTAACTGATGATGGGGTCCAACCTTCTGCTCCAAGATATCCTCTAGCATCGCTACCTGCTCATTTACCTGCTGCTCCCATTGCTGACGCTGCTCCGGGTCCATAGGCTCCATATCCAGTTCGAAGCCAAACGGTAGCGGACTCAACAAATAATCATCCACACGAAGCGGCGGGGGAAACTCGGGTGCCTCAAGAAGTGGTGCCTGATACATCGGTGGTGCGTCTGATGCTGCAAGTATCTGTGGTACATCCGGCTATGGCCACTGCGGCGGTAACTGTAACTCCACATCTGCTCCTCCTAAGAATCCCATCACTCATGTGTAAGGGTCTCGGCTACCCGCATCATCCTCCATATATGCAGGTAACGGGTCCGGAAGGGGCGACCAGTCTACCTGTGCTGCTCTGGCACCCTGTAACTGTCGCAAGGGAACGGGTGGACGATCCGACATATGAGATCCTCGTGAATGGCCTGGCGAAGCTGGGTATCCCTGAAACTAAATCAACTGACCTTGCGGCGAACCGGCTGATCCCTGCTTACTCATGCTGCTCAACTGAAACTACTCTGCGCACACACATACACACCCCTCCACTCCACCCAGGACACACTGCTATAAGACTGCAATCAAAAGCACAAAGACGAGTTAGTAAAAATAATACAAAAATTTTACTTTCCCATCCCAACCCAGGGTTTAACGGACGCGGCTCGGTTTCCTAATGGATGCTTGTGTGACACATTTGACTCGATAAAACATGGAAAACACTCAAAAATGAAATGTTTCGAAACCCATGCAGAACCATGCTCTGATACCACCTTTCTGTAACGCCCCTTTCCCATTCTCCGCTGACTGTCGAGCTGACCGGTCAACAATCAAAAAAGAACATGACCGATCTAACCCGAGCAAGTCGAATAGGAAAGGTTCGCCACAGGACGAAGCCAGAGACGGATCGGTTTGAGACAAAGGCTCGCACTAACCCATCTTTGACACCGCTATCCTCATATCCATAGTAAAAAGTTGTACAACTCGTACTACTTTAATGAAAAGTGTCGGTTCTGACGAAACCCAATATCAGGGAAACAATTTCATTTTTGAGTAATCAAACGTTAAGCACAACGTTTAATAGATTTTTACAAACAATCTCTAACTCCAAACACACAATTAAATCAAACACACGAATGGCGCCAAAGCCGAACCGAATAAAAGCAATCAAAACCCCGAATCAAATCCCGCCACAAGCAATCCCGAAACTACACCAAGGACCTCCCGCATCCGTCGCTGCTAAACCTGAAAAACACAAAAAGAGTCTATTGAGCGATCTAAGATCACCCAGTGAATTGGCTCCCCACTAATGGCTTCTAATCTATCTAGAACTACAGATTCCCGCCCCAAAACCCAAAATAACAATCAACAGGAATAAACGGTTGATCACGCACTACCACGTCGTGATAAACCCACAACACACAATCAATGCCAAGGATAAGGAGAAATGTGGAAATCGAAGGCGATGCGGCACGTGTCCTCGATTAGACTCGGTCTATCTAACGCGCAACGAAAGATATAACAAAACAACACTGGGCCTTACGATCTCGGTAACTTCCACGGGTTAACATCGTCACCTATATGGTAACTAACCCACGACTCCTAAACGTGTATGCAAGGTCCCATTATTAGGACACCGTTCTCCGTCCATTGATACGTGGTGACTCGGACTACCCCTAGATAGCCAGAGTTTCCATGTGATTCGGCCCTAGGACATGACCCCGTATTCTCCGAATCACACACTTACAGGCGTCACCCAGTAGGTTAACACCATAACCGGAATCACCATGATCCGATTAGGTAAAACCCGAGGATCCAATCGTGTCGGAAGTACCGGAACGTAAACAAAACCTAGGCTTGCGGAATCTAACGCTAGAGTCCTAGTGCAGAAATATAAACACGCAGACTCGCTGGGACTCTAGCACAGATCACGCAATCAATATCAATAATAAATCCCCAACCATTCTGCAAGCCACTACGCTACCACCGCTCTGACTAGGTAAGATACCTAGTCAGCACCAACTAACTTAACCGGTCCCGTGACCGGAGTAAGTGTCCACAATAACTGCTCGGCCCAACACCGAGCAGTCTAACAAGCCTGCACACAAAGCTCACAACAACAGCACGATAATCACACAATCACAATCAATCACAACAACACCACGCAAGCATGCCTATTAGGGTTTCTAAGTCTTTTAATTCATTCTTATCCGCTACCTTGGGTTAGCGGCTAACCCGTAGACGGCTTACAACTCACTCCACTTCCTTTATTATCTCATTCTAGATATCTTTTAACAACTCCTCGATCTGTCGGTTTAGAGTTAGTAAACTTACTAACTCCCCGACGTCTCATTCTTATTTAATTGATTCATTACCCATTCCCGCTATTAAACCTAAACTCCAATCTCGTTATAATATTATATATGTTCGTATAGGTTTAACTCGTATTTTAATGTCGTCTTAATTCCAGTATATAGATTCATTCATTATCGTTCCTTACATATATAATGCATATACGGTCCTAATCAACGGTGTCTATATGAATGCATCAACCAATCGTTACTAACAACCTAACGACACGCAATTGATTAACCTTTGTAATTCTAAAACCCTAACATGCTTATTCGGTCCTATCCGGTTTATCATTAAACCTCCATTTAATTATCAATTACTAATCAGGTTATTAACGGGTATGCAATCCTAGTACTACGGTTTCTCGATTACCGGTCTATATGAATTTAAAGGTTTGTGAGCCGACTCACAGTGAGATAGGTGCGGAAATGGCGGCTCTGACACGGTATGAATTCCGAGACCACCGAACTGGAACCCGAACTTCCCGAATGTCCGAACTCGAACTCCGAAGATTCCCGAACACCCTGATAAGAACCGCAAGTCTTCAATGGCCGGAGTCAACGTGTTGACCGGCGTTGACCACGACGTTGACCTTTGACCGGCGGCGTTGACCGTTGACCGAAGAGTTGACCGATGACTTGACTTGGACCGGTTGACTTCCCAAACCAAACCGGTTAAACCACTGAACCATCTGAACCAACTGAACCGGTTTAAACCGGTTTTGGTCAAACGTTGACCGGTTTGACCTAACCGTTGACCAAGGCTGAACCGGACTTAAACTAACCAAAATCTTGAATCAAACCGACTCATCACACTCCCTGAAGATCCTGCTTGAAGTTTGGAGGCGGTGGGGCTTTCTCCGGCGACTCCTCCGGCGTTGACCGACGGTGGTCCGGCGTTGACCGGCCGGTTCACCCCTTTTTCCGGTGACTCAGAAGACGATACACCTATAAAACTGACCGCAAAGAAAAGATCTAGCCATCCATGGCTTCAAAACGTTCAGATCTGGTGAAGGAAGAGAGAGATCCATCAAACCCTAATCCGCGGATGTTTCCAGCCAGATCCGGGCGAGCTCCGGAGACGGCGACAACGGTGGCTGGTTGGAGATTGTAGAGGAGGGAGATAGGAAGCTATAGCATTTTGCAGAAGTTGATTTGGGTTTATAATAAAGAAGTTATGGGATTTTTGGTGTTGGAAGGTATGAAGAACACTATGAAGGTGTTCTTGGTTTTCTTTGAATCTTTAAAGGCTTCTGGGTTTTTGTCTGGGTAAATGGGATGAATAGATATATAGGAGAGAGGTTAGTGGTCATGGGTGTGAGGTAGAGAGAGAGAGAGTTGAGAGTGTTTTGTGCATGCATCAAGTGATGAGGTGTTTTCTTACATGCATGAACTTGTTTTTGTGCATGCAACCCATTCTTTGCACCAAAAATCCATAGGTGGCGCCATCACAGAGGTAACACCTGTACATCTGAGTGTTTTGTTGTCCAAACTTCCTTAATCAGCCTTAACCATTCTCTTAAACCGCTTAAACCCGTAGCTTTGGTTTCCTCGATCTTGCGTTAATATTTTTAGAAGCCCTCCGGATAATCCCATAAATCCTCAAACCTACACAATCAGATTCTCCATGCTATTTGATGAATTTATCATTTCAAATCACTCCGTTCGGACTTACGTAGCTCCGGTTATGAATTTTTGAAGTTTCTTCGGGTTTGTCGGTTTCCATTCCCGACAAGCCGTAAAACATGTTTCCGCTCTGTTTCTTCCAATCCTGGTTTTCTTAATGTTCTTTATGTTGTTAAACATGAACATTTGGCCCGTCTTAGCTTTCGTCTCGAACTTTGGCAAAATTACCATTTTGCCCCTCACTTGGCAAAAATGACAATTTTGCCCTCGGTTGACTTTCTGCTGCCCGTTGACCGTATTTTGGATACGGAGTATCACAACCGTGAGCTCTCAGTTTCTCCAAATCTTTCGTAAACACCGCGTTCCAGCAACTCGAAG
Source organism: Orychophragmus violaceus (assembly GCA_030180135.1). Classification (NCBI taxonomy): domain Eukaryota; kingdom Viridiplantae; phylum Streptophyta; class Magnoliopsida; order Brassicales; family Brassicaceae; genus Orychophragmus; species Orychophragmus violaceus. The sequence continues at coordinate 38,234,368 of CM058235.1, read as the reverse complement.
AGGAGCAAACTGCGAAAACAAAAATGCACCTATAAAACCGATGACAATAACGGGCAAATACAGAACAAGAAGGACTACCAGGCTTATAGTTCCAGGCTGATCGAAAAACTTTGCTCGCATCAAAGGACAGTACGCGGTTTACACACGCGAAAAATAGCCATCTTGCCAATCAGAAGTCCTGTCTGGAGGGTCGGACACTACCCTCAAACGGCGACCAGGCCTAAATCTCACATAAAACGTACCAGAGGTCCCCGGGTTGACCGAGATCAGCGTCAACTCCTCAAAAAACCGAGTAGGCATATCAACCTCGCTATCAGCTGCCATGACTAAGATACCTAATATATTGCGGATGGCAGACGGGCATAGCTGAGACAGAGCCATCTCCCTGGCCTCGCAGTACTCAACTAAAATTCTAGGAAGAGGAAAAAGTAAGAAACACTCAGTAAACCAACACTCGTACAAACAGACCCAACCAGGAGGAGCATCCCAGGGTCGCTCGTGCAGGGTGGGCAATCGAAGCTCGAGACCGGAAACACGAGAATATCGCTCGAAAATACCATATAAGTCTGTCTGCTCACACACGGATGAGCGGATCGCCCTGGGGATAACAGCCTTCGTCTCCCTCACCTCCCTCGAAGAAGGCGCCTGAGAACGATGATCAGGGACGGCCGTGCTGTTTCCCGAGAAATCCTCCCAATTGCCAACCCTAATATCGCTTCCACGACGGCTCATTCCGCTATCACCAAGGTCTCGCCTCACCCCGCTAGCAGGTTCGCAATCCCCAGGCAATTCCGTTGCAGCTCGATTACCGCATAATCGACGAGGTTTTCGTCCAGACCGAGACATCAAAAACTCCTCATCAACCTCAATCGACATAGATATGGCAGGGCTACCACCGGACGACTCGGAAAAACCGGAATCGTCCCCACCAGTAGAAGAATGCTCACTGGAGTCTACCCGCAGAATTACAAACGCAAAGCAAAGATTGAGAAGGAAAAGGCAGTTACCTGATAAGAAAAAAGGAATTTGGAAAGACGGAGCTTCGTAAGAAGAAAGAAGCGGTTCTTCACGAAATATAAGAAGTCGTAGCACCAATGGTTCGCGTCTTTTAGTTCTCTCCAGAATCGTGGTTAAAGCCAAAGGAAAAACACTTACGAATCATGACCAGACGGTTTAATGGGATTTCCGCCTGACTTAAATACTCAAGGAAAGTCGCCGAGCTCAGCTTCGCAACTCGACGAACTTGGGGGGGGGGACTAATTGTTGGATATGGGTTTAGCACCCATCCATAAGTCCATTGGAAATCTTATTAAATCAACAATGTCATCTCGGCCCAAGAAGACAAGCCCGTTAAGGAGTCAACAACCCAAGGAAGAGTCAGCATCCAAGCGCTATAAATAGGACCCTTCACTCTTCATTTGGGACGGATTGTAACTTGTGAGAGGCCGAGCTACTTCTATAAAGCTCCGACCTCAAGCATTGTCTAGTGAGCACGTTATTCGACGGACTCACACCTCGTACCATTCTGTTCATAGCTCGGCTCCGGCCTTAAGATCAATAAAGAATCATTTCGACCTCACTTAACATTTATATTTCACCTCGTAGTTCAGACATTCTAGATCGTAGCCCGTAATATTGACTAGGTCGGATTTCTGTAGCAACACTAGATATTACACAATGGCTAACTAGTACATTTGTTTTTAGGCTTCTTCGTCTCGAAAATAGAGATATTTTATAAAATGAAAAACATATTATAGTGAACAGAATATCAATAATACTCGAAAAAGTAACACACTCAAATATAAATAAGTATAAAAAGGGTAACTGGCTCTTATTATGTGTCAAGTATTTGTTCTTTCTCTTATGACTCAATCTTCTATTTCTGTAGAATGACCATAACCATTATGTTAGAACATTCATTGATATAGAGTCCAATCTTTTTGCGTTTGAAACACCTTACATCTCGGGATCTACAAAATTCTTTTAATCTCTTGGATAGTTTAATTTAGAAGTTGATACATAGGACTGTTTGGAGTAAACCTTTCTTTTAAGTTGCTACTTCACCAAAATGGCTTTGTGGAACATTTCCTCCATGTTTTTATACTCATACTCGTACATCTTCAAACGGTCTTTTATATCACAATTGAGCCCACCCAAGAATCTGGCCATATTGGCTTCATGATCTTCATCAACATCTGTCTTACTCATAAGGGTTTCCATCTCCTGAAAGTAATCCTCTACACTTCTACTTTCTTGAGTCAGCCCTCTTATGTTTTAGTGAAGTTTTTTGTGGTAGTGGTTCGGCACAAAACATTTTTCATGAGAGATATCAACTTTGCCTATGTAAAAATGGGTATATTTCATGTTCTTCTCATGTTTGTCACAAGTTGATCTCACCAATTATATCATAACCATAAAATTATGTGGCAGCCAATCTAACCATCTTAAGCTTTGAGTAGTTTGGGCAATCAAAGACCAATTTGATATTCTTCTCCCATTGTAGGTAAGCATCCATGTTTAAGTTTAAGACCACCCATGTTTCATATGGTCTTGCTCTGGTGTGATTATCATCTTCTTGTGGTCTAGTGGGTCTATGATATAAAGATTTTTAGTTTTTGTAGTCAATTACTCAATCTACAAGATAAGTGTCATTGTAATATAGATTGAGGTCAAATCCAAATGGGTAGAGTTTAGTTCACTAAAAATACATACAACTTTATCAAGCTAAGTCAAATTCAAAAAGGTTTTAAAGTTAACAATCCTAAATGAGAAATGAAAAAAAACAAGTAAGAAAATAATATAAGAAGTCAAGCAATGAATAAGAATAAGGGTCTAAGATAATGTCAAAGCATCAAGGATAACTAGGGATGATCATACTTGGGTGCTAATCAATCACACAAGCAAATAAAGATGGTTAAATGATCCATAAATAGCTAATCACATTCTCATGTAACTAAATATATGCTAATCATGCAATAATCATTTCTAAATATCAAACCACAAGAAAGCATGCATTCAATATCAATCATAACACCAATCAAAGCAAGTTCTAATCCTTAGTCAAGAACACAAATCATTTGATCAATCTTATCTCTAGGCAAAAATCTCTTTAATCAACTCCTAATCAAGAACAATCTCTCAATTGTGATTAAGAATCAATCAAACATGCAAAACAAGTTCATTTGACTTTTAAACACCTTAGACATCAATTATCATTGGCTAAGAATGCAAAATCTCTAACTAAGTGCTTTCAAGCATTTCATCAAACACCTTGTGGGCATGAGAAAGCTTAACATCTAGATTCAACAATTTCTTACAACCAAGCTTAGAGAACAACTTAATAGAGTAGAATTAACATTAATTAAGCACTAAACACCCTTAGATCATCTCTAATCAAAATCTAATCTACCTTATCTCAAAGACCAAAAAAAAACTACTCACAAATCACCATTTTCCAACTAAATCCATGAAGATTAAGTGATAAAACATGATTAGGATGAATAGATTATAAAAATATATAAGTACTTGATTAAATTTCAAAATAAATGTTTACAAAATATTTGGATCTAAAAGAGGTAAAGAAAATTCATAAAGTAGAAGATGATCCCAAAAATTAGGTTTCAAAACACATATATAGGTCTTATGGTCGTAGTGGCAATTTGGTAAATAAGATGGTCTCGGAGGGGCTCCCATCGGTCACTTCTGGCCGATAGAAGTCTGGTCGATGTGGGTGAGTGGAGGCCATCAGGTGGATTTTCCCGATGGAGCATGACCGATGAAAGCTTTGTCTGTTTGGTGGGAAGTTGGCATCAGGTGGACTTGCTTGATGGAGGCTGGTCGATAGAAGAGCTGGAACGTATCGGGCGGATTTGCCCGATAGAGCATGGCCGATGGCCGGGCCACTTCTTCCTCCTTCATCTCCTTCATTCTCTTTACTTCAAATCACTTCTTCATGGACCAAACTCATCCCAAAACTCCTTAGAAACTTCCAAGAACTCTCCAATCCTCCATAAGTACCTAAAACATCCAAGAAATGCACAAAGAATGCAATTTCTAACTCCAGACTTCCTAAACACCTAAATGCAAGAAATCCTAAGGAAACTAGTATGAACCAATGATAATATGCTAAAATATGGACAAAATATGGTGCTAAAACTCATAAAATTATGCATCTATCAATTCTCAACTTATTTTTTGCTTGTCCGCAAGCAAACAATCAAAAACAAGAGTGAAAGAAAGGTTTGAAAGTGAGAGCTCAAAGATTTCAAAAGTAATTGTTAAGCAAAAGTGGAAACAAAGTCTAAACAAGCAATTAAGAGCTACAATAAAGCTTACTCTACTTCAAAAGAGTTAACATTCACATCAACACATACATCAAGTCCAAGTCTCAGCCTACACATGAATTCCTATCCTCAATCCCTTTAACATTCATTAAGAAATGGTGAATCATGATTGTGCAAATCAAATGATTACATTGGCTAAGGGGACAAGGTATTGAGATAAATGTGATTTCAAATGATGTGTGGCTTTCAAGAACAAAAGGATCTCTCAGAAAAGAATGAACTATAGCAAAATGCTAAGAGTAAGAAACAATTCATGCATACAAAGATAAGTTTTTAATCTACCCAAATGCCCATAATGATCTCAACTCTTTCTTCTAAACTCAAGGCATTTTCGTCTTCTTATCCCAACTTTGATCACTTTCTTTTTCTTTACACACTTTGGAGGATTTATTTCCCTTGCTTAGCTCTTTTCTTTTCCTTTTCACTTGCTTCTTCTCTTTCTTTTAATGATTGAGCTAACTTTGACTTCTTATCTTTATTTAACACAAGAGACTTATCCTTCTTAAGCACTTAGAGCTACTCAAACTTTTCTTTTTCTTTTGTAATCCCCCATTTCTTTTTTCAATCTTTTCCTCATTTCTTTTTTTTTCTTCTTCCCAATTCTTCTCCAAACTTCTTTCCTATCCTATGCATAGTCCAATGATATAAGACTAGCTCTACAATGAAAACATATCTATGTCGTTCCAAACTCAACACTTTTTGCATATTTGATTCAAGAAAATGTCACTGAACTCTCACTAGAGTGTTAGAATTGAAGGAAGCTTGGTTTAAGGTGGGGAAATCTTCTTGGACTAACAAAAGAATGGTAGAAAGGAAGAAGATAGTCCAAGTATGTATTAAGTATCCATGAGTTCACCTTTCAATGCACAACATGATAACTCAAGTCAAGATTAAGAGTTCTAATATATAAGGAATGATTCAAATCACAACATGATTCAATCAAGAAGTCAACAATAATGCATGAGATCGAAGAGGGTTCTTCCTTAATTTCAAGCTTACAAGATGTATCAAACAACCACAAGCTAGCATGATGATCCAAATTCACCCAAAAAAATTATTTACAAGGAACACATGTCTTAGCTCTAAAATGCATGCAATCCTAAATGAACTCTAGACTCAACTTTAAGCATGTCAATGCAATTAAATGACTTCTTTTTGTGAAAATTTTCAATTTTTTTTTGATTTTTAGTAGTTTTCTATGCTTTGGATGAATGAATGAGACTCAAGATGCAAGAAAAGAATATAAAATCACAAAACACATCATTAACAACACATGTCCTCCCCCAAACTTAAATCACACAATCCCATGTGTGATAGAAGTAAGAGAAAAAGACCAAAGACAATGGGAAAAATGCAAAATGAAACAAAGATATGAAAAAAGAGATTGGAATGAGTTACTTGGAGATGTAGGTGGAGTAACAAAGGATGGAGTAATGGGAGGTGGAGGCTAGAGAATTCGCCCGAACTTGGTTCAAGGCCCGATCCTTCTTTGATTTTGACATGACATTCCCTCTTTCTTTCTCCCAATGCTAAGACACATATGCCCTAAAACCTGTAAATACCTAATAGAGAGATCAACATTGACTAGGAAACTGAAAACTTAAAGCAATACGTACAAGAGATAGACATGGGACTTCCTCCCAAATGAGCTTGTTTTGAGTCACAGAGCTTGACTACCTTTTTTTTAGTGAGGAGGTGGAGGTGGCTTGACCTTTTGGGTGATGGTCAAGACTTTGTTGAGATGCTCTTGGAGATTGATTGGATCAGCTTGGAGCTTAGAGTGAGGATATCTCTTTCACTAGAGAATGGCTTGGACCTCCCTTTGCATTTCACCTTGTACTCATTTTTCCATCCTTAAGCATCAAAGGGTAGAGAGTGAGAATGCTAGGAGTTTGAGTGAGAGTGGAGGTTGTGGATGTTTTTCTTTTCTTCTTTTTGCTCTTAAGAGGAGCTTCTTTGGCTCCACTCACCCCCTCTAATGGAACACTTTACAAGTGTTCACTCATCAAGTCTTTACTACTCTCTCCAACCAAAACATCCATCTAAACTTTGTAATTCCTTGAAGAGTGCAACTCCTCAACCATTTCAGTTTGTGGCTCCTCAATCCTCAACTCTCTCAAAATAATTGATCCACAATAATCAATCTTTGCAAGACTAGCAAAAACCTTTTCCTCTTCAAGATCACGTTCACTTGTAATGGTTCCACAAATGTTGATGGAAGAAGTCCTTTCTGAATACTACCTTTTTGTTGTTGAAGTCCATTGTTGCACCAGTAGTGTTGAGGAAATCAGTGCCTATGAATAGAGGAAGCTTCTTGCCCTTATTCATCTTCATTACAACAAAATCAGTTGGTATGGCACAAGCCCCAATCATGACTGTATAGTCTTTGAGCTCTCCATATGAGGCTTTTGTTGAAGAATCCCCAAAGGTGAGAGTATATGTGTAACTCTCAATGCTCTTGATCTCCAATTCTTCAACCATCTCAAGAGATATAACACTCACATTTGAGCCAGTATCACACAAAGCATCATCAATCCTCAAGTGACCAAGAGAGTAAAATAATGAGAACGTGCCCAGTGTTCCTAGCTTAGGAAGTGATGTAAGAGCTTGTTTGGGTGTGGGTAGATCTTCCTCAACCATGTCTTCATTCACATTTTTAGCATAAATACCAAGAACAAACTCTTCATGATGGCTTCTTCATCCAACCTACCATCTTTCTCCTTCTCAAGTGGAGAACCATAGACAAGGGCTTCAAGTTCAGCTACTACCTTTTCATTTCCAGCATTGTAATTGATGGTATTGCAATGGTTGGTGGAATCATTCTTCCCCTTTTGCTTCTCCATTTGGTTGACTCTTGAAGTCAAGGTCTCAAGCTTGGAGGTGAGATCCTTGAAGTTTCAATCAACCTTAGTGTGGATATCAATCATTTCTTTCTCAAGTCCATTGCACCATTTCCTTATCCTTGGATGAGTTTTTGAAGCATTATCTTCATTTCGGGACCTTATTCCAAAGAGGTAGAAGCTTGAGCTTGAGGGTTCAAAGGAAGCTTAGGTGGGAAACTTCTTTGTTGCCCTTGGACGTTTTACTTAGGAGTATAACCTTGTTGTTGATTGAAAGACACAAAACCTTGTTGAGGTTGATAGCCTTGTTGTTGTTGATTGCTCCTATAGTTGTTGTAACCACCTTGAAAGTTCCATTGATTCCCCAAGTAGTTAACTTCCTCTTGAGTCATTTGATCCTCCATTTCCACAACTTCTTGAAAAGTATGATTAGGGCAATTGTTTCCAATGATATGGATCATGTTCTTCTCAGTAGCTTGGATAATCTTATCCAATTTGTAATTCAAGACTTGTATCTCTTTGTTAGTAGCATCCTCAATAGCCTTAATTTCTCTTGGAGCTATGTTATAGTCCTCATTGTAATTCCCATCACTCAAAACAAGATTATCCACTAGCAGGTACAGACATACTTGATAAGTTACAAAGTCACATGCCTCCTACTCTCTTATTTTCTTAATTGTTTAAATAAATTCTATTAAATATTTTTATTTCACTAGTAAAAAAGAAAGGTGTCCCTGGTAAGAAAAAAATGCCGCCGACCAACCGAAAAAAGAAAGAAAAAAAAACTTTATCTTTAAATTTATTTTTGATTAGTTTAAAACACAATCTATATAAACTTATTTTAGTCCAAAAAATCAAAAGCCCAAATTAAAAGCCTAATCTATAACCATAAAACATTAATAAAGGTTAAAATTGTTAACCTAGACACAAATTAAACATTAGTCTTCTTCCTTTTTCCAATTAAAACTCTTTGACCAAAGAAGCTCTTATTAGATCGACATCTAGAAATTATCATTCCAATCATTACGTTTGCAATTGCAAGCGCTAAATTTATCGAGTGTTATATTTACAAATTTGTTATTATTCTTTATTTTTTATTTTTAATATTAAATTTTTAGGTTTTATTGAATTGTGTATTCTTAATTTGTGTATGTTATGATATATTATTTTATAAAGAAATATTGATCCCAAACTGGTATGGTGCGGAATTGTGGCCTTGATTGGTATGTGCATAATGACGAAATTGTGTTTAAAAACATGATTCGGCAAGAATTTTACCAATCACAAAATTGGTGGAATAGAGGAAAAAAACGCAAAAACATAGAGTCTGCGTTTTCGTTAAAAAAATATAAAAGAAAACTTATTAAGTAGAAAATTAAACTGTAGATATATTATTTGCAGAATTATTTTTTTCTTTTTTGACTAGTAACTTGCAGAATGGTGGAATTGCGTTTAAACGTAAAACTTGTGGACGTTTTAAACACCATTCCATAAGGTTACCAATCAAAGTATTTGCAGATTTTTAATGGAAAAGTAGTTTGCACCCAAAAGAAAGTTTGTGCCTACTTCTGATAACGATTTGGAGAATATATCTTTTGATCATGTAAGAAAAAATATATTAGAATATCATTCGAATAAAAGAGTCGAGGTATAACTGAGTCTTAAGGTATTTATCAACCTCGTGGTCATAGTTTTTCTAAAACATTTATTTGATCTTTACAGTGATTTGTGCCCTCAGTTAAAAATAGTTCTAGATCCGCCACTGTCCACTAGCTCCATTCCATCTTCTACATTCTTTCCTGGGAAATGACCATTGCTAGCGGTGTCAAGAAGCATCCTTATCTTAGGCAAGACACCACGATATAAAGTACTGAGGAGATACTCTATTGAGAACACATGGTGTGTACATTGGTGTAGATAGCTCTTAAAACGCACCCAAGCCTCACATAAAGTCTCGTTGTTTGATAGGTCTAGTTTTAACCCTATACTAACTGCAAGTGCACAGTAATATCAATGTAGTACTTAGGGTATCGAATCCACGAGGACTCTGGGCAACGATAGATTTAGAACGATCAAGATTAAACTAGGAGAAAGCAAATAAATGTAATGAGAAACTAAAAAGCAAAGCAGGAAAGTAAATCAGTAGCGAGTTTGTAAGCAAGGAGGTGAAGTGTTAAGTCTAGGGAATTCTCAGGAAATCAGGAACACAAGCTAATCAATCAATCGGGATCTAATTAAGTACTGTTCTAGGACTCAAACACAGATATAGAATTAACCAACTTTCGTTGTGAGAATTCTCTAAGCCTAATTGCAGAAATCCAAATGTCTTTGTAATTCATAACAGATTAAACCAGCTTTAATGATCAAGTTCGATATGTTCACAATCTAATTAAACCAAATTTCTTTGCGAGTAATTCAATTGCTCATCTAGGTTCTTTCTAGCTAATCAACCAACTGTCGTTGTGAAAATCAACCTAACATCATAAATCTGGATAGCTACTTCAGATCAAGCATTAATAACAATCCTAGATGAAGAACTAACAAGTATGAATCCCTACAGATCTATCAACCTATAATTCCATGAAATCCCTAATGAGAATCCCTAAACTTAACAGGTAATCTACTCAGACATAATCATCGAAACAGAAAATATCATGAATAGAAAACCAAATATTATAAAATCAAATAAAGAACTGGGGTTCGAAATCCTCTCTCTTTCGAGAGCAGGATCAGCCCCTAACTCTCTCTGAAAATAGAATAAAGCGTAAGTAAATCGTAGCCTAAATAATGGCTTATAAACCCTAATATAATGGTCTAAAGTCGGCTGGGGCTTCTTTGTAATTATGAGAAACATCTGGGCAAAGTTGCAATTTCCATATTCTTCTCATTAAACACCGAGAATTTGTCTGCGTCGACCTTGTGTCGATCGATGCACCTTATGTGTCGATCGACACAAGGTCTGAGGATTCGAAAGTGAAGTCCATCTCTCGGGTCAATACTCCAAAATGCTCCAGAATGCACCATAATGTCCAATTCCGCTCCAAACATACCTAGACCTGTAAACATACTAAAAAGACTCCAAAACATAATAAAAGACTCGATAAATAAGACATATACCATGGTTAAAATCCCTAAAATCCATGGTATATCAACTCCCCCACACTTAGCTCTTGCTTGCCCTCAAGCAAGTAAAGAACCAAAGTATAAGAAAAGAGGTTTGAAAACACAGAAACTCATTTCGTCCTAGGAACCTTCGCATTCACATTCACTTAGTAAACCACTGAAAACTTCCCTACAGAACTCAAGACCACAATATACTTCCCCCACACTTAACAACTGTCCCAAGTAAACTCCACAATCAAGTTAGGATCCCTAAAATCCATGGTATATCATTGTTGCGTTGAACAAAAGATGTGATCTCGTTCCTAAGTCGGGCAGTCCTTGAGTTGGAGAAGAATTTGGCCAATAATTTCTTCTTGCATTGGTCCCAAGAGGTGATGGTATCTGTGTTGGAAGTTTAGGTTGATCCTGATTCAATTCTCATATTGATATCAACCTAAACATGCATTAGATCTAGGTGTTCTTATTTAGAAACATATGATCTCACCTTTTACCTGTTTGTTTGCAGCGGAATTGATGAACAGGTCAATGATCAGGGAGATACACCGAGAGATGGATCCTCCAGAGGCTCACACACGCAATCACAGGAAACTGGTTGCTAGACCACAAGGAGCAGAGGCGCAGAGAGGAGAGAGTGGCCGCGTGGGGTATTAGGGTTAGAGAGGAAGAGACTTTGGCTTTTAGTCATTAAAAGCCTTCTCTTTCCCTTTTGGGCTTTTGGGCCCAATCTGATTAAATTCCATTTAATCAGACCCATTATTCATTCTCTCTTAGTACGACAAATGCCTAGCACTTTTGTCGTACTTCTGCTAAGCCGTTCCTACATTATTTCCTGCTAGCTTAAGCGTGTGACCCATATGGGATCATACAATAAAGGCAATAAGTCCAAGACTTATAGATCATGAGCGGACTCTAGCAAGCCATCATGACCCCCAGCATTGTATGACTTATGTCTGATCACTGACATACTCTTACGTTATAGAGACAGTACAGAGATTGCTGGACACAATTCCAACAATCTCCCACTTGAACTGGAATCTCTGTATTCATAATCCCTTTCGTCTCAATATCTCGATTAGTCATAAGGCAAGATTAGTGTCATCCTTATAAAGCCTAATCTTGTTCATCGGACTCTGATTTGATACTGACAATACAAACGACTCGGGAAAGTCCGTTTGAGCATGGCCATGCGTTTTCCAGTATTCAAATCTCCGATTGGCCTAGAGATATTCACTCCATTTATATTGGAGGGACAAATCCCATCTTGTTCCATCACTGCGAACTACTCATCTCATGATGTACCCAAACAAGGTCCTTATAGCTATCGCAGAACGATAGCGTTAGACAATGATCAAAGTGCATCAGTCCATATGCAGTCACATGCATGCGAACTCAGGTCTAAGGACTATACTCTATAGTCGTAGTAAGAATCTCTTATGACACAGATATAAATATCCTGAAGAGTTCTTATTAGCGGGTCTTGTCCGGTCGTATGTTCCCAACATACACCTATGTACTGACTTTGATGCCGAGCATCTATGACACACTGAGACTTTGTCATAAGTCACGTACCAATCCAATCTTTCACGGTTGTTGGTGTTCCAATTTCAACAACCTTCGACTAGGGACAGGATGATATAAAACATTTATCAAATATAGGATCTCATGATCAAGCTAAATGACTTCGATGACTCAAGATCAAATCATTTACTTCGATGACCTATAAAATGGTTCATATCATTTTGGAACGATTATTTCATCACAGTTAAAATAATCTTGAAATAATAATTTCATTAAAACATAGAATAATGTTTTACTAGAACATATCAAATAACTAAAATAAAGCTCACAAAACTCCCACTCAAATTTAGATTACATTTCAATGTTTCTAATGCCTACAGCTTCAGTCAGCAACTCGAGCTTAGGCCTTGGGAGTGGCTTTGTCAACGGATCAGCGACATTATCATCTGTCGGAACTCGGCTGATCTTGACTTCCTTTCTATTAATGATGTCACGTATCAAGTGATATCTTCTTTGAACATGCTTGGATTTCTGGTGTGATCTTGGTTCCTTTGCCTGAGCTATAGCACCATTGTTGTCACAAAATAGTGCCAGAGGCTCAGCCGCATCTGGTATCACACCGAGTTCCATAATGAACTTTCGAATCCAAACAGCTTCCTTCGCTGCTTCTGAGGCGGCGATATATTCAGCTTCTGTAGTGGAATCAGCAACGGTGTCCTGCTTGGAGCTTCTCCAACTTACTGCACCGCCATTCAGACAAAAGACATAACCGGACTGTGACCGGAAATCATCTGTGTCTGTCTGGAAACTTGCGTCCGTGAATCCACTGACTTTAAGCACATCACTTCCACCGTACACTAAGAACTTATCCTTAGTATGTCTTAGATACTTCAAGATGTTCTTTACGGCAATCCAATGGTTTTCACCTGGATTTGACTGGTATCTACTCGTCATGCTCAATGCGTAAGCAACATCAGGACGAGTACAGATCATGGCATACATGACAGATCCTATTGCAGATGCATAAGGAATATTCTTCATGCGCTCAAGCTCAGCAGCCGACGTAGGGCTCTGCTTCTTGCTTAGCGTCGTGCCATGTACCATTGGCATGAAGCCCTTCTTGGAATCTTTCATGCTGAATCTTTGTAGGACTTTGTCAATGTATGAGTCTTGACACAAGCCTATCAGCCTCTTAGGTCTATCCCGATAGATCCTAATTCCAAGAACGTATGCGGCTTCACCCATGTCTTTCATGGAAAAACAACTTCCAAGCCAGTCTTTTACAGACTTCAGCATTGGAATGTCGTTTCCGAGAAGCAGTATGTCATCAACATACAGAATAAGAAAAACGATTTTGCTCCCACTAGTTTTCTTATACACGCATTGTTCTTCTTCGTTTCTGATAAAGTCAAATTGCTTGATCGCTTCATCAAAACAAAGATTCCAGCTCCTCGATGCTTGCTTCAATCCATAAATGGATTTATGAAGTTTGCATACTTTCCCAGCATTCTTTGGATCTATGTAACCGTCAGGTTGCGTCATATACACATCCTCTTCCAGAATACCATTCAGGAAGGCGGTTTTCACGTCCATCTGCCAAATTTCATAATCATGAAAAGCTGCAGTTGCTAGTAGAATCCGAATAGATTTCATCATAGCCACCGGTGGATAGGTTTCATCGTAGTCCACACCGTGAACTTGTCTGAAACCTTTTGCCACCAACCTGGCTTTATAAATCTGGACATTTCCATCCACGTCAATCTTCTTCTTGAAGATCCATTTGCACTCGATGGCTTTTACACCAACGGGTAAGTCAACCAACGAAAATACTTGGTTGACCGACATGGAGTCCATTTCGGAATTAGTGGCCTTGCGCCACTTAGAGGAATCCGGGCCCATCATGGCTTGATTGAAGTTCGATGGTTCATCACCATCAATGATCAAAAGATCATGACAGTCAGTCACGAGGAATCCCTGATATCTCTCGGGTTCGTGACGGATCCTCCCGGATCTTCGAACTTCAGGTACTACAGGTTCAGGCTCTACAATTTCTTGTAGATCCTCCTGCTGCTCTTCCTCATTAGGTTGAGCAGTATCCTGTTCATCTTGAATTTCTTCAAGCAGTACCTTACTCCCACTGTCTTTCTTAGAGAGAAACTCTCTCTCAAGAAAGTTACAATCCCGGGCAACAAAGATCTTGTTCTCGGAACGTAGATAGAAGTAATAAGCCTTGGTTTCCCGTGGATAACCAATGAAGTAGCATTTATCAGATTTTGGTGTAAGCTTATCTGAGATTAATCTCTTAACATAGGCTTCACAACCCCAAATTCTTAGATAAGACAGCACTGGAGCTTCTCCAGTCCATAATTCATATGGTGTCTTTGCTACTGCTTTTGATGGCGCTCTGTTTAGTGTGAACACTGCTGTTAGCAGAGCATATCCCCAAAGGGATATTGGAAGGTCTGTGTGACTCATCATAGATCGAACCATATCCAATAAGGTCCGATTTCTCCTCTCAGAAACACCATTCCATTGAGGTGTTCCAGGAGGAGTGAGTTGGGATACGATCCCACACTCTCTCAGATGATCACTGAATTCCTGGCTTAAGTATTCTCCTCCTCGGTCGGACCGAAGAGCCTTAATGCTTTTGCCAAGTTGGTTCTGTACTTCATTTTGGAATTCTCTGAACTTCTCAAAAGATTCAGACTTATGTTTCATCAAATAAACATATCCATACCTACTGAAATCATCAGTGAAGGTAATGAAGTACTGATAGTTTCCTCTTGCATTTGTGGACATTGGGCCACACACATCAGTGTGTATCAGGCCCAATAAGTCACTGGCCCTCTCGTTAGGTTTATTAAAGGGGGCCCGTGTCATTTTGCCCATCATGCATGATTCGCATTTCTCACATGACTCAAAGTCAAATGAGCCAAGAAGTCCATTCGAATGGAGCCTCTTGATGCGTTTCTCGCTGATGTGCCCTAAACGACAATGCCATAGAAACGTTCGGTTTTCCTCATTAGGTTTAAACCGTTTTGTATTAATGTTATAAATTGGCGCAGATTGATCGAGTATGTAAAGCCCATTCGTAAGAGGGGCAGAACCATAGAACAAATTGTTGCGATTGAAGGAACATAATTTATTCCTAACTGAAAAATCATAACCTTCCAAATCCAACAAAGAAATTGAAATAATATTTCTGCTTATAGCAGGTACAAAATAACAATTATTAAGTTCTAAAATCAATCCCGAAGGTAAAGACAACAAGTAAGTTCCTACAGCTAGTGCTGAAACTTTCGCTCCATTCCCAACTCGTAGTTCCACTTGTCCTTGCTTCAGCCTTCTACTGTTGCTGAGTGCCTGCATATTAGTACAAATATGAGCCCCACAACCAGTATCCATGACCCATGAGGTATTATCAGAAGTAGTTGTATTAACTTCTATAACAAAAATACCTGATGAAGAAGTCTCGAAAGTCTTCTTCTTTAATTCCTTTAGACCTTCCTGGAATTTCTTGCAATCTCTTCTCCAATGCCCCAGTTCTTTGCAGAACCTGCACATGTCAGTAGGCCCAGCCTTGGACTTGGGCTTGGGCTTTGGCGTGTCTGAGTCCACGACTTGGACACCCTTGGCCTTTCCCTTATCCTTAGCAGAAGACTTCTTAAACCCCTTGCCCTTCTGTACCATAAGTACATTGGGGTCCTTGGCGGGTTTCTTCAAGTTGGGCTCTGCAGTCTTGAGCATTCCGTGAAGCTCAGGCAGTGTCTTACTCAAGCCATGCATGTTAAAGTTCAGTATGAACTGATCATAGCTTGCAGGTAAAGACTGCAGAATGATGTCGCAGGCAAGTTCCTGGCTGATTGGGCAGTCGAGTTTGTGAAGATGATCGAGATAACCCATCATCTTCAACACATGAGGACTCACTGCCGCATTCGCAGCCAACTTACAGTCCAAGAGGTTCTTAACTGTCTGGAACCTCTCGGTCCTAGCCTGCTCCTGAAAAAGCGATTTCAGGCTTGCCATGATCTCGATTGGAGACAATACACTCTCGAACTGCTTTTGCAGCTCTGGAGTCATTGTCACCAACATCAGGCAATAAACATCATTTTCATCTGACGAATGCTTTTCCCAAGCATTGTGCAGAGTCCTGGCAGCATTGGCAAGAGGCCTCTCGGGGAGGGGATCTCGAAGGACGTAATCCTTCTTCTCCTGCTTGAGGACCAGCCTCAAGTTCCTTGACCATGTCAGGAAGTTCGTTCCAGTCAGCTTCTCCTTCTCGAGAACAGACCGGATCGAGAATGTGTTTTGAGTGCTTGTAGTAGTCATATCTGAAATATATAAATAAAAAGGTTATTAGTTATATGTTCAAAATGATTAATCTCGTATTAAAGTATAATATGATTAATCATGCATTATATTCAATAACCTAAGTTACCCTCAATAGAATATAATGATTCCAAGATCCACATATAACTAAGATCAAAGTGGGCCACTGGCCGTCACCCAACCTTAGCTTATATCGGTAAGCCCTATTTCGGCTAATTATATCCGTGATATAACTCTTGGTTGTGAATCTGGGCCCGAGGCCCAATCCACCCTGATGTCTCAAGGCCCGGGACTCCCGATGGCCTAGTCAAGAAAACCGGACTATACAGTCATGTAATCATTAATGTCTGGGACTCCCAATGACATTTATGAATCACAAACCGTCTTACCCACGCAAAAAGCAGACATCCTCACACTGTAAGGCCATGAATGCAATTGAATGGGCTTTGACAGCTGACATAGCCTGGACAAGACATCCAACGCTTGATATTGTTTGAGGTCCGTAGGTTTATTAAAATCATTCCCAAAATAGAAGATTACTATTTCGGGAAACTTTCTATTTATGGAAACCTACTATTTTGGAAACTTTCTAAAATTGGAAACTTTCTAAAACCGGAAACTTTCTAACTTTAGAAACTTCTTTAAAAAAATCCAAAACCCGCAAATTCAGAAACTTCTAATTTTGGAAACTTTCTAATTTCGAAATTTCGGAACTTTATAAAATTTAAAATCGAATTTCATAATTTTATTTTATAAAATAAGTTTTAAATTTAAATCTGAAGAATGACTCAATTAATGGCCCAATTGTTTTAACTTCTTGGCCCGAGGCCCAAGAATTGGTCCATGTCCAAGACATGACCCAATTGTCCAATTAATTGACATAACCGGTCTGGTTCATTAAAACTGGTCTAACCAAGTTTCAATTACTACGATGACCACAATTGTCAACCGGTTATTTACTAAACCGGAATTTCTCAATTTATTTGGTCCAACCAAATCAAATTAGAAATTCCCGGTTTAGGCACTAAATCCAATATTTCTTTCGACATTGGATTCCTTATTCCGGTTTAACCAGATTTAATAAAATTATTAATCTGTTTATTAAACCAGAACGTAGATTTTTAATTAAAATCTTAAACCGAGCCTTGAACCGAACCGAATTAGTCACGAATCAAACCGAGTTGATCGTGACCTAATTTCCAGCCGTTCATCCAACATCGTCAGCCGGCCGCAATCCCAGGACGTGACCGTGTCGACGACACTCGGGACAGCACACGGACGGACGGACGCACGCGATCGGGACGGATGCTCGGCTTGGACGGACGCGATCGGGACGCACGGACGGTACGCGGGATGCACGGTCGTGACGCGATGATCGATCGCGATCGTATGAAACGATCCGATCCGATCCGTCCGACCGGCCAACCCACCCGACCGTCCGACTCTCTCTCCCGACCATACCATTCAGCCGATCCAAACCTGAGTCATATAGCTCAGTTTGCGATCTGTTTTAGTGTGTTTAGGGTTCTAATTCAGTTTCTTATGTGTTTTTCTTATCAGTAATGGATTCAAAACACATCTAAACAGATTAAACAACCTAAACAATGAATCTAAAACAAGAAACCTAAGAACCAATGGCTCTGATACCACTGTTGGAAGTTTAGGTTGATCCTGATTCAATTCTCATATTGATATCAACCTAAACATGCATTAGATCTAGGTGTTCTTATTTAGAAACATATGATCTCACCTTTTACCTGTTTGTTTGCAGCGGAATTGATGAACAGGTCAATGATCAGGGAGATACACCGAGAGATGGATCCTCCAGAGGCTCACACACGCAATCACAGGAAACTGGTTGCTAGACCACAAGGAGCAGAGGCGCAGAGAGGAGAGAGTGGCCGCGTGGGGTATTAGGGTTAGAGAGGAAGAGACTTTGGCTTTTAGTCATTAAAAGCCTTCTCTTTCCCTTTTGGGCTTTTGGGCCCAATCTGATTAAATTCCATTTAATCAGACCCATTATTCATTCTCTCTTAGTACGACAAATGCCTAGCACTTTTGTCGTACTTCTGCTAAGCCGTTCCTACATTATTTCCTGCTAGCTTAAGCGTGTGACCCATATGGGATCATACAATAAAGGCAATAAGTCCAAGACTTATAGATCATGAGCGGACTCTAGCAAGCCATCATGACCCCCAGCATTGTATGACTTATGTCTGATCACTGACATACTCTTACGTTATAGAGACAGTACAGAGATTGCTGGACACAATTCCAACAATCTGGTGGAAAATTCATCTCTCAAATGTGTGCCTTATCCCCAAGAGAGAACGAGAATAATCTGAGCTTGAAACCATCCTCTGAAACACCATTTATCTTGGTCATGTTACATATTCTGTCAAATTGATCCAGATGATCAAGAGGATCCTCCATAGGCATCCCATGAAACTTGTTTCCTTACACCATATTGATGAGAACTCCTTTGAACTCGAAGTTGTTGTTCTCAACAGGTAGATGGTGATGTCTTGCCTATTGGCATGAATGTTGGGAGCTTCACCTGCTCCAATGATACGTCCTCTCCTTGGTTGTTGCTGATTTTGGTGCCCACCATTATCAGCTTGGTTTCCTTGGCCATCTTGGCCTACAAAATCAGCTTGCTCATTGTGTTGATTGTCCATATTGTGTCCTAACCTTTCCAAATGAGATAGTCTCTCTTGATATCTTCTTGCTATAGCAATATCTCTTTCCAAAGCCCTTATGTCTTCAACTCTTTCCACTAAGTTTGTTGGACCTCTAGACCTTGTGATCATTCACCTATAATAGCAAGAAAGATATACAAGTGTAGAGATTAGTAAGGTAACAAAAGGAACTTAGTCTCAACAAGATGTAAAATCCTAATGACTAAAGTTAAACCCAATTGACAACAACTCCAAATTGTAGTATAGTAGTAAGTATTCCTGCATGTCATGATGGTGACCCGGGTTCAATCCCCGACAATGTCGCCAAATTGATATAAGGATTTTTAGTTCTTGTAGTCAATTACTCAATCTACCAGACAAATATCATTGTAGTATAGATTGAGGCTCAAATCCAAATGGATAGAGTTTAGTTCACCAAGAATACATACAACTTTATCAAGCTAAGCCAAATTCATGAAGGTTTTAAAGTTAACAATCCTAAATGAGAAATGAAAGCAAGCAAATAAGCAAATAAGATAAGAAGTTAAGCAATGAATAAGAATGATGGTCTAAGATGAAGTCAAGGCATCAAGGATAACTAGGGATGATCATACTTAGGTGCTAATCACACATGCAAATAAAGATGGTTAGATGATCCATAAATAGCTAATCACATTCCCATGTAACTAACTATATGCTAATCATGCAATAATCATTTCTCAATATCAAATCACAAGAAAGCATGCATTCATTCTCAATCATAACACCAATCAAAGCAAGTTCTAATCCTTAGTCAAGAACACAAATCATTTGTTCAATCCTATCTCTAGGCAAAAATCTCTTTAATAAACTCCTAGTCAAGAACAATCTCTCAATTGTGATTAAGAATCAATCAAGCATGAAAAACAAGTTCATTTAACTATTAAACACCTTAGACATCAATTATCATTGGCTAAGCATGCAAAATCTCTAACTAAGTTCTTTCAAGCATTTCATCAAACAACTTGTGGGCATGAGAAAGCCTAACATCTAGATTCAACAATTTCTTGCAACATAGCTTAGAGAATAACTTAATAGAGTAGAATTAATATTAATTAAGCACTAAACACCCTTAGATCATTCCTAATCAAGCCCTAATCTACCTCATCTCAAAGACCCAAAAAGAACTACTCACTAATCACCATTTTCCCAATGAAATCAATGAAGATTAAGTGAGAAAACATGATTAGGAAGAAGAGATTATAAAAAGATATAAGTACTTGATTAAACTTCAAAATAAATGCTTACAAAATATTTGGATCTAAAAGAGATAAAGGAAATTCATAAGGTAGAAGATGATCCCAAAAATTAGGTCTCAAAACACATATATATGTCTTATGGTCGTAGTGGGAATTTGGTAAATAAGATGGTATCAGAGGGACTCACATCGGTTGCTTTTGGCCGATATAAGGCTGGTCGATGTGGGCGAGTGGAGGCCATCAGGTGGATTTGCCTGATGGAGCATGGCCGATGAAAGCTCTGTCGATTTGGTGGGAAGTTGGCATCAAGTGGATTTGCCCGATGGAGGCTGGTCGATAGAAGAGTTGGAACGTAACGGGTGGATTTTCCCGATTGATCATGGCCAATGGCTGAGCCACTTCTTCCTCCTTAATTTCCTTCATTCACTTTGCTCCAAATCACTTCTTCATGGACCAAAATCATCCCTAAACTCTTTAGAAACTTCCAAGAACTTTCCAATGCACCATAAGTACCTAAAACATCCAAGAAATGCACAAAGAATGCAAATTCAGACTTCCTAAACTCCTAAGTGCAATAAATCCTAAGGAAACTAGTATGAAACAATGATAAGATGCTAAAATATGGACAAAACATGGTGCTAAAAACTCCTAAAATATGCATCTATCAGTCTACTACATCTAAATCTCCTTTAGCTTCATGATTGATCATAGTAATTTTCTTCATCATCCCTGGTTTGTCTAAATGGTGCTCGAGTTTGCCTACGTGACACTTTTGGTTGTTTAATTTTCTGAGTATCCTCTTGAGCTTGATCAAGTCTAGTTTCCGTCTCATCCATCTCTCCTCTGATGTCGTTCATGATCAGTTTAGTGATCTCGCTCATAATGACCTTCATTTGGAGTTTTAAAAGACCAGTATCACGGTTGCTTCCATGCTCCTTGTCATTGTGATCCGACATTTGAGCCTGAAAACAATAAAAAACAGATCAAAGCAAACATAACTATCTCAAATGTTTTCTTCTCACAAGTGTTTATCCTCTCAAGTATTTCTCTCATTAATTTTCTCTCATCGATTCTCAAAGGTTCCAATAGAAAAAGTTCCCGCCAAACCCAATGATTAAACCCAAAGTAACAAAAGAAGGAAGAAGGTATATATATACAAATTGCAAGATTTTTGGTGCTAAGTTGATTAACCAAGCCTTATCCAATTTCTCTTGTATCTTTTTTTTCTTTTTTTTAATCATTGTTATGGCTGGCTCAACTATCTTGATAGATAAAAAGATAATAATTTTGAAAGAAGAAGATGAAGAGATGAGAATGATGAATAACATAATGATAACCGAACTTCATAGTGTGCTCTGATACCACTTGATATGATCTTCCCATGGATTCAACACTCTTCAGTTGGTGATTTCATAATCCTTTGATCAACGGAGCTACTAGCAACCAATGAACAGGGAAAATGGATCGTTAGGTCACAAAGAGGATGCATAAGGCCTCTGATATTCCAATTCAATGCCCTAGGATATGGTACCCCGAGACAACACTGAGGTTTGTTGATTATATCTTACACACCAAGCAACGAGGGAGAAAATAAAACGAGATAGAGACAAAACTCTCACACAAAAACCATATATCGTAAAGGATACCTTGAAGTTCCACCACATTTATATCAGAGTTGAAAAGAGTGCCAAGGCCTTTCGATTCCAAGAATACATTCAAGGATTGAAGACGATTTTGAACTGCATCCAATAAAGCATATTTTTCCACAAGGGCTTCAACAACTAAGGTTGAGGTCACAAAAGATTGGTTTGAAGTTTTTTTATGGAGGAGGGTATCCCTAGGTGATATGAAGTGCCATCCCATACTATAGCATCTTAATAGAGGATACCAAGAATCATCAACCATGCAAGAGATGGCGCTGCAGTTGGGGGGAGGCAGCAGGAGATCAGAGACGCGTGGTTGAACTCACCGGCAAGCTGAGTTGTGCGTTGCGCATAAACGAGCATAAACCAAGGCTCGGGAGAAATTTTTTGATTCGGAAATGGACTTATTCTCAAAGATCAGAAGGTTGCGACTCTTTCAGAGATGCCAACATAGCCAAAGGAGGAGAGGAGTGTCTTCAAGCTTGTTGGAGGAAGGTTGGTAATGCCATGGGAGAACTGTAACAATTCGGGTATATAAAAGATAACCTGAGGATCAGTTTGTTGAACTACATTGGTTAAATTCCCTATGCGGTCCGCAAAGGGGCAGTGAAACAGTACATGAGAAATTGTTTCAAAAGCTCTGCATCTCTTACACGAGATATCAGCCGAGAGACCTCTAATATGAAGAGCTTCTCCAACTGGTAGTGATTTGTTGTTAGCTTTCCACAGAAGATTATTTAGCTTAGGGGAAGTTTTAATATTCCAAATGCATTGTTTCCAATTAATAACATTGGTCTGATCCGGGATGGAAGCAGTCCTAGCCAACTCGATTTAGACGAGTAGATTTGGATCTAACCGGTAGCCATACCAACTCATCATTTTTATCAAAAGATCTAGGGATAATAGACATGATGGCTTCCTCATAATGGGGTAGAATATCCCTAATACATGGAAGGTTCCAAGACGGGGAAGAAGGAATGAACAAGTTACTCACCTTTAGAGA